>JAQMRL010000008.1:17351790-18553040 GCA_035578175.1 Catonia carolina | reverse complement strand
TTGGTAACTGGTGCAAAAGGGAGGCTTCCCTATGTGTGTTGTACGTGCACACGTGCACGTGATTCATAAGCAAATATACTGATTGAAAGGTAAATAGCATAAGAGTTTCCAATCTTCTGAGGAATCTTTGAAATATTTTTTTTCGTCTGAGGGGTAACGAAAATTCAGAAGATTTTTCCTTAGGGGTTGAACGGTAAAACTAAAGAATTTAAATAGAAGTAAATATTAATGTGAAACCCTAAAGTTTCATCCTTGCTAATGTTTGATCTTATTGCTTAAAATATGCCATATCCTTTATCAGGTTTTGCAGTTTTATGACTTTTCAACCACATTGAAATGATTAAGTGTATACAAGGTGAAAGTACACATTCGATAAATCAATTTGGATCTCTACTGAAATTGTAGAGGAATTTTGTAGAATTATCCCAGTGTTAGCTATTTTCGAAAACGACATAAAATATTATCATCATCTTTTGCATCCTTCTTCAAAGTTTCAACGGATCAGACCCAAAAATACACATCAGTACCCTCTCTTAGTCTCTAAACCATCTCACCTTCGTTGCTCTCTTGACACCGCATTTACCGAATTCATCTACAACTGAATAATCATTTAATTTTTCATCTACCCTTGGTCTTTTTCCTTTCGCCTCCAAGTACAGTATCCTTTAAGAAAGCCTACCTCACCAATTCTACTGTAATTTACAAACAATCGTAGTTTTATCTGTCCAACTCTTCCCATCATCCGTGATTGTTCCCTTATTACATCTTCCGTCACTTCATTCATTCTTGTCTTTCCTAACGTACTTCACATTAAATTCATTTCTGCTGCGTAAACTTTACTCTCTGCCTTCCTTTAATTTTGATAATCACCCAGGAAATCATATGATCATAATCATATGAGGGAGTTTTAACAGCTTTCTTTACAGCTATTGCTGTTTATCTTCCTTTAGCCAGATCTTCAATTCACCTCTAATCTCCCAACTACCATTAAGCCTCTTTCCTTTATAGCCTTACGTACCCCGTCCCTCTACGAACTTTGTGGCTTGTCTTTCCTCCATTTTCTTGAACTCCATCCTGTTATTCTTCAGATATGCCCATACCATACAAACCATTCTTCTTCTGTATGGTTTATGACATTCCATTCACATCGGTAAGTTTCATTAATGGTTTTCATTTTATATTCCATTCACACAGGTAACTAAGTTTCATTAAGGTAAACGATTTTCATTTATAAGTAGAATTATTGAACGATTCATTTTTTTATCGCCTCGGTGATTCAGTTTTATCAGAATATCAAACTTTTAAAACAAATATATTCCGCGTTTGTTACAGAACTAGGCCCTTGGAGACTTTCATACCATTTTTAATTCTAATATATTATTATCAGTATCTATCCATTGTTATTTTTGGCCTTACATTATTGATCCGACATTCGATAAATAATTAATTAAATTCAATGAAACATCTAAAGATGTTCACACGGTGTTAGTCACAGTAATTGTCACATCGATGTTATTCACATTAAGTTTAATAATATCTAGGAATCAGACATTACTGGCCGTGTTTTAATTAGATAATGTCTATCAAATGATCTAGCCTTTTAATTAATCGAATTAATTGGTATAAAGTAATTTAATTAATTGGGTTAAGAGATTTTTAATGTAGCTTATCCAGTATTTTAATAGAATACACGTTCAAGTTTTTTCCTTGAATCTGGTATATCTTGAATAATTTTTATGTCTATAACTAATTAAATTAAATTATACAATTTAAAAACTCATACTTTTGTAATAGTATTATACAATTATAATTATTACGATCGTATTATACTATTGTAATAGGTTTATTACTGGTAATATTTTTATTCAGAAGGTGATTTCAGTCTTTGAATTTTGTCCTTTTGAATTGAATGGATTCACAATTTTTTCGGAATATTAGTATTTAATATAATTTTAAGAAATATCACTTCATTGAATATTCAATTTACCGTATTGCATCGAATTTAAGACACACCCCAAAATATAATCATATTTTATGGGAAAAAATAAAGGAAAGTAAAATTAACGTACACAAAAGTAGGTATTAAAAAAATTTAATTACGTGCTTAAAGTGTTGAGGTGTACATCTCCTTAAAATAAAAGACAGTAATTGCTGTTAGCTTATGAACTTAATTAATAATATTTAAAACTTTTGATGATCCTGTTGCGAATTCCAATAAGAGTCGTAATTAGGTAATTAAAAATACAAAATATGGGAATGGGTTGAACTTCGGTACAAACATGAATGTATTGTTTAAACTTGGCCACTGAGACATTAGTAAACTCTTACCACCACACACAAATACACATTATAACAGTTTTCTTCTTTCATTTTAACTGAAAGTCAAAACTTGGTCCGCGTGTCTGTGAGTTGTGAGTGTAGTAGTAAGGGTTCCGTACACCTAAGCGGCTTAATTGCTTCGTACATAACAGGTATAAATCCCTGTATTGAAATACAGCGACTTTAAGACGCACCCTAATTTTGCGAACGAAGATATTGCAAAAAAGGTGCGTCTTAAATTCGATGCAATACGGTAATATCTTCAGGTATAGAGGCTAGGTATTACACTTCCAGCATTTTCTTTGATATCAGGTATACTTTTGATTGGGTTTGCCATTCAAGTCTACTGTATAGATTAAAACACGTTCTTACTATGTTTTTCATCCCTGTTGTGTGTACTTTCCAATCAGTTCAATTCAGAACAATAAGCAACCCTATGACCCAATGAGATGAGGATAATGTGTATGAGTTGCAAATGAGGTGTAGCCTTGTAAAGACGCAGGCAGGCCATTCCTGAGATAATATAGTTAATTGAACCAAAACCAACAAAGTACACTGGTAACCACTGTCCAGTATTCAAATCCGTATAAAAGTAACTACCTTTACTACTAGGATTTGAACCAGGGACCTTCGTTCCCAAAAATCAGCTGTTGAACAGCTGACTAGCGGCAACGAATTTACCTCTAGACCAACACGGTGGGCCCCTTCTACATAAAATCTAATTTTAAAATCGTTTCTCACTTAGAGTTTTTTTGATGTTGGAATGTAAAATATGTTTTCTCAAATGCTGCCTATTAAAGCCGGAGTTAAACAGAGATCTGTACTCTTTCCTATTCTTTTCACTATAATCACAGGAGATTTTATTTTTTCAATGCATCCTGGAGACTCCAGAAGGAGTATAGGACATGTCAGTAGATATGCCTACAATTGTCAAGAATCTGCTAAGTAGACGATACAACGAATCTTGCGAGCACTAAATCACATAACTTACAGTATCACTTAGCAGAACTCTCTGAATAAATGAATTATGTATTTTATTTCAAACTTTTTTACAGCCCTTAGTTTAACGTCAATTACATATTTTCTATATTTTGCTCATTAAAATTTAAAAAATGGGATTTTTTGAGATTTCGGCCATCATATCACACACATCACATCACACGTTACGACAAAAGTGAATTTAATAAAATTTGTAGGAAATTAAAAGACCTGTAACTTTTAGTTTAGCGTCAGTTAGTAATTTTCCGTATGCTTAAGTCGAACTCGGATTGATTATCATTACGTGTCATTCACTCATGACTAAAATAATGATTAGGTTACTTTTTAATTTATATATTGTTTACTCATGATTAAAAATATAGGTAATATTTTTCATGATCATCTATTTTGATCTATCATCTATATGATCTATCTATTTTTTTGATAAGAGGAAATCGTGTGAGTGTTTCACACCAGATTTTATTTCTATTTCTTTTTAATTTTGAATCTTTTTCAGGTATTTCACATTCTGTATGATTTTCTTTTCCAGTTTGCATTTTAAAACATGTATTACGAAATAAATTACAAAATATAACACGCCACGTACTCGTAGTTTTTGTTATCTTTAGATCTCCATTCATAAAAGAAATAAAACTTTAGAAGCATAACGTGGTTTCCCAATGACAAAACATGATGTTTTGTTAAAAGTGTTAGTTGCAATACTTTAGTCAAAATTATTATATAAATTTACTTTTCACTACAAAAATAGAAGTTACAATGCAGTAGAAAAATAATAGAGATTCTGTATTTACAAATAATAATGGAAGTAAGAAGAAGAAGAAAAAGGCGTTGAAGAAAAAGACCGTGCTATATAGATCATGATAGATTCTTCACGATTATGTATTTTTTGCATCACTTTTAAAAATCGCCAAAATGTTACAACATTTACCAAGTTAAAAGTTAAATAACGAAATCAATATTTCATGTTATTTTATCGTTATCTTTTTCAATAACGAACTAAAGAATAACAAAATGAGATTACTTTTTATTCCATAATATTATGCTTAATAGGTCTCCAACCTATAATTCCGTAGATAAATAGTGCTGAGCAGTTAAGTGATACACTGTTTTTAAACTTCACTAATAATTCTAACAGCAGGTTTTTAAACGTTTAAATAGTTATCCTTAGAGCTCTGGCAAGGCGTATGAAATTCAATGTTTCTGATATCGATAGCAAGCTACTCGAATAAAATTCGAACATTTACAGTTGAAAATTACAGTGTCAGAAAATGATAATTAAAATTTAGATAAAAAAATTGATCTAAGATCTTTTTAAGAAGAGTAAACATCAGCTATCATTTTTTCGTTTAAAAACATTGAATCATTTTAATTAACACAATTAAGAAAACAATTTAAAAAATTTCTGAAAGAGTAATAAAACATTTCCGAAAGCTAGTGATATAAACAGGAATGTGTTTTGTTATTTATTTTACGAAAAAAATACAAATGCAGAAAGTCCGTTACACTTCAGGATTTTTTTGTTTGTTTTGCATCCGATTATTTTGGACATTACTAATGCAGACGATGAAGAGTGATAGCTGGAATTAAGTGATGAAATGATGCCAGAACAGAGAGAATCGATCCCGGGATCCATGGTTTAAAAGCCAGTTGTACTAACCACTTCATCATGGACCAGCCTACACTCTAGAAAAAAATTAAAAAATGAATTTCTGTTTTATATTAATTTAAAGTCGTATCAACAGCTCGGTCTACAGTGGAAATTGTATCTGTGGGTTTTAACACGAAAAGATTTCCAGACCCTGGCCAGGAATGGAACCTGGGACCTCCGCGTGGTAGGCTAGTCACTCAGTGCTACCTGATTTCACAATTTACCACTAATATACCTTTTATACCTTTTGAATTAGCCTATACATTAGTGATAAAATTATTTTTAATTATTCGTGCATCGTGGCGAGACCGTTTTTTTTTTTGTATAGTTTTTTGAGAGGTTATAAACCTATGATGGACTCGTGATTTATGAGTTTTCGTTTTAATCGTACCATCGAATGTCGTTGAAGAATGAATGTCGACTAGACATTTTACTGCAACAAGACTCATTCAAGTTGTTTATTTGACATTTAATTTAAGTAAATTTTCTGTTGCAAAATTTGTGTGTATTTGTAAAGACGTTTATGGTATTGTCAGATGGATTTAAATGGAGTTTTCCACCGCGACCGCACTCATAACTATTCTTCTGTCATAATGGAACGCTTCTATTTAGCTTCATATAGAATACCGTGCAATAATTTATACATTATGTATTTCTAGTCGCACCAGAGGACAATACTCTTGATGGTTTCCACAATTGCGTCAAACCTACTTCCTCAGTTATTAGATCCGCGACCCCGACTTGTCGGACAGTACTGGCGCCACCGACCTGGTCATAATATAAGAACAGGTTCCAATCGACGACACGCGTGTCGCATACGCAAGGCGTACGCAAGTTAACCCTTCTTCGTGTAATTCTTCATTATTATTGTTATTCTTTTTCATTTCTTACTTTGATGCTAAGTCACGATGCAGAAAGATCACCGCGTTCATTTATAACATTGCAATGTTCGCTCGCCAATTCTTATTACATTAACGTTCACAGTAACACACACAACCACAAACACACAAAAATTTTAAATACTACACACAATATTAATTTTTATAAAAAAATATTATTATTTGGATTTTTTTTCAAGTTTTGTTTTAAAACAATTTTTTTTATTTCTTCCTTAATTTATTTAGAATACTTAGAATGAAGTAGAGGGTAATTAGTTCCATTCTAATCGAGACCCGACGTAGTTTAAAAAAATTACAATTATTTAATGTGAAATATGGGAGGGAATATCTAACCGCACATAACATAAAATTACAGAGTAATTTAAAATTGGCTATTATATTTTTCTTTTAAGTTGTGTTTCGTGATTTCTAAGTGATTTCATTTCTTTGTGTTTCACTTCATTACGATATGGTTCCAATTTTTTTTATTTATTATTATTATTATTATTATTTATGCAAGTGAAATTATTTAATTTTGTGTAAAATTGTAATAATTAATTTTTTTAGTTTGAATTCTCATGAAGTGAGTTTTCACAGTGCACAAAACATTTTGTTTTGTCTTCTCAGTGTCTGTTACGTGAGAGCCTTTTTCTTTCAATATCGCACCCGATATTGCCACTTATTCCCTCGTCTAATACAGACAATCGTCAATTGTTGCGCTATTCATACTGGATTTTTGCTTATAGTAATGTGTATGATCTTAATAATTTTTTAATGCTTTGATACCAACGGATTTTCAAAATCTGCTGGATCACCATGAATACAGGAGTGAAACATGGGTGATAGGGGCTGTAGAAAGGAAGAGGACAGAAGCTTTTGAAATGTGGTGTTATAGGAAACGTTAAAGATTAGGTAGATGGACTAAATAAGTAATTTAGAGGTTCTTTGATGAGCGTAAAGAAGTATATGGAAACATCTTACCAAAAGAAGGGATCTAGTGGGACATATTTTAAGATATCCAGGTATTTCTGTATTAATAATGGATTGGGGTAGAGGGAAGCAAAGTTTAGAATATATTTGTAAGCAAATTACAAACGATGTAGGGTAATCCAGGTACGTGGATATGAAACGACTTGAGCAAGATAGAATAGCTTAGATAACTACATCAAATGTGTTGAGAGACTGATGACGAAAAAATAAAATAAAGCACCATCTAACTAACAATTTAATATTTGAAAGAATAAAGTAAGAGAGCCTAAACACTATCAAGAGAAGGTTTTGCTAAGGCCGTTTTCGTAGTTACGTTTGTTAAGCAGCATATTAACAAATTCTGCAATGTTCATTATGTCTACTGCATATCTGAAGTTATTAGTGATTTATTCATTGGTTGTTATACCAGCTGCTACAATATCCATTGGTTTTCGGAAAATCACCTCAGAGTAGGGATGATCATTATACGTTGAATAATTTTATTACAAACTGCTGACATCAAAACTTTACATAACATTTTATAAACTTATTATTTTGTTCGTAATAAAATTATTAACCATATTTTTATCACACCTCGTACACGTTGAATAACCTAGAGTACCTCTAGTGCAGACCTCTTCTGCAGATATGAAATTTATAAAAAAATAATTCTGATTTTTCTTCATTTAATTCTCCTCAACTTTCTGTGTATACTTTTTAGTTTACTTAGGGTTTTAGTACACTTTGTATGTTTAGTGACCTTCAGGATGTCATTTGCTAATTACTTTCTATTTTAACTTATATACATAATTATTATAAAGTTTTAGCGGTCGCGTAGAGATTGAACCGTAATTCTGCAATTTTTTAAGGTACTTATACAAATATTTCATATTGTAGGCAAGAGACGAACATAAAGACTACTGATTAGTAATAGTCGTTATAAATATTATTTATAAATTAAAGATTAATAATTATAGAATATAGTTTATTAATGTAATTATGCTGGTAGAGTGTTAAATTATTTGCACTTGAAGTGCTAGTTCCAGGGCAACAAAATATATTTCTGTTTCTAATCACATGGTCAGCTAATTATAAGACTGAAACATTTAAGAACAGAAGAGGTAAAGGTGTAAAAGACATTATTCAGAGTTATCTCTTCTGAGAGAAATGAATATATCCAAACCCTGGGGTAAATGAATTGAAGGTGTCATTTTTAGGGTGAAAAATAGATGTTTTTACGATGGTTGGGCATGCTGATAAGCATACTTTTCCACTCAGTAAAGAAAGCAATTTTAAACGACCTCACTCGTTGTTTTACTTAGTAAAGCCTCTATGGTTCAAACTAGCCTTTTGGCTGACGACCTAAACAAACAAAGTTTGTAATTACTTTCAATTTTAATACATCTTCAAGTTGCAATTGTAAGAAAACCCAAATTTTCCATGAATATTCCATATTCTTTCTTTATTTGTAGAATTGATTTAGATCGTTTTTTTGCAGGCACATACTACCCATATCTCAGATGGAATCATACAAATAAATTTAAATTTCTTGGGTTAATACTTCTGAAGATTTTTTTATGGGTGAGAGGATTTTGCTTTTGTAAATACAGAAGGATATATCAAAGCAAACCCCAAACCCCATACTGTACTGTAATAAGTACGCAATATAACGTATTATACAAACTGACGCATGCGCACAACGAGTCTTTTACTAACTCGTCTGTACATAATTTTATTAGAATCCAGATAACACAAACGTTTATATCACTTGATAAATCATAGTAGACCTACCTATTCGGGCATTTTGTCACTACAATTACCTGTCAACTTATTAGTGCGTATGAATAAATTACATGATAATTATTTTATAATAATTAGAATTATTCATTGTTTTATAATCTGGTTAACTTCTTTATCAAAGGAACCAATGTCATACGTACTAGTCTTTTTTTAAAAGAATACAATAATATCTGACAGAATTTCAACCGTTGTGTTTTACTTGTATTTCATGTAATGTTTTAAATTTTTCATTAGACTTCTTTTGTACTTTAGCCGCTATTTTTAATTATATTTAATTTATTCAATACCATGAAATTTCATGTTAATTATTTTCTTTTAATTATTATTTCTTTATTTATTCATATGTTTTTTTTAATAAACTGAGGTTTGTGTTAAGTTAATAATTTAAATATTTCATAAATTACTAAGTTAGCTATGTTATATCGTTGTTTTCGTTTCTTTAGTTTAGTTGGCATGCGCGCGACTATGAATTCGTTGATCTTACATTCGATTCTTGTTTATGAACAAAAAATCGATGCATACCTTAAATATGTTCCAAAATACACTCAATTACATTACTAGTTTTAACATTAATAAGAATAACATTGTTTCTTCTTAACGTGCTTATCCGTTTTAATTACCAAAATTTGTAGACAATTTAAAAAAAATAGAATATGACTGGAGAGTTGCACAAGAAAACGGTAAATTCTTAAAGCTGAAGATACAATGTTAAAAAACATTTCTTATGAACAAGGGACACAAAAGTCAACCGGACCTGTCTTATGGTAAGGATATAGAACTAAAGAACTGAGATTAGTAGCTCGGTATATACTGTGGCCTACACGCTGCCATTAAATTCCGTTTTTTCGGATATGGTTCACATAAGATTGTTATGTCTTTTTTTATTATTCTTCTTTGTGGACAATTTTCAATCAGAACAAACAATATTTAGCCATTGTTTCTTTGGTCTTTTCTTTTGATCTTTTTCTTTCAAATTTTTCAAGGAAGCATTTCCTTGTTTTACAGGTTATGGAATAAAACTCAAATTATCCGAGCTTATATGTCACAGAACTAATTCGGATAACCTGAACTAATGTTAATATTTCATCATCATCTGTCAAGAATTATGCTCATAGGCCTCTTCCGGCAATCTTTTTGTTTTGGGTCAACCCCAAGCCTCGCTCCCTCTACGTTTATATTTCCATGCTCGTAGAGGAAGTCTGTGTGCTGGCATGCGAAGTAAATAGACATAGTTGGACCAGTTTATATTCTTAATATTTCACACAGTTACCGAACATTTAACTCGGCGCGTATAGTTTGTACTCTATCTAACCGAGTACAACCCGGTTAGATACTTATACAGCTATTGTTGGTTAGGTCAACAGCCGAAAGGCTGGTTTTAACGTCTAGAAGTTTCACTAAGTAAAAACTATGAGTAATGTGGTTTACAATTGCTCTTTTCACCGAGTTCAAAGATTATGCTTATCAGCATGCCAGGCCTTCCAAAAAGCACATACTTTTCACTCTGGAAATGAAACTTCACTACATTCACCACAGAGACTGGCTGTAAAATGAAGTTCATTACTCTCAGAGGAGATGACTCTGACTAGTGTTTTTTACACCTCTATCTTTTCTGTTCTTAAATGATACAATCATATAATTGGCTGACCATGTGACAAGAGACAGAAGTAATTTTCATAGACCTAGAACTAGCAGATCAAGCGCAAATAATTTAACACTTCACCTGTCCGATATGGACAGCATTGTTAATTAAAAAAGGCTAAATATGATACTAATATGCCTGTTACAAGATATTTATACACAACCCAGTGGTTTTTGACGTCCCTAGAAATTTTTTGATGTCCTTGCCAAAAGCAATGGGATTTAATGACTACCCTTTATATTCACCTAAGTAAGCAGTATCAGAAAACCTTTTCCAATTTTGTGACCAGCCACACTAACCTTTCTTTGGAGACAAAGTTTACAGGACCGATCTCTTCAACTGAACAAACCTCTTTTCATCAAAATTGTACACATAATTCAAAATCGTAGTTTCCGTTTATCTTTCTAAAATCTTCAGTATACTTACCAGTTGCGATGATGTCTGTGGAAAGTTTTCCCACTTAAATCTAACTCCCTAATACAGTATCTAAAGTTAAAATTAAGTAGCCAACTTTTACACACTTTAAATTCATATAAATTACCATTTTTTCAGCGAACTTTTTGCTTTTCCACATAATGGATTCAAAGAGAGAATATCCAAGTGATATTCACTGCAAATAATATTTAATTTATTATTTTTAGGTAAAATTGTATTATCATAGGTTATTTTGGTATTTATCTAGACAACTTGGTATATCTAGATTTATTTATAATGTTAACTATTGTACAGGTACGTTAAATAGATGGTGTTACTGATAATTTTTTTTTAAATTTCTAATATATGTACGTTGCAATCTGTTCAATTCAGAACACTAAGCAACCCCGTGACCCAATTAGATGAGGAGGAAGTATATGACATGAAAATGAGGTATAGTCTTGTACAGACTCAGGCCGCTCATTCCAGAGAGAGTATGGTTAATTGAACCCTAACCAACTGATAAATGATTTGATTTTTTCTTTATTGTACGGTAGGGAAACTCCCTTGCAGTATGTAATTCATAATATTACAATGGCTTATGTTTTTTTTTTGTTTTAAGTCGTTTCTGCAAGTCAGCTGTTTAACAGCTGATTTTCGGAGACGAAGTTCCATAATTCCAATCCTAGTATAGGTAGGATCTTTATACGGATTTTAATAGTAGACTGTGGTTACCAGTGTATCTTGAAGGATGGAAATCAATTAATCATACTTTCTCAGGAATTGTCGCCGAGTCTGTACAAGATTACACCTCATACATATCATCCTCATCTCATTTGGTTGCTTATTGTTCTTTTGAACAGATTGCATCTGAATATTATTGTTATTGTTTAGGTCATCAGCCGAAAGGCTGGTTTGAACCTCTAGAGGCTTTGAAATTCTAGAGACTCCTCGTTTTAGTTGTAACTAAAGGTGGTTTACCACACCTTTCTCACTCAGTACAAAAGTATATTTATCAGCACACTAGGCCCTCTGAAAAGCATCATCTACAGTACGTACCACCCTGCAACTGACACCTTCACATCATTCACCACATGGTGCAGCTGTGTAACGAAATTCATTTCTCTCAGAAAAGATAACTGACTAGTGTCTTTTACACCTCTACCTCTTCTGTTCTTAAATGCTTCAGTTATATAATTGGCTGATCAAGTGATAACAAACAGAACCATTTTTTGTAGCTTTGGAAGTATCAGATCAAGTGCAAAAAATGCACACATTAAAAACTAAAAGAATTACTGTTAATTAAATAATCAGCAATTTTGGTTTATATAGGTATTTACAGTAGCCTACTGTATTATTTATAGTGTTTCTTTTATTTTAACACCATTGTTGTTTGTTGTATACCTGTAATTGTGTGTGTAATTACGAATAAATAAAAATTGCCTGTTCTAGCTCTTTATTTTTGGTTGTTTTATGGCTTTTCTTCAAGGTTTCCATCTTTAATTTCCAAATTAAAAGCACAGTTTAACTTAAAAAATACATGTTTTGTTTCCTAATTTTGATTAGGTTAACTGGAGTTTGGATGATTGAACTTTACTTTTAGGAAATAAATGAAAATTTAAACAAATTTATTAATTTTTAATGAAAAGGATTTATTTTTAATTCTTATAATTAAATACAATATTTTATGTTTTTACTTTATACATTTGTACAGCTCAATATATAAATTACCAATAATTAATTACGTTAACACTTTTTCATACAATATCATCCATAATATAGAACACTTAAGTGATAAATTTTTCTTCATTTCTTCGAGTCTTTGCACTCATGTACAGTATTATATAGTAGTCATTCTTTTGAATTTTTCTTTTGAACTCCTTGCAAATTTACAAAAAATTATTCACTATAACAATTTGAAAATTTAAATTCACAATTTAAAATGCTAATTTAGCAACATAATTAATTTAACGAATTATCATTAATTTAAAAACTAATTTGCAAATATTGCAGTACTACGTTTTAAATTTTCAAATTTTTTCATCCGATAAAATTTTTTACATAATATTGTTATAAAATTCAATACAATTTTTTTATATCACTGATTATCATTAAAATTTTCTATAATATAACAATTTAAAGTAAAATTTAAAATTCGATTTGCAAGTCGTTCAAATAATTTTATTAATACTTATTTGGTAATATAATCTATAAAAGTTGAATTAAAAATTTTTGGTAAAAAAATTAAGAAGAAGATGATAAATTTTCTTTAAAAAATGTGTAATTCTTTGAATTTTTAGGTTCATGCTAATTGTATAATTATTATCATAATATTATTATTAAATTATATTGAAAAAATTAAACTGATTGCAAAGTTTTAAAACAGATAAATCATTTTTTAATAACACTATTAGGCTAATTTTAAAATGTAATAAACAATAGACTAGTGATTAAATTCAAATTTTAAAAACATTCCTGAGTAACATATGTAGTAACATGTTGGTACAGTTCATTTACTGGAACAATACTAGCATGCTAGTCATTGTCGATCAGAAATAATTTTTTATTAATTTAGATTATAAAAAAATATTTTAAAAGAGGTTAAAAATTTAATACAATAAATAAAAATAATATTTATAATTGTCAATTTTTACATCCCATTTCTTCAGATGAAATATAAGTATTAAAAATATAAAATTATAAAAAAATTAATTTAAAAACGGTTAAAAATGTATTACAACAAATAAAAAAATATTTATAATTTTCAATTTTTACATCCCATTTTTTCTGATGAAATATAAAAATTAAAAATATAAATAAATAATGTAAATTAAAATGTAGTTTATATTCAATTTAAAATAAATACTATAAAAAATAAAATAACGATAAATATATTTTGAAACTTTGCAGTCATGTATTTGTAATTTTTTGCATAAATAATTTTTTCGTTGATTTATAATTTTAATTTTTTTTTTTTAAATAAAATGAATGTTCTTTGAAATTTTAAAATAAAAAATTCAACTTTTATAGAAGTTTTAAATTTTCATACGATATTTAGGTATAATCTTCATTATTATAAAATTACGATTCTGTTTAAAAATGAGTACAATATTTTGGAAATATGAATTTAATTATTTTCGGAATACATAAATAATAACATCAATCAATTACATTATTACATATAACCATAAACAATAAATTAACATAACAATTTTTTAAATTGGTTAACAAAATTTCAAATACATTATAAATAATAATATAGGTTAATTTATAACAATTTTTTACATCAAATTGATAGATTTTAATTTTTCACTAACAAAAATATACGTCATTTCATTAAGAAAAATTCTTTATCAAATTTTGTGAAAAATTATACGATACATCATATAAAATTAAAAATAAATTTAATGAAAAAACTTTTAAATTTTTCTAATATAAAATTTGTAAAAATTTATAAATATATGAAAAAATTAAATGGTTATAAAATTTTAGTAACAGATTTATTTTTATTACATTATAGAAACATATCAGACTTATTTATTTATCAATTTTATTTATTAAACCATAACGAAAATGTTGTACTAACAAAAATCTAAATATATAAATAAATAAAAAAAAATATTGAAAACAAACACAGGAACAACTGAATCATTACGTCATAATTTATATTTTTACATTTAACAATGAAAAAAATTTACAAATTATTTACAATTTTTAAATCAATATACATAATGTTTTTTACACGTACACTATCATACAGAACAATACATCAATTATAAACATAATATTAATTATATAATTAAGTCTTTACAATAATTATTCATTATTTTTTTATTATTATATTATTTTTTTAACTAGTCAGAAAAACTGTAAGTACAAAAAAATAAACAGACAACAATATTATTATTAAATTAATAATAATTTTTGGTAAAAATATTTAGGTGACGCAGTCTTCAGTTGGTCGGATATTATTATTTTTTATTATTTTTTTAAATTTATTATGTATCCAAGAAACTGAAATGAGTGCGTCGTCCCCAAAAGATATACATACCAAAATAAATGACTTAGTAAACTTAACAGGAACATCATATCATGAGAATATTTTGTAAAAAATTATTATTATTATTTTATTTATTTTATTACTAATTTTATTATATTCCAAAAGATCTAAATGGAAATATATAAAAATGATGTTATATTTTATTTATTTTTTTTTAATAAAAATTGTTTTATTTTTTTATTTATAGTATATATCCCTTTTGCTCCCAGAGCAATCAAACATTATAAAATTCACCGTTTCTGTATACACAAAATATATATAAATAAAATCAGTCGTTTGACAGTCGTCATCAATGGAAATCGACTGTTCCTTGTCCATTTTATAATAATTATTTTATAATTTACATTATCAATTAATTATTTATGACATTTTCATTTATGACTTAGTTTTACATTACCATTAATCACAAAATAAATTATTTATATATAACATATATATAATAATAATAATAATGTTTTGTATACTATATACATCAAAAAGTTACATTAATTTAAATATATATCACACATATTGAGAGACGAGACAATTGTCTATATTGTCAATTTAATTAATTTTTTTTTTAGTTTTTTAAATAATTTTTTATTAATTAATTTATTAACTAATTGTTGGTTAAAGTCTAAACTTCTGTCGCCAACAGCGTGTCCGTATGTGAATGCGGTAATGGCGCTGTTCTCTGAAAATGTTCGTCTATAACATATACACTATTTGACGGTGATAAAGGCTCACTACTTGTGTCTTTTTCATGTGACCTCTTCAATAAAGATGTATCACTGTAACAGAAAAAATAAACCATAAATTATTAAATTATGCTAATGTATACTTTTACAAAAGAAGAAAAGAACGTACACAAAAATATTTCTGCAAAACAGTTCATAAGTAATATTTATACAGTGGTTAAATCTAACAGGAAATGTTCAAGGAATCTTTTGCAACCTAACTTAAATTATAAGTAATTCTTTGAGCTACAGAATGTAAACATTCGCACCTTATAATAAATAGAATAAGATGATTCACCAGAAATCATAACACTAAAAACAGGTTCATTAAACGTTATATGTTTTACTCATTTTTTTGTTTAGGTCATCAGCCAAAAGGCTGGTTTGAACCTCTAGAGGTTTTACTAAGTAAATCGAGGAGTGAGGTGGTTTACCATTGCCTTCCTCACTGAGTGGAAAAGTACGCTTATCAGATGCCGGGCCCTCTGAAAAGCACATATTTTCCATTCTGCAAATGACACCTTCACTTCAATCACCACAGGGTCTGGCTGTATAATAAAATTCATTACTTTCAGAGGAGATAACTCTGATTAGCGTCTTTTACACCTCTACCTCTTTTGTTCTTAGATGATTCAGTCATTTAATTGGCTAACCATGTGATAAGAAACAGAACTATTTATTTTAGCCCTGCAACGAACAGATTGAGTGTAAATTACTCGTATAAAGTACTACTCTATTGTAATTACTCGTGTAGAGTGTAATTTACTCGTTTAGTAATACTTAAACAGTTTAGAAAACTCAGAATTATGCCGATGGGACTTATGAATAAAACGGAGCAAATAAACCATAGTATGAACATGAAGTAAAAGGTTGAGCTCTCGAAGAGAAAGAGGAAGAGCATTTGCTTTTCCTTATACAAATAACCTTTATTTATTGCTCTATATTACTTTACTCTACTTTTTTTTCAAAAAAATCACCTGTTTTGTTAGATGTAATTATTGTTTTGTTTTCTAATTGTTATGATTCTGATTAAACGTCCGGGGAGAAAACTATTATCTTCATATCCCAGTAAAAATAGTAGCCTGTTCTGGATTGCCTCTATATTCTCTCTGGTCATCTCAACCGCCTCTATCCTACAAGCTCTTCAGCAATACTAGGGAATATGGTTAATCACCATATAATTAATTATTAATGTGGTAAAAACCACTTGATCTTCTTTCTTCAATGAGATATCCAACAGAATGTAAAATTAGGATAGTTCTTAGCACGACGCTTCTTATTTGGTATCTCGAATAATACCCTTTTACATATTTAAAAATTGTAATCTCTGAGCTCTATAGCACACATCTTTTTTCTCATTGATCAACTTTTAAACCATATAGGATAGTTGGGGGTGAAATTATAAGAATATTTAAAGAAATATTGAATATGAGTAAAACAAAATCTAAGTGAAGTAACTTACCTAGAATTACATAGTGAAGAGTCTACAGAGAGGACTGATATCCTCTTGTCGGACCTGGTTAAGTTGTCCAGATCCTTGCAGGACGCCCTATTCGCTTGGCGATGTATTGAAGGGTCGGTGTTGAGCTGCTTGTGCGACCTACTCCTCTGTAGGGTGTAGACAGGGGTTGGGTCTACGACTGGGGCGCACTGTTTGGCGTAGCAGATATCTGTACCACCGCCACCTCCTCCTCCTCCTCCACCGCCGTCTTTGACGCAAGGCGCCCACGTGTTTTTGATCATATGGGCATCACCTCCTCTTTTCGCGACGCTGCTGTGCACCGCGTTTTGTTCATTTTGCATTCTAGCTTCATCATCGGCACGCTGTTGTTCTCGTTTTCTTCTCTGTTTCATACAGACTACGACAACTGCCGCTACTAAAACCAGTACAGGAACCGCGGTCGATAATGTTGCGATAACTACAACGTGTTCCGTTGTTAAACCGGAATCCATCGTATGTGCTACGTGCCTCGAATTATTAATATTCGAAGGTTCTTCATCTCTACATGATTTCCCCGAAAAACCCGGCGGACATTCACAATGGAAACCGTTAACTCTGTTAAAACATGTGCCACCATGTGCACAAGGATTAGACGCACATTCATCGATATCTATGCTACAGTCTTTACCAGAAAAACCTGCCCTGCAGGTACATCTGTAATCGTTCACGAGATCGACGCAAGTACCACCGTTCGCACAAGGTTTAGCCAAACAATAGTTCACTTTGCTTTGACATTTCGGTCCTACAAATCCCGGGACACACTGGCAACGAAACTGATTGACCAGGTCGATACACGTTCCTCCGTTTTCACATGGTGAATCAACACAGTCATCGACATTTATTTCGCAATCGTTACCACGAAACCCGATCGGACAATGACACTCGTATCCACCGATCTTATCCACACAAGATCCACCGTTCTTGCAAGGGTTTGGAGAACACTCATCGACTTGTTGAGCGCAATCTACTCCAGCGTAACCTGGTAAACATTGACAAGTAAAACCGCGAGTTTTATCTTCACAAGTTCCACCATTTTTGCAAGGGTAATCATCACATGTTTGAGCTGAAGTTTCACAGTGAGTACCGTGCCAATTTTTCGGACATACGCAGGTGTAACTCGTTCCATTATCCTGAAACAAAGAAAAAAAAAATTTTTCAATTCGATGCATTGATATATTCTATGTCTAATGAATAATAAATATGTGTAATAAGCTATGAAATTTCATTTTTTTACGTCAGTTGTGAATCTCTTTATCGATGGAGGTTGAGAACCAACACGGCTATCTGAGACTTAGATACAGCCACACAGAATACTTGGTGTGTTGTACTACTGTGCCACGTACCAAAGTTTTTCAGCCAGAAGTCTCTTCTTCACCTAGGACTTCCACCCCGAACTTTGTTCTGTATGATGAAATTCAATAAAGAATATTTTTCTCCACGTATGATATTACCAACTATACCATACGTAGGACCACCATGTGTGTTATCCTCACCGTCCAGGAAATTTGAAGCATTTTTTACTTCTTCTAAAGGAATGAAGATAAAGTAATATCTCCAATTTTATCGAACTTATTAATAAATCTGGGCCAATCAAAGTTTTGAAGTTTTTCATGAAAATTGTTGTTTATTTTTATTACAAAAAAATCTACCATTGTCTGTATTTTATTTATGTATTTTCCTACGTACAGTACATGATCGAAGAAAACCCTTTAATGGAGGAATTTCTTTTAAGATTTATTTTATAAGTTATCATGTCACTTAAAAATAATTCCGTTGGGTATCTTCTTTTCAGTTGGTGGGTGTCGTTTAAATTATCTAAGCGTCTTCAGTGGTATTTTGTACTGGATGTGTTGATTTCTTGTCGAATTGAAAGAATTTTTAAATCTCTGTTTAGTAAATTATGTGTTATGTACCAAGGTGATACTGTGATTGATCCAATGATTTTAACAGAAATCATTGCAGAATTTTAATCTTTGAAGGGCTTGATTAGCCCAATAATTGGATTCCATACCTCTCCAATGGTAGGCCTAATAATCTAATCTAAAAAGAAAATAATAATAATTTTTGTTACTACTTTTTAAGTAAAAAAATATTGATAAATATTTACCTTGCAAGAACCTCCATTTAAACATGGTTGATGGGCACAGTCATCGATTTCCTTTTCACAATCAGTACCGGTAAACCCTGGAGGACAGCTACACGTATATGAACCCTGACCGGTATTGAAACATGTTCCACCATGACGACAAGGTTTATGATTTGTACAATAATTCAAATCTTGATTGCAGAACAATCCACCCCATCCTTCATCGCACAAACAGTCCCATGGTTTACGACAAGATCCGTGTAAACATCCTGGATACCTTTCACATTCGTCACAAAGTCTACCCTTCCAACCGCTGTGACACCTAAAACATAAAAAAGAACAAACCATGAAATATATAATATATATATTACAGTAATTACATGTAGATAAAACTAAGTGTAAATTTGTTATAAACATTGAAAGAATATTTTAAATTAATTATTTAAGTAATTTACATGTTATAAACTTATGTATATTCATTTAATGGTAGTTTAGTTTTACGTTAAAAACAGTTCACCCGCATCAGACAAGTAAATAAACGCGGGAACAATGCAATGGGCGGCATTATTAGTGGAGAAAGCGTGGGAAACGTCACTTGTCGCCTCTCTAATACAATTACCACGTTCTTTTATTTTTTATTATTATTACTACGATTATTATACTTGGTAGTAAAATATAATATGAAATTATTATTATTATTAATTTAACGTAATAAAAAGTAATATTATTTACAATATACCGGTCAAATACCCAGCTAATAAAACGTTTTAAAAATTCTGTTTACTCAACTATATGAATTTGTATGGTTTTAATTAATAGATTAATTAATAGAGGACAAATTCTGTCGAGATCTCTAATTAAAACTGTCAAAATTAATAGTCCCAAATATGAACATTTAATTTAATATGGACCGGAAATGGTTGTCTAAATATGGATGGAATTCTCTATGACGGATATAAATTTAAATGAAGGAAGGAAAAAATTTATTAAAATTTTTAACACTGAAAATATTTTGTACGATAACTTTTAAAATTATATAGGATTTACAATAATTCTCTCTTAACATTATACCTTTTAACATTATAAAATGAAATAATAAATATTTACTTCGACACTTTAACAAGGAATTAAACCTAGGACTCTCAGTTTGTTAAAATTCTAATGGTTCCTGATTATAACACGTCTTCATTTATTCGTGGGAAGAAAATATTAACAAACTAATGAAAATCAATGCTATTTCTCTTGGTTGAACTTCCGTGGGACCACCCGGTATGTACGCATGTATATTTCAAAACTGAATCGATTTTTATATTATTTCAAAAAACTACTGTAGTTAAATCTTTTGTATTTAACCAAATTATCTTACACACCTTTTCCCCTTTTACATTAATACATTAAATATATTTAATAATAACAACATCTAATTTAACGGGACTATTATACATTGAAATAAAATCGATTGTATTATATAATAGGGATGAAAATAAGGGTAGAATATATGTCAGATAAAAAAATAAAATATAATAGAACAGATTATTTGAATGAAATCTAAAAGAAAGATTAGGTTGCTTATTTTACATCAATGATTTTTTTTGAGTTAGTTAGTTGTTGGCAACTCAGCAAAAAATAAAATAAAGAATATAATAATGAAAAAGAATAAAAAAATAGATATAAAACCTCTTGTTTTTGAACGGGTGGTTCCTTAATTCAGGGTTATTTTTAGGTCTACCTGTATACCGAGTTATACTTCTTTCTTTACCTACAACAGTATTTTTAATATTACAGCATAGTGCTCAAAGTATATCTTCCTAATAATATGTTCCAAATAAATTGTACACACTACACTATTTTAAACTGTACCTTACTTTTAATTTTATTAAGAACTATAATTTACTTATCTTCTCATAATTGTTTATTATTTTTTTACACTACCTGGAATATAATTGATATTATTAGACTATTACTAAATCTTTTCAAAAATTTTATTTATTAATAAAAAAGAATCGGGTATTCTTTACAGTTATGTGTATGATTAGTACTCAAAAATATCTTTTATATGCATTATTATATATAATATATTTTTACACAATGATTTTTAAAAATTATTAATTCTTTATTAAAAATTATTGTTATGTTTAACAAAAGATAATTGTGAATGCAAGTTGTTTTTCCAGTAGTTTTAACTTCCTAATGTATTCTTTGTTGTTTAGATCATCAGGCAAAAAGCTGGTTTGAACCTGTAGAGGTTTTACTAAGTAGAACGAGGAGTGAGGTGGTTTACCATTGCCTTCCTCGCAGAGTGGAAAAGTATGCTTATCAGCATGCCGGGCCCTCTGAAAAGCATATATTTTCCACTCTGCAAATGACACCTTCACTTCATTCACCACAGGGTCTGGCTGTATAATGAAATTCACTACTTTCAGAGGAGATAACTCTGATTAGTGTCTTTTACACCTTTACCTCTTCTGTTCTTAAATGATTCAGTCATTTAATTGGCTGACCATGTGATAAGAAACAGAACTTTTTTTTTTAGCTCTGCAACGAACAGATTGAGTGTAAATAATCTGACACTCCACCTATCTGTTATGAGCAGATGTATTCTTTATAATTTTATTAATATTTGGAGATGTTATTTCAATAATGCGTTAATTGTGGTTTCCGTAATAAACAAAAGTTTTTTTTTAGTTTACTTAAAGTCGCATCGACAGCTTGGTCATTAGCCAAGTTACTGTAACGGTGGGTTTTAACGTGTTAAAATTTTCAGATCCTACCTGGGAATCCAACTCGGGACCTTCCGCTTTGCACGCTAGTCCCTACGCCACGGAGGCGACCAATAAAAGTTTTATTTGGGTTTCCGGACTCTATAAAATATTTAATTAGACAGTTAAATGAAAAACAATTGTTAAAAAACTATTCAAGACTTTTTCAGAAAATGTCATCTCTTTACATTGCCTTTCTCTGCTCTTGTACCTACTTCAGCGAATAATAGGTTATGTTTAGGTTTTTAAAAATATTAAAATGTTTAATTAATTTTAAAATAGATTCAAGTTTTTTAACTAAATTTACTAAATCTATTAATTTGGGAGTTTCAGTTTTAGGTTTATATAATTTTAACTGTGTTCCGAATTCCGAATATATTGATAATTAAAAATTTTAATTTCTTTTAATTTCTCTTTATTCAAGAAATTCACAATCTGTTAGATACAATCAAGTGAATGTGATAAAACAATATATGAAAAAATTAACATGATAAATAAACGTGAGTGGAAACAGTCTAGTGACAGAACTCCGACCTGAATAGATATGTGTAGCATTTAGACCACTGTAATGGATAGTCAATTACAGTTCCACGTTAATTGATGAGATCCCGGCTCCATCGACGTTTTAGTCGTCTTATTGGATTGTTTGGGAGAGTCTGCGTAGCCAGATTTGAGATTAATGGGTTATGGTGGTTTGCGAGTTTCTTCCTAGAAACCCAGAACTTCCAGTATAAAATTCAGTTACAAAGACCACAACACCGATGTTTTGTTAGGCTATTTCCAAATTCTAGCTATGAATAAAAACCGGCATCTTTGTTTAAGTACACCATATTATTTTTTATTGTTTGATTAATGTGGTATGACATTAATTTGTAAATGAAAAAATTATTATACTTTCTAGTTTTTATGTACCTATAAGTAATTACCGAAAAGGTGTATTCTATTTGTTTGTTTATGATAAGAGTATATATAAATAATAATATAAATATATATGTATGTATGTTGAGACAGATGGTTGTTTAAACAATAGAAAAGACTATAAAAGTGAGGGGAGGGTGAACTGTACAATAAATGATTGTAAAAAACGAATATATATATATATATATATAAGAAGGGGGTTAGGGGGGGAGCAAAAGAGAGAGAAGTTCTCAATTGCGATGCAACACAGAAAGAACTGCGCGCACATGAGGATATGCAGACCTCGCTGGGTTACATTCTCACGCGGACAACTCCTCCAGACTCTTGGGTAGTATGACTATCCTTATCCAATGTACAGAATGCATGCAGTTGCAATCAGTCCTGACTATAGGAACAGTATATTTGAAGCCACAGTCAACATTATCTTAGTTTATCATCGACCGATGTATGTATTAAATACATATATACAGACATACACACCTTACCCGTCGTCTTTACTACCTTCTATTCCGGCTTTCCGGCTAACCATTCGACTTGTTGTTGTTAATAAAACTGAAACAACGGTCAGAATCGAGATATCTATTGATCCGCAATACCGCGCGCCCGGCCGGCCGATTATCACAGAATTTACGGCTGTGATCGACACGACCTGCCAGTTACACAACAACTAATCTACGACCTCCATTATCCTCCATTTCCATCCTTTTTTATTATTATTATTTACCCATTTTATTTTCACCCCGGTAAATTTTTCTCATAAGTTCCATACAAAAATTAATGATTAAACTACAAAAAGGAAATAAACTTTTACACATAATTAACCCTTAATTATTATACGACATAAAAATTACAACTGAAATAAAAAAATAACGCTAATCAAACTTAATTTTGGTAAATCAAGTGACTAAACTTTAGGTCACAACACCGGAACATGGGTTAAAAGGGGTAACATGATTTTTTTTATCTTCAAAATGTCTTCCATTTTGAGATGTTTAATGTACATTGAAAAGGAACTGTTAAAGATACATGTATTAAAAAAAGAATAACAATAAGCAATTGAATGTATAATATGACGTCATCCTATTAAATGGGTGACCGTCCTACGCACGGCTATCTGCACTAATGACGTTCATTACAGGAGGTCAAAGATCACCTGACCACAGTGGTTCTCAGGAAGATCATAACCGTTTGAAATATCTTTTAGAATTTTAGTCAAACATTTCTTAGACTAAAAAACTTAAAAATTATCAAATTTATTGTAGTATTATCAAAAATATTTCGGTAAAATCTTTTAAAATTTTATAAGACATCTAAAAGATAATTTAAAAATTAAATGAACTTTGAACTTACAGGCATTCGTTCGGTTGATTGCAATGTCCATGTTGATCATCACATCCTGGAAGGCATTTCGCTGTAAAATAAAAGAAAAAATTGTTAATTTATATTTCAAAAGTTTTACAATATTTAAAAAAAATTATTTAACTCTATAAACGTTATAAATTAAACACATCATATTAATTAACAATTACAGAGATAATCATAAGATTTTTTTAGAAGATACAAAGTTCAACTTTGGGAATCTGCTAAACCTTTACTCACGAATTGCATAAAAGTGACAGAAATAAACATTTGAACATTTCATATCGTGAAATAACTGTAAAAGGCATTATATAGTACTTGGAAAACACATTTAAAATGCCTTTACCCAAGAAATTTCTACGGGAAGTGTCAATTACAGAATTTCGGTGATGACTGCTTCAAGCAGTACATGAAGTTTGAAAAGTCACACAAATAAATTTTTACTGAAAATATTTTACCTAACGGATTTAATTTATAAAATATTTTAGAAAATTCTTGATTTTCTGAAAGTCAGGCGAAGTGTTAAATTATTTGCACTCAATCTCCTAGTTCCAGGGCTACAAAAAATAGTTCTGTTTCTTATCAAATGGTCACCCAATGAAGCATTTAAGAACAGAAAAAGTAGAGCTGTAAAAGATACTAGTAATGAATTTCATTATACAGCCAAACCTTGTTGTGAATGAAGTGAAGGTGCCATTTGCAGGGTGGAAAGTAGGTGTTTTTCGGAGGGCTGGCATGTTGTTATCAGCATAAGCTACTTTTCTACTCATTTAGGAAGGCATAGATAAACCACCTCATTCCTCGTTTCACTTAGTAAAGCCTCTAGAGGTTCAAACCAGCCTTTCGGTTGATGGCCTAAAAGTCAAGTCGATACAATATAAAAAAGCCTTCATTATTTGCTACAGTGAAACTTAAAACTTGTCGAGGAATGTGAAATAATTGTTAATAAAATTTATTTAAACATATTTTTGTAAGTGAACTTTTTATTTCCGGTACTATGAAATCAGCACACCAGGCGTTTTGGACACTTGTATACCCTACTCAGTTAAGCCGAAAAAACTAAAGGGAGAGTGTTAGCAGTTACGCAAGAGGGGTGTATGACAATAGTTTAAAACCCCAGCTGTAGGGGTAGTTATACTAGATAACTGAGGGGTACGGGGAAGGGACAGCTGCACTATAGCAATACACTACACTGCAACCAACAGCTGGCATGTTTTTAAAAGAAAGCACGCTATGAAAAACGTACTTGCGTTCGCTATTTATTTCGCTAAGCGATAATGCGCGTCCATCTTCGATCCGATACACTTTTTAAACTAAGGTTAAAGTATGCGCTACACCTAAATAACGTAACGCTCTTTACGTATCGTTTGGTACGTAAATTTACCACGTGTCTTTCTGAATACCGGACACACCTTCTTCCTGCAATATGTCTACTCTATGTACCCTACACTTCCGCTAATACTGTGTACTTTGCATTTCAATTAATATCATTCTTACTGGTACCATACTATTCTTGTACAACTTTAGTTAATTGTTTTCTTTAAAAACGCAAACTATGTCGTTGTTATTCATTTAAATCGGTTAACTTGAGTACTTTTTATGCTTATCCAGACTTATATACCTTATATCCTAGAACAGATATATTTCTTATTTAATAAACTAAAATTAAGATACTAATTTACGTCTAAATTTAAGTTCCAGGTTTGATTCTAAAATTTTACTGTTAGAATGTTGTTTAGGTCATCACCCGAAAGGCTGGTTTGAACCTCTAGAGGCTTTACTAAGTAAAAGAAGGAGTAAGGTAGTTTACCATTGTCTGCCTCACTGAGTGGAAATATATGCTTATCACCATGGCAAGCCCTCTGAAAAGCATCTACTTTCCACCCTGCAAATAACATCTTTACTTTATTTACTAGAGGGACTGGCTGTATAACGAAATTCATTAATCTCAGCGGAGATAACTCTGATTAGTGTCTTTTACACTTCTACCCCTATTCATAAAATTTTCAATCATATAATTGGCTGATCATGTGATAAGAAAAAGAACATTTTTTGTAGCCCTGGGAACTAGTAGATTGAGTCCAAATAATTTAACACTCAACCTGCCTGTTATGGGCAAAACAGTAAAAATACAATTGTTAAACAGAATTTGTGACCATGGAGATCTTTATTTTTTATAGAGATTATAAATGAGATACTGCATTTTAGAAGTTTTTACGCTACAAAAAATCATATTAACGCCTGAAATAGGCAAACTGTTTAACTTAATGTCATTAGTAAGCTGTCATAATGCAATAATGGCAAAAAAAGTTTGGAATAACAATAGCAAAACAAATAATAATTTGTTTAAGCTTGTAAGATAACAAGATTAGTTAAACACCACATAATATGAACCCAACAAAATGCTGTTTTAAGTTGGCTTTTTCTAGTAAATATAAATAAATTTCCTCGTTTAAGAAAATTAACAGTTAAATAGTTGCATTTGAAGATTGTAAGTTTCTTAGATCCTAGTTCAGGATTTTAAATTTTTTTATACTTCAGACCGGAGATATAGTTTGGATTCTTGAAGTGGAAAATGTTAGAAACCTTAGAATAACTGAGATGTAGTGTTTTGAAGAGTTGTTAATTATTTCTCAGACTGATCGAATTACTTTACATGAAAGAAGCCCACCCTGTATTTAGAACGATGAGTAGAATTTTGTGCAGTACGAATCATGAGCTCCAACTTAGAATTAAGATGAAACGACTCAAGAAGTTCAAGATGTGGTTTTATAGGATATTACTGGGTTTATGTCATGGATGGAATGTAAGTTTTAATCAATTACATAGAACTATGAAAGTGAAACGTTGAAAACTAGAATAATTTGGTCATATGATAAGAGGTGATGAATATAAAACACTGCAGAATATTGTGGTTGAGGAATCATTGGAACTGGTCCGTTACATTTTTCGTCGGGTAGTCAACAAAACTCAAGATATAATAATGGTAGCCAAAGTTCTTAAAGGAAAAGGCACCTGAAGAAGATGCGAAAAGAAACTTGAGTACTTCTGGAACTGTAGAAGATCCAAGGCAGCGATTCAATTGCTCTTATCAAACTTTGGATAGAAGAACTTGAGTATCTAACCCGAAAAAGTCCGTTTGTAATTTAGTTAATCATTTTACCATTACACAAAACAAAGGCGGTCAAAACCTTATATTAGTACGGGAAATATTAGTGAAAAAGTTTCTCACAAGATTATAAAAAACAAGAAAAACAATTAGTTCATTTCGTGATGAAAAGTAATTTCATCTTTTCTAATTTTGTTTTTTTTTCTTTAAGAAAGGGTACTACGAATTGTCTGAAAAGTTTTTTTATTTTCAAAAATAATAAAAGTAAATGAGCAAAATATATAAATAAAGTTAGTTAGTCAGTTCTCTTTAAAAAAAACCGTAAAAATAATCTTGTAAAAGTACTATATATATACTACATCGACGGTACAGCTGAAATTCAATAAGGGCGGTTAATGAATGAACATAAAATAAAATATCATAATAATGTAAAACGAAAGGGTTTCTACTGTTTCGTTTTCGTTTCGGAAAGTTTATTTTTTATTTTTATCTTAAAAGTAGATAGATAATGTTTTACAAGAAACAGATCAAAACAAGCGAATAGAATTGTAACTGAAGGCCACACCAGATAGCGCTTTCTATTGTTCAGTCTTAGACCAAGTTTCACACGCCAGAAATGCATTAAAGATGATCTTTAAGCCCTGTTTTGTTCTTTTCTATCATAAACAGTAAGTAGTTTGTGTCCGTTTGCTGTGTAAGTTACAGTCATTACCGCTTTCTATAATTATGTATGTACTCGTTTATTAATACACGGTAATTTAACTGAAAAGTCCTTTTAAATATTTAATTTAATTTTTAATATTATAATTCACAGTAGTAAATTTAGATATACTTCTGGCTTCGTATCTTCGTAAATGGTTTACCTGTGTGAATTTTATTTTTATAAAACTTTTAGAAAAACTCTTTAGAAAATAAACATATCTTTCTATTCGTCTTTCTTTGTTACTCTAAAAGACTTCTCCCGGAAATCTTTTAAGAGGAGACTGTACTTTGTATCACGCGAATGTTAAATTTTATATTTTTAGGTATATTTTTCATAGGATTGGTAAAAGATAAATAAATGAAACTTTACACACTTTTTTTTGTTAGGTTTCTCTAGCTACTCAAAGTTTTTCAATTCAATCGGTGAGCCCATAAAATTAAAAACAAATTAACGAATAACATAAAATATTTACAAATTTCTTTATACGTTTTTTCGGATATTAGTAATTGTTGGAGCATCTGAGGAAGTCATTAAAATATCGGTATTTTTGCATGTACAAAATGAATAACTGGTAAAAAATTCAGCCAGCAAGGTGGTGGTGGGGTTCCAAAAAAGGTACCTAAATTTTAAAATATAAATTTACGGGAACAGGCAAAATACAAAAAGGAACAAATAAAAAAAGTAAACAAATAAGTAAATTTCCCATCAACAATTGGTTAGAAAGCTATACCAACAGCTTAAAATATCAAAAACAGTAACGAAGATGTTTAAAAAAAACTAAAATTCGATTTGTTCTAAAACGATTTATGTAAAATTACGATAAATATTGGTTCTTGATGAAATTACCATTTTTCTGGACATGCCTGCTAAAAACTTAATTTTTTCATAAAAATAATTTTTTTGACGTAATTTACTGATTTTCTGGCAGATATAAGTCTGAACTATTGAAAAACAAAAAAAAAATAAAAATTTTAATTTTCAGTGAAAACCATCGTACATCTCACGTTAAACCCGGAAAGTTGTAAACCATTAAATTGAGATATCCTAATGAACACGGAGAACTTTAAGAACTTGGAGAAGAACTGGACATAAGGAAGAATTCAAAACCATAGTTGGATTTATTAATTTCCCATTTCGTTTAATAATTTAAAAGTAGATATAATAATAGACTACATGTAATTTATGTACAGTACATGTAATGTACAGTAATGTACGTACATGTAAATATTTTTGAGAAATAAAATTATTATTATTTTTTTTTGTCACCAGTCTCTCGACTGGTTTGATGCAGTTCTCCAAGCTATTCTATCTTGCGCAAGCCGTTTCATATCTAAATACCTGTAACACCCTACATCTTTTGTAATTTGCTTTATATATTCTAATCTTTGCCTCCCCCTACAATTTACTCCCTCAATATTACCCTCCATTATTGATAGCCCAATACCTGAATGTGTTAAGATATGCCCCACTAACCTATCCCTTCTTCTGGTAAGATGCTTCCATATACTTCTTTTTCATCCACTCGCCTAAGAACCTCTAAATTATAATATGGTTTTATCCAGCCACCTAATCTTTAACATTTTCCTATAACACCTCATTTCAAAAGCTTCTATCCTCTTCTTTTCTACAGCCCCTATCACCCACGTTTCACTCCCGTAAACACTACACTCCAAACATAATGTTTTAAGAAATTTTTCCTAACATGTAAATCAATGTTTGTAGTCAGTAAGCTGTTTTTTATTTAAATAATTTAATTAAATTATTATTAAGCGGAATTAAAAATGAAGTTACTTCAAGACTCAATTCTGGAATTAAGCCCAGATTGCACTCAATACTACATAGCTTTGAACCAAAGAAAAACTGAGGTGGTCGGTTGGTCTTCATTTATTTTTATCTAATAATATTAAAGCAACCTCTTCTATCAATCATCTTTTTCTAGAGACAAACCTAATCAGTGAATGAAAAAATGAAATATAATAATTATATTTTTTCATTACTGATATAATTCAATTAAATATAAACCTATAGTTTTTTTAAATTAATTACTTAATTAAATCAAGACTGAATTATATAATTACTGTTTTATTTAATTTTCTAATACAATCATTTCATTGGTTAATAATGCACCAATGCCCTTTCATTAAACCAATGTGCCGCATTTTATTTCGTGTCTTGTTGGTAAATAATGTAGTAGATGTAATTTTATATGAAAAATCGTGACAATTTAATTTTTTTGTTTTATGATTGATAGTACAATATGACCGTATATTATTCTATTTATTACATTTAAAAAGTTTCCCGTTCGTTTCTCCGTTATAGTTCACGTACAATGTAGTATATAGTTTATTTATTTGGTATAGAAAATATGAGTTTTTTTCAAATTATAATGACTCATTTGTTATTACTATTTTAATGAATCTGCAATATATTGTTATTAGGACCTATTTCTATAATAACCCTGTTATTATTGTTATTAAATAATAGGTAATCATACGTAAGTAATAACAATTATAATACTCAATTGACCATTGTTACAATATTAAATTTAATGTAATTGTATTAATGAAAGGTAGCTTACTTGATTGATAAATTAAAATTTCCAAGTTCAGTTTCTAGGTAGGGTTCGAATTTAATATAATCTGATTACATTCCAAAATTGATTAAAACCTATTAGTAAATACTATGAATTTTCATAAAGGACTAGCACCCCTTCGCAGCATTCCACAGCAAATTTAATCTTTTAATTTTTCACACAACCTAACACGTTTCAAGTTAATTGACGTCAGTTCAATTAATTAGAGGAATGGGAGAATTAAAATAGGTAAGATTTACTCATAAAAAATTGTACGATCTCGTTGATTTAGGATATATGTCTTGCCAATAATTTTCAAAGATTTCGAAAAAAGGAGAAGTTAAAGTTTATGTCTTATTCTAAATTGATACTGCACCATATCTGATACATGATCGCATAATACATTAAATGGTGTAATACTGATAGATAAAAGAACACACATCTTAAACGAACTCACACAAAACAAATAAAGTAAAATATGACGTAATTTTACCAATCCTAATATTATTTTCAAAATTTTACGTCACTCAAAAAGCTCTAAAAGCTCTCAACAACCAAAACGTTTTTTAAATCGGTTATATAGTTTATCAGATTATCTCGTACAAGCAAACAAACTGGGGCTGGACGAAAAACAGAAATAATAATACCTTAATCATAAAAATTTAAATAAGTTGCCGACCATGCAGAGGAAATGGATAAAATTTGATATTTTATCAATTTTTAAATTTCGAGAGAAGAAAGAAGTAGGTTAATCGTTATCATAATAAGTAAGAAAATGATTTAGATAATGTATTCTTTTCATGGATTTACAGCCTGTAATTTTTTATATAATAAATAGAATATTAGGTTATTTAATAGAATGAATCAGATTATTGCAATGGTAAAAGTTGTTTAATAAAAAATACAACTTCACAAGGTCGATTATTTGATAAGTTACAAAAAAAACATAATAACTAAGTTGTTTTTTTTTACATTTTATTTTAATATAACAGTGATGATTCGATGCACAAGAATCCTATAAGTGGTGTTACAGCTTGTGACCGGAATATGCGGTATCGGTACATAATGCTTAAAGCTTCTCTGCAATGCAGTTCTCCGGTGATAAAAGGCGCATCGGTTTCTAATTGGCGTCGTCGGTTCCCACGGCCAGTGCCTGCGGGACCTCCAGCATCCTTCCAACGATTAAATCATTAGAACGTGCTCAGACCGACCTTTCTGACCCTTGATAATTAATTGACCCTAGTTCTAAAAAATTCCAATCCACTCGTCAGTCTATTCAACTTATTGCTTGCTGCACAATTTACCACAAACAGGTCCATACTAAAACAGTACTATGTACTCTATTTTAATGTACGGATTCCCTCGATTAACAATAATCAGTAACATAATGTACCATCAACATTTTCTGGAGTCAATTTCTTATCATATTCAAATTAATACGAACTAAATTTCATGTATAATCGATGATTAATTATTAATAAAATTAATAAGGAATGTCCTTTAACATCAATAATAGAACAGCGAAAAAAGAGATATTCAGTGAAAATTTAGGATTCATGGTAAACTTCTACACACATTTAAAGTTAATTGATTAGTTCTGTAATGGTAATACGAGTAAACAATTAAATAATTAAACCTGAATTAGGGTAACTAAACAAAATTTTAATATATTAAGAATATGAAATTTTATTTTATTAACGAAACGTTCTTAATAAACAATATAAATAAATTAGTAAAATATAATACAGTTTTTTTATTAATTACAATAGTATAATGAAACTAATTTATTTTATCCCTAATATAAGTTCGGAGCAATCTATTCATTTCAGAACAAAAAATAACCCTACGACCTAATATGACGATGATGTATGACGTGTAAATGAGAAGTAGTATTTTACAGACACAGGCCGAAAATTCCTGAAAGAGTATGATTAATTGAATCCGAACCATTAAAGTACTACGGTAACCACTGTCCAGTATTCAAATCCGTATAAAAGAACCTACCTTTACTTGGATTTGAACCAAGAACCTTCGTCTCCGAAATCAATTTTTAAACATCTGGCTCGCGGCGACGACTTTATCTCTAAATCAACCCAGTGGGTGAAACTAATTTAAATTAGAAAATAAAATCTGTTGAATACCACAGGGGTTTTATCCAATAAGTTTGTGGCGATATAATTTTCGTGAGATAGCAAATTTTCGTACGCTAAACTAAAATTTGAAAATAATTTATGTTTGTGAATTATTCAACTAATTAATAGTCCTTTTCATTAAGTTTTTTTGTTTAACCTCCCGTTAAAATATCTTTCCAGTTTTAACACAAAATCTTTTTCAGTTGGTTTATATTTAAAGTATTAGATTTTTGAGAAGAATGTTCCCCACTTAATCATTTATAGTATGATAAATTTAGATTGTAAAAACAGCCCGGTTTTATATTTTAAAGAAAAGTAACCTATTTATTATTGTGAAATGTAATATTTTATTTTGGCGGGCTGGTCTCTATATTTTTAAACATCATCTACTTGTATGTTTTGTGAGAAATAAAACAATAAACTATTCAAAGCTGTCGTTTGACATTTCCTGGTTATTATTAGAAAAAACAAATAATTATTATTTCTTTTTAATTTATAGTGGTAGAAGAAGAAGTAGATATTAAAAACAGCTGTTTAAATTTATAGATATTTTGATTGTATTCATTTTTTACTTACGTTTGGTGCAGTAGTCTCCCTGCCAGCCGTCCAAACACACGCGGTCTCCGACAGGAGAACACGTGTAATGTCCAAAATTATCGTCACGAGGTCTGCAGACGTTAGCGCATCCTGATCCGTAATAATGAGGATCACAGGTCACTCTGTACTCATACCGCATAACTGAATGAGAAGATTTGTGCTCATCTTCTGTCCAGTCTTCACCAACATCCAACCACCTTTGTGTTGTTAGTCTTGATATAAGCGTCTTTCCTCCTGCTGAAAACAAATAAAATTTATGTTATTATTATTATTATTACAACACAATATGAGTTCAAAAAGTTCCAATGGAAATATCAATAAAAATATTACACGATAATAACAAGCTAGTAATAAGTTCATAAGCAAAAGCAATTTTCGGGAAATTAAAAACAAAATTAATACATATATTTTACGTTAAAAAAACAATATTAAAACTATAAACTGTATACAGAGTCTTTGGCCACTTTAATTAGGCCCTATATACTTTGTTTTTTTAAAGATACCTAGTCCACTTGTTTAAAAAAAATAAATAGGTGTTTAAAGAAATTTGGAGTATAATGTTGAATTTCGTTGTTCCATGTAAAATACGTTGATAGATAAATAGAAAATTTTGTTGCACAATTGTAGCTATTCAATTATTTATTACACTAATTTAGAGGTTTTTATACGAGTAGATAAAAGAAGAAGTAAATGGAAACATCTTACCAGAAGAAGGGATAGGCTAGTGGGGTAAACCTTAAAGACACCCAGGTATTGCTCTATAAATATTGGAGAATAATATTGATGGAGTGATTTGATGAAGGGCAAGGCAAAGGTAAGAATATTTAACAAAAATTAAAAACAGATGTGGGATGTTACAGGTATGTAGATATGAAACGACTTGCGCAAGATAGAACAGCTTGGAGAACTTCATCAAACCAGTCGAGAGACTGATGACGAAATATTAAACTAGTTTACATTAGACTTAAAGACGTTTAATTGTCCATGATCTTAACCTTAAAACAGCTTTTACAATAATCTAAATAATTAGTTTAAATTTGAATTAAAGAAGGAGCAATGTACAAAATAAATTATTAATTAAAACAACAAAAATATAAATGTAAAACTTTACCAATCAAAACCGTTCCAAAAATGTCTTCCAACTAAATATTTACAAGCAATAAAAATTTATTAAATCAATTTTTGATTTTTGAAAGGTATTTCATTTATTTATTTATTTATTTTTATAAATGAGTTATACAGAACAACTTTACTTTTAAAAAAATGTAAGAAGAATTTGAAGAATCTTTTTAGGAATTTTTATTTATACATTTTATTTTATTAACAGACGTTGATCAGAAAAATTTATATCAAGATTCGTGTTTGTTTATTTATTTTTATAAGTTTATACATGTATCAGTTGTTTGTTTTTTTTGACAAGATATTCAGTGGTCTTTGGTTCCCATGCAATTTGGTCGTTATATGTAGCGTTGTGTTAATACCAAGTGTAAAGTTAGTGTGGGTTACCAATAAAACACTGGTAGTCATTAAAAGAAAGATATTATAAAAAAGGTACAAAGAATATAAAGTAAAAGAAAGAGAAGAAGAAATCTTGACCCGTCATGGCCTGTTTGATAAACCAGTGCAGGTGTTATCCTTTTCTAACGCAAGGATTTATACCGATCCATCTTTCTTTACCTTTTTCTATCTTTATCAATGCCTTATCTTCCATTTCTTTCTATACACATAGTAGAAGTATTATTATTAACTAAATTTGTAATCTTATCGTATCTTATTAGGAGATAAGCAGATTGACACATTGATGATAAAAAACAATACGAAAAGAAATCCGCGATAAAAATCAATCTCAATATGGAAAACAATAACAGGTATTGTACATTGTTACAAACTATAGTCTTTGTAATATAAATTGGCGGGTGACTATTATCAAATCCATAAGATAGAGCACTTACCAAAATGACACGAGAAGTGGTGTGACTACAACATGACAGCATAATGATATTGCCGTAATATTCTTAGTACTACCAAATGTAAATAACATTCACACTAATTTTTAGTTAATTTTTTTAACTATATACATTTTTTATAATTTATTGTACACACGTATGCAGAGGTTAAAAAAGACACAAAAATGGATTAAGTTAAAATTAAAAGAAAAACAAAACTATGACAGTAAATTTAAGGATCACGAAGACAGAATGATTAAATAAATTTTTTGCTCAGTACTGTAACAAACAACACACAAATGTCACGCAACAAAAAAAATGGAGAATGACTGCAATGATTGTTATAACAGAAAAACATAGTAAAAAATTGCCAATGCGAATGCGCCAATTGAAGACTGGGAAAGAGTTCCTCCTCTAACTGCCTCTTTGTGATAGTGGGAGCAGCGTCAGTGATGATTAACAACTGGATCGACAGTAGGAGAATAGTATCGATGCACAGGAGTAGGAGTGGCGAAAACAGTATAAGCAGAGAAAACCATGTCATCAAGTTCTTTTTTAAATTGTAAAATAATACGTTTCATCTGCTAAAATTTGTCTAACTTGCAAACGACGTAAGCTCTTCAACTCTTATCTGTCACGTTATTATCATATCATTATTGAGGATACTCGACTTAAAATAGCAACTAGCAACCGACATTAATTTGTAAATTATTTTTTTTATGTATGTACACAATTTAGATTAAAAATATTGAGTTAAGGAACACGATAAAATCATTTAAACAAAACCATTTTATCCGCCTATTTAATTTATAAGGACTATATGAATTTACTACAATAGTGCAATATCCTCCAACAAGAAATTACTATATAGAACAGCTTTGAATTAGTTTTACAATATAATTTAGATTACTTCTGTGGCTAAAAATAATATTGAAAAATACGAATACCAATCTTTTTTTCTTGTATCATTAAAACCTTCAATCATTTTTTTTTATCAATTCAAAGTATATTATTACTAAGTTCTTCAACATTTAAATCTTTCTGTTTTATTTATCTTAAATAATTTACATTTAAGTATTTTTTTTTAATACATGAATAGTCGTAATTAGATTATCTATTCTTAATTCCATTTGTTGACAAAACTATTTAAAAAGTCATTTTGTTTAAATTATATTGAGATATTGTAAATTAATTATTATTATTTTTTTTTGTTGAACAGTCGGACGTTAAACCAAAAAAAAAACAAAATTAAGTAATTTACAATAAGTATATCAATGTAATTTAAACAAAATTACTTTTTAAATAGTTTTGTCAACAAATGGAATTGAGAATAGATAATCTAATTACGACTATTCATGTCTAAAAAAACACAAAATTTGTGTAACTTCCGATAGAGATACAGTTAGGGTTATCAGTTTTATCAGCTCAGTATTGAGTAGTCTGCAAGCGATTTTAAATTGTAGAATTTTTTCTACATGATCTGAGTTCAGTACGTAGAAGGTTTGATAAAATATATATGATAATAAATTATAATAAAAAAAGAAAACCTGTCAAACAATAAGTTCATTAAGTAACATTGTATATTAACCACAGTTGCATTCGCTATTTTTTATTTAACATTATTCAGAGAAAGATTTCCTCATTATCCTTAAAATAACTAACCATACTAAATATTATCTCCTTAGTTTACTTATCCTTAATTATTTTACTTTCATCTAATTTGTTCTTAACGTTCGTGATACTCAAACGTGAACTATTGTGCAATAACCAATAATGGATGACAATATAATGGTTTAAAAAATCAGAAAGTATGTTCAGAAAACCAGAATAAACCGAGAAAACTTAAAAAACCGATCCAAATTCAAAAAAACTAATATTGGGAGTTCAATAAAGAGCAAAAACAGAACACTGGAAGGACAGAAGAAAGGAGAAAAGCCTACGGTGAACGGATACTGAGAATGTGAGCTGCAAAAAGAGCTTCTAGAAACGTCTAAAATTGGCCCTAAATAAAATATTGGTCTAAAATTTGGTCTAGATAGCGTCAAAAACCATGAAAATGGTAACCATGGTGAAAAAACCATGTTCACTTATTGTATACTGACAAGGTAATTGATAATATTGCTATTTTACTCGTAGTAATCGTTTTCTCAACTAAAAATGTTTGCAACAAGTATTTTAGAGCAACTCTTCTAAGACAATCAAATGAACCCGCGTGTTTATGGAATTAAAACATATTAAACAAGATTGGAATTGTTTTACAAAGAAGAAACGGTACATAAAAGTGTTAAAAAAATTGCCATCATTAATAATTTAACTAACGTTATAACATAACTATTCTGACATTTGATTGTTAGGTGTGGTAAAAACCAGGAAATTGTTCTTTATTCTAACTCGAGTAAAAACTGAAAAGAAGAAGAAATGGGGCTAATAAATTGAGAGTAGAATAAAGATTACTGTTAAAAAGGTAAACTATTACAAGAAAACACTGAACACATAGTTTACATACGTACATAAAAACACTTGTATTTACTGTACATAACACAGACACATTCAACTCGACAGGTAGTTGGAAGTCGGAGATGGTTCCCACGAGCCCCGTTTCTTTCTACATCTAAAACTTCTTGTACTAGGTTACATACGAACATTACACACATAGTCTTTCTGCTAAACAACTGGCTTACTATAACAAAACACCTACCACGTATTACATTATAATTTACACATAATTTACAATTTGTACAACAAAATGTTATTTTTGAATAAATGACAATGTTGTAAACGTTAATCTTGTTAGTAGACACAGTTATAATATAGCCTACATATTAATAAAATATTTTAAAGTAATTTTGTTTAATTTCTACGGTTGTAACTAATCAATTTTAAAATTTTCACCAATATTTTTAGTGATATAACATGAAGAACCCATGAAATTCAATGATGTATAGCAATTTATTAATGGAAAAATAACCCAAAATATATTTCTTTTTTCTCCTTGGGTAAACATCAATAGCTTTTTGTAGACTCACATTTACAAAATAGACTGTAGTTAGCAATTACAATGTTTTCTAAAATTTCTCCTCTACCAATATTCAAAATCTGATGACTACAAAAGGGACTTTACAACATATTTCTCTAAAAAAATTTATTGATCTTTTTAGTAAATCTTCCAAAGAAAGTAAATTTAAATTTTCTATTTAAATAAGTCCTAAAAACTGATCAGATCGTGATTTTCATAGTTTTTAAAGTAAGAATAATTTAAGATAAATCATACAATTTTTGGTGAAGAAATTCTAAGAATTTTTCATAAATTTAAACTTTTCAAAATAAATTATACCACAGGGGATCATAGATCTTCATGTCTCAGAAACACCGATCTTCATCGTGGGAAGAATACAGTACCTAATACAAGAGTTTGGAAGATTTGGGAAAAGTCTCAAAGACTTCACCAGCATGAAAATGTAGAACCAATTCACCTGGTAGAGGTCCATGGGATTTACAAGAGATTAAAGGGAAGGAAACTTCATGAACTAATACAAGTGTAAATAGTAAATGTGTAAACGTTAAAGCATTCTTTCTTATAAATAGTTGAAATGATAGTACTGAAAAACAAAAGTTAGTATTAAAATTTGTTAAATTTTATACATATGACAACAAAAATGTATATTCAAGTAGTGCTATTGACTAAATAAAGAGGGAAATTGTAAAAATTAAACAATATTTCAAACGTCAAGCTAATGGGTAAAACCTATGAATAAATTAAGGAAACTAAAGTAACTTATTAGGGAAAATTTAGGTGCTAATCTTAAAAAAATAATAAAAATCTTCTTTCCCATTAAATTTTCGTAACATAATCCTGTACCAAAAATTTGTTAAGTTATACAAAAAAGAAAATAAATTAAAAGAACTTTTTAAAAAGAAGTGTAGACAGAAAACTTACCATGGTAAGGTTAGACATAGTTACTAAGTTAACAACTGAAAGAACAACTTTTAGACCAGTAAACAAGGTTTAACTTAGTTACAAAGAAAATATCCATATACATCATCAGACTTCTGCAGGTGCAACAGGTATTATAATAGCCAACGAACAAACCCGCTGTTTTTTTTTATTTTAATTTTATTCCATATCACGAACTTGAAAAACCCATCAATCATTTCCACTTAAGAAAAAAACTTGACTTTTCAAAACGTTTTTTAATATTAATTAAAATGATGTGATATACCGGGTTTAATTCTATAATCTGTACAACAAATTCATAACTTGTTTTTTTTTTAATTATATATAAATAATTATTTTTCAACCATGTTAAATACATTATAACATACTTGTAATTTTTTGTAGATGTAGAAATTATATAAAAATAACGTTTCATTCATCTTTATTTTTTAAGTTGTTAAATAGAAGAAAAGTCAATGACTTTATACGTTAATAACCTACAACTTTTCACAGTTCTCTCCAATAAAATTTTGTTTCATCTCTTCTTTTTCTTCCCATAATCTCATAATTCTCCTAAAATAACTCATCATAATTCTTTTAGTTCATCGATAGATCTGAATCTAGATCTGAGATAAAATAACTCATTGCCAAAAATATTTATTTATTTTTAAACATCTTTAATAACAAAAATGTGATTAACCCAAACATTTTTATCTATTTATTTTCAACCTTAATCAAAAAATAAATTTTTTTGTGAAACGAACACTCCTATAAACGTTGAGATATGAAAACAATTTATGAAATAATTTTTATCTGGAGACTTTTATTGCTGTATAAAAGTAAAATATGACAGTTGGGAAGGCAGGATAAAGCAAGATTAGAAACTAAGAAGGGAAATGTAGAAAATTAAATGGACTATGAAAAATACAAATAATGAAATATTACTGGAAATAACAAGCAAAAGAGAATTTATGACAATCTGGGACAAACGTAAGGAAAAATATGTCAACTAAATGTACCGATTGAGGAAATTTCCGAAGTTAAGAGAAAGTGGAAGACCAAGGAACAAAAAGTTAGATTTGTTAATGAAAGATTCCTGATGCTTGCAGAAAGAAGGAAACGCCTTTAAAATATCTAGAAAAATGAAGTTAAACGAAACAATATTTGTAATTCTCAAAAAAAAGAGTCGACCATTTTTGAGGTGTAGTGGTTAGCACACTATCCTGAAAAACGGCAGGTCTTGGGTTCGATTCCTGTCTATGGTCTGGATATTATAACAATTCAAAACCCACCAATCTACAATCCACAGTACTTTCTAACTACGAACAAATTATTATTATTATTGAAAATTTAAATACACCAAAAACTTTTGTCAAATATTTTAAATAAATATCTGATTTCTTGAAAACTGTTCAAACGATTTAAAAAAATTTACAACATTTTAAAAGTAATTAAAATTATCTGAGAAACCTTTTGAAAGAATTTCTAAAATGGTAATAGCGTTAATTAGAAGCCATTAGCATTTAACAATCAGGTACGTTTCTTAACAGCAGCTTTTTGAAGAGAAATGGATGTTATGTGAAGTAAGTACTTATATTATAATTTCTAGATCTTACAGTAGCTTTTTGATGAGAATAGATGGTGTTTAGGTAGTAATTAATTGTATAATAATTAAATAAATAAATTGTATAATAATGGTAATAATAATTGCAGGTAGTGTTGTGTAGTATATTGTAATCTCTAGATTTAACCAGGAATTAAACCCGATATCTTTGGATATGACAATCCAATAAATACTTTACCGATCAAAAAAAATTTAATACTTCATAAAATTAATAGCTCGATGAATCACTCATTTTGATAAAACAAAGACAATACTTTTTTATAGAGGTTACATCAACTTATACACAAGATAGATAATTGCTTTAAATTATAAGGTAGATAAAAAAAGATCTTATTCTAAGGACTGTAAATATTGTTAGTTGCTTTTGTTTATTTATTTATCCTTTTCTAAAGAATGTAAAGAATAGAATACAGACTGTGAGAATTTTTTAGTTGTTTTACAATTGGTTCGTACTACAGATGAGAGAAATGGATAGAGTAGTAGTTGTAGTTATACAATAGTAAAGTTACACGGTTGATGTTTTAGGATAAGAACTTGGCTACTGTTTCTAAAAACGCCTCGAGCAAATATTTAAGAAGAGTTCAAGAAAGACAACTCACGCAACTTTTTTTGTTTTTATTTCGTTCACGTATTATTATTATCTTTACTTATGATTATATTATTTTTTCTTTCCAAAATTAGATTTGTTAACGGAGTTAAAAAAAATAAAAAATATATTTCTTTAAGTAGGTAAAGTTATGGAGGTACAATTTTAAAGTAATGACAGATAATAAACTACTTAACTTTTTACTGATCATCGTAATGAGATCTTCTCTTTGTTTGAGCTGATTGTTTTGCCACTGTTCGGTACAATTAAATATGAACAAATTCGATGTCGGAGTTTACCGATAACAAGCCAGTAATTTCACATCATAAAGACGGTCAAATAGTCGGTTCATAATCGTAAAAATATCATCATTGATGAAGGACTTTTCTTGATGAACGAATCATCTAATTGAGGATTTTACGATGAAAATGATGAAGTATAAGGAGGTAGATGAAGCACAAGTTCTTTTTTTGGTGAGTTTGTTGTTGTTTCGTGCCGGGATCTGAGAATTGGTAAAGGTGGAAACGATGATGAAGACGGAGAAGAAGATGAACTTGATGAGAATGACGATGGGAACTGTGAGGGTGGGAACGGATTGTGGAATACAAGCAAAAAGGGGAATGGCGTGGAACTAAACTACTGTGGCTTTAAGTATAGATGCAAGGGTATCTGCCCCACCTCCTTTATTAATAGCTTGCATGTCGTGCCGGTATTGTCTATATTATTAGACGGCCATTATCTTCAAGAAGAAGAAGAAGAATAAGAAGAAAAGAAGAAGAATAAGGATGTGACCTTGAACATGCTGCCGCTACTTCACCACCATCATCATCAACATCCAGGTCTAAGAATCTTCTAACCATCCAACAGATCTACAGTAACAAATTGTACATACCCTCAAGCGGTCCGGAAGCACTTCACAAAACACCAACTTAACTCAGACTATAACTAACTACCTTTACCTTTTTTAATATCTAGATTTAGATGACACCTTCACAACTTTTTCATCAACTTTATTCATAACTTATTACCTATATATATTAATGAATTCATCCCTGCATAATATATTAGCACCTACATGTTATATCCCCTATTCCGGAAGGAAGTTTAACTTTAGAAGCAACACAACATATGACTAACACCTGGTGGTTATATTCTCAGATTACTTTCCCATGCTCACCCAACTCTCATTTTGGTTTCTTTTTTCCTTTTAAAACCTTATCTGTCCCTTCTTCTATGTGTGTAACCTTTATAAACAAAATCAACCTTCTATTCTACCTTTGTATATAGTACACAACTTCTAAAACATATGCCATTCTACGGGGACCCATAACAGTACCTGGTAGCAGGCATCTGTTTTCTTTTTAATTCAAAAAATCACAAGCAACAGCTGATTTACCTGATTCTTGAGAAAAAATCTAATAAGCTACTCTTTTATATATTTACCTGTGCGTGGTCATCAATTTTAATTGAAAAATCAACAGCCATTCATAATATACATCTAATTTAAAAAAAATCTTTTATAACTTGAGTTGATGATGTTTTAGAAAAGTATTCTATCATATTAAATAATCTATATGTAGGAAATTATTAGAACCACAGGTTTTCTTGAAATTCAAATTTAACTTGGATCGTAAATGTTCACTAAAAAAAGGATTTTGAAGTATTGTATGTCTAAATTACCGTTCTCCGGTATTATTTAAATGTTTAAATTCTTTGTTTTTTTAAGCTGAACAGATATTGATTATCATTTTAGATCATTCACTCATAATTAGGTTATAAATATGGGTTTTATTTACGTTGGCAAGAGAAAGTCATGTAAGTGTTTCACACAACACTTAGTTTATTTTTAAACTAGTTTACGGAATATAAATATTTGAAAAATTTTTAATATTATTAAAATTTAAAAAGTTTAGATAAAATAATCAGTAAAAAAAAAAAGATTTATATAACTGACCCCCTTCTCCACCCACCCGATATAAACGCCATCACCTTGCGCAGTAATACATGACCGGAAAACTAAATCGTGGCTCGAACTGGATGCCAGTCAAGTGAGTCATTATCATGGGAACCAAACATGAATAAGAAGAATTTATTTACTAAAGTGATTCTCTTCTATGTGTGATCGGCTGATACAAGGTGGTAAAAGATGTCTGGCTTTCTTAAAAAAAACCTCGCGTGGAATAACAAATGACCAAGACAACCGTACCACCAAAACTTGCTCCTGAATGTCCATCCAGTTTATACCTAATGGTATAATACTTTGTATCAATTTATTTGTTGTATAACACTACGTTATAATGTTTATAGAAACCAGTTCGCGCGATACATTAACTACAATACAATTTATCTTAATATTTTTAAACATGTTTCAACCTGTTTAAATTTTTGTTGTGTTGTATTAACTTGCATATATTACCTATTCATAATTTTCCCCTTGCTTTAAAAATATATTTGAATTTTCTAAATATAATTTTCCAATGCTTCAGACAACTATTATATTTGTAAATAGCATCTTTATCTGTTTATGGCAGCTTTTGATAGAAAATATAATTATTGTAAGACATTTTTGCTCAACAGTCTTTCCCCCAAGCCCAACCATTCACTTAAAAAAAAAAAAAAATTAAAATTTTATTTAAATAAATAGTTACCAAAATGAATTTTTTTTCCTTATTTATTTAAAATATCCAAATTTCTAGCCATAAATTATCTAGACAACGTAGAACCAAGAAAAAGATTAAAGTGCAAACATCCATCCGACTTTTACTAAACACACACATAACACTATACTAACACACAAAATTTAATTTCACGAATCACAAAATTACCAAAAATTCATAATAAAAACAAATTTCAACTATATAAAAATTTTAACAAGGAAGAGGATTGAACGATATAGGGAGAGGTGATTACAACATGTACGCCAGAGGATCGATATACGCTACTGGCCTTACAATAGCGTCCACAAGGAGTACGGTCGTTGGGTAGACCACGAAGAAGATGGATAGAAGCTGGAACAGGCAATGTGCCTTATCCTTAAAGGAGGAGGATGAGGAGGAGGAGGAGAAGACGAAAGAGAAGAAGAAAAATGTTAAGAAGTGTCTCCACAGAGTGGTTACTTCTTACTACAGACAATCCGATAGGCTATAACTCATCTACTAGGGTTAAATATTCAAAATTTAAATACCACATGTAAAGAATGTGTAAAAAACAAAACAAAAAATTAAGCCGCATCAACTACTTTGATTATTGATTACTAGAGGTTACTAAACGCACACATCACACTATACTAACACACAAAATTTAATTTCTCGAATCACAAAATTACCAAATCGGTTGGTTTTATCATAATTTTTAGACCCTAGATGGGAATCGAACCTAGGATCTTCCGCTTTGTATTCTGTAACACATTTTAACGCTTAACCACTAGGCAAAGACTATAACTTAAATTTTTAAATATTGAAGTTCACATTTGAATGTCTAAATCCCTTAAACGGTTTAGTTTGACGGAAAATATTTATAACAGAACAAAAATCCCTTAATATTATATATTTTATCAAAATCTACTGTAAAAATACAGAAGTCTATACAAAAATATAAAGTTTTCCACCATATTTGAACATTGATAATTAAAATCATATTCTTAAAGTAGGGAAATTCCCCATTTAAATTTTCTTGTAATTGTTAGGTGTACTTTTTGAAATCCCAATGATGACATACTTAAGTAAAACTACATAAAATATATACTGTATTTAAATCACATGAATTCACCTTGATCGAATCATTAGTTCTTATTTATTTTCTTATTTTTTAATTATTATGTGTTACACATACTTATTTGCATGTACTTATAAAACATCAATTGAAATGTCGTTCAACTTCATTACATATACACAATTTTATTTTGTCTCACCTTAAAAAAACGATAAAATTTATATTATAATAAATATAACTAGTATACAATTTGTTATTATTTCAAAACAAGTTTTTATTTTTTAATTGTTTTAAAGAAGTTATTTTATTATCTAAACGTATGGGAAAATTTGTCTTTATGTTTTTCTTTTTACACAATTTAAAAGTAGTTTTATGCGTTGTTGTTAGTATTACGTTAAGTAGTTGAATTTTGTATTTTTATTGTAAATAATTCTAATATTATTGTAACAAATTAACTCCATTGAAAATCATGTTTGATTGTATTATTTTAAAGTAGGCAAGTTTTACAAGATCATTGAGAACTGAATGTCAAATCGTGTGAACTAAAGAGAAGAAAAACTTTTCTTGGGCTACTTATAGAAAATTTACAGAACTCTTTTGGAGTGATTTGTTCAACTGTTTAAGAAATAAAGTTTTTGACTAATGTGTGTTATGACAGACCATCGCATTTACGAACAAACTTAGAATAACGGAACGAAAATTTGAAAGATCTATTTTTGGCTTGTCATTAATGTTACACAGATTATTAAAATGAAATTGGATAGAATATGTGGTTCGAAAGATAACTGGGAGATGATCGAAAAGATTTCTTGAATGGAGACTCAGAGTAGAAAGTCATTCAGAGGAAGATTTTTCACACTGTGGTCTGACGATGACAAGAAAGTGGCAGGAAACTGGATGCGAAAATTTATGAATACAAGAACATTATTTATCCACAAATTCTGGTATAGGCCTAAATACATAAAAATATCATAATTTAAATTAAAAATTTGTTAACAAAATATTATTTAATATAAAAAGTACATCAACAAATTAAGTTAACTGTGCATATAAATATATGTTTACATTTTGTAAAAATAAATAATATTTATGTATACAACGTAATACAAAAAATTTACTTACATTTTCACTGAAATTAAAATGTAAATATCTCTGACATAATCAATTTCCTTACGGAAATTACTTTACTAATAAAATTATAAATTATATAAGAATACATTGAAGGTGGTCTTAAAAAAGTAAAAATCTTAAATGTAATGTAAATATATTTAAATAAATTAATGTAATTAACATACCTGTTGAGCTAGTCAAATTATTATCATGCCAGGCCTCAACGATTAATGAAAACGTTCCCTGTAAACAAAACAAAAAATTAATAAATTAATTAATAAATTATAAAAATTTATCATACATAAAAATATTTAACACAATAAACTGAAAAATCACTGCCAATACAATCATACCCATTTTGTTAATCCTTCTACTCTAATCAATCCCATGGGTTCGAATCCCATTCAGGCACGGCATATTTTCATACGTTACAAAAAATAATTTCATCCTTCACCATCTGCATTAGCAGTACGTGCAGAACAGTCGGACGTTAAACCAAAAAAAAAAAAAAAATTAATCAAAATTTACCAATCAATAATCTGGGTAACTAAAATATAGCAATAAATATTTCATTTCATAGTTTGTTCTAATGAAAAATACTGATAAAAATGCATTAAAATGTACCAATGTTTATATTTTGTGTACCAACGTATTATTAACAAAATAGACCTCACAGAAACTCTGTATTTTAAATTTACACTCAAGCAATTTAAGTTCATTTACGGATGTACAACTAAATATATAGCCTAATACTAATGAACACCTAAAAAGTACAAAATTACAAAGAAAAATGTTTGTTTAATTTCCGTAGTTATTACAACATATTAAAGCATTCCTTAATCGAAGATTACCGCTAATGATTTTAGCATACATTTAATCGAGTAATTTTAATAAAGTATTACTTATTTTACAAAAAATACTTATCGATAGCCTTCGTGAACAGAGTCAAAACCAGAAGAATGGGATTGAAAATGATAAAATGTTCTTGGTTTGATTCCAAGTCAGTTGTAGAAATGTTAAACAAGTTAAAATCAATTATTTCTAATGACCAAGTTATACAATTCATTACAAAAATGAACTAAAATACTTTTCAAGTACATCTGTATGGATAAATCTTTCGTTATTTGACCGACAGATTGAATATTAATTTTCAAATTTCCAGATAATTAAATTAGGTGAAATTTTAAAAATTTAAAAAAATAATACGATTCAACAGTTGTACAAAATAAAAAAATACTCTGAAAATCGGGAAACATATTATTTGTACATGTATAAAGAAAATTTAAATGTGTACAAAAATCAAGAAAAACAATGAAAATTAGATCTTTTATGCTATTTAAATTAATATATGTATAAAAAAACAAAGTAGATTTAGCCTCCATCGTATTTATTACTAATACAGGATGAGGTAGGTTCGAACATTTCACTATGCATAAATATATATATCCGGTTATAGTTTTAAGCCAACAACAAACGGCATCAGGTTCTTAAGTTCTGGTTTTGTGAGGATTCTTCTTCGATCGTAAGTAAGTATACTAGAATGAAAAAGAAGGATATCGAAGAGGAAAGGAAAGGAGTAAGGGAGAGGGGATTACGGAGACGACCTTATGCGTTTTATTACGAGGATACGTTGTTGAATGGCCGGCTTGTAACCGGTTAGAACCCCATTCATCAGAAACCCGCTCTTCTATACATCTACTTAAATGAATGGTAGACGTAAATACGTTTCGGCGATCGTAGTACTGTTCTTATCATGTAATAATAATAGTTATCAAAAATTTAATATCATATATAGGTTTCCTATTATACTATTATCGTGTCTATATTTCCTTAGCACATTATTTATAAATCCATCATTTATCATCACAAATGACTAATTCTTATTTTGTTTTAGTCTCGTTAGCAAATATAATATGTCAGATATAGATTTATACAGCTATTTTGTCTACATTGACTAGTTCCAAGGCTAAAAAAATAGTTCTGTTTCTTACCACATGTTTAGCCAATTATATGACTGAAGCGTTTAAGAATGGAAGAGGTAGAGGTGTAAAAGTCACTAGTAAGAGTTATCTCATCTGAGAGTTATATATTTCATTATACAGCCAGACCTTGTGGTGAATGAAGTGAAAGTTTCATTTGCTGAGTGGAAAGTAGATGCTTTTCGGAGGGCTTAGGACGCTGATAAGCATACTTTTCCACTCAATGAAGCAATTGTAAACCACCTCACTCTTTGTTTTACTTAGTAATGTCTTTAAAAGGTTCAATTCAGCCTTTCGGCTGATGACCTGAACAACAACATAATTATATATGACTCTTGTTTTCCTATATTATATGAAAATATCGACTTTAAGTATGTACTTCATGAAACGTTAAGAAACTTTTGAAATATGGGTATTTAAAAGAATATTCCGGTCCACGTAGATTGTGACTTGGTAACCACAATCAACAGAAAAATGACTGCCTTCTTTGGTCATTAATATACGGGGGTGATAAAGTAAACTTCTCAGATTTGTTCTCAGAGGTAAAGTTTTTTTTAATCCCGAATGTATGTACGCTGCAATACTTTCAATTTAAGAACAATTTACAGAATATTTTGCAAGGCGAAAACAACAGGTACAAAATAACAAGCGATCTGATCCACTTGCACCAACAAGTGGATCAGGTCGCAAAAAAACACTGTAGCTGAAAAACCTGCAGGTATTAGTAAGGTGTAAAAAACGACTGCGTACCAATAAAGTACTAATCATTAATAAAATTGATTACTAAAATTCTTAAAGGACATGGTACATGAAAAAGAATATGTACGAGTCAATAATCCTGTAAAATCGTTTACCATAATCTAATTTTATATTTGTTTAAAGTATTTCATAGATTTGTTTAGTTTAGATTTTGTAGCATAATATTTAAAAAGAAATCAAAGTATTTTAATTATTATTAAAAGTTACTAACAAATAGTTTTAATTACCAACACATTAATACAGTAATAATAGAAGTAGATGAAAATAAACCACTAACAATTGATCTACCCTTGAACATGAGTAACCATAGTTTAACATAACTGTTTCGAAATAGAACATTAGATTCTTTGCTTTAAGAAATCAAGTGCGCTACCGATTTTATAATACAGGTTTACAAAAATTAATCATAATAAAGATATATTTTATACCCCATTTAATACTTTTTATAAGGTGTAATTATATAGAGTTATTAATGTGCCTTAAATAAACATCAAAAGAAATTATCTAATGACTTACACGTTTGTAAGTTGTTAGACATGGATATATATTTAAAAATTACTTTAAGTATGCTAATTTATTAGATATTTAAATTGTAATTGTTCTTAAGTATGTATTTAAAATTCTTCTCCTATTAATTACCATTCATTTAAATCTATTACAAAATAAAAATCTTAAAGTTTTATTATCCTATATATACAATAGTTAAATTGTGTTCACGCAGACAGTATCTATAATCGCTTTGTACCGAAGATTTAAATAGCTGAATTAAAACATGGCGTCAGTTTCAAGATAGATTCATTATTTTTTATAGATAGCCCTTGAGTTTTTTTAAACTGGAACAGAGTCCTCCGGAACATCATGCAGATGAAGTCGCCTGCAGAGGTTGAAAATAGCCACCGAACTTTTAAAAAGCTATAAGCAATATGGCGATAAAAAAATCCCCTCCTGTATTCTACTACAAGTTGCTTTCATATCTTCTACAGTTTTACTGTTCTAATTTGTAGCCTGTATTAAACTATCTTACAGGAGAACTCTTGATAAAAATAATTTTATTTAAATTTGATTTTCCTCATTAAATGAATTTACTGTAAACTACTAGTCTTCAATTATTTCAAACAAATTACTAAAGTGTTTTTGAATTAATTTTAATGACAAATTGTCAATACAATCCATTAATACCATTTAAATTTTTTACAATTTCCCGGTGTAACATTTTGGATTAAGTTATATTTCGTAGTTACTTTTATTTCGTAGTTAATGACTTATAAGAGACTTGTGTAAAACATTTTTCATGTTTGTAACATTGTTGTTTAAGGATTTACATATTCTATGTTCCTCAACTCAAGAGATTTTCACAAAATTAACTTTCAGAATATATTTTCAACATTTTATCTTTTTTAAACTTGAAGTAGATAAATACAAGAACTTTTATTGTCGGGTAAAATAATAATATCTTAGCCTATGCGACATAAGTAAAGATTTTGGGGTAGGGAAAATGCGGAAACAGGACTGATCAAGCAATTGCTTAGTGTGATCAAAGAAAAATGTGCAGAAACCTTGACAAGGGCAACCCAATATTATACTACAATAACTACCAAATCAGAAATTAATAATAGTATAACAAACTATTTTTCGGAGACGAATGTTCCGTTGTTCAAATCCTAGTAAAAGTAAAATATTTTTATACGTATTTGAATACTAGCCAGTAGTTACAGTGTACTTTAATGGTTGGGGTTTAATTAACCACACTTTCTCAGGAATGGTCGGCTTGAGTCTGTACAAGACTACACCTCATTTACACATCATCCGCATCTCATTGGGCTATGGGGTAGCTTATTGTTCTTAAAATTAATAGATTGTACATACATTAGGGGTTGAAAAAATAGTTTATAGTGTCCATAGCCAAATTCCAACTTAATTGTCATTAAGCAGTTTACAATGTCATAAAGAGATGGAGAAAATTATGTAACACATTTTTTTAAACATAGATTTTTTTATATTAAGTTTTAATTAAAAAAGTAAGAATAAAAAATAAATTATATGGGTATTACACAAGAACACAAACACTTACTAGAAGAACACTAAGGCCTACTCCCGAACGAGATAGTTGATCACAGTTTTTCAAACATAAGTTCAATTGGTTGCATTATTTCAAAGTTAATATGAAGATAAAGATCGTTCCATTGATAATAGGTAAATTTTTTATCTGATAATTTTGAAACATTGATCAGTAATCTGTTTATAAGTTACTACACACTATCATTCTTACAAATTTAATAGACGGTGATCGTATGGTTAACAGAAACTGCTTGTTTAGCACATAGGTCCATCAGTTTTAAGTTTGTTTGATGCACATATGATTCATTTCTCAAAAGTTGCTTACCATAAATGAATTGTTTCCTAATTACTCTTTTATAGATTCATGAAGGCGTATGCAACCGTTTACCATTTAAGGATATTAAAAAGACTAAACTGTTCCAGGTTAACAGCTGACAATAATAATTTGTAAATAAATTTCAATAGAAACAGAATAACAAAAAGTATAATATATATTTCAGTTTAATCAGTTACAAGATATCCCTATAATATTAACAAGAAATTAGTTCACTTTACAAAAAATTGAAATCATCAAACAATTTGATACAAATGTAATACATTGTAATAACGTAAACAAACGGATTTTTAAACGAAGCGTTTTCAAAAGAATATATTTTCTTTAGTTTGTAATTTTGCGGTAAAAATATTTTATTAACGCAACCGCATGTTTATTTTCAATTCTAACAATACTACTTTTAAATAAAAACAAAAAACAAAGAAACAAAGGAAAAAGTAAGAATAATAATACTGATATTGATTTTATTTTTTGTATGTGTACTGTATTGAAATTTAAAAAATGTACCTATAATATTATTTTATTAGATATCTTACAAATAAATTTTTTGTTTGTATATTTTCTAACTTAATAAACTACTCATGAATCAGGATTTCAACCTACAAATAACAATAATAATAATAAAATGAATCGTGATTTCTTTCAAAAAAAAAATAAATAAATAAAACAAACGGAATATCAACCTATCTTTGATAGTTGTCTACTTATTCCAATAGACAAGACTATATGGTTGTATACTTACAGAAAAGATGTTGCGATTATCATGATATCTAGGTGGTCCCTTCTGAATAAAGAAGATGTATAAAAAAGGAAAGTAAATGTAAAAAAAAAAATAGAGAAGAAAATGAAGATTCAATAGGAATGAGTTGATAAAAACAGATATAAAGAAGGAATGAAACGAGTATTATAGTTGCTGAGGAGTATATGATTGAAAGAAGTTAGTACGTAAGGGCAAAAGGATAGAGTGGATAGGTGTAGTAGAGAAAGATAAGGATATTGCAAGGTAGAGAGAAAGGAAAAGATGAGGAGGCAAAGTACGTTGGGCCGTGAATGGGCCTGAATATGCCTCCAAGACACGCTACCTGTTCCCACGCGCAAATAGAATACTGAGTATACTCTGATCAACAACTAAAGAGAACTAGCAAGCGTACTAGCTTACCACTGGAACACCGGCAACCAATAAACCACTACTGGCAAACCCAGTCATTAAAAAACTTCTATCCTAACTCCTTTCCACATCGTTTTTTTTATTTTTATATCCTTCCTTTTTGTACTTTTTTATACAACACATTTATAAACACACACGCACAAAATAATTATAAATAAATACCATAGAAAAAATTAATAGATCCCACCTTATTTCGTTCTTTCTTGTTTTTATTATTATTATTTTAAAACTTAACCACGATTTCAATGTTCATCTACCACGTAACTTTTGATTATTAGTCGTTTCTTCTCTGTTTTTTCGTTTTATTATTAAACACATATCTGAATACCACCCAATTACTATAAATCCATTCACATAAATTATTTAACTAACACATAAATTTTAAAATGTGATGGAAACGGCACCTTTTTAAAATATATGGGAATTTTTCAATACACATATATATTCTACATTAAAACTTACCGAGTAAATGTTATGTACAAAACAAGTTCATCAATGATCTTCTTGATGAATTTTTACAAACTTTTCTTAATTTCTTTAATATATTTATGTTTTAAAATGCGAATTGTTTAGTCATCAAAATTACTAATACAATCAAGTGGTTTTTTGTGAAATCTGCTGTGTTGACAAATAACACCATAATCCAATAAAAGAACAGTAAAACTCATGGAATAATAATGATGTTTATATTTACGGCTGTCATAATTGACACCACTATGCATGAAGAGGTTACATTAAAATTTGATAAAAAATTATTTTTTATACAATTTTAATACTATTAATTTATTAGAAATTGAAAGTATTTTAATACCTTGTAAAAAAATAATACACAGCGAATTTATTTATTTATTTTTTAAGTAAACATACTAACTCAGTATTTTTTTACTTTATCAAACAAGTTTTTAAAAGTAAAGTGGAAGTATTTAAAAAATTGTCTTGGAATTTCGTTTTCTGTTTTATCTTTTAAAGTTGTTACGCAAAATTCAACATTCCTTTCATGTAATGTAAGAAGATGAATCGTTATAATTAAAGGAAAAAATCACAAACATAAATTCTTTAGGTATATGTTAAATAATATAAAACGAATTAGGTAAGATGAAGATTGATAATTTCTTTTTTTTTAATGTAAATACATTTAGAATCGAATTTGCAAAGTTTTAACTGTGAGAAATTTTTGAACTGGACATAATAGGGTGGAATATCATTTTAGATTGCCACAAGGCTCCGTTCTGGGACAGTTTTTTCTCATTTTTTAATCTTGTTGAATTGGAATGTAATATAGATATTTTATTAAGATTTGACGAAATAACTTTCTTCTTGATTACAATACATTATTGCAATCATTTATTTATTTTTAATCCATGTAACGTAGTTTTAGATTGCCAAAAGACTCTGTTCTTGGACTGAAATTATTTGTACATTCTCTTGTCTTGTATGATATTAAGGAAGGAAAGTATTGTTTTCATGTTGATTTTTCGAAATCAATTTTTACCGCAAATACACCTTTTTCGGTTTCCTGAAACCCCCTCCCCACAAAAAAAACATGTTTATACCGATTCGTCTATGAGTGTTTGAACAAAATAACTCAAAAATGGAAAATCGTACAAAGTTGAAACTTGTTAGGTACCTTGCGCTGGCTTGACAGGACCATTTTTATCAAAATCGGTCACTCAAAAGTAGTAGTTTATTCGTGCAATTTTCCACTTTTTGGCTATTTTTCATAAAACAGCTCCAACGATTTTCGTTAAAATCGCCTTATTTAATATATTTTTGTGCTCTTCAAGATAGGGTACGACGCATGTCTGCTGTAATTTGTAGGGGTGCTCTTGTGGTAAATAATGGATTTTTTAATGAATTAAAAACATATGTTCTGATTTCATTGTTTACATTGCCAAAAGAAACCCGTGTGAGTTTTACAATTAATGTTTTTTTTTAATATTTTTTAACTGGAATGTTATAAAGATATTTTATTAAAATTTAACGAAATAACTTTCTTGTTGGTTACAATAAAATATATGCAATTATTATGGTAAAACGATTGATATTTTAACTCGACTATATTGAAATGACCGACCGGCTAGACTACCGCAACCTTCTTCGTTATTTTGTTTCATATTGTTCCCTGCCCGCTCCTCTCACCTGTATTCCGAATCTATAGTACTCTATTCCCACCAGTAACTCTCATGAAGATCAACCATCCGTGAAATTGCTCCCCGCCGACTGGTCGGAAGATATCGGATCTTCTGTGAAGTAACTTTTGATTTGAAGTAATGTTAATCCATTCCAATCTTTCTCCTCTTTACTCCTCCCTGAAATGTCTTCTTATTATTTCTCTATCTCTCTTTGCGACTGATATTTTTAATGCATGCTATTTATTTATTTGTATTCATTTACTATCTGTGTCGATAGTTTAGCTTATTGTTTTAATATTAATTCCAATCCAAGCAATCACTATAAATTTTTTAAACTTAAAATTTACACGAATTAATTTTATATTAAATGTAATAACTAATCTTCCTAAAATTAACTTTAAATTTATTGTTATCCTACTGTTATGTAATACATCATAATTGTTCAATATATTTTGTAGTATTTTATGTTAAACAACCGCGTACAATTTGGAATTAAGCGACTAAATAATTTTTAGCGTGAATTTCAATTCAGAACTACAGAATAGTATTACATATTTATATCATTAAGTGAATTTCATTAAGCCACGAATAAAATTGACCCCACAAAAATCTAATATAACTTATTTTGATCTATTCTTACTTATTTCTTTTTTCCGACAATCTACATCCTATTTCTGGGTGTAGGCCCTATATCTTTTCAACTTTTTCCCCCTATGTCTATCCTTGGTCTGACTTATCCATTGATCCCTTATCCATGGTTTCGATGTCATCTTTCCACCTCGGTTTTGGACTTAATGGGGTTTTCTCATAAGATGAAGTGCCTATTTCTACTTATATTAAGTTATTTGTTTTGGTATGTCCGTCACTCTCGTTTTATAATGGATTCATTTATAGATCTTCCTGTCCCACAGCTTTACTCCCAGTATGCTTCTCTCCAATTTTCTTTGGGCAATTCTTAGGCTATTGTTCACCAATTTAAACTCTATGTTTGATATACAGTGCTTATCTATACAAATAAACCTACATGTAGAGTAATCATTTAGTTTGTTAACCTATTGTTTTTACCTTGTAGTTTATAAGAAACTTATCGCAAACATGGTGAAAACGCCAATTATTTTTAATAGATAAGATTTAAGCGTTAAAAGCGCCATCTTGGAAGATTGTTTATAATGTCGTCTAATATAATATACCCGCGTTTTTAACTTGCAGGATTTTTGTAGTGATGTATTTTATTCATTGTTACGAAATCAACGTTACATAAATTGGATGTTTCATTAACGATAAGCACGGATTGTGAAACAAGAAAAGTACAACTTAAACGAGGAAAAATTATTAGATTAATCACTTAATATTTTTAAAAGTATTTTTCAACAACGTTCCACAACTTTATAAGATCCAACCACATCTAGTTTTACGTTCGAATACAAACAAAACAATAAATTAGTATAAAAATCATCATAAATAATCATTTTGGGGTTTTAAAAATATAAATTATAGCAGAAGGTGAACAATTAAGAACAAAGAAAACGTTCCTCGAATTTTCTACCTTTATAATAACATAAAACTGAAAAATAATTACAGTTTTAATAACAGTACAAAAACAAAAAGTAAATATACGTTTTAAAAAATTTACAACCCCTAAAATTATTGCACGGTTGTTTCTTTTTTAAAAAATATATACATAGAAGGTTATAGTGTAATATGTTATAACCATAATAACAGGTGTTAAGATCATTTTTATACCCTAAAAGTAATTAAATTCAAGCAATAAAACTGTCACAGAATTTTATTTTTTTATTACGTTATATTATCACATATAAGTATTGTAAATTATGATAATAAAAATTAAGAAATAATTTTTTTGATTTTTTTAAATTTTTAATGCAAGTTAACTGCCTTTTTAAATGAATTACATGGTAGATCATTGGAAGATATATATTTTTCGGACTCATTACTGATTCAAAAAAGCATGTCACGGTGGACCTTGAACGAGACAAGAATTTTATAATGTTGAAATATAAACTGAATGATATGAATTTCAATTTTAAGACTTTCGGCAAGGTTCAACGTTTACCGTGAGAAGACAGACAGTTAATTGGATAGTATTATTATATCTATACATACACACATATTTACTTTGTATTTATTTATTTATTTATACATAAAGAAAATAATAAAGTAATAAAATTAAATCGTTTTATTTTATTACTCAATTAATTAATCAATCTATGACGAATGAATATAAAAAAACAACTTACTTAATTGATATCAACAATATTAAACTCTATTACATAAAAAAATACCTAAATTTATTGATTTTATCAATTAGTAATTTTATAATGTATTTTACTTATTATTGCAAAAGAAATTTATTTTACATATTATTAAAAATTACATTAAATAATTAATTAATTATTAATTTTATATTTTTTTTGTATTTAAAAATATTTATTTTTTGTACTCTTGAGAGATTTTAAGTTTTCCATGCATAACTTGTACAAACATTCAGATTGATAAAATGTCTCATTAATTCACTGAACTTAAAATTCCATTAGTTTTAAAAGATTTAATTAAAATTAAATGATATAAAATTTAATCAAACTTAATCCAAGTGGCCAATTTATAAACTAAACTAACTGAATTTAATTAAAAATTAAATTACTATATCATATACACTAATAAATTTAAATAAAACAGAATTAATCATGTAGAGAACTTAGGAAAGACCATCTTTTGCATGAAAAATTTAAAAATACAAATATTTGGAGACTAATAATAATGAACAACGATCAAACTCTAGAAATAAGAGCACGGATAGGAATTTTAAAGGCGATCTTTATTACCTAAAACACTTCTCTATGTAAAACGGATCTTATGTATGAAATTCCAATCAGATTAGTAAGATTCTACATAATTTCTGTCCTTTCATATTTTATATATGGAGAAAACTAGGATGGTACTTTTGAATCCTCTGCATTCTTGTAAGGAGCAACAGGCTCCTTACAAGAATGCAGAGGATTCAAAAGTACACTGCAGTTTTCTCATAAGACTAAAGTCTTACAAACCAGTATCACAGGCAAGAAAATACCTTTTACATAAAACAAGTAATATTACAGCCACAAAGAATATTAAAAAACTGTTAAAGAGCCACAAAAATTATACAAACATAGAAATATAAACTTGAAGCTAACATCACAGCTAGAGTAAAACTAATACTCCACTCCACCCATGAGTCACGTTCAAAATAAGGTTTTCGCCGCAGAGTATACCCAGCAATTCAAGACGAATCTTCAATTGCCGACGCAGTAAGGAATGGAGGCTTGAAATCTTAAAGAACGAAAAATCAAATGGAGTAATTGAGTGAAGAATACAAAGGTATTACGAAGAATGAAAGAATAGAAAAATTTGATGGAATCCATTAGATGGAGGGAAACTAATCTTCTAGGACCCATAGACGGTTTAATTGAAGTTTTATAAAAAGAATCACTGCTAGTTCCAGGGCTGCAAAACATAGACCTGTTTTATATCAAATGGTCAGCCAATTATATGACTGAAGCATTTAAGAACAGATGAGGTAGAGATTTAAACGACACTAGTCAACGTTATCTCTTCTGAGAGTAATGAATTTCATTATTCAGCCACACACTGTGGTGAATGAAGTGAAGGTGTCATTAGCAGGGTGGAAAGTAGATGCTTTTCAGAGGGCCTGGCATTCTGATAAGCATATTCTCCAGTACGAAAAGTTTACTTTTCAGTGAGAAAGGCAATGGTAAACTACCTCACTCCTCGTTGTATTTATTAAAGCCTCTAAAAGTTAAAACTAGCCTTTCAACTGATAACCTAAACAACAACAAATACGAAGAGTTATATCAAAATTTCAATCCAATCCGGAAACTTTTCGCTTTGTATAGTCTAGCAAGAAAATCAAGTATGGAGACAACCATGAAACTCTTAGTTACGTAAATATTATGATTCATTCAGATTACTAGATCTATAAATACAAGGACGAGCCGAACTGGAAAATGAGCGATTAATGTCAACTATTAGAAAAAGAAAACTAAAAATTTACGGACACCTGTATAGAATAGATGACAAACGGTTGATAAAACAAATTTTTAAGACATTAAACAATAGACCTAAGTTGTCGGATAGATGGTTCAAAGAAATCAGAAAGGATATTGAGAAAACTTAATGAACCGAGTCAAACAGACAACGAACATTACAGACTTTAATGGCTTTCCTGTATAGCAAAAACAGAATGTGGGTCGCAAAGAGTGCTTCCAAAAACGTCTAAAGTCACCTTAAGTGGTCTTAAATTGGCCCTAAACGAAAAATCTAGGTCTATATGTTTTCATATAATATTACAAAGTTTAAACATTAAAATTTAGGTCAAATAATAGGTATCATATTTTAGCATGTCAACATTTAATAAATATTTAAATAATTCTAATAAATGCAGAAGAAAATTTATAAATTATATAATAAACAAAAATAAGAATTCGTTTAGTTTTGTTAGATATGATTAAATGTCTTTAGGAACGGAAATATCCTATTCTTAAAACGATTGGAAACCAAAGGAATGAGATATAAATTTATGCGTGAGTTCGAAATACAGGACAGGAGTTTTACTTTTTTGTCAAATGCTTTTCAACGGTGTTTAGTTTCACTGTTTATAAGTTGAAGATAAGGTACTTTTTGGTACTAGGTACGAAATATTCGTTCCGTTGGGTTGAAAAACCTTTCGTTGTCGTGGAAGAATGAAACAAAACATCATTGCTTTCTATAGTGTAGTGTAGTATAGTATGGTAAGTAATATAAGCGGCTTGTCATGGCCGACACGTAAGAAAGATGAGTTTTGAAAAGGGTTGAGTGGTCGAAAAGAGGGAACACAGCGTCTACTAATATTCTAAAAAAGATAAGAGTGAGGTGGAAAAAGCGCAATGAACTTTCAAGTTTGTTTTGTTTTTTAGCAATGTTTCCGTTTATAAAACATTACCTTGATTATTATTATTACGGAAAAATGCGTTAAAATTCTCGATGAACTTTTATTATTAAAATAGAACACCATTTTACTCACTTATCTTCTATTTTGTTATGATCAACAATTTGAAACGTTTCGTAATTAAATGAACCGATTTCAATGCTGTGTTTACAGAAAATTGTATACTAGTTATTTAGGTTATCATCCGAAAGGATGGTTTGAACCTCTAGAGATTTTACTACGTAAAACGAGATGTGAAGTGGTTTAGCATGCCTTTCTCACTGACTGGACAAGTATGTTCACAGCATGCCAGGCCCTCCGAAAAGCACCTAACTTCCATCCTGCAAATGACACCATCACTTCATTCACCACAGGATTTAGCTGTATAATGAAATTCCTTACTTTCAGAGGAGATACCTCTGATAAGTGTCTTTTACGCCTCTACCTCTTCTGTTCTTAAATGTTTTAGTCATTTAATTCGCTGAACATTTGATAAAAAACATATTTACATTTTGCAGCCCTGGAACTAGTAGATCGAGTGAAAATATTTAACACTCCACCTGCCCGTTGAGGGCATACTTCATATACTTATAGTCATATATACGTAAAAATAACCCAAACTATTAACACACTCAGGGAAAAATGCAGTGAACGATGTTAAAACACACCTCAACGGACCATTGCTTAACTCAAATACGTTAATTTTCCTTTTTTTCAATGTGTTGTTTAGGTCATCAGCCAAAAGGCTGGTTTGAACCTGTAGAGGTTTTACTAAGTAAATCGAGGAGTGAGGTGGTTTACCATTGCCTTCCTCACTGAGTGGAAAAGTATGCTTATCAGCATGCCGGGCCCTCTGAAATGCACATATTTTCCACTCTGCAAATGACACCTTCACTTCATTCACCACAGGGTCTGGCTGTATAATGAAATCCATTACTTTCAGAGGAGATAACTCTGATTAGAATCTTTTACACCTCTACCACTTCTGTTCTTAAATGATTCAGTCATTTAATTGGCTGACCATGTGATAAGAAACAGAACTATTTATTTTAGCCCTGCAACTAACAGATTGAGTGTAAATAATTTGACACTCCACCTGCCTGTTATGGGCAATTTTTTTCAATAATAAACTTATTAAAACAGCTCCACAATTTGCTGCTGCACAAGCATACTACAGCTCATCATCCCTTTTTAAGTAATGTAATATGAATAGTAATGTTCCATCAAATATTTTATAAAAACTAAAAAAGATAAAACCTTTTATTAAAAATCTATGTCAAATATCTTTTGTGTAATACAGGCGTTAAAAACGAGAATTCTATCACAGAATTGTTGTCCTCTAAGAAATTTAAGCTTCAAAACTATCTGATAAATCTACGAAAAGATTTGAAGCTTTCAAGATACGTATATAGGGGTATAGTACTAAGAATCTCTTGGGTAAATCGAGTCAGTAACAACGAAATGCTGATTAAAAATGGGTAAAGAATGTATGGTTCTTAAGAAAATGAATATAATATTCAATCTTGAATACCTACGGCACATAATATATAATGAGCAGATACACATAGTTTACTGCTTTAATAAAAGTCTATGGTAAAAGGAGTCCAGGAAAAACTTTTCTGGTTCTAAAATTTAAGAAAACTATTTTCCCTTAACACTTTAAGATATTTCATCAGGAACGGATAGCCAATACAACGAAGTGTATTTTTGCCACTGCTCAAAATATCTAAAAAAATTAAAGCATTCGAATTTTGATAATTTGGCTCATAAAGAGTTATAATTACTTTGAAGTAATAAATTTTATTTGCGTATCTTCCCAAAGAACTGTAATACTGTTTGGAGTGAAATACAACAGGAAAAGTAATAAACCAGATTATACAATGCACCCCTCTGAAGTTAGCAATAATCTAGCGTGCAGCGCAGGTGCAATTGCTAGTGCTAAATATAGGTAAATAGATGAACACATTTGATTAGCTATATAAAATAAACAGAAGACTCAAGACTGTGAGAACTTGTACTTCGAAGTGGACAACATCCGGTCTCCTTATCTTTCTTTTTCTTTTTTTTCATTCTCTCTTTCTCTCAGACAACAGATTCTGTCACTCTCCTCTCCCTATTCCTTCCTGTTGTCCTCTTCTTATAAAAATCTTCATCCCTTCCCCCTCACCTAAAGTACTTCCTCCCTTTTTCACTTATGTGTACATTTTATCAGGCGCCAACCTTATAAAATTCAATCATCAAAACAAAAATTCCTTTTAAATTATCTTCTTTAATTTTTAATTAACAAATTTATCGATAACTAAACTTTTATATATCTATATATATATTATCTTTTATAATTATAAATAAGATTCGTTTTTAAATTTCAAACCAGAAAGTAAAATTTAACTGATAAATTAACAACCGTATTTGGAAATTTAGGTTTTAGTTTTAGGAACATTATTTTATCACTAATTTGTAGACTTGTTTCTCTTTGTTAAATAAAAATTTCTTTGTGAACATTTCACTAATTCGTAAATACATAAAATTTATTTATATTTTTTCAACATGTAGGTACAGCTGTTACATATATCTAATTTTTTTAATTTGTTCCTGTTTAATGCAACATACCATATATTACAATGAGTGGCTACACAGTGCGTTTGTGTGTATGTTTCAGTTAGTGAACATAATAAAGTGATTACATCAAAGAAATGTAAAAATTATGGTCAAAGTAATACATTACTTTGACCAATTTTTTTTTTCTGTTCAGGCTCCTAAATGGAACATTAGCAAGAGTGGTTTAGAGAAGATGGGAAACGTAAAAGTAGGCAACGAAAACAAACAGGAAGTTGGGTGACTCTGCTATCTAGAGAGTAAAATAACAAAGGATTTTAGAAGCACATGTAATATCAAATGTAGGATTGCTCATGCTAGGACCTTTGAAATGAAAAAACAGCTTACTGACTACAAACATTGACTTACAGATTAGGAAAAATTTCTTAAAACACTATATTTGGAGTGTAGCATTGTACGGAAGCGAAACATGGGTGATAGGGGCCGTAGAAAGGAAGAGGAGAGAAACTTTTGAAATTTGGTGTTATAGGAAAATATTGAAAATTAGGTGGGTGGACAAAACAAGGAACTTAGAGGTTCTTAGACGAGTGGATGTCAGAAGAAGTATATAGAAACATTTTACCAAAAGAAGGGATTGGTTTTTTGCGATACATTTACAAGTTGACTAAAATCAAGTAGTATTTAGATAAATTTTATGATGTATACGTAGGAATGATGATGTATATGTTTAAGTTTTGGTAATGTACTTGATGTTGTAGGAGGAATTTCCAAAAGAAGAGTATGTTGTTTAGGTCATCAGCCGGAAGGCTACTTTGAAACTTTAGAGGCTTTACTAAGTAAAACGAGGAGTGAGGTGAATTCCTTCTTCACTGAGTGAAAACGTGCACTTATCAGCATGCCAGGGCCTCCAAAAAGCATCTACTTTTTACCCTGCAAATAACATCTTCACTTCACTCACTACAGGGTCTAGCTGTAGAATGAAATTCATTACTCTCAGAGGAGATAATTCTGACTAGTGTTTTTTACATCTCTATCTCTTCTGTTCTTAAATGCTTCAGTCATAAAAATGGCTGGCCATGTGATAAGAAATAGAACTATTCTTCGTCGCCCTGGAACTAGCAGATCGAGTGTAAATAATTTAACACTCCACCTACTTGTAATGGGCAAAGAAAGAATATATGCAACTACACTTAACAGGTAGTTCACCCAGCAATAAAATTATTTCGAAATTTATAAATCTATTATAGTATAATTGCCGTGAAGAGAAAGGTAAAAAACCATAAGTTTTGTAATCAATTAATAATACAACAGAAGCATTTTCATTTAACTAACGGATGACATATCTGTTCAAGTTAATTGTTAAAAAGTAATATATAGATCATAAAATACGACCCAGTCATAAAGCCATCAACGTCTCGTGACCCTAGGTTAAAAACATTTGTCGTTGTTCTATACTACCTTTTGACTAGAAAAATGTGCCCTCGATTCGTTCCAACTGTCAATAAATGTCGCTTCAATCTCTTGTGACTGTTACTGTTACTGTTAATATGAACAACAGTAGCAAAAATGTTATCAGTAGTAAATTTATTATACCTCTTTTACCTGTTTCTTACCTTTAAACGAGTAATGAAAAGAGTTCTCAATATATTTTTTGTACGTTTTTCTTTTAAAAATCTATACTAAGATAAAAACTATTCATAGAAAATTTGTTCTTCCTTTCTTTTTTTCTTTTATCTTCGTCTTTCTTGATTCAAAAGAATTGAAAGAAAATGTTACCGTATCTAAAATTGCTTCACCCGTTTCAGCAGTTCATTCGTTTACCATATATATACAAACTATATAGTACATTTTACCTTTCGGTTGGATGTGATATACACCGTAACACAAATTCCAGTTAGTTACAGTGAGTAATAGGTAACTCACAGTATACTAACATTACATTGTCAGAAACTATCTAAAACTAGTAAATTGTTAAATAACAACATAAATAGACCCACAAATCACCTAACACAACCAACAAAATCACCGTGAACCAATCCATCACTTTATTTAAAACTAGAAAAATGTATTTGTATTTAACACATACTACAGATTTAGCACGAAATTTATGCTTTACAAAGTACAAACGATTTGTCGTCACCTCAATCAATCAATACTTTTAACATCATTTCTTTCTTCTTAGACGTTGTTATTTTATTTGCAAATTCTTTTAAGATTTGTTTTCCTTTTTATTCCAGATTTAATCGTATGTGTATTTTTGGTGTATTCTATTTAAATTTTACTCTTGTTTCATATAATTATAACACTTTTTAATACTTTACGTTATTTCTAAAGAAATTTAAATTACTGAATTCCTCACATACAATAATAATTCATAATTTGAGATTTATACGCAGAACACTTATTTTAAGAACAATGGAAAATAGTGTGTCAAAGTGTGGCAGTTTTAATGATAAAAAAATGAATATGACATTTGAAAAAATATATTTCCCTAATAAAGGTGTGTAAGAAGTGGAGAAGATACAATTTTTCAGTGAGATGAAAAACTTTCTGGATACTATAAGAAAACCTGAGGAAGGTATTTTTAAAGGAAGATTGGAGAGAAAGAGTGTGAATAGTACGGTTGCAAGAAAAATACGGAGATGAAGTGGACCAATCTCTAAATAAGAATCGATTGGTAGAGATGGGTGATAGAATTTTTGAACACAATAATAAATTATTTATAAGTACATATCGCGTCAACACAAGATTTGAAATGTGTCATAGATCACATGTTAGGGAAGCAAAGGAACAGAGTAAAGATTGAAGATACATGAATAGCACGGGGAATGCGATTCTTATTTTCGTTAGAACAGTTTATGGAAATATATATGACTTCTTGCCCATAACCGGCAGATGGAGTGTTAAATTATATACACTAGATCTCCTAATTCCAAGGCTACAAAAATACTTCTGTTTTTTGTCACATGGTCAGTCAATTATATGACTGAAGCATTTAAAAACAGAAGAGGTAGAAGTGTAAAAGACACTAGTCACAGTTATCTCCTCTGAGCGTAATCAATATAATCTTTATACATCCAGACTCTGTGCTGAATAAAGTGAAAGTTCCATTTACAGGGTGGAAAGTAGGAACATTTTGGAGGCATGCTGATAAGCATACTTTCTACTCACGTGAGGAAGGCAAAATTAACAAATTACTCGTTGTTTTACTTAGTAAAGCCTCTAGAGGTTCAAACCAGCCTTTCGGTTGATAACCTAGACAGCATTTGACTTAAATTGAAAAATGAAAAAGACAATTTCCGGCTGTCATTCAAAAAAACCAATAAGCAGCAATATCAGTCGAAACCTTATTAAATAAATCAATGTCACATGTATTTTCCAAAACATTTGGATTGATCATTTGCGTACGAGGGCTAAAATACTTATTTAGTTATTTAGGTAAATTCCTATTTTTTTTTATTAACTTCTTTAATTAAATACACAACTGTTACAAAAGAAACAACCAATGAATACGAGGGTGGGTGAACGAATGAATGAAATGACATGAGGGACGTTGATGCAGAGCACCACCCACTAACAGGTCTCGGAAATATTATTTAGTTATTCTCACTATTTCGTCATGATAACATAACAGTTTCTAAAACAGGAGATCCCTACTACACTTCCTCCTTAATCGTCTTTGAACGTAGTTTGGTAGATGACAGGAGGAAAGTTTACTTATCAGTTAGTTTGGATGAGCGAAAAGTCTGTTGTGGAAGCTCGATAAAGTTGAATGAAAACGTCTGTTACTAGACGTTATGTAAGGAGCGTTAGAAACGTAAGAGGGTGCGTTGACTAAAATCCGTTAGGTCTTCGATTGAAACCTCTAAATCCGAGCTATCACTGAGGGTTTAGCACATCCATAAATTTGACGGGCGTACATCCTAATTGTACATCCGTTCGGTTTGTTCTTTTGTTTAAGGATCAACGAAATTTTACATGTGATTAAAAATTTAATAAATATTATTTCCTGGCAAGTTTCGAATATAGCAATTTGATTCCTACATTTAAGAGATTGAGCCCAGTTCAAATTTTATTAGTTACCAGCGGTAGCAGTGAGTCACCGCTTCTAACCGGCACTTCGTTTCCAGAAGTTGTAAAAAGTGTTGGTATTAGATTATTAATATAAACAGATGATTTCAGGTTTTTTTTAAATGTGTATTTAATCAGTAGTCTAACAAGATTAAATTGTATGTGTACGATTTATTATACTTGTAATGTATGTTTCAATAAGTTCAATAACAAATATATCGAATTCAGTTCGATAATTATAAATAAACATTTGAGTAGAATTTTATCTAAAATCATTTGGTTTTATAATTATAGCATTGTATCAAGTGCAGAATAAAATTCACAGGTCTATTTATAAAAGTATTTAAAGAGTACAACAATTGATATTCTCCCCTCAATTTTGCGGTGAAAGTGAAACGGATCCAGAGACAAACCCTGCGTTACACCCACCATAATGATCCACAATGTGTACCACTTGTATAAAGGCAAGGGAATTTTTAAAATCTCTCTGATTAGAATGGCAGATGGCATCCCATACACTCACAGTATCCCTATAAATTCTATTGTGCTCAAAAATAGACATCACATATGGCATCCACACAATGTTATAATCCGACAAGTTGGGAGACGGTATACAAAATACGGAAATTAAAAGAATATTTATCAAAGTCCTCGTTATTCCACAGAAAATGATCGATTCTTTTTAAATTTTAAATGAATATATTTCGATTTTGTTTTCTGTTAAGCTTAGGGGAAAGTCTGACTAAAATTTAAAAAAATGTTTAAGGAGTAGAAAGCTTATATTTTATCAGGGACGCAAAGGATAATATTTTAAGGGAGGTTTGAAAAGACAGTACTACACAAATTTATCATATCTTAGTTGATACTACCCAAATCACTTGATTCCAAAACAGGAAAATGAGCAAATAATGATCTAGTAATAGCTGAATTGTCTATAAGATGATCATTTTATAAGAATATTTAAAATATTTTTTCAAAAATTTGTTTTTGCTCTTCAACTTTTAAACTCTATAAATTTTCCTGATAAGTTATTTTAAACTGATGCAATTGCTACTTGAGCAAAATATGCTGAATCAGTAGAAAAAAGTTATCCATTTATCTCATTTAAAACTCAAGTTTTAATTATTTCAGTATTCATAAAAATAATAAAATAATAATTGTCAGAAACAGCAGCAGAATCTGGAATGTGATATCAGAAACACCTGACCTGATTTCAACACCTGACTTAAATGTATTTAATGCTTTAATCTGTATAGAATTAACTACTCTAATAAATAACAAAATGGAGTTTTGAATGAGAAAAACCGCGTCGAAATATCTCAACCCCCAAAAAACGATATTTAAGTTCGAATACAGGAGATTTTCGAGAAAATAATATCATGGAAGTTCATGCTAACACTTTCATTATTAATTTCAGAAAAATCCACGGTATGAGAAACAATAATGGTATACCTTGGACAATTCGAATTGGCACAAGCGTTAGGTGTTTATCTACTCCACTCTTCGCCCCTTGCCATGCAACGACGGTACAGTCACAAACGTATACAATCGCTACTATAATGAGCGACTCACGCACGGTCCTACGCTTTGTTTTCCCTGTTCTTAATAATCTATCAAACATATTATATGACCAATTTTTTCATATATAATGTTTTGTTCATTATACATCCAGACCAATTCGTTTAGTTAGTAGCGTGCGTCTGTAGAGTATAGTTTAGTGAGTTTTTGCAGTTTAGTTCTTGTAATTTATAATTTATATTTTTACTGGGACAAATTAAATACATATTTTAAAATGAAATAATTATTTGTATGTTTGTACATTGAAATAAGGTTTAGGCATTTGCGTACATTAAAACTTGGATACCTTGTTAAACGAATAGGTGATGGATGTACTTTATGCGGAACTGTGTGTACACATAGAGCAAGAGTTGTGCCAGTTCGAATTGTTCACAGTATACTATTCATTCAGAACAATTTAGACAAAATATTTAGCCAAAAAATTTAAATTAATTTTGTCCCAACGCATTCATCCCTTAACTAAATATTGTAAATGTAATAATTGGAAAAATAATAATCAATTTCATAATGATTTGTGCAAAACAACAAAAATTCCTTAATTGACTGGTGAACTATCCTTAATTCAATTATCTTAGCATTTATACTCCTTTGATTCATGACCAATTAATACAGTGTTCGATATGAAACCACCTACATTTTGTTGTAAGGAAATTCATTTTTAATTATAAGAGATCGAATGATGGAATTTTTCAAATGCTTTCTTGCAGAAAATACTTTATACGGATTGAAAGTAGTGCAAATAAATTTACTTTATATTTTCAAAACACTTGAGCTTCTGATAATGATCCATGACATGAGAAATAAACTAAAACCGTGAGAGTTATTTGTAACAAATGAATTAGATTGGGTTGATTTGTTCTAGAACATTCTAACTTTAGCATAAATAATATTTCCAAGTAAAAATATACACAAATAATATTTGGTAGTTTTCTTATTCATAGATACATTGTTTAATGTAAAGACCGTTGTCCAGGGTCGGGACTTTTGACAGCTCCACAAACCACCTGGCACCTGTTTCCTCCCCTGTATTCTTTATATCTGGCATTAAAGCATGGCATAGGAAGACGAGAGGAGGAGACCCCAGGGTGTTGGTTTATGGCCTTGAGGGTGTGGGAAAGAAGTCTCTGAACGCGACTGACTGTCAATTACATATAGCAACCCTCCACACTTCATTAGTACACAAACACACACTAGAATTATACCCCTTAACAAACTTCTCAATGTTCTTTATCCCTCCTGTTCCTTTTCAAACATACACCCAATTTCGTGGGAGCAGCCAACTAATTAAATTAAATAATAAGAAAAACAACCAAAAATAAGCCTTTCTCACCCTTCCTTCGTCATGTTTTGGGTTGATTATTTCTAGCGAAATCTAATAAACCTAAATCAGTTTTGTTTTTCTTTTTCAATCTATCCAGAAGCGTGGTTTTTATATATAAAACCAGTCATAACACTTTCGTTACAAAAACTAAAATACATATACCAACCGCGTGGCAGTCGGTATTAAATTAACTATTAATTTGGTATTTAATCCACAGTTTAAAACTTTTAATTTTCTCACTAAAACTTGTAAAAAAACCATTGATAGAACTAACGCAGTATACATACCCATACTTTTACAACAAAGAAACGTTTGTTAATATGCACGAGCTAATCTCAAAATCTACCCAACCGATTTTAAAAATTCTTTCAGTGTTGGAAGCTTAGAGATTCCTCAGTAACATAGGCTATGGACGTTACGTAATTCTAAAAATTTTATAAAAATTGTGATTGTAAAATGAAATCAACTTCAATTTGTTTTTGAGAAGTTAATTCTTTTATACAACTGTTTTATTCATACTGCAAACAGGTATCAGGTACACCTACATTACCTAAAAAGTATGACATCATCCTGAAATCTTTCCTTTTTCAAAACTTTTGACAATTATTTACAGGACAGTTATCAAAAAAATACATGATATCTGATTTCAGCATAGGCTACATGTAGAAAGTTATGTAAACGATCTAAAAATCAAAGATATCATTTAATTTTTAAAAATAGATTTTACCTACTTTTGCTCATAATTAACACACAATATTCAGTGATTTTTATTTCGTATTTTTCCCATTTCTCTGGTGATTCATACTGATCTCAATAAAATGCTCGTTTCAAGTACAAATTGGCTATAGTTTCCTTTCAACGTGAAAGGTTGTTTGAGAAGTTAAACGATTTAAGTGTAAAGTTTTGAAGTTTTTGAAAATGATCTAGGGGGTCGGTACATTTTTGTTTTATACGTCAATTTGCAATAGAATGTTTTTTCATAAGAATCTTTATATATTTTTAATAGTAAAAACAACATACAGTAGACCTATTATTAATAAAAAGTAAAAATAAAAACACTTACCGGCCAGGTGAAGTCAAATGGAAATCTAATTGGATTGTTAAAACCAGGTGAACTATTATCCTGAAGATGAACAGAATTATCACCAAGTACAGGTGTTGTAATATCACCAAATGTACAAGATGACGTCGTATCAATTTTAACTTGATAATGTTTTAAACAAACACGAAACCTCGTTTTACACGAACCCGTACAAGGATCCGATCTTTCACCAGAACAACACTGACCTATACTATCCCTTCCGTGCTCGTTCGTAAACGATTTCAGTCTTAATTCAAACACCCCCGAACTACGCGCCTGTAACAAAAAGAAAAACACATTTATTAATACATTTTATAATATTTTAAAATATCATTATTAAAACTACAATCAACTTAAAACAATAAATACTTAAGGTCTCGTGGCACGAATGAACCCAGCGAGATTGTCCAATCAAATCCTAAAGTACTTTCAAACTAAGAAATGAAAGGGGTTCAATGAGATGGACAGAGATTTTGAGTAGTGTGAGATTTCATTATAAGGACATCTTGGAACGTGTTGTACTGAAAAAGAAACTCCATGAGCACCAAGATTTAAAAGAAAAACCAAAGCTAAAAACAGGAAAGAGCTGGACTAAAGAAAGGAAAGAACAATAAACACAGAGGCAACGAATGACGTGGTCCTCAGTTGTGTTGAAAAATAATTTTAAAGTGTAGGCCAATGTAAAATAAAAACCGGTAGTACTGGGTTAAATTAATTCTGAAAAGAATTGTAAATAACAAAACGATGGCAATTCCTGTAAGATTATATGGTGTAAGACTTAAATATCGTTAAGACAAGTAAAATGTACCTATTATTTTTAGCCTATACAGGCTAAAAAGTTAAGTTCCATTATTACAACTAAGATTTAATCTGCAATAATGATTCGAAGAGTAATCAAAATATCTATAAAACATATCAAGTAGGCTAGACAACAATACAAAACTGTCTGATTCGGTTGCCCAGCTGATACATCATTAAAGTCTTATTCTTCGGTGCTCTGTTCTCAGAGACATTGGCTCTAATTAAAAGCACTTGAATTTTGTAAACTGCTTCAAAAAAGAGTAACAACTCACACAATACCTATTACGTTTTCTACCTTAGTAAATACGATTTTCATTTCCTAATTCAATCCCACCAAAATATCTATGTGCTTTACTCTACCAGTCCACGATATTTTCAGAAATCTTCATTAACACCACATCTCGAAGGTTTTGTCTTTTTATGTCATTTACAGTTCAGCGTCCAAGCCTCTAACTCATATACCATCTCTGAAACCTTATTTGGGTATGTTTAAGATTCGAAGTGTTTAAAAATATATTAATTTTCCTAAACGCAGTACGTATTTGATCGATACATGACGTAATCTATGTTATAATTTCCGTTTCTTAAACAATAAACCGTTTCCTAAACGATTTTTTGGTAAAAGTATGCCATTTATGTAATTACATCTCTTTATTCTAATTTTTCGACATCATTTAAAAGGTAATAAAAAAATTAAAGCAGAAAACGGAAAAATGTACATATATATCAAATTTACCAAAAAATTGTTGTAAATTAACATAAAACATTTACAATTTAACAAGATCAATCTGGACTTACGGTGACCAGCTCTTTGGGACAGCGGTGGAGAGTAACTTTAAGTCGATTTCAGTAAAAAATCTTAAGACTTGCTTCTGGTACTCCGTTTTATGTAAGCAATAAAAACCTTCACGACGATTTCAAACTGTAACGGTAAAAGAAGTAACCGCGTCGTTCGATAGTGAATTTCATTAACGACTACATGACCATCCCAACCAAGATCTACGATGAAGTTCCCAAATGCAGAAAGTCTAAAGCGAAAATGGAACAGAGATCTCTAGGCCTGAATAACCGAGCATATAGAATAACACTGAGTACCTCTTCTCTAGAAAGTTAAATTCCCAACCAACCGTCAAATAAAATATCATATACAGAAATTGTGCAGCTCATTGTATACAGTATTGTAATAAAAATTAAAGACGGATAAAAATCTAATACAAAATATTACACAGTAATGAAACTAACAAGTTCTACCACCGATTGAAGGTTATAAAAAGTTAAAGATCCATACAATTTGTAACAAATTTGATGATTCGTAATACCAAATAATTTTAAAAACTATTAATCATTATTCCAAAAGTAATAATTTATAAATACAAATATGCAGAATTTATAATATCGGGAAAAATTGTACAAGAATTTTCTACTCAATTTTAAAATGTACATAGAGATATAAAATAGTGATACAGAGATAAAATGACAATTTTAATTACAGTACGAAGTAGCTTAGTTTTTACTTGTGTAATGTCAAACATGTTTAAGTTAGTTTTATTTAAACTTCTATAAAAACGATGATATTTTCTCCATTAAAATTGCAATACGTTATAAAAATTCTATAGCTTTATTTTATTTATTTTTATTTTTTTATAAATTTAGTTAATACTGTTAAATCCAGTAATAGTTGTACGCAATTATTCGAATTAACTGACATTGCGGTTATGTTGACATTTAACTTTATAGGCTTATTACTTTATAACTAACTGATTCTAGAGTTCAAATGACTCTTCTGCAGTCAACCACAAACACCTCATTTATATTACAGACATGAATTTTTATTGGCAACCTATCAAAATAACAAAATATTAAGTAAATCGGATGTACAGTACTTTAATATTATTAGTATTATTTTTATACACAATTTTTCCCACGGTTAAAAACAACTTCTAACTTTAATACACCTTAAAGTTAATCATTAATAAAAATTAATTAGCGTGACTTAGAAATTTAATTTTAATTTGAAATTTAAATTGTACATTTTCTGTGTTAATATAGAATGTATAGTAGTAAATATACGATTGTACAATTTAAAAAACATTAAATTAAGTTTCTAATATTTTAAAATTTATAACTTGGCTGCCTCCGTAGTGTATTGGTTAATTAACCTACAAAGTAAAAATTCCCAGGTTTGATTCTCTGCTAATCAGGAAATTATTACACGTTAAAACCTGTTGTTGTTTAGATCGTAGACCAAAAGGTTTGAATATCTAGGGACTATCTACATAGAATGAGGAGTTAGGTGTTTTGCAATTGCCTTCCTCACTCAGTGGAAAAGTATGCTTATCAGTATGCCTGGCCCTCCGAAAAGCACCTACCTTCCACCCTCCACATGATACTTACATTTCATTTACCACAAAGTCTGACTGTATAATAAAATACATTACTCTTAGGCCCGTTACGCACTGTCGACCAGAAACAGGGAAACCAAAATACAGAGTTAAAACTGGCGAACAAAAGTTAAAAAGTCAGTATCGTTGAAAAGGACACGGGAGATCAGCTGGTCTCCTGTTCGTCGCTCATGTATTTTTGGTCGCCACCGACTTCTTGGTTGCCGCGACCAAGTACGTATTTGTGCATATAATCTTTCCAATATCGTAATCGCCGTCGATCTGGTCGCTGGAAACTGGTCGACAGTGTGTAACGAGCCTAAGGAAATTACTCTTCCTATTACTGTCTTTTACACCTATCTACCTCTTCTGTTCTTAAATGCTTCAGTCATATAATTGGCTCACCACGTGATAAGAAACAGAACAATTTTTGTACCCCTAGAACTAGCAAACGATTCAACACTCCACCTATTAAAACCTATTGTTCCAATTCTATATCTAACAGTAATCGCTAATGACCAGTTGATAAGACTAAATTAAATAAACTAAAAAAACTGTACAATTCATTTTCAAATTCAACAAATAACTATTATAGAATTCTTAAGGTGTATTTCTGTCATAAGTGATTCTAGTTCATTCATAATTTTTTTTAGAAATTAAACAAGTGGTTGTTCAGTTATATTGCTCCTGCGTTCGATCTTCTATTTCTAGATTTGTAAAATAATAGTTCTGTACCTTCTTTCATGGATAATAAAATAATAATAACTGAACCATTTAAGGATATAAGTTGTAAAGGAGGTAAGGTGATACAAAGCAGAGAGTTATCTCTTTTCTGAAAGTAATACATTTCAAAATACTATTAGAAGTTACGTTGAATGAAATTACATGTATATTATGTGGTAATATCTTTATAGGTAATTAAAAAGTTTCATACTATAATCGTTGTAAATTTAATAGGTATGTCATCATACGATTGAATGTTTGGAACAATTTCCCATAATTTTGACTTTTTTAGAGTATTTATTATTTTGTTATAAAATTAACGCTTGTAACAAATCAAATATTGCTTATTAGTTACGTTTTTATAGATTTTTTAGATAGTTTAATAATATTATCACTCAGCAATTGATATTACCGTAGAATATGGTGAAAATGGAGGCAATTGTAATCAAATTTACTTATCGTGCTATTTATTACTTAACAATGTACCATCCATAATTTTTTTTTTAAATAGTTATCGGGAACTATATTTTATTGACAACCACCCAATTTCATCGTTGCTACATCGTTTTTTTGACGTGATCGGCATGAATTCTTAGACAGGTACCCCCAGTAGAGTTTGTTCAAGAATGGCTATGAATTCGTCACTGTACATAGTCACTTGCCCAAACAGTGTTACTTGACAACTAATAGAGACTTTCTACAAGCTGACTGACTGGGCTATCCCGAAGGCCTCCATAGATTTAAACCAACATTTTTACTGTTGTTAATTTATACCAATAAATTATGTAAGGATTAATAAATTAAATTTAAATATTTTCAATTTCATCAATTTATATTTACTGACATAATTAAACGTGATTTAAAAATTAAATTACATGGGAATAATTTTTAATTCTATAAATGAACATTATCAAACAACAATAGAATTTAAATACTACTGATTTTTAATCTAACACTTTAATTTCCTAAAATGTTATCATAGATTTTTTTGACATACTTTTGTTGTGTGGACGTTTTCCGTTTGGAAACGTTACCATAATTATATTCAGATTAGTTTCTCATGAATGCCATATTTTTTTGTTATGAATAACGCCATTTTAATCAAATACTGTAGGGCTGAAAAATATTTTAGAATATATCTTAAGGCTAAAGAATTTATTTAAAATTAATTACGAGTACACAAAATTAATTTTTGAAAATTACTAGAGGCAAAATTATTTTTTCTTAGTTTTATTAACGAATAATACGTAAAAATTCTAGAGATAAACAAATTAATAAATTAAAAAAAACCTAAACATAGATTAATAATTACGAAAGTTAATGGATGAAAATATTATTAAAAAAACTTATAAATACAAGTAAGGAGAAAATCTTCGAAAAAGTCACCAGAATTACGAAAAACTGTTAGAAGTCTTCTACACAACCTTAAACTGTTGTTGTTTAGGTCATCAGCCGAAAGGCTGGTTTGAACCCGTAGAGGTTTTACTAAGTAAAACGAGGAGTGAGGCGGTTTACCACTGCCTTCCTCACTGAGTGGCAAAGTATACATATCAGCATGCCGGGCCCTCTGAAAAGCACAAATTTTCCACTCTGCAAATGACACCTTCACTTCATTCACCACAGGGTCTGGCTGTATAATGAAATTCATTACTTTCAGAGGAGATAACTCTGATTAGTGTCATTTACACCTCTACCTCTTCTGTTCTTAGATGATTCAGTCATTTAATTGGCTGACCATGTGATAAGAAACAGAACAATTTATTTTAGCCCTGCAACAAACAGATTGAGTGTAAATAATTTTACACTCCATCTGTCTGTTATGGGCAGAAACCTTAAACTATATACTTATTAACAAAAAACTGATTTATTAGTTAATTACTCACTTAATTTAATTTATTAATCAAATGCCCTACAATATCCGAACAAATTTAGTTTTCTTTACCTAAAAACAAGATTACTTTTTAAAATAGTACATAGTAAATTAATTTTTTTATTAACGAAGCATGTTATACATAGTGTTATGGTATACTGTACGATTATTCAGACCGATTACATTCTGAATTAGTAAAAAAAAAGAAAGAGCACTAATTTTAATTCATACAACTACTACTTGTTAACGGTATTTCGTGAACCTAACAGTTTTAATTGCTCCATATTAAAAGCTTAGACAGTGTAACATTACTATGCATTTTATTCATAAAAATTTCTCGGTAGTTATTTTTAATAGTAATTATTATTAAGCATACTATTAAAAGTAATTAATTGATAAAATTAAAATATATATTACCGTACATAATTTTTAAGAAAAATTGTTCCAATTATAGCCCATTATTATAAAGTATTATCATAATAATTTAGATAAGATTAAATAAATGATAATATTAGTATTATCGCGAATATAATTTATTAATAGTCAAGTAATTTTATAATATTTTAAATATTATTGGTTACATTTGTATTTTAATTAGTATTATTTAATACAGTTCAATCTAAAATGTTTTTAAATATACTATACATTAATTACAGTTCTCGAGGTTCAAAGTTAATTCTATATCATAAACAAGTTCTTTATAAACCCTTGATTAAACCAATGTAAGGATCTATGGCAGTTAAACCCTAGGTTATGACTAAACTAAAAGATTTTTAATGAAAAATGCTTAAAGTTTCTTCATACGGTTCTTATCACATACTCCATACAGATCGTGATATCGTTTACATAAATGAAACAATCCACTAGTCATACTAGCGATTAAAATAAAAATTGTAAATTAATAAAAACCCATTTATCTGCGTTCTGAACTGTTCATATTTACCAGGTAACCCCAATCGTTGGCTACGTGAAACATCGAGCACAGATAAAATTTACTGATCATCAGATTTGTTCTTAATAAATAATTCAAACACAATTGTTAAACTAATTTATTCTTGTAACAATGAAATATTATCATTATATATATTTTTGTTAGTTTTACATCTAAACGTACAGACACAACATTCATGTAACAATCAATGTTATTAAATTTAAACTTTAAAGTCCTGTAAACGAATGATGTTTTTTTTGACACTTTTAATTGAAATTTAGTATCTGTTATTAAATTAATATAACAATTTCTAAATGTGAAACTAATGTTCCAAAACTTGATTTACTTGAAGAAGCGTGCAGTCATCACCACAGTCCTACAGTTGGCCAAGAAGATCTCTTGGCCAGAGGCGCTTCAAACGTCTGCGCTCAGTACTTGGTATCGCCCTAGTGTACATGTTTTGTATGAAAGGGTTGTCAAGTAATTCAAATTTGTCATGCATCGTCTTGTATAGTTGTTTCGCGACATCAATTACGTATGGGATTTGTAAGTCTTTGAGCAACATTGAGTTGTGATGTAAAAGGGGCATTGCGTTATCGTTCGTAGAATCTTGCTCTGAATCGCTTGTATATGTTTCGTGTGTGAAGGTTTAGCAGATCCCCAAAGTTGAACTCCATATGTCCAGATTGATCTTAAGACTGTCTTGTAGATTGTCAATTTGTGTGACATGTTTAATTTAGAACGTCTATCTTTACTCAAGTAAAATATCAAAATCAGCTGTTAAAATATTCACTGATAGTGCAAAGCTGCACAATTTTGAAAATTTAAATAAATAAATTAGAAAAATTTATAATATTTTGAACTATAACTGTGTCATGATACTAATTAAATTATTTTTAAATATCTAAAAAATTACTCCGAAAAACGAGATCCAATTAGATATGGAATTAATATTGTATTATTTTTTATAATTTTAGTTGTAAATATAAAGCTTTAAAGAGGAAAAATCATATCAATTATTTGATCACTGTAATCTTATTGGGTACACAACAGTAAATCTAGTGATTAAAATTTTAAGATTAATCCTGGTATCAAATAAGAGAACTTAAATTTTGTAATCAACCATTTTATAAAACCACCGAAGTGTTAAAGTTATTTATCATATTAATAAAATGTTATATAAACTAGAACTTCAAAAATCAAAACTTATTTTTCTATGTATTTAAATTTACAAACTTCATAACACTATTTCAGTTTTAAGACATAATTTCCCAGAATTAAAACATTAAATTAGGTATTTAACCAATTTCAAAGTACAGTAGTATAATTAATTACATTGTACATATAAATTAACTAAAATTGGCTTAATTAAACTTAATTTTTAATTATTATTTTTTACTTTTTAAACCTACCTAAACTAATAAACGTGCTGAAGAGATTTAAACTTTTAAGATGTTATTAATTCAATAATTTATTTACTTTTAATTAATTAAATTTAACAAAATATTTTTATTAGTTTATTTAATGTCGTATCGACAGTGATAAGCGGCTACTGTCGGTTTTGGTACCGTAACGGTGGGTTTTAACGTATTAAAATTTCCAACCCAAGCCAGGAATCGAACCCCGGACCATTCACTACGCATGTTAGCGCTCTAGTCATTACGTCACTGAGGCGGTGAACATAATATTTAAATTCTGTTTAACGTTTAAAAAAATTTATAAATTTAAAATTTTGTCGTTATAAATTAATTTCAAAGATGATAACAGTAGGTATAGTGAGTTATTTGAAAAATTAATATTGTAAATTTTTACCATGATTTATGTAATTAAATTATAATGAAATTTCAATGTAAATCTAATAGTAAACAATTTAAGAAAATAATTTTTTATAAATATTTTAAAATAATGATTATACATTTGTTAAAAATAAAATTTGATACAAATTTAATACGGATGAAATAATTTACTGTGTTTATAAGACATTAAGAAAATTTCTTAGAAATCTTTACAAGTAACCGCCAAACTTAAAAACCATAACCTTACTACAAAAAAATTATGTTATTTTTATTTAATACCAGACATATCCTACTGTTACAACCTTCTGGAGATGACAGAAGTTGTACAGTTCCTTCTCTTCTTTCTTTACACTAACTTAACGAGATAAAGAGGGCGACATGACGCAGAGTTACACAAACATCAACTCCTGAAGGGTATTCTGTATTTTGTTTTACTATTAGTATTATATCCCCAGACAAGATGAATAAATTCTTTGAAAAAAACTTTAAACTCTTTTTTGATAAACGATTTTATTTAAAAGTATTTCATACATGTACCTATTTAAATAAAAATTAGTTCGTTGAATTTCATTTGACTTCATCAAATAATAATTTTTAAAATACAGTAATACAAATAAATTTCATAGGATTAATCGAATCTCAAATTTTTATATAAAATTTTCGATCATTTCATTTCATGAAATTTATTGTTAAATAAAATCGAATAAATAAGGTAGTCTATATTTATAAAATACTACAGTATAATTCGTATATCACTAAAATAATTTAATTGAAAATAAAAAAACTGTAAGATTATTTTTCACAGTTTTGTCCCTGAATTTTTTCACTAAATTATATTAAATCTGGGTTATAATCAAAATTATGGGTTCCGGTTTTCTAAAAATATGACTCAATTTTAACTTTTTATCACATTACTTGTGATCTGTGAAAATATAGGCCTATGATTTTAATTTTTTATTCCTTTTATAAATCTGTATTTTTCTTAAACGGTTACTTGGTAATTTATTAATTTGAATAAAACCAGATTAAAAAAATTAATCCTTTACGTACTTAATATATTACAAAAATGTTTTTCCTAAATGTAATACGTATTGTTGTTGTTTAGGTCATTAGCAGAAAGGCTGGTTTTAACCTTTAGAAGTTTTACTAAGTAAAACGAAGAGTGAGGTGGTTTACCAATGTTGTCTTACTGAGTGGAAGAGTATGCTTATCAGCATGCCAGGCCCTCTGAAAAGAATCTACTTTCCAGCCTGCAAATGACACCTTCACTTCATTCACCACGGGGTCTGGCTGTATAGTGAAATTCATTACTCTCAGAGGAGATAACTCTGACTAGTGTCTTACACCTCTACCTCATCTGTTCTTAAAAGCTTAGTCATATAATTGGCTGACCATGTGATAAGAAACATAACTATTTTCGTAACACTAGAACTAGCTGATTGAGTCCAAATAATTTAACATTTAACCTTCCTGTTATGGACAATGTAATACGAATTTTATATGAATTTCCCTGAGAAAGGAACTAGCATTTAATAAATTGAATAAACCTTAAAGATTTGGTTACAATATCATTTATCAATTCTGACAAATCTGCCACAAAAACGTTTGGAACATGAACAAATGGACTTGTTTACAAAAACAGATACATTATCCGGAAACGAGAATTTACAACTGTACAAGAATTTTAAAATCTAAATTCAATTTGTTTTTCACTGTTCAAAATTTAATTAATTTAGAATATTTATGAAGCTAAAATTTTAAAATTTTTGTTGTAAAAATGAATAGAATTTGAAGTTAAGTTACCTATTGTTCAACTTAATTTTTGTTAGGTTATTCATAACCACGTGTTTCAGTTATACAGTATATACATATAAAATTTTGGTGAAACATAATTAATTGCCTGGTCAATCTATTTAAAAGAATTAATTATGTTTTTAAATGAATTGGTTACTAAAAATACAACTTTTCTATTATTCTTTGTTTTATTTTTTTGTAAAAGGAGGATATTATTAAGAATATATCAAATCTTAATAAAATTTCGATGTAATAAAAGTCAAGCATCATTAATAAATTCTACCTATTTCCTGTTCAATTAACTACTTTTAAAAAGACACGATAATAAACAAGGCTATAATAAAAAGTAGAATAAGATTTAAAAAAGAAACACAATTTTATTTTGGGACCAAAATGCCAGACAACGACAACCGAACGAGCAAACTGCTCGGAACTTCCAGTGGGATTTATGGGGACTGACTGAAACTTGGCAGGAATACCTTGCAGACGGGTAGAAATCGACGGCAAAACATTTCACAGCTAACCAAACGACTATACTAACTAAATTATAAAAAAAAAATATTTATTTTAAATTTCATTCATTTTATACTGGTTAACTCGGTCAAATTTATTATTAATAAATCCTTAATCAAATGATTAAGATAATTAATTACATCTTAACCTATTCGGTATAAATAAAAACGAAGTCACTCTCCCGAAATCTCCTGAACTTAGAAATCTCCAAGCTTAGAAACGTGAAATTTGGTACTATATAAGTTTACAATACTGTATTAGGATAGTAAATGCTCACTAAGAAACTTTTTAAAAATGTTTCTTTTAAAGAATTTTTTTTAAGATACAGCTTTTAAATTGCATTTTGTACCAAAAATTAAACAAACTTACATTGCTACAAATTTTGTAATTCATAACAATATTTTCATCTGATGCTTTTAATTTAACGACAATATACAACTTTTCGTAAAAATCACGTTAAAATCGATTGTTTAAAAGTTACGCCGTGAAGTGCATTTAGTATAAAAATGTTGTTGTTTAGGTCATCATCCGAAAGGTTGGTTTGAATCTTTAGAGGCTTTACTACGTAAAACGAGGAGTGAGGTGGTTTACTATTGCCTTCCTCACTACCGAGTTGAAAAGTACGCTTATCAGCATGCCAGGCCTGGCATAAGTGACAGGGGCCCGTCATTTACACCTCTACCTCTTTTGTTCTTAAATGATTCAATAACTTAATTGGCTTGTGATAAAAAACCGAACTATTTTTTTAGCCCTACAACTAACAGATTGAGTGCAAACAATTTAACAACCCACCTTAAATGTACAAAACCAAAAAAAACAACTAATATAAAAATGGTATAAATTGAAGAACATAAGGGATGTCTACAGAAAAAAGTTAAGTAAGAGAACATACCGAAGTAAAGCGATGAAAAATGAAAGCATTTTCGCAATAATAATCGCGTTTATCGTAGAAGATGACTAAAACGAAAATTTATAAAAATGGTACAAATTTTATTTAAAAGTTTTTCAGTCCTGATTCTTAATTAAGGAAAAATCAACCTAAATTTTATATTAATAAAAAAAAATAGAATATATTATTGCGGTACGATTCGTAAACGAAGTACAATATTTTATAAATACGAAACGAAACGAGTGGAGGTTACTATTTTTTTTTATATATAAGTTAATAATTTTTTTTAAATTTATAAATTATTAAAAAAAAATATAGTATATAAATCAATTAGGTCAGTACACCATATTATAACTAAGTGGTCTAAAAATACTAGCGTAAGTCCACGGCACAGCTGTCGTAGGGACAGCTGTGTCATGAAAATGTATATAGAACATACATACACCATGAGGGAAGTAACGCGTACAAAGTTTGTTGTAACGCCACTCTCAATGGCAGGGCTGATTAACGTACAAGCGTTGTTGCGTATAGCGTTTTGTTTTATTAACAATAAAAAAAAATCGATTTTATTTCTTAATTGCAAAAATTAAAATGTTGAAATACATTTTGAAAACAATTTTTTTAATTTTATTCTATATCACTTTTAAATAACAGTGATTAATTATATTATGGTGAGATATGACAAACAATTTAACCTTTCATAAAAATTTCCATAATAAGATATTAATTTAATTAATTAATACAACACGAAAATAAATTATTTATCAAGTTAATATTATGTCTACATTATTTTCGATCGAACTTGAAATTACATGATAATGCAAATTCTAAATCTGAAACAAATTAGTTAATCAATCAATCAACAGTAATTTATTTTCATTATCAAAGTTTATATTTTTCACAAATTAAAAATTTATTACTTTATACATTATTTACATTTTTATAAATTTATTATACACGATAAATTTATGAAAATATCGGAATATATTTGAAATTTAACGGTTTAAATCATGATTTAACAAGTACCTATCAAGATAACTTGATTTTTAAAACGTTTAATTAATGATTTTAATAAATAATTGATAAACAATATATTATATATCTAAAATTGTTGAATGTTTAAAATAAGATAATTCGCCGGTTTCGATCCGTTTTGTAATTTTTTATACAAAGCACATGCCACAAAAGTTGTGGTCGCTCGAAGTATAAAGCATACACATATAATACGACCATTAGATTCTCTTTAATGTATTTTTTTAGGTACTTTAATTTTTTTGCGATGGCGTCAGTAACTATGTATTTACTATTTTTAATATCTATTTTTAACTACGAAATACTAGCCAGTCTAGACAGTAGACGGGCACTGTCAATAATGAAACTAAGAACTTTTCAAATATCAGTAGTATTCAAGATTTTTTATGAATATTATTATATTTAAATTGTAATTGGATTATATAATTAATGGTTATTGTTTTTTAAATTGAAGTCGTGAAAGATATTAAAGACAGTTTATTACGGCTATTGTCACTTTTACAACGTATTTGTTTAATGAGCCGGTATGAAAGTTTACCGTTAGCAATGTTCCCACGGTCATATAAATTTGTTATTTCTTTTGGATTTCAATTTTGATTGTTGTATTTTTAAATACCGGTATAACAAGAGCGGTGTTTTAATAGAATAAAAGATAGTTTTAAAATTTTACATAATTTTAGAAATAATTTTGGGGGTACTTACTTGACTCAGCACTGTTAAGACGACTAGAGAAGATATCCACTTCATTTTGGTAAAAGTGGGGTAAACACTTACGTCGATGGTAAAATAAATAAATAACGAGAACACTTTTTTGGCAAGCCTAAGCTATAAGCTGCAGGCCATTGGTATACACAAATCACTGCACATCACCAAGTGTCAAATAAAAACACACAACACTAAAAAAACACTTTATCCATCCATACAGAAGAAGAAACACACCCGGCACAGGCACGCGACCGAACGGCGTGATTATTATAAATAATTATTTTTTAAATTTATATACAATAAATACGGCAGCGGTTATCCATGGTCGCACAATATACGTAATCCACATAAGGTGAGAAGAACAAAGATGTTTTACTTGCTCATCCCAGAACGGATCACAAGATACTGCTCAGCGGTCCGGTTGAAACCACTCACAGGTAGCAGCGCGCTCGCTGCGTTGAAACTAGAAAGTAAAAAGTTCGAACAGCTGCCACTTGGCTTCGCTACAGTACAGATGTCCAACCCTCACCGAGTTCAACCCTCGACTGAAAGTACTAGTTCATACGGCCCCCTACTTATAACTTATTATAGTGATTAGCATAGGGGCAGATGTACGTTTACCACCCCTCTCTTCTATCTAACAATCCTATCCTAACATATGCACAAGGTGGCGGGCACGCGTCCCACCCTCTGACGTAGCGTCCAGGTGACGTCATGTCGCAACCCCCCACAATATAGTACTTACTACAAACCCCATCATATTTGTATTGTTTATAATATACTTTTTAAATGTCCACAATTATTGGTTTTATAGAATACGTACAAAAATTCCTTTTAAATTCTAAAATCCTGTTGCACAGATTTTTCTAATAAGAGTTAGCTAGACTACAAAAACTTTTTCAAAAATTCATTATTTAATTTTTTTTTTAACAACGGAATGAAATTTATTCCCTAGGTAGATAAACTAAATAGATTTTTGTAAATTTACATAAAATATATCACAAAAAACCTCACGAACGTTTTATTTTTGAGCAAATATAATTGCTGGATTAATTCCCTTTACCAAATTAACTCAAATTATGTGGATAGAAAACAAAATTTATTAAATTGTCACTCAAATTTATTTTTATTTTAAATTTGAAAATATTTGAATTATTTTAAATTCTGTCATACATCTAGACCTCAACATAAACGTTTTACATTTTCACGACCATTAGAAAGCTATATTTGTTTTCTCTCAAAAGTTCACCCCGTGGTGCAGTGGTCAGTGCAACTGGCTTCTACGACAGGGGTCCTAGGTACGATTACTCATCAATCAGGTCTGGCATTTTTCATTACTAATTTTTATCGGTCCCTTCATCGCTTCTTTTAGCATTTATGTGAAAAACAGTCGGATGTAATTTTTTTTAAAACGATTTTTCTTACAGCCTACGCCACCTCTCGCATTCCAACAGCCACCGATCTCTATATTCCCAGTTTCCATCCTCCAGATTCCAGATAGAAAGCATATCCTCCCGTACTTGTTTAACCCTTTCTTCAGGTGGTCGCCTACACTTCCTCCTTCCTTGGAGTCTCCAGTTCACAATCCTTCTTGCCCACCTATCCTCTTCCATCCTCTGCACATGTCCACAACACACCAGGCGTCTCTTCTCAATTTAATCCACCGTACTATCCAACTTCCTCAACCTTTCCCTTATGCCCACATGCCTCACTCTCTCTAATCTAGGGATTCTACAACTCCTATGCAAATAATCTATCTCTACAGCTCCAATTCTAACCTTGTCTTTACTGATCATCTCCCATGTTTCTGAACTATAACGTCAAATACTTTGCATCGCTGCACGGTACAAACGAACTTTCTTTCCACTACTAACACCCTTTGACCAAAGTAAGGAATTCAGCTTTTGTGTCACTTGTCTAACATGAACAATCCTACTAGTTAAATCTTTCCTTGAGTTACCTTCCGTCGTAATTAGACTTCCCAAGTACTTGTTCTCCTCAACCTTCTGAATTACACATCCATTAATTCCGAAATCTTGGGAATCTTCTTCTATCACCAGGTATTTCTTTTTGTATACTATAGGCCTACTACCGTAACCCGCGCGGCTTCGCACGCGAAACATGAGTCAATTTTTTTAAAAATAACTATGTAACAGAAATTGTGTAGCTGCTAGTCGACTCTATACCCCCAACGTACACACACATACAACGTTTTGATAAATTCCTCCGCGAACGTCTCTCGCCTTCATCAAACCCCTTCATCTACTCCAACAGCAATACATACTCATATTCACACATACAATATTTATGAAAATCTTCATTAGAGCTCTTAGCGTTATCATTTTTGAAAATTTAAAAATAAAATGTTGCTGTGAATATAAATACAAATAGGATGTCAAAATTTCATGAAAATCCGTTCAGTAGTTCTGGAAATTAGCCTGCACAAAAAACACGCTTTTCTTTATAATATTAGTACAGATTTACATACCATGTTTCTCATTAGTTTCAGTAAGTTTTCTCATCATATAAGCAATTCCCCTTCAAATTTATACATTATGTAATAGCTCTATTATAGATGTAAACACTCCAACCAAAACAATCCGCTTAAAGTTTTGAATTATCTCACATCCAGAGATACAGATATTCTCACTACCACACTTCCCACAATATCCACAGATAAGATAAATGAGATACTGGAATAGGGATCTTGTTTAAAACATGACCAGGGTTTGCCACAGGGTGATTCCTCAATTAACGAAACCGGACATTACACACTCAAATTAACATAAAATATACTTCTGGTTGTTTACAATATGTTAATTCTTCCAAGTAAAGTTAAAGTTAAACAATATTAATTTTTTAGTTTAAAGCCACAATTTCGTTTTAGCATGAATGTGCAAAACAGTCGGACGTAAAACAAAACACGAATAGACTGTAAGACCTAGATGATAAAACAGGTCGTTTTAGTGTCAGAATTGCCTGATCATAGCCGAAAATTAAACCCGGACTTTCCGCTTTTTAGTTTTGCACAGTACGACCATAACACGATAATTAAAATGATTTCTTATATTTTACGTCATTGTAGACTTAACACATGTCTCGAAGCTTTCTTTGTACCCTACATTCATAAATTTCTATGTAGGTTTTCTTCTTCCATCCATCAACTGTTCAGCTTTTGTTCTTTGTTGAATCCTTTAAATCACTACTTTTAAGTTAATTACTTATAAAAACAAAGTATATTATTTATGGCCGCCTCTGTAGCGTAGTGGTGGCGCGCTAGCCTACAACACGGAGGTGCCGGGTTCGATTCCCAACTGGGATCTGGAAGTTATTACACGTCAAAACCACGGTTAAAGTTAGATAGCTCACCGTAGTTACAAATAACTAAGCTGTTTATGTGACTACAACTAAAAAAAGTCTTATTTATGTTACCTACTTTATATAGTTGAGTTTTGTTATTATAATGGTTTCTGTTCATTAATGAAATAACTGAATTTAATGTTTCACGTGGCCAGCGTTCATATCATTTAAGAAAAGTTAAAAATATCTCAATATTTAAAAAAAATTAAAACAGACTTCTTAAAATTTGTATTTTATGAACTAAACTTACGCCTAAAATTGACAAACCATTATAACGATTAATGTTGTTGTTCGGGTCATCAGCCGAATGGCTAAATGAAACCTCTAAAGGCTTTACTAAATAAAACAAAGAATGAGTTGGTTTTCAATTTCCTTAATCACTGGGTGGAAAAGTATGCTTATCAGTAAACCAGGCCTTCTGAAAAGCATCTATTTTCCACCCTGCAAATGACACGTTCACTTCATTCACCACGGGGTCTGGCTGTGTAATGATGAATTTCACTCTCAGAGGATTTTATGCATTTTACATCTCTACCTCTTCTGTTTTTAAATGATTCAATTGGCTGACCATGTGATAAGAAACACAATTATATTTTTTAGCCTTGGAACTAGCAGATAGAGTGCACATAATTTAACACTTCATCTGCCTATTATAGATAAGTGAAAAATTGATATGAGTTTATAAAAACACTTTATAAAACTTCTTGTGATCTGAAAAACTTGACAAAACTTTATGTTCCTGATAATAATTTGACTACTCAACGAAGTCGAAATTTGGTTACAACTTTACAACGAAGCTTAGTTTTAAAAATATCATCAAATGATACTCCTAACCTTGGGAAATTATCTCAGATGCTTAAGGGAACCCGGTCCTTAAAAAAAAAAAAAAATTCACCAATTTTTTTTTTGTTCGTTTAATTCTACTGGATTTTCTGAGAAAGCTGATGTACAATAAGGGACCTTTTGATAAGGTTTTGTGCTTTTTATTAATTTTTTTAAATTAGCACCATCACTGTTTTTCAGGGACCTAACTTAAATTTAAGTTTGATAACTTTTAATCCTTTTTGTTTATAAATTTGTTTTTTTTATAGAAAAATAACATTTTATATATATTTTTGGCAGTCCTGTTTTGTTTGTCTTGCTTTCTTGTTTATTTTACAGCTGATTTTTTTTCTTACGAGTGAAATTATTGTTTGTTTCCTTCATTTCTTTGTTTTCCAAAAATTAAGTCTTTTCATACAAAAGGAACATTTTCTCAGAAACGGTTAGAGATATTGACTTGAGATTTTCAGGGTACATTCATTGCAAAGGAATACACATTTTGACATTGCAGTTTAACAAAAACACTAGCTCAAACAGATTTTGTAGTTACAAATAGGTTAATTTTTGGGAATTATTGACAATGCCAAAGAAAAAAAACATTTTCTGATGAACTAAAAGTAAATTTAACAAACCCTCATGTTAAAATGTGTATCAAGGCCCTATAAATCTGTGTAAAAAAAATCAGCCAATTGTCTTTACCACAGGCTGAGAAAATGTTCCTTATTTTAGTATTGAGAAACATAAGAGGACCGGGCCCCTTAATCCGTTTGTTTACATTCTCATAACCTGCAACTCTTGAATAAATATTGAAATTATTTTTACTGATAACTACTAGCAGACTTAAATGACTACTTCCTGAATTAAATTGTTTGTATTTTGAATGAGTCACTCATACTCTTAGTCATTTGGGTGGGCTCTTTAATTATTTGCAAATAAATTATTGCACTAATTACCTTATTCAATATAGTCGGGTTAAATAATACTAGTATATTTTCTTATCTTTTACAATGCTAATTTATATTAACAACTTTTTACATTCTTAATAATTTACATTGTACGAAGTGGAGGCAATCTACCAAACTATGACTAAATTTCATAACCTAGAATGTGTTATCTTCTTTTTTCTAGAACTACTACAGAACAAAGCAGGTCACGATACAAGAGTTCTGAATGATGAGTGCATTAAAACTACATACAATAAAATGCCGCTTTCTTATGAAAATTAATTTCTTATGGAAAAACTAAAATCATGATGACCAAACCACTCTGCATTGGTCCTTCCAAATTGTTTGAAAGACTTCAAACTTATTCTGCGTTTGAAGTTCCGGTTTCGACCAGAAGTGGCCCAAAAACCAGAAGTCAAGAATTTGTTTTTTTTTTTAATTTCTAATGTGTGTACGTTGCAATCTGTTCAATTCAGAACAATAAGCAACCCAATGGCCCAATGAGATGAAGATGATGTGTATGACGTGTAAATGAGGTGTAGTCTTGTATAGACCCAGGCCGACTATTCCTGAGAGAGTATGGTTAATTGAATCCCAACCATCAAAGTACACCGGTAACCACTGTCTAGTATTCAAATCCGTATAAAAGTAACTACCTTTACTAGGATTTGAACCAGGAACCTTCGTCTCCGAAAATCAGCTGTTAAACAGCTGACTCGCGGCGACGACTTTACCTCTAGACCAACCCGGTGGGTCAAATCAAAAAATTAAAGTCAGAAACTACAGATAGCAACAAACGGTTTTTCGGTTTCATAATCTGCACAAATGACTGGATCATTTGAATGATGAATCTGAATAAATGACTGGATCATTTAAGAACAGAAGAGGTAGAGGTGTAAAAGACACTAATCAGAGTTATCTTCTCTGAAAGTAATGAATTTCATTGTACAGCCAGACCCTGTGGTGAATGAAGTGAAGGTGTCATTTACAGAGTGGAAAATATGTGCTTTTCAGAGGGCCCGGCATGCCGATAAGCGTACTTTTCCATTCAGTGAGGAAGGCAATGGTAAACCACCTGACTCCTCGATTTACTCAGTAAAACCTCTAGAGGTTCAAACCAGCCTTTCGGCTGTTGACCTAAACAACACACAATCTGCACAAAAAGTTAGTGGGCCTGAATTGGGTTTGAAGTTCCGATTTTGACCGGATGTGAACAAAATCGGAAGTTAAAAAATCAAAAACGGAATTTGGAAAAAATTGTGTCATTTGATGTGTCTTAAAAAGTAGATGCAGAAATCACTAATGGTTCTTTTTCCATAAATTAAAGGTAAGTCTTTTGCCAACAGCCATAAGAGGCGATGTCTCATGAAAGGGATATTTTTTATTTTATAAAAATAAAATTTTAAAGTTTTTTTATGAATAACATCAGATAATTTGTTAATGAAGAAGTACGCTTCTTAGAAATATTATTAATAATATACACAGATAAGCTACATGAAGTGTAATTTGAATGACTCAATGAACAAGCAGAAAAGTTGACCTAATGTTGGTAAAAGAAGAGTAATTAATAAACCTTAGTTGGTTGTGAGGTTGTCATGGGAGGGGGTGTATGTAAATTATATGATTATATGCATGTGTAAGTGTGTGTGCAATGTGTTTTGTACAAGCACCTCACCGTTTTAGAGAGGCACACACCAGGCAGCAGGCAAACCATATTAGCACCAGCTGTTGCATTTTCCTGTGTTGTGTGTAGGCCTATATAATCCATTCTTCATCACTACTTTGAATCTCAATTGTACACACATGCATTGAAATCTTTTTATACAATCCCCCCCGTTTTTAAAGTGAATGAATTCCCGCCAATTTTGCTCAATGTACTAATACTAAGCCTACTGTAATAAAATTCACCTTTATATCTAACCATGCAACAAGCTATTTCTATTTTACCCTGTCCTCGCAAAATGTAAATAAATAAATATACCTTTATGGCGATGGGGTTAGTGTGATAGCCTACAAAGTGGAAGGTCCCGGGTTCGATTCGCCGCCAGAAACTGGAAGTTTTAAGACAAAACCCAATTTTCCAGTTCCATATCCCACCGTACTCGCTAATGACCAAACCTGTTGATCCAACTTAGATTTAAAAAATCTGATGTGAAACACTCACACTTATTTCTCTTGACAATGTAAATAATGAACAATATAATCCATGTTTATAATCAAGAGTAAGTACAATTTAAAATTAAAAACATAACCTAATTTTAATCTGTAATGAATGACGCAAAATGAAAATCTGGATGTACGCTAGCCAAGTATGTGGTTATACAAAATACGATGTATTTACTACTTACATCACTAAAACGAGAGTTTCTTGTATAATACCATTAAGAAATTGCCATTAAGTAATAATACTGTTCAAATTGCATTACGGAAAAAAGATTAGTTACACTAAATATTTAGATTAAGATTGGATCGTGATCCATGAAGACATTCAGGTATATTTATAACCCTGAATAATAATATTGTTTCTGTTTTTACTACCACTAATAATAATAATAATAAACAAAAAGTAATTTCAGTGCTAATTTTTATAATTATTGAATGGATTATTTCAACATCACTAATAAATAGAAATGGATTCTAGACGATCTTATTAGATATTAAGTACATATTTAAAAGAGGAAAAACGACTACCTAAAACTGGTGAAAGGATGATACTTGTCGAAGAAGAAGAAGAAGTAGAAATACAACAGTACAGAAGTTGCAAATAAGATTTCATTTCCTGATCTAACCTATAACCTAATCTAATAACGTATTACTATAATAAAAACTAGTGGTAAAACATTTATTAAGTTTGCGTGTTTTCAACAAGTGGTACTTTGTAAGTGTCATAAATACTATTGATACAGCATCTGGTATATATAGGCTACACATTTCGTATTTATTCAATACTTCTATAAATAAACACATAAATAAATAGATAAATGGAACGGAATACCGTTTGAAGTTTCTGGTAAATCGGTTCTTTGGTTGGTGTAATAAGGATTGGCAAGGTCCTCAAAAAATACAAATATTTGGGAACAATTAATTATCAATGAGAATAACGACTGTACTGAAGAAATCAAAGCTACGAGTAGAATTGGGCAAGCAAAAACTGCTTTCAATAAAAAGAGGAAGATATTGTGCATTTAATACTTTCATTGGTTAGACGTTATGTATTCTTAGTGTTGTTTTATGGGCGTGAGACCTGGATATTGAAGAAAAGCATTACTGACAAATTGGAGGCTTTTGAAATGTGGTCGTATTGAAGGATCTTGAGGTTGAACTGGGTGAATTGTGTCTCAAACGAGGGTGTTTTTAGAATGATAAAAAAGAGAAAAGAGGTTGTTAGAACCGTACAAAATTGTGAAAATTTCATTTCTTTGGTCATGTGATGACAGGGGAGAAGTACAACTTACTCCACGTAATAACTCAAGACAAAACTTATTATGGCAAAAGAGGTCGTGGTAGAAGACACATTTCTGGCTACAAAAACTTGAGAAAGTGGTTGTGGTGGAATTGTATTGAATCATTTAGAGCTGTAGCATCAAAAGTTATTATTTCTAAAATGATTTCCGCCTTCTTGGAGGAGACACCAGATAAAGAAGAATTTAGTATTGTAGTCTATGCCAGAGATCTCAGGTTCGATTCCCGATTAGATCTGGCAATTTTTCATATTTATATCCCATTGTATCATTGTCTACGCACAATCTAATACTTTTGTAGACTTCATCACCCAAAAAAGCTAACCTGACAGGCAAAACCACCAATATTTGACTTCAGCGAGTTCAGAAAAACACTAACGCAAATTACAATGTACACTACATGTCAAAAAGAAAAGAGAGTACTCAGACTAAGATATCAGAAATTTTACTGACGAATAAAAATCTTGTTATAAGTCTCTAACAATCTCCTGCTTTACAAATAAATTTTAAAATTGTCTGGATTTATGGATTCCAACTCTGGAGATGTACGAAACAAAAGAAATTACCTTGAGTTAATTGCATACAGGAGACTTTACAAAACAAATTATTCGTGGGCATTTTAAAGACAAAAGACCGTAACTGACGTTTGATTAAATTATATAAGACAATGGCTGTCCCAACACTGAACTATGGCTTGAGGCCATGAAGTGGTAAAGGAAGTCTGAAAATTCCATCCAATCTGCAGAGATGCGCTTTTTGCGAAGCGTAAAGGGCTAAAGTACACTGTATCGGTTCAGAAATGAAAAATACGGTGGTAATTAGGTGCTAATTTTCTTAAGGAGACAGTTATGTCAAACAGTTATGCCAGTTATGACAGTTATGCCAGGAGACTCCAAAAGGGAGTATGTCAAGAGAAAACTGATAAGTCTAAATTTTAGCATTATGTTAAATTCATTACTTTCCAATAATCTATTACCACTACTAATTTTCTTACTTTAATAAGCGTATCATCCAACCATTTATATCAAATAATAATATTATTTGCCTCAACGCTTAATAAGAAGTTTATTAACATTTTTCAAACAAAATCTATTTAGAAAGGAATTCGTGTACACTAAAATTTTTCATCAATCAAGTATATTTTTAATTTATTTTTTAAACAAACTTAAATTACCACAACTTTTTGAAGCCTTCTCAGTTTTGGTTTGTCCATATCGGGCAGACGGAGTGTTAAATTAATTGCACTCGATCTGTTGGTTCCAAAGCTACATAAAGTAGTTCTGTTTCTTATCACATAGTCATCCAATTAAACTATTGAATCATTTAAGAATATAAGAGGTAGAGTTGTAAAAGACGCTAATCAGAGTTATCTTCTATGAAAGTAAGAAATTTGATTATACAGCCAGACCCTGTGGTGAATGAAGTGAAGGTGTCATTTGCAGAGTGGAAAATATGTGCTTTTCAGAGGGCCTGGCATACTGATAAGCATACTTTTCCCCTCAGTGAGGAAAGCAATGGTAAAGCACTTCACTTCTCGTTTTACTTAGTGAAATCTCTACAGGTTCAAACTAGCTTTTCGGCTGATGACCTAAATAACAACAAAATTTTGGTTCTTTGGTCTTCCCTTCTTTTCTCTTACCACTTTAACATATTTATGATATTTCAATGAAAATTCGAAACTTCGTTCTTGATAAATTTTTTATGACTTTTTTTGAGTTTTTGATGGATTTAGTAAAATTTCTCTACAATGTTTATACGTTAGAAAGTACTAACAAATAATCCTAACGAATTAATAAAAGTTATGGTAGTTTTTACAATAACATATTCATTAAAAGGATAGAAATGATTAGGAATCGATTAATTATTTGAAACACGTATGGAGTGGTAGAATGTATGTGAAGAATGAACCACATGTATTATAAACGTAAACTGCCTTAGAAAGCCAAGTGATCGGTTATAGTTTTCCATATAAGGATAGATTGTTGTTGTCAATTGAATTTTTTTTAAAGAAAAAATTATTTATGAGCAATTAGTGGTTACAATAATGAAACACTGTAATGTTTAATGAATGAACTAATAAATATGTATTGATAATGACCTTGGTGAACTTAACTAATCGTTAACTAAACAACTAATTATGAATTAAAAAGAATATTCTAAACTTAATGGGAGATTTTATGATGCATCTCGGTATGTTAGATTATCTATTTTCATGCTACATTCTGTTTGGATTGATTTTAATCAGAAACCTGAAATTTTGTATAAGTTTTTTCCAAAATTTTTTAAAGTATTGGGGTTTTTAGAAGAAATTTCTCATCATATACGTGGGAAGATCCAAAAGAAACTGAACTGAAAGCACACGGCTGTTCCTCGGCGTAGTAGAGGGTACCCTCTTAGTGGGCCTAGTAAAAAAGTCCTTCCTAAATTAGTTCCCCATGTGGCATTTGCATAAGACGTTCCGTTTGATCATAGTGTTGGTTTTCCCAACTGTACTCGTACATCACTAGGGTTTTTAGAAACAATCTCCCATCATATACATGGGGAGATCCAAAAGAAACTAGACTGAAAACGCGTGGCCGTTTCTCGGCGTAGTAGAGGGTTCCCTCTTAGTGGGTCTAGTAAAAAAGACCTTCCTAAATCAGTTCGCCAAGTGGCATCTGCACAGGACGTTCTGTTTGATCATAGTAATGGTTTTCCCAACTGTACTAGTACGTCACCTGTGAAACTCATGGCAAATTGAAACAAAGAGTCTGTTTGAAATTTTGGTTCCTGCTTAGAAAATCGGCAACGTAAGCTCACCTAATGCTTCAATAGACTTTCAAGAAGAATTATATGAGCATCATACAAGCTTTCGAGTGGTTTGAACGCTTCAAACACGGCAAGATGAGTTTTGAAGATCATGCCTGGATTTTTTGTTGGTAATCATTATCTCGAAAAGACGAAACATTAAAAAAAATCAGGTAAAAATCAACTAGGATCGTAATTTCACGATAGGTGAAGTTTCACAACAGACATGAATACGTTGAAGCTCATACCAGCGGAATTTAACTGAGGATTTGCGATCAGTTGAATAGTTACAAAACAATATCAAAGTTGAAGATTTTACTATCTATCTCGCTATGTTAAATTATCTATAGGCCCTATTCATGCACCATTTTGTCAGGATTGTTTCTAATCAGAAATCAGAACTTTTTGTACAAGTTTTCTTTCATAATTTTTTAACATATCAGGATTTTTTGAAGCAATTTCCTCATAAAAATAATACTTAAGGAAAAGTACTGATATATGATTCTTCATTGATGAATAGAACTGGTTTCTGCATTTTTAAGACATGTAGATGTGGTAGTGTATGCGAAAAGGTGTAAAGATTTAAGATGGTGGTTTAAGATTTTTTGTAATTTGATAAAGATAAATATTATAGAAATGGGAACTAGTGCAATGATTAGTGTATTCAAAGAGGTGCTTCACACAGAGGGAAAAAAAGACTGGATGAGTGTAACTCATCTAATAGAACTTACTTAGAAAGAAATTTTTAAAAAACTTAATAAATTAATTTTTTAAATAAAAATCCAGTGTTTAAGATTAGAAATTAAAATAACTAAAACTTTTATTTCTAAAATTTTATACTACTACAACGCTTACTTGAGGAAGAATCAGGAATTTTCTGTATTTCATTCGTCAAAAACGGAAAAAATGGGATTCATTATGAATGTGGCATTAGTATGCATTTTTCAACAAAAGTAAACATTTTAAAGTTATACAAAGTAAAAACATCTACAAGTTTTATTTTAAACATGTTTTCTAAAGAGCTTAGTTTTGCATCAATGATTTTCCGTATTTTTAAGTCCTACAGTTTTTAACTTCCAGCTGACGAGCTTGGGGGTGGGGAACTGGAGGAGACGGGCAGGTCAGAGGGATGAATGGAGGCGCATTGTTGAGGAGGCCAAGGTCCACGTAGGGCTGTAGCGCTTCGTAAGTAAGTAAGTAATCATTAAATTAAAATTAGATTACGTTTTTTATTTTACATTGTTATGATTATATATTATATTATTCATTATTTACATTAGCAAGAAGAAGTCGTGAGAGTGTTTTACATGAGATTTTTACTGTTTATTTTCGTATACTCATAAAAATAATACTTCAGGAACAGTACTGATTAAAATAGAATTGTGACGACCAACTGCAATTTTCTTGTATTACTAACGCATTATTTATATAATAATTTATACATAAGAGTGTTAGCTATGTAGGAAGCAAAATTATTATCCAGTTATTCACTTATCAAAGAGTAAGAAATTTATTTTGCAGAATCACTTAAAATTATACCAGTAACTTCAACACGTTAATTCAATTTTATAAACAAAATTCCAATATATTTTCAAAAATTAACTACACTGCAAAGGTGTAATTTATTTTCAATTTTGTTTACAATAACTAGTTTACGTTGTGAGCTAGTAATAAATTATTTAAATTTCATAAACGTTTTATAACATATTTACAAATAGTTTAAAGATTTACCAGTTCTTTAAAATTTATCGGTAGATAATAATGCGAAAGGCGTTATTGGCTCACTGATCACTAAATCTTTAATTTCCTGATCACCTAGAGCAGTTGTCATCAACTAATTTTGTCAAAGTTAATTTTAAAATTTTTATGAGACAGAGTTAGATATGAAAAATAAGACCTGGAAAATCAATAAACAGCTTCGGTAAATGAACCCGTATGAGGGTAGCAATAAACCTGCACGAAGTGCTGGTGCAATTTTTAGTAGAGTTGTAGTTTTCTTATAAATTACTTCATACAAAACGAATAGTTCAAATTTAATTAACAATTTTTACAGGAATTTTAAAGTTGTATTAGCCGTAAAGTAATACATATGCTGTAATTCTGCTACTTAAAACATCATCTGTAATAACTTTTTTGTTTTTAAAGTGTTTTTTCTTCTTTTAGTATTACATATGCGTAAAGAATTAAATGGTGTAATTATAGTAACATAAAGTAAATAATGAGTAAAATTAACTTGATTTTTTCTTGTTTTTTTTTAGTTTTTACTGCCAGATAAAACACATCTTCAAGGTTTTTTTTAAATACAGTACATCACTTCATGTAGCTCCTAGTCCTTGATGTAGGTACCAGAAAATTATAGGTTTTGTTTTGTAAGTATAAATGTAGTTTACTATTCACCGGGTGTTCGGAAAAATGTATTGCCTCAAAGTTTAAATAATCTGTTTTAACCGATTAAAATAGTTGGTTGAAATAATGACCTTGAAATTTTCACAAAGTTTGGAATGAATGACCAAAGGTTGACAACAAGAAATTTCAAGGCACAAAACAATAGACTTTTTTGTACCTGAGAAGCTCAGATAGAACAGTGAGATACAAAATTTAGTAAGAAAACTCATGTTGATTCCTCACAAGAGGGAAATGGTGTTTGGACTCAATTGAGGCGTCCTCGTCCAGTTCCAAAAAGGCCACATCGTCTACCAACTGAAACCACGACCTGGCCACTTGATCTAACAACTGCAAAAATCCTCCACTTTCCTCAGAACTGTTAATATTCTTCTAGAAGGGAAATGTAGGGATAACATTTAGTAGTGTCAGCGGAGCGTGGAAGGGAATCTTAGCCTAATTCCTCCTCGACCTCACCGAACACCTCTCGCTCTCTCACTTCTATTCATCACTTTCATCACCAGCTCAGGAAATAAGTCTCGGTGGCGGCTCGTGCCTTCAAAAATATGTGAAGAATTGTAAAACATATACACACATAAAAACAACTAATTTACACGTACATAGAACATACAAGTGCAGTAGGCTGGTCGATACGCCATAATCTCTTCCCCTTTTTGGGACGGGTGGGAAGAGATAGGCGTGTATTTTTTCCGCCGAGTCCGAGTCCTGAAAGAAGTGAGCTTGCGCTCGGGATGACGGTGTCATAGCTAGGCTACCTTGTCGTTCGGAGAATTGGATGAAACACAACTTTTTTGGAATTACAGATGATTAATTGGAGGAAAGATGGGCTCGGAATCGGGATAACAGCGAGAACATTGCCTTGGGAAGGGAAGCTCTTTCTAGTCGGGAGCGTTCTTTACTCGTAGGAAATATTTATAGGGATGTTTGTAGGGAGTCCATAAGAAATCGTGGAATGGTTGTTTAATCTTTACTTGTGGTGGGCGAGGTGTCATGTAGATTTCTCTGACAGCTGGCTGTACAGAGCGCTGACCGGCGTCGTGAAGGACTCTTAAAGTTCGGTGTATGAACTCCTCCAGGGTGGGGGTGAGGACGTAGTCGTGTACGGTTTTATTATTGATGAGGTAGTGGAGGTTGGAAATTCGTCTTACTATGCGGTTGTGAAGGGAGGAGAGTTTTCTTTTGTTGACGAAGGAGAGGAAGGGCCACCAAACTAGTGCACCGTAAAGAAGGAGGGATCTGATGATAGCTGTGTAGATTAGGAGTTTAAGGGAAATTCTGAGAGATCGGGAGCATAGTAGGGGAGAGAGTTTATAAGGTAAGACTCTGCCTTTTATGATTTTTTCTATGAAATGGGTGCGGAAAGTTAGACGTCTGTCGAAGGTGATTCCAAGGTATCTGACTGTAGTAGCCCAGGGTAAGGCATGGACTTCTATTCTGAGCGGTGGCGGCTGTTTCCTGTGTTGGAAGAAGTTTATGGCGGAGCATTTCTTTGGGATGAGCGTCATCTTCCAGCCGTTGTACCAGGCTCTTGTCCTGCCTAGCTGCTCCTGGAGTTTAACGGTGTAGAATGTTTTTTTTAGACGAGAACACCAGTTCTCGACTGATTTTTTCCCCTAACTGTCTGTGCGGCTAATGAAGTGAACGTGTCATTTGCAGGGTGAAAATTAGATGATTTTCAGAGAACCTGGCATGCTGATAAGCATATTTTTTCACTCAGTGTGGTAGCCAAGTGTCAACCACCTCACTTCTCGTTTTACTTAGTAAAGTTCTAGAGGTTCAAATCAGCCTTTCGGCTGATGACCTAAACAACACACATTTTGTTTTAGGGAAAAGTTAGGCCTACCGATTATACGTGTACTATAGTTGGATAGTGGTAGTAAAAAAGGTTAAAAAACACAATTAAGAAGCTCCGTAAACACGCGATGAGAATTCAGATATAAATATTACAGTAGAATTGTGGAAAATGCTTTTCGGCACCCAGTACTTGGGCTAACGTTCTCAGAAATTAATGAATCATACAAAACATTATTATAGCTACTGTAGTTTTATTTCTTCAAGTAAATTAAAAGATCTTTGTGTCTACTTCAATTTTTCTAAGATATAAAAACCATGTTAGTTTGAAAAGATCCATTTATATTTAATTTTTTCTTTTTCATATTAAATCCAGTTTTTATTTTTATCCGTGTTAACTTAAACACACCATGGAAAATCATTAAATCTGTCTTTCACATCTATTTTTGTTTTAAGTCCTACATTAAGAAAATTATCATTTGTTTTGTGTTGCTGTTCAGGTCATTAGATGAAAGGCTGGTTTGAACCTGTAGAGATTTTACTAAGTAAACCGGGAAGTGAGTATGCTTATCAGCATGCCAGGCCCTCCGAAGAACACCCACCTTCCAACCTGCAAATTACACCTTCACTTCCAATCACCACAAGGTACAGCTGTATAATGAAATTCATTACTCTCAGAGGAATTACTTGTGTCTAGCGGTTTTAACACCTCTATCTCTTTTGTTCCTAAATAATAATTATAATTTGCTATATAATTTGCTGACCATGACATAAGAAACACAACTATTTTTTATAGCCCTAAACTAGCAGATCGATTGCAAATTATTTAACAATCCACTTGCCTGTTTTTACATCATTTGTTTGTATAGAAAATTATAGGAAATGACATTAGTATATTACACAACAAATTCACAAAACCGAATAAATTGGGACTGGGAATTTAATATTCGGATTATCCGAAAAAGTGTGCATATTAAAATAGAATAATCCAAAAATGTAATATTAAACAGGCATTATGGAAATGTGTTGGCCAACTATTTAGGCCTATATTATAAAAACTTGTTTACGTAGAGCCGCACAATAGTGCTACGCACTATATGTTATGTTTATGAATCATTGGAAAAATATTCATTAAGGTTTTCGGCATTACGACAGCAGTAAATGATTTTATGCAACTAGGTAATAGTGAAAGTGTAGAATTTCTCGTAATTACTGATGAATTAGAAGTAATATTTTACTAGTGAGGTTTTTAGTAGAAACGTTTGTTTTCATTCCTTCTACTATGTTCGAGAATAGCGGAGAATTTGTTAGAATTTTGTTTTGATCTGTTAAATGACATTTTTTTACTTATTGTAAAGTTTAATTTAAGCTTAGCTTTTCTTATTAATTTAATCGAAGTAATTTAATTGTATTTGTTAATAAGCTAAATTTAATCATTAATTGTGTAAACAAATTATGAATTGTTTTAAGTTTAAAATTAGTCCGTTTTGTATTTATTATACCCAGATTCTGAACGAACCTGCCCTTAGGTGTTACAATATTTTTTTACACCTCATATACCCTCCCAAAGAGAGAAAATTATAAAAATTAACATAATATAATCATAATAATCAATAACTTTTATTTACACAGTAATTTTTTTAAAAATTGACAACAATTTAATTATAATATAATGATTTGTCATTTATAAAAATATAACTCGCCACTCCAGCGGCACTTCGCGCCGTTTCCGTGTCTTGCATCGCAGGGGTAGGTGGATCAGAATACATAAGCGGATCAAAACCATAAAAGTGCGTGGGCTGCGCGCACGCACTTTGCCATAGTGTGAAGTTTGGTCAAAGGGGTTAGGTGGATTAGAATAGTTAGTTTTTAAGTTTGTAAGTTGAGGTCAACATTCCAAAATTTTTAATTTGAAATTAGAATGTTAGCCTATAGGTTTTAACGTAAATAGGTTTCAGCTTTGGGTTTGCCGTTGAAAGTTTCGGAGTTTCAAAGTTTAAAGTTTACACCTTGAATTTTTAAAATTTGATGTTTTTAGTTTCAGTGGTTGACGTTTTGATGTTTCAAATTTTTACGTTTTAAAATTAGTTTTGATAGTTTATGATTGATGTTTTCAGTTTAAAATTTTGAAGTCAGAGATTTGAAGATATTTTACTTTTCAGGTTGAGGTTTGATGTTTTACGTTTCAAAAGTTACAATTTTATCATGTGAAGTGTTATAATTTGAAGGTTTAAAATTTTAATACGTGAGTTATGTAAAATAAATAAATGTAGACTAATTATTTTATTTCACAAGGGAGATACAACAGTTTGCAAAAATGTTTTATTTCCTTATTTATACATTTTGTTATGAATTCTAGAATTCTATAAGCGCGCCGCCGAGGTGGCATGCAATTTTTTCAATTGATACAACTATATTGAAATGAAAACTAATTTTATTGTTTAAGATGATTATTTAATTGTTCAGTGATTATTTTTATAAAAATAAACCAATAATTATATTCAATAAATAACCCATAATGACTGTAATAATGACATTATTTATAAGTGTAAAATAAATATACTAATGCTATTTACCGTGTGAATAACCTTGAAATGGTATTATAATAACTATGTCAGAATCAATGAAATTATTTGAAATATTTTTCTAAATAATTATTGCGAAAGGTATAATTATTGTGGTGACTATTTTATGCACTTTCCCAGAAAATAGAATTTACATAGGTATTCCCTATTAAAAAAACATAGATATACTATTTGTAATGCACTTTTTATCTATTCTTTTATGAAAACGGATATAAAATTATTTCTGATGTCATCCTCATGTGTACAAGTCGTGGTGTATTAAATAGTATGTCTACTAATGTTTTGATCAGTACGTTGTTTGTTTTCTAAGGAGTGTATATTGAGGAAAAATTTAATTCCGATGCTTTCTGCATATATTTTTTTAGCAAAATAAAATGTAGTGTTCCGTTATATTGTCTTTTGAAGCTATCTGCTGAAATAATAATTTCTCAGGCGAAATGAAGGCGTTGACCAAAGAAGTTTATTCCTCAAAATAAAAACAAATAAATTTAAAACAATTATCCAGATAAAAAATTGCTTGAATCTGATAAATGAACTCTGATAAAATCTGATAAAAGGATTTTTTTAAAGATAACTAAAAGGCAACCAAAAATAGATAAAAAAGAAATTTCATTTGGGATGCATTACGAGAATTTGTTTGGGATTCTTGCGATGTTAAATTACAGATCTCACCATTTCACGCAGCAGAACTACAGAATATTATTTTGCGTACAAAAAAAAAACAAGAAAATAATTTTTTTTATATTTCCGGTTATAAGTCTACTTACATGAGACGCAGAATTTTAAACTTTAAAATGTTTACACTGTTATTTTGCAGTGAAAGTAAACATATTTTCTTGAATGACCAACGAACGGTTCATTAGTCCTTTCCATTGACCATTTTTGAAGAAGCGCCACCCTATTGTCATTTGGGATCTCCGTCATTTGTATATATTTCCACAGGTATATAACCTACCTTATGTTACTTTTGTCTCATAGAAAATATAGACTATATTTTACAAAATAGAACTATCACTCTGACTTATTGTGTACATAATGTAGGTAAGGTTCTTGAGAGCCATATTGCAGCTGAAGAACCTTAATAGATGATGCTATATCAGAACTTCTTTGTTTCCTTAAGACCATCTGTCAATCCTCTTTATGCTTCTTCTTCTTCATATTCCCTGAGATAACCACCTCTTTTGCTCTCATTTGCACAGCTGTTTTTTTTATTCTTTGAAGCCGTTCTTAATTCTTCTGTTTCATTTTATTTCCACATTACAATAACAACCAAATCACTTGACGCTTTAATCATGTTACAATGGTTCCCAAACATCCCTTCCCTGTTATTATTTTCTAATTTAATTAGTTACCCTATTTTTTAATGTGAGAAATACCCGTAAAATAATTATTTTCATGATGTCTCTTCTATTTTTCTAGGATTTATAATACTTTGTAGTATTATTAACTTAAATATAACCTGTCATATTAATTTAATTATGAAGGTATCAAATTTGCAAACTAGATTCTTTCTCTATTATAATAACAATACAACCAGACTTAAATATCTTATAGTTCTTTTATTTTAAATAATGTTCGTTCCATAGCTGAATAGAATTTTATTTAACTTTTTTGAAATTAATTTAGACCACCATATGTTTATTACAAACATTTTTCTCAGAATATTATCCTCCGCTCGTAGACGTAGAAGACTTAATAGCTCTTACCCTATCTTGTAGAAGATAAAACATGCAGTAAATAAGGTTTTTAAAAAAAAATTGTAGTAGCCGTTTTGAGAACGTACAAAAAAGTGAAAAATTGCACGAATAAACTATGACTTCCGGATGACCGATTTTAATGAAAAAGTTCGTGTTTGGTTCCTCTGATATACTTAAGTTCCAAGATTCAACGTAGTACGCTATTCCATTCTCTATGATTTTTGTTTACACACAAACACAGACTCCAAAGCGCGTGCACACACACACAAACGCTAAAAACTTTTGGTGAAAGAAAAGAAGGTGTCATTTGCAGTGTGGAAAGTAGATGCTTTTCAGAGGGCCTGGCATGCTGATAAGCTAACGTTTCCACTTAGTACGGAAGGGAATGGTAAACCACCTTACTCTTCGTTTTACTTAGTAAAGCCTCTTGAGGTTCAAACCAGCCTTTTGGCTGATGACCTAAACAAACACAACATTTGTAACATATTCATTTATAATACCTGAAATAAATCTTATGCATAAATAAAATTAAATATGAATAATAATAAAATAAAATAAATATAATAAATATAATAAATAAATCAGTCAATTATGAATAATAATACTATCCTACTTACAAAGAAAATTTTAACTGTTGCCATTCCATCGACTAGCGTTTAGTTTTATGTACCAATGACATTTAAAAAAATTCCATTTAATATTTTGTGAAATTCAGGTGGTTTCATTTTTTGGCCCAAAAGAAACGAATAACTGAACGAACATCTTCTTGGGCATAAATTGAGAAACAATGAATTTCCGGACTTAATTATTATCCTACTGAGGTCTTAAATGGGTATTGCCATGCTGAATAAAAAATATTTTCCGCTCAACCTTGACGAATAACGCCAGAGTAGTCCTGGTGGCAGCTTACAGAAAACGCCCAATACTTTGTGATCTCCTCTTGTAGTTACGAAACTAATAAAATAAATCGAAAAAATAAATTTTATTATTGCATTGAAGAGTGTATTAAATTTATTAATTAAGAATATTACCAGACTGCTATAAATTTACAATAAAAATATATTAGAAAATATTATACAAATTATTTTTAGTTATAATATTTACGTATTGTTTTTGTTACCAAAATTAGAATAAGTCTAAAAAAGCAAAAACAAACAAATACCGCATTAAGAATTTGCGTTTACAGAAATAGAATTTCAGTATCATCCTCCTTTGCTATGTTTATATGGCGTATACAGTTACTTTGAACGAGTACGTTGTTTTTCACTGACACAAGCCTACTTTCGTTGTAAATAAACAATATTGGTAACAAATAAACTAAAACTTTTTTTCAGAAGTAAATTCTACCAGTAACAACTTCAAAGGTTTTGTATACTTTCTTCGGATCGACTGGAGTTTTGCCAACTTCCAAAAAAATTAATTACGTTATTTATTAGTTTCTTGAAAAGCTTTATTGTAAAAAATCTTTTAAACAGTTTTAAATTTTAATTATTTCTTACATGTCTTTTTACCTACGTATATGGGTCGGGAACAACTGAAAATTACTGTTTTACAGTCTTGAACCCGATTAAAAATGTTGTTTCAATTCATTCATTCCTCAGCTAGTGTAAAAATTCTGAGAGATGTGAGTCAGAGTTGTATTCTGTCACCCCTCATCATCAATGTGTATTCGCAAAGTATTTAAAAAAAGTACGGGAGAATATGGAACATGGCATCTCTTTGAATAGAAATACGAGGTGTGGCTATTAAATAACGAGACTGACGTTGTAAAAAAAAATTTAATTTTTGTTTTATACATAATCACTTATTGTCACCTTCAATATACACTCCATCTCTATCCATTGCGAATTTTCACTCCATGCAAATTTTCCATTGTTGGAAACAGTGCTGGAACTCATCTTCTGTCAGCTCCTTCAAGACACGTGCCGCTTTCTCTTTTACAGTTTCCACAGACTCAAATCTTACCCCTTTTAATGCAGATTTCACCTTAGGGAACAGGTAGAAGTCACATGGTGCAAAATCTAATCTGGTGAATAAGGTGGATGTTCTAACACTGAGATGCTGTACTTGGCTAGGAATTTCTTGACAGAAAACGCGGAATAAGCTGGCGCATTGTCTTGGTGGAGAACCCATGATTTATTCTTCCACATTTCTTTTTTAGTAAAATTATTCGATGACTTTCTTGTCGAAGTAAGCAAATAAGTAGTGGGGATAAAAAGGTAATAAATGAAATGGTAAGCCTACGTATTGAATTTAACATCAATTGCTTAGGTCATCAGCAGAAAGGCTGGTTTGAACCTCCAGAGGCTTTACTAAGTAAAACAAGGAGTGAGGTGGTTTACGTTTGCCTTCCTCATTGTGTTGAAAGAGTATGCTTACAAGCATACCAGGTCCTGTGAAAAGCATCTACCTTCAACCCTGCAAATGACATATTCACTTCATTCACCATAGGATCTGGCTGTACAATTGTACGATGAAATTCATTACTGTCAGAGAAGATAACTAACTATTGTCTTTAAAAGCCCTACCTTTTCTCTTTTTAAATGCTTCGTATAATTGGCTGACAATGTGATAAGAAACAGAACTATTTTTGTAGCCTGGTTACTAACAGGTAGAGTGCAAATAGTTTAACAGTGCACCTGTCTGTTACGGGCAAGATTACGTTACATAGATTTTAATATTCATTGTTATTGTTTTAAAATTTGTCTTCTCCCAATAGGGCAACAATAGCATTTTCACTAACTGATGAAATTATAATCACGTTAATGAACATTATTATTATTAATTATTTAATTTAATTAAACATATTGTAATGTTGCTGACTTGAAGAAAAAATTATTCCATTTCGTTTGCGGTTAATTATTAACCAATCCATTAAATAGCCGACATTGTTTTTTGCAAAGTAGGTGTTAATAAAAATTAATTAATTACAAAAAATCTGAATATATAATTACATTTAGTGAAATTTGTCGATAAAAATCAGGTTTCTCTGCAGAAATATATCTTAAAAAACATTCTTGAAGAATTATAACCAAACGATCGAGGTCCTTTAAAGATACACGCGTCGGCACGTGCCCGAAGATACCCGAATCGTATCGAATATTTACGAAAGGAGCAGATGTCCCCTGGCTACCAATGGTCTGTTCTCATTCTTATACAAAAAATAAAATAACCTTTTTTTTATATTACGAGAAAGATACAACATGAAAAGTATAGCTTCTAAATTCTCCTCCCGTAGCCTTGGGCGGCTCTCACCTGAACTAAATCAGCCTTTTGCATCTGTTCGATCGGCCGACCACTCCAACGACCTGCTGGGTCCTTGGACTTCATCCATCCACCTTCCACAACATCAACTTCCTGGTCCTATAAATCCAATAAAATAGAACTGCTTTATTTTTAACCTTATTTCCTATATGAACTATAATGTTAACACAACATGTTATTTCTCCATTTTTTACAAAAATCTTCATACTTTAGAATAAAACTTAATTATCAAGTACGTTCTGAATTGTATAATAATTCTTTTAAAAATGTATTTCATAAAATTTACTTATAGTAATTAATTTTAAGCTATAAATAAACTCAGATGTCAAAAAAGAGATCCGATTCAAGCAACTGTCAGATAATCAAGGCTCAACTTAACAAGTTTTAATTTTTAATTAATTTAATTGAAGTGATATAAATTGTCAGTTGTCAATAGGCTTCTTTTTCTTCAGGTCCTTATCCGTTCCAAATGTTGGCGGTCATCTTAGCAATTCTCACTTTGTTCATTGTATTGCGAAATAACTCTTCTGAGCTCTTCCCAAACCAAGTTCTCAGATTTCGTAGTCACGATATCCTTCTTCTGCTAGGTCTACGCTTTCCATGTAATTTTTACTAACAGAATGGCGTATGTTAACTAATATCGTGAGTCATTCCGCATGATATGTCCAAAGTACTGGAGCTTCCTACACTTGATGGTGGAAATTACCTCCATGTATTTTTTCATTCTCCTGAGAACCTCTATATTTGACATCCGAGAAGTCTGTGGGACATTCAACATTCGTCTGCACAGCCACCTCTCAAATGCCTCCAGTTTGCTTGTAATGTTTTTATCCAAGGTTCAGGATTCTACACCGTATAGGAGCACAGAAAGATATAACACCTTAGATGCCTAATTTTTGTTGCAAGAGTAAAGTTGTGGCGCTTGAAAATAGAACTCATTTTGTTTTGCTCTTGCCTAATAGTCTAAGCTCAATTAGGCCTATTAATTGTAATTTATTAATCATGTCTATAAATCATTGTTACAAGTGTAAAAGAAAACTATTTATTATTTGCTATTCCCAGATCCCGAACGAACATAGCTTCAGGTGTTATAATATATTTTCCTTTCAGGAGGGCACAGAATAAATATTCTTTCAATATTCCTACATTTTTTTATGGTTCCTGTTATTATACATGTTACCTCAGATATTAATATTTATAATAATTAAATATTGACACAATAAATAACCAACATTTATTTATAAACTTAAACTATTAGCAAATTAAATTAGATTAAATCAATTAAATTAATTTTTATATAACTTAAGCTTTACTAAACCTACCTATTAGTGAGTAATTTAACAATCAAAACAATGGTTTACCTTTCCACAAATACTTGCTACCACTCCACGCAACGGACTATTAACGTAATTCAGAACCGTTTACCACGAAACTATTTCGAACGGCCCGATAAAACTTTCCACTCAAAATTCAATTATCGACTAACTAACTACAAAGGCGTTTATTGCTTTTATACATGCGGTCTGATAGTTGCTCTAAACAATCGAGAACATTGTAGAAGGAATCAAAATAATGATAATAACAATAAAACTTTATTTTCAAATCCATTTACAGTGATTTCCATAGATGCTCTTTCAAAAAAGCTACGCGTAAGTTATAATGCATTTAGAACAATTTGCAATGCACGAAATGGAGGAAATTAACCCGACTGGGTCGGTGTTTTCTTTTTTTTTTCAGTAACACAATACAAGAGCGATTTACAAAGTACGCTAGGATTTTAAACAGAAATTTTTTTTTTAACAATAAAATTTCCAAAAAAAATTTTAAATACATTCTTAAAGTTATACAGTTATTTAAAAACTTATAGGCCTAATGTAAAACTACTACAGTATAATCAATCCAAAAAAAACAACAATATAATTTTTTGAACTAGAAAAATATATATATAAAATGAGGGAGCTAAAAAGAAACTTCATTTTGATAGCAACCTTTCTGTATTGTCTCCCCCTAAATTAATTATACATTCATGGACACAACTTTTTAAAGACTTCTCATTTAAATTTTTCACGTGCAAAAGGAGCAAATTAAACATTTAGGAGGTTAAAAAGTAATGGTGAAAACCGTATTGAAAATGAAAACAAACGTTTCTACTAGTTTCGATTTCCGAGAATTCCAATCGAAAATATTCCATTCATAAATACATTATCCTAGTTTAATACGTATAATTTCATAAAATACACAATTTCTTACAATGAACGATTTATTCCATTAACCATTTCTAGAATATCAGTATACAACGTTACTATATTTTACGTACTATAAGTTCTATCACAAACGTTTATAGTGATGACTCAGTATAGTTTAAATATTTTGATTAATAATTCATGAGCTATCGAAACTAGAATAGTAGAGCTTTACTACAGTTTTACTACGAGGTTAAGCGTACTACAAATACATTTTTTCTTTATATTTAATAAACATAAATCAGTGGTTTTATCCCTAAGGCGTAAGGATACGACATGTGTATGCAAAAGTTGAAGAATATTAATGCTTTTTTACATAACGGTTCGTTGGGAATAACCTGTATTTAAATTAATAATATATTTTAATAGATGAATATCAGAACTAATTCACACTCTTCTTAAAATATGCCCTGTAAATTCGGTTTATTTTTTTACTCGAAGCTACTATTAAATGTTTCTCAGTTTATTCTTCTCATTAATATTTTGGTTTTATTTTTTAATTTATAATTTGAGAATCAAAATGTAATTATCATGGTTTTTTTAATTAAATCTGCCGATGGTTACTCATAGGTTTCTTATTAATAATTTTTGTAAGCGCAGAGAATAATCTAGTTATTAAATAAGTTTAGATGTATTTATACCATCCATAGTTTAGATGGTGTATAAACGTCGCCCTCACACCGCACCAGGGTTACGGGAGTGGATTATTGAAAAAGTGAACGCATACCCTGTGCACAAGCTGTTCAAAACTTCTGAGAACACCACCAAAAGTGTAATGCTGCTAACGGCCGCCATCTTGAGGACATTATTTTCAAAACTTATTAAATGTGAAATGGTATGTACAACTAAATTACGAAATAAAAACGTTTTCTCTCTATAAATCCAGATTGTTTTTTTACAACTCTTCAAAACGGCTTAATTGGTTCTTCCAAACCCTTTACTTCAAGTGTATCAGATGATGCGTATTTCACTTCTATGCAGTGGGATAATTTTCTCGTTAAACTTTTAGTTTGGCATCAGGACGCATACTCGGACATTCTCTTGTTTACTGAATCAGTTTTAATCTGTTCATAAACTTCATATAGTAGCCTATTATATTTTAGTATCTTAAATTTTTATTAAATAACAATGATTAATGCTGCAGTTGTAGTGTACGCATAGTAAAAGTAACCTACTTGTGAAATTCATCTTATGAACTAAGCATATCATGAAGAAGCGTACGGAAGAATTCTTCAAGTATTAAGTTGTAAGCCGTATCGCCATCTTTACTCCTCGCTCTTCATGAGGACGATCATGAAAGGCGATTGTAGTTCTGCGAGATAGTCGCTATCAATAAATTAAGCTATTAATTTTTAATTTCTCTGGCTCTATGTGAATATTTAAGGTAAGAAACTATTGTTTTCAGGTCGATTTTTAAATCGAGTTTTCCCCGAAAATTACACGTGTTTAGGCATTATAAAAGAACCTCAGAATTTCATCTGCTGAACTAAGCATATCGTGAACAGATAGAGTGCAAATAATTTAACACTCCATCTGCCTTTAATGGGCACTTCATAAAACTATTGACGTTAAAACTGACTGCTGGTTGTGTTAAAATGTTACACAGTTGTAGTTCTTTATCTCAAATAAAATCAAAAATATTAAGTTAATTAAATATGTAGAAAATATCAGATATATTCGAAATATTATTTTTAGTTAAAAACGTAGTACACATTAAAAGGAAATGTTATTTTTGAACTTCTTGATCTTTCTATAAAAGAATTGTGACATTTGTTTATAAAGACTGAACGAACTTTAATGAGAAAGAACAAAGAACTCGGACAGTCGGTCTGAAGTGGCTAATAATGTAAGCAATGGACATGACTCCACATACGCTCGGATAGTAGTTGGACGAGAAGTCACGGGTCGATGAAAATGATAACGGCACGTGAGTGTGCAATGAAATAGGCCTACTATGAAGACATGGTGGAGAACTTTAGGTTAGCCTCTAACCTACGAACAAACGTATCCGTCGTCATCCTGCCTGTTGTTGCTTTGCTCAGCCAACTATGCACAAAACATCAACGGTCTTCCAGAAATTAAACCACTTTTTAGTTTAATAGATACTTCTCAAATAAAAGTAACGTCAGGAACTTGAGGGGACAATGCCCTTTTTCTCTTAAATCAATAATTATAATTTTTTATCGATAAAAATTTGATATAAAAATTCTAAACCCATAATAATTCTATAAAAAGTGTGTTTTACTTTTTGTCTTAAATAGTTTTGAAGTTCAACATAACATGAAAAGTTTTGTTGATTTATTAAGCGACTTCAAACCCTACGAAACAAAATTTTTCTGAAAATTACAGAACGCCCATTTTATGTTACAAACGGTACCCATCGTAATAATTTAAAACTTATATTTTCTGATCTGGCTTAAACATTACACAGAAATTTTCATAAAACATTTGTCACATACAAATCCACTTATACTGAGAATCTGCACACTGTACAAGCCATGTGGTTCTGTCTGGAGGCTTAAACGCCAATGACACACGAGACTAATCTCAAAAAACACTTTTTTTGGAATTAAGGAAACCTGGAAACGTGTATTTCCGGTGAAAAATCAATTTAAAAAAATTGACAAAAACAATACAGTATAGTCGCGATAATCCGAACACGTAAGATGTTCGACCTTTGCAGATTATCGATTTGTGCGAATTAGCGAGGTCTAAAATCTTAGATTTTGGCAATCAAATTGAAAATACGATGTACTGTAATATAAAAAATACAATTTAACAAAGTAAGAGAACACAAAATGATAAATGACATCTTTATTTGAAACCTGTTACAGTATTATTTTCATGTCATTTTAAAACAAAAATGGTAACTTGTGATTGCCAATGCAGTTACTCCACGGGAAAAATGTATACGATATTTTTTTAACTTTGAATTCAGCGGCAGTCTTTTCCCCGTTATGAACTAAGGTTTTATTCCTGGCAACAATTTCTAGTAGGCTACAATGCAAACTCATCTCCATTGTAAACTTAAATTGCTGTTAAACCCCGTTTTTCTACTTCATCCTGGAATTTTGTTTTAAAGTTTATAAAATCGTCGATATCATTAGAATTTTTTTCACCGATAACAGCTAACAGTTAACAGTCTAATACCTTATCGTTGTTTGAATTTTTCCAGCCAGCCAATACTGGCTTGAAAGTCGTCTTTCCCGGTCATTTCCTTGCAGAAAACCTTCGCTTTTGGGTGAGAATGTCTCCACTGAGAATATATTGCCTTCCTCTTTATTGCAAAAACCATGAGTATAAAGCCCGCTCGGCATCAGGTTTACCTACTGCTTTAAATGTTTTTCTTTTCAGTTCCCCGGACTTCATTTATTAGGCGTTTAAAAAAAATTTCTAAATGTTAAAAAAAAATTAAAAACATGATAATAACTGATCGTTCTGATTACCAAAAGTTTCGGTGTACCGGAAGTTAAGATTACTGCGACCATACTGTACATACTTTCCTTCCCTATATACCCATAGCAATTTTATTTATAATATTTAGAGTAATGTAGAAGTTCTTAGACGAGTGGATGAAAGAACAAGTATATGGAAACATCTTACCAAAAGAAGGATAAGCTAGTGGGGCATTCGTATATCATTTTTTTTTTTAGCCTTCCTGAAGACATTCCAAGTATTGCTCTATCAATAACAGTGGGTAATATTGAGGGAGTGAATTGTGGTGGGAGACAAAAATTAGAATATTTAACCAAAATTACGGAAGATTTAGGGTGTTCCAGGTATGTAGATATGAAACGACTTACGCTTGGATAACTGCATCAAACCAGTCAAGAGACTGGTGACAAAAAGAAATAATCATAGAGGGAAAAATTAAGTAAATAGTTGCTCACATAGCGCAGAATGCCCATAAAAGATTACTCAGTTAAGTACAACAATAATAATAATATTAACTCTAGTTACAAAATAATTATTATCTTAGGCCTAATAAAAATAACTAGCGTAGTGACCAGGGCGAATAAATTCGCACAGTGTTCTTGGGTTTCAAACCCCTATCATTAAATAAATGATTTAAGTTCACAACAAATTTAACCGTTCCTAGAAAAACTGTGAAAACTTTAAATAAAACAAAATTTAATAACATTTCTAATAACACAATGTCTACCGACTGAGTGTGTTCTGCGACGAGATGAGAGGTGAACATACGAAGTGTGGCTATTAAATAACGAGACTGACGTTGTAAAAAATTTATTTTAATTTTATACATAATCGCTTATTGTCGCCTTCAATATACACTCCTTCTCTATCCCTCCAACGCTCCATGCGAGTTTTCCATTGTTGGAAACAGTGCTGGAAGTCATCTTCTGTCAGCTCCTTCAGGATACGTGCCGCTTTCTCTTTTACAGCTTCCACAGACTCAAATCTTGTCCCTTTTAATGCAGATTTCACCTTAGGGAACAGGTAGAAGATAATAACATGTGATGAAACGTGGTTTTTACTTATGATCCGGAAACGAAGCGCCAATCCATGCACTGGAAGAGCCGAACTTCACCGAGAGCCAAAAAAGCTCGAATGAGCAAGTCAAAATTTAAAGCAATGATGATTGGTTTTTGATATCCATAGGATTGTGTATCTTCACTGGGTTCCTGAAGATCAAACAATTAATCATTATTACTACCTTGACGTACTTTTTAAACTACATCAAAGAGTAAGGACAAAATGCCCCGAAATGTGGAAGGACAAATCATGGGTTTTCTACCAAGACAATGCACCAGCTCATTCTGCGTTATCTGTCAAGAGGTTCCTAGCCAAGTACAGCATCTTAGTGTTAGAACATCCACCTTATTCACCAGATCAAATCTTGTACCAGGTGACTTCTACCTGTTTCCTAAGGTGAAATCTGCATTAAAAGGGACAAGATTTGACTCTGTGGAAGCTGTAAAAGAGAAAGCGGCACGTGTCTCGTTATTTAATATCCACACCTCGTATTCTATACGCTTTTGGAATATGGCTATGTAGGGGATAAATGTGGGAGGACAGCATTACGTTAGGTTGTAAGTAAAATTTAATCCTTTTATTTCGTCAAATGAATCTCAGAATAGTATAAATTTCAAGTTTAGAACTTATAGGCAAATCAGGGAAAATACTCTTTAAAACCGTGTAAAATTTAAAAAAATCCGTTCGCTAGATTTGTGTATTTAGGAGTTAATAGAATTCCCATTGAAAATACATTGGAAGCGATTTTGCGATTTTAATATTGTAGATAATAATAATAATAATATGAATTAGAGTAAAAAAAATATGAATAATAGTAAAATAAATTGTAAATTTTCGAATAAAGAGGTACAGAAAGATTTTAAAAAATTATATAAATTTATCTACATGTACATTCTTAATTTATGGTAATAATCTTGGAAAAATTTAACTTCAGCATGACCCAATAATTTATATAAATATTGTATATAATTTTTTTTTGTCAAAAAACAAAGTATAAAGACATTTACTGTAATAACAGTAATAATACTACTGAACTTAATTTTATACTTCGTTCTTAAGGTAATAAAATGATACTGCGTGATTCAGTTTTAAGTAGACAATAATTTAAGATCTTTTCAGTAGTTAGTTGTACATAATTTATATAAACAAAATATTAAATAAATTTTAGATTTTCATTGTAAATAGTCGCATTCTAATATTACATTAATTTAATGTCATTACAGAGGAAATTTACTGCATTCGTTATACTGAAAACTCTATTATTAACTTTATAACTCTATCAAATTTAGTATTATTATAAAAGGAATTAGGTAGGGCTGTAATATACAGAGTGGGCCACGTAAAGTGGTACAATTAAATTATGGAAAAAGGATTTAACATAGTTGAAACAAAATGAAAGATTTAGGGGGGCCGGCCGCATTGGCGTAGTTGGTAACGTGCTCGCCTCTCATCATGCGGTCTTGGGTTCGAATCCCATTCAGGCACGACATATTTTCATACGTTACAAAAAAAATCATTTCATCCTTTACCGTCTGCATTAGCAGTAATTGTAAGACAGTCGGACGTTAAACCGAAAAAAAACACCGATTTAGGGTATAGGGGGCTTGTAAACGTGTATTTCCGGCGATACTCAATTTTGAAAAATCGATATGAAAACAATAACTTCCTTTTGTACACATTCAAATTCAAGCCAAGAGATAGTACAATTCTTAAGTACGAATTTGTTATTCCTCTTTGTTAAAAAAAATATACCAAGTCCGGAAGACAAAAATAAATAAACAAAACTACTTGTAGACATATTATATTATCATTCATCAAAACGTGTAACGCTATAAATCAATTAAAATTGACAAAAGAGTGTGTATGTAATCAATTACGATTATTCTATTATCATCTAGTTTTATCTTTGAAAATGAAAGCACAGTATGCTATGCCTACACACTTACCAACTGTTACACAATCATACATGAAGATTATAATAATTAAATTATCTGTAGTGAAAATACTTTAACCCTTCTGTATTTCCTGTCTTGTATTTTTAATTTTTTTACAAGAGACAACATAAACCCTTTCAAAGAATTATTACGGTATAACAGCTAAAAATTCTGTAGATCCACGGATCAAGAAAGTATGGTTACGCTTCGGAAATGAGTAATTTATTTCTTGGAACTAATTTCCGGAGTTTCTTAGTGACGCTTACTTAATATATTACTTTGTATTGTAGTAACAGTAATAATATTACATGCTACTTTTGAGTTGTACTAAAAATAAATTAAATTATGGGTTATATAATCAGTTGAAAAGGAAAATTCAATAATAAATTCAAATTTATGGTGATGTATTTGATAATCTTAATTTGTTAAGTAGAGCGTCGAAAATCCGAGCGTTAATAATCGGAACGTCCCTTTTTTCTTACATACATAAATGCAGTAAAATGAGGATGTCCAAAATTTGACTCGTACAAAAGCTCGAAAAAAGATCATCCGTTATTTTTAATACTCGATAAAGAATGCTCAGTTCAAACTGTCTTGAGTGTACTTGAAACCCTAAAGAAATAATGTCTGTTATGACTTAAAAATGAATTTACAAATTCTCAGCTGAACGGTTTTATCATTTACTTAAAAATAAAAGATAACCATTTAGCAATTTTTAGTTTCGATTACCAGAAGAAATGTCTCTAATGAAATGGGGATTACTCTAGAAGAATCAGGACTTTCTGCAAAAAGATCCGGCCAGGATGATGACTCATTGACATTAGGACTGGTGAGACTAGGGCTGATATAAGATGTTCTGCTACCCAATTTATAAAACGTTATTTTAATTATTCTCTTACTATTGATTTTACTGAGTGAAAAGTATGCTTATCAGCATGCCAGGCACTCTGAAAAGTATCTACTGTCCACCCTGCAAGTAACACTTTCACCACAGGGTCTGGCAGTTTAATGAAATTGATTACTTTTAGATGAGATAACTCTGACTAGTATCTTTAACACCTCTACCTCTTCTGTTCTTAAATGGTTCAATTATAAATTATAATTGGCTAACCATGTGATAAGAAACAAAACTATTTTTTGTAGCCCTGTAACTAGCAGATCGAGTACAAATAATTTAAAACTCCACATGGATGTTATGGGTATACTTTTTACTCAGTTAGGAAGGCAATTGTAAACAATTTCACTCTTCCTTTTACTTGGTAAAGTCTCTAGAGGTTCAAACCAGCCATTCGGCTTATGATCTGAACAACAACAACATTGATACAGTATAATTAATATAATTCCACTAAATTTAATAGGAATTCATCATAAAAAAAAAAAAACAAGGAACTAAATAAACAAAACAGATTTTCATAAACTACCTTACATCTGTGTATATCTCTATTAATTTACCTATTCCTCAACTTCCTTCATCAATGTTGTTGTTTTTAATAAAGACAGAAGAATATGAGGGTGGATGGAAGAATATTAAGGGTCCTGATCAAAAGGATCAGGGCGGAAGCTGGAGAGTTGTATGGTTCTCTTGCAAGCTGCCGGAAAAGGAAACCCCCAACACGGGACAAAACTGAAGGTAAGCATATAGGCCTATAAACACCCCTGCAAACATAGGTCACTGCTCTTATTGTTTCACGTGTTCATTATGGACATTCATTCATTCGCTAAATCTATAAATAGCTGAGAAAACAAACCTTCAATTTTATTTTTGTACATTTAAGAATTATTTAAAAATAGCAATTTATTTTCTCCTAAACTTGCCAACTTAAATTTTAAAAGGTTGTGAATTATTTTTGGAAATTATTTAATTTAATTTTGTTACATCAAATTTTGTTTTTTAGGTCGTCAGCCGAAAGGCTGGTTTGAACCTTTAGAGATTTTACTTAGTAAACAAAGAGTGAGGGGGTTTAACCTCGCTTTCCTTCCTGAGTTGAAAAGTATCCTTATCAGCATGTTAGGCCCTCTGAAAAGAATCTAATCCATCCGGCAACTGACACCTTCACTTCATTCATCATAGGGTCTGGCTGAATAATGAAATTTATTACTCTCAGATGAAATAACTCTGACTAGTATCTTTTAGACCTCTGCTTCTTCTGTTCTTAAATGATTCAATAGTATAATTGGCTGACTATGTGATAAGAAACAGAAATATTATTTGTAGTTTGGAACTAGCAGTGCAAATAATTAATACTCCACCTGCCTGTTATGGGAAAAAATGAAATCTAATGAACTAATTGCACAAATAACTTAATGTACATACACACGTAACAATAATGAAAAAATTAAAAGAAAGGAATAAACTAAATTTAATGCAGTTTAAAAAAGTTTTCTATTATATTAACAAAACTGTTTGTTACAAATTTCCCAGAGAAAGTATTTTTCTATTAATATTATTATTTCAAGGAAGGTGATTCGTTCGTTACTACCGGTTCCATTTTCGTTATATCAGACTTTAAAATGTGTTAATAACATATGATACGGTCGGTTGGAAGAAGAAGAATCTCCTGGCTACGGAACCTGCGAGAGTGGTTTAATTTGTCATCCATCGACCTATTTAGAGCAGCAGTTTCCAAGGTCAGGATTGCCATGATGCTAGCACACCTTCGTAATGGAGATGCTACATGAAGAAGAAGAATAACATTTGAAACCAACCAAATTTTATATTTACATACGTTATTTCCGGATTTTTGTAACAACTGACATCGTTATAACCGAATTTCAGTGCACTGTATATTCATACAGGGCAAGAGTCTGTCGTTACAACCGGATTCCATTTTCGTTATATCAGACTTTAAAATGTGTTAGTAACATATGAAATCAACCAAATTTTATATTTACATACATTATTTCCGGATTTTTGTCACCACTGACTTCGTTATAACCGAATTTCAGTGTATATTCATACAGGGAAAGAGAAAGTAAAAGTATTATTTCTTTAACGTCAGAAAGAGATACATTTCTGAAGATCAGCATGTACATTCTAATACGATTAGTAATTCTTTATTCACCTATTGATGTGCGCAAACCGAATTTTGTTAACACAACCTCTCCCAGACTTCAATATGCCCACACACAACGTGAACGCAATTGTTAGTTGAAAAATACATTTATCTTTTAATTCAGTTATTTTAGAAACATTAGAATCTGATTTGTAGTAAAAGAACCACATTGAAATCACTCAAATTCATGTCGGTAAATTTTAAAAAATTCAAAAACTTTTTAAGTAAGGTTTAGATACAAATTTATGAAAAGCTGGAACGTACAATTATTAGATTTAATTTATTTTATGAAGGCGTTTGTTTCACTTTAACCTATATTTATTTGCACCATTCATACGGGTTCAATGTCATTTATTTGTTTATTTTTTTAAGAACAAGGCGGCATTTTATTATTATATTTTTATTCGCTGGTATTATCTTCACGTCAAATCTATATATGATACTGTGATTTATAAATATATTTTCTTTTATTTCTTCTATTCGGTTTTAAATTATTTCTTTATTCAGTTTCCATTGTTTTGTTTTGTAGTTGTTTATTTTGCGCGGTTTATTTTAAGTATAAATTATATCGGCAATAATTTTCTTGATTGTAAAATTGTGACGTGACGATAAAAGAAAATTATTCTATTCTTATTTTATTAATTCTTCGAAGTAGGTAATCTTATTGTAGTGTAGTATTTCATACAGCATTCCAAAGCGATTAAAATATCAAATCCATAAAGCTAGAGCGGTATTTACATTTATATGAAAACGCTCTTTTGCACTTGTGACGCACCCCCAAAAGAAATCAGAGAAATTATTTCAAATATTATTTAGAGTTATTACTATAATATATTTATTGCATTTTGTCGTGATTTGTCTATTGTAGGTCTTTTACCAGAAAATAAATTTTTTATAAATCGTTCTCTTTGAATAAGTTCAGTAAACTAATTAAATAACTAAGTAAATTATGCATGTGTTACTTTTTTAATTTTCTTGCTCGATTTTTTATTTTGGATGTTTAGTTTTCTTTCTTTTTATTATTTCTTTATTTATTCAGAAAATGCTTTCTTTCTTTCGTCGCTCTTTTGGTAGCCTATGTTATTTTTCTTCTTTTTCTTCTTCTCGCAATCAAGGCTTAAGCTTCCGCCTATTCCGACTCACGACAGCGACAAATTATTGAACTATTGCCATCTCTTTCGCGGCCTCCCAACATCTTTCCTCTCCAACGTCTGTACTGAAAAACACTGAAGGGGATCCTTTCCTCATGCATTCTCTCTACGTGCTCCCTCAATCGATTTCTATATTCTGCAATCTTCCCATTCAGGTTGTAAACATATACTTCCGTTCGTATGTCCTCATTAGCTGGTCCCTACGGCTGCAACCCTTTGTTCTTCGCAGAAATCGCATCTCCGCCGTCTGTACTCTACTCTTCTGTGGTCTGGTACTAATCCACGGGTCACTTCCATAGAGTTGGACTGGGGCAGCCATCGCTTTGAAAAACTTTACTTCAGTTTCTTTTCTTGTTTCCTGCTTAGGGTTCTGCTAATATTGTCACTCACTGCTTGGAATTTGCCAAATTTGTTTCTATAACCAAATCTTGATCAAACCAGATGTTACAACCTAAATAATTTCATTGTGATATTTGTTCGAGCACATCATCAAGCACAAATTTTAGACCTGGTAGGATATTTACCAGTAATAAAAGCCATTACCTTTAACTTTGTTACGGAAACATTGATATTATATTTTTTGCATAATTCATTTAAAACATAGCCTGATCTCTTAAGCTGATTCTCATTCTCTTGCACAATCCGCAAATCATCCATAAGCAGTAAAACATTATGGTAAACGTAATTTTTCACCTTAATTTCCGAACTAACCTTATCTTTCCGTTGGCGGTAAATGGGATCCATATATATAGTCTATGTTATTAAAGAAAGTGGGTGATAAACTGCATTTTTGTCTCACTGCTTGATTGATCCTCAGATTTCTTTTAATCGATTCTTACCTGTATTTGTCACTATTTGCGTTTTCGTAAACTATAAACTTTCAATTGAATTTGCCAAAGGATGTTTTGATTAACTTTAGAAAACGCTTTTTCGAAGTCTGTAAAAGCCATGTGCGTCACTACATGAAATGTCGTCTTTTTTCTATTATTCGCTTTATTGAAAAGATGTTATCAGAGAATGAGCGAGCTGATCTAAATCAATTCTGCCCTTCTTGCAGCAGTGCTTCAGCGTTGCTTTTTAACCGGTTTTTTATCATTTTGGAATATATTTTATAACCTGTATTCAGTTGTTTTTCCTATTAAATAATTCATAATATCCAAATCCAAATTTCATACCAAACTAATAAGACACACTTTCTGAGATAGATTTTCAGTTTATCATAGGTCGTTTTCATCTATCACCTTTCCCTAGTCTTAATACGTTTAACAGTCGGACGTGATAAAAAAATATTCCAGATTCAGCCCCCCCCCCCGGATCTAACCTCGTGGCTACATACCTGATGTCAGTCTGATATCTAGTTACTTCCTAAAATTATAGGTAGTACTTTACTTTATTATTATTATTATTATTTCTTGTTAGATCCTACTAGGGATGCATTTCTCTTAGTTCCAGCCAGTTTCCGGATGGCCCATGCTGCCTTCATTTTTTCTGCATGTGATCTTTTCCGCTCCTCCGTCCAGGCTGTTCCCGTTCTCCTCGGCCCTCCCAAGCACTTTAGATTCTCAATTTTCTGCTTCATTTCTGTTCTATTGAGAAGTGTTTCGCCCGTAATGTCATTCACCAGCATCGTCTCGTGGATCTCCTTGTGCCATCTCGTTGTAGTTTTCCTGCCCTCCCAGTACTTCCATAACTGCTTCGTTAGTCTGGAGTCGTGCATCCTCGCTATGTGGCCGAAGAATGCCAGTCGTCTCTGCTGGATGACTTCTCTTATGGGTGTGGTGAAGGAATATACTTCTTCGTTACTTCTGAGCCTGTATTCTCCCTCTTTATTTTGAGTCGGCCCGATGATTCTTCTGATGATTTTCCTCTCGGTAGTTTCAATCGAGCGCAGGTGGATGTTAGATTTCAAGTGGTGGGTTTCCACCGCGTACAGCACCTCCGGTCTGGCAACCGTCTGGTAGTGTCTTATCTTGGCATTACGCGAAATTGATCTCTTATTATAAACGTTCTTGGTGAGACCGTGTGCTTGTGCTAGCTTTGTAGCTTTTGCTTGAATCGCAAGTTTGCCAGAGTTGTCCAGCGTTATGATCTCGCCAAGATATTTAAATGATTCAACACGTGAAATTTCGTCCTCTATCAGGAACTTAGGTGCGTCTTTTTCGTTGGACATGAATTGGGTTTTGTTTTTAGAGATCTTCAAGCCGATCTTTCCCGCTTCTTCCTCCAGTAATCGTACTTGTTCTGCAGCGTCTTTGACCGTGTCTGCTATCAGTGCGATGTCGTCTGCGAATGCTAACGCGTTGACTTTTATCGCTGTTCCAACTTTAACTCCTCTCGGAGCTTTCTTATTCCATTCGTGCATGACTTTCTCCAGTGCGCAGTTGAACATTAATGGAGAGATGCCGTCGCCTTGTCTAACGCCTGTTCTGATGCAGAATGGTTTGGAGAGTTCAGATCTGAATTTTACCCTCGATTCCGTGTCTGTGATGGTTTGTTGGTAGATGTTTCTGGTTTTGTTATCCAGGCCGAACTCCTGTAGAACCTCGATCAGTGTGTCCCTATCGATGCAGTCGTACGCTTTCATGAAGTCGACAAAAACTATCGTCAACGACTTATTCGCCAGCTTTCTTCCTTCGATGATCAATTTGAGGTTGATGATCTGTTCTGCACAGGATCTTCCCTTCCTGAAGCCTGCCTGGTATTCTCCTAGATGCGGATCGAGTTGGAGTTCTGCTCTGCTGAGGAGAGCCTTGGATAGAATCTTGTATGTAACTGGCAAGAGAGAAATTTCTCGGTAGTTGTTCGCATCCGTTCTGTCACCTTTCTTGTGCAATGGATGGATAATAGCTGACTTCCATTCCTGTGGGATTTTGCACGTCCGCCATACCGTGTTGAGTTCTTCTACGAGAGGTTGTAGTTGTTCGTCTTCCAGTATCTTCCAGTGCTCTGCGACAATGCCATCCTCTCCTGGAGCTTTGTTGTTCTTCAGCGTCTGAATGATTCTCTTTATTTCTTGAAGGTCAGGTGGGCTGGAGTCTCTGTTGGGTCTGCTCTCGTTTGTCGGCCATTTCTTTAACGGTTTCGGGCAGTTGAGGAGTGTTTCAAAATACTCCGCTAGGCTCTGAGCGTTTTCTGCATCACCATGCCCGAGTTTGCCGCTTGTGGGATTTCTGATATTTAGGGATGGTGGAGAGTATTTGGTCAAAGATCTTTTGAATGTTTGGTAGAAGTTTCTGGTGTTGTTTTTCTTGAAGGATTCTTCCAATGACACCAAGTTTTCCATGAGATATTTCCTTTGGCTGTTCCTGAATGTTTTGGCCGTCTTCCTTCTTTCTTCTTTGAAGGTCTCAAATTTAGAGGGTTTCGGGTGGGCTTTCCAGTCTCTCCATGCCTTCTTTCTGTTGTTCAAGGCTTCATCGCATTCGGGATTCCACCAAGCATGTTTCGGCCTTCGTTCCTGTGGTGCGATCTCTAGAGCTTTGGTCGTCATTGCAGCTTCTAATTCCTTAAGAGGAATTGCTCGGGGGAGTCCATTCCTGAACCTTTCCTGATGTTTCTGCAGGAGTATGGGGTTCATTCTAGGTTTTAGATTTTGACCAAATTTTCTCTTTCCCAGCGGGCGCATCTTAATCTTGATTTTGCTGAGGTAGTGATCCGAGTCAATGTTTGCCCAAAGTACAGTAAAGTAAAGTACTTTACTTTATTATTATTATTATTATTATTATTATTAATCGTAAAACTCCCAAAGTGGAAGACGCTAAGTAAAGATGGTTCAGTTTTGGGGTTTCTTGTTCTTTTTATTTGCCCACCAGTTTTTCATTTCTTGCGAGAATTTAGCTTTTCTTTCTTCACTCCATTTTACTCCAGTTCTCGGAGCTTTTGTCTCTGGTTTAACTACCCATTTCTCAACCTTCCTCCTGAAATTGTTTCTTGTGTCCAAGTCTTCTTTCACAATATTAGCCATTTCCAAGTCTTTTTTAACATCTCGGATCCATTCTCCTCCATTAACGAGGGATGCTACGTATTTTACTATTTTTTTGTTAGTCTGTGATCGGGAAGCCTCATTATATGGCCATGGAATTTAAGGCGTCTTTTCCTCATGTCTGTCTCTACATTAGAATATTCTTCAACTTTAGACTTTACTTTATTGTTATGGGTAATATTTGCGTGTTTTAGATGAAGGGAGGGAGATGTTTGAAATCGAAGTGAAAATTTATCTGAACTCTTAAAATAAAAAAAAATCACCAAAAGAAATTATAACAAATAAAATACTACACTACTATGCTCATAACAAGCGAAAGAAGTGTTACATTATTTGCACTCGATCTCCTAGTTCCAGGGCAACAAAAATAGTTCTCTCTCTTATCGCATGGTCAGCCAATTATATGACTGATTCATATAAGAACAGAAGATGCAGAGGCGTAAAAGACACTAGTCATAGTTATCTTCTCTGGGAGTAATGAATTTAATTACATAGCCAGACCTGTGGTGAATGAAGTGAAAGTGTCTTTTGCAGGGTGGAAAGTAGATGCTTTTCAGAGGGTCTGGCATGCTGATAGGCAAACTTTTCCACTCAGTGAGTAAGGCAATGTTAAACCACCTCACTCCTCATTTTACTTAGTGAAGCCTCTAGAGGTTCAAACCAACTTTTCGGCTGATGACCTAAACAACAAAAATAACACTACACATTCTTCGATTTTACTAAAATTTATCTTTGTGGCATCTGATCGAGTGGAAATAAAAATTGAAACGTATAAGAAAAGAAGACGAATGAAGAAGACAATAAAAATCATAATGATAAACAGACGTCATATCAAAGATGGGTGTGGAACGCAGATGCGCGACACGCGTACACCGCCAAGTTTTGTGTAGTTTTTGCAGCAGCAGATTTTGGATCAGATTGGCAGTGCACGGTAGAAGCAAAAGCATCTGTTTTGAGCATCTGCTATCGCTACCAACTGTTGCTCCCCTGTATACAACCTGCGTTACTCGACTCCCCTCTCCCCACCGACTCCTCCAACCCCCTGAATATGATGCTCTCTCAAACTTAATGTATATAGAAAAAGGTTAGACCAGGCCGGATACCTAAATATAGTATTCAGTTAGTCAGTGGATCACCCTCAAATCGTTTCCAGTCGGCACTGGTTTCTTCGATATTATATCAGACTTTTTAATACACTAAGACCTTACAGATTCACGATGTTGTTTCCTGAAACCTTTATAAAAGTTTCAAACAATCAGATTACCTGCATATGTTACGCCCAAAAGGTATACTGACAAACTGTTACATTATTTAATTTTTATAACTCACCATTAAATTACCAGACTACAAAAAATAACACATCTTGTAGATATACTTTTTTAAGTATGTCTATACTAGAAAAGCAACCTGAACCTAAATTTTCTTTGTATATCTAATATACAGTAGCAACATATGATACAGGAAATCTAACACCTTGTTTAAATTAACTCCTCTTCTTTATAAATGTATTCTTTTAAAATGAAAACCAGAAGGAAGTTGTTAATATCTTTTTATTTAAACCATTTTAAATCAGAACCGTTTTTAAAAATATTACCCTTTTATTTAGTCAAAGATCATATAATTTTTTAATAAAGTTATTCTTTTTTGTAAGTAGCCTATATTGCCCAGATTGTTATATTGTAATAAAACTATTTATTATTTATTTTAATAGGCCGTATGAATGAGATTGAATAAGTCCTACTAAAATAGTACTGGGTGGTGGGTTTGTTACTTTTCTCATGCAAGAGGATAATTTTATTATTACTATCTCTTGCCCTAAATGTATATAATATATAGAGAAGGAAAGTATTGTTTTATATAGATTTTTCCAAATTGAATTTTCACTAGAAATACAGGTTTTCAGGCCCACTGAACCCAAAAAAACATTTATTCCAAAACGGTTCTTACAGTTGTTTTTTAAAAAATCGCCTCGTTTTCACTATGAGATAATATAAGCTCCATATCTGCTGAAATTCTTGGGAAGGCTGTGTTATCGTGGTAAAAAATAATTTTTTAAAGATTTCGGCCTTACTTTCCATTTGAGAGCAAAAACATAAATAATCAACTTGTTTAACATTAAAATCCCTACAACTTTTATTTCAAACATTTTTTTCTATTACGCTCGGTTTAGCGTCAATTAGGGATTTTCTGTGTTTTTTTTTCATTGTATTCGATAAAAAATGGGATTTTTTTTATGTTGCCTTAGTGTGCATTTTATGACAAATTGTAAGTATAAGAAATTGTAGCAAATTAAAAACCCTGCAACATTTATTTCAAGTATTTGTTTCTACAGAGTATAATTTTAGTCCCAATTAGTGAGTTTCAATATTATTTTAAGTTCTAAGAGGTTCATCTTTTAGCGTTGTTCATGATTACAATTAAGTTATGTTTCCCATTTTATATTGTTTACTAATGATTAAACATCGGTTATATAGTTTATTATATAAAATGGCAAGAGAAAGTTATGTAAGCGCTTAACACCAGATTTTTTAGGTTTGTTTGTTGTTAAGATCTGTGTAATAGTGTTTTGTGGTCCTAAAATGTTCAATGAAAACAAGTTGCGGTAAAAGTATCAAAAAAATACCGTTTAGGTTCGTAATGTTTCCGAGTGTACAAATGTAATTGAAATAAAATTCTTCAAAAACTTTGAAGTGAGAACGATTACCGATTCCAAAATCTTCACTAAATTCACACCTGCTCACAAACTCCCTCAAGGCATACTCCCTTGAGAAAAAACTTTAGCACCCCCTCTTATTCCCCTTCTTAGCTTATATACCCTCTGATACACACGGAAATTTCAATGCCCTATAAGAAAGAGATTTATCCATGACTACGTCTCTTACGAAGAAAGGTTCATCTATTGTTATAAGAAACCTTCTATGTAACGGAGATGATGAACTGACAGTTTATTCCTAGGTTCTTTCTTTTTAGTTTTACGTTAGGGTCAATAACATTTTACCCAACTTTTTGAATTTTCGTGATTTTTTATATTATAAAACATCACTTTTCCTTCTGTATACTCGTATTTCTACATTTCATTTTGAAAAGACTAGAATATAAAACATCATTGTAGACTAACTTGTTGAACCCTTTCATTTAACTGTCTTCTTCTTCTTCTTCTTCTTCTGTCCTTCAAGGCTTAGGTATTTCTGACTATTCCGAACCTCTGAAATCTGTCGATCTCTTCCTGGGGCGCTTACGGTCTTTCTTTCCCTCCGGTTTGTAACCCAGCGACTGCTCAGGTATCCTATTCTACTTCCATATGCCCTAACCACTGTAATTTATTTTGCAGTACCCTATCATTTATGGAGAAGAAATTATGCTCTTTCCTTATCTCTACATTCTTAAAACGGTCTTCTCTACTGCATCCATATGTTTGCCATAAAAATTCATTTCAGATGCCTGCAGTCTGTTCTCATCTGTCTTTCCTAGCAACCAAGTTTCGCTGCCATAAGGTAGGGTTGACACTGCTATTGTTTTATAAAATCTCAACCTTGTGTCCTAGAATCATGGACTACTGGTGTTGTTTTTTAAGATTCTGTTGATAGTCCCGCATATATGTTGGAATCGGCGCATCTTATTGAAGGCATATTTATCTTGTTGATATGTTACCTTGCAACCCAGATACTGAAAGTGGGATACCTGTTCCAGAATATTGTTCTCTATGAAAATTTTGCTCCTGACTGGATCCCTCTGAACACCATAACCCTCGTCTTCTGTGTTGAAATTATCAGGTTTTTGTTCAGGAACAGCATAATTTGTTCATTTAACTATATTCTATTTAAAAATGAAATGTTGAGCCCGTTAAATAATACTTTTATTTTACATGAGATTCAGTTTTGACCTAAAAGATGTTCAAAAGTAAATTTATTATGTACAGACTCAGCCTACATCAAGATAGCATTACTATAGCTTTAATTACGTTTTATTCTTATAACTCCCTCTCCTATCGGAGTTCGGAAATCATCATCACTATGCGAACCTTATTCGCCGCTCCATGGAACAGTTCCGTATTACTACAACCAAACCAGTCCCTCAGGTTCTTTAGCCAGGATGCCCTACGTCTGCCAACGTTCCACTTGCCCTTTATCTTCCCCTCCATGAATTATTATCGTAAGATGTGATATTTAAGACTTCTAATCACATTTTCAAGATATTGAAGCTAGATCTGAGAGCTTCTTCAGCGAGATCTGAGCTTCTTTGTAATAGTACAGCTGGAACGATTTATATACCGATATATTGTTATTTTATTTTGTTTTGACATTCTAATAAGTTTAAAATCAGTTTAAAAATATTAATTTACTGAATGTTTATGATTGTTAAGAGAAATGTTGATTTGTAAAGAGTAAGAAAAGAGACGGTTACTATATTTCGTATTAGCTTCACGAACAGTTCATTTTCTAGATCAAAGGCTGTAAAAGGTTAATTAATGATTAATTAAACACAACTAATAAGTAATAAATATCTGGATACAAATATGTTCATTTATAATACAGTGAAGAATGTTTTCATTCATTTATTAAGATATTAATTCATATTTTTATAAGATACTATTTCAAGTAAAAATATTGTAACCTAGACATCACCTAAGTGAAAAGTTATATCTTCCTCACTGTTTCAACAAACTCACATTCTTTGCCCATTTTATCAAGCACACCTCTATTTTGTTATTCAGTCTTTCCATGGAATTCGCCTCATCCTCCGGTAGTACCACATCTCAAAGGCGTCTATCTTCGCCAAATGGATCTTTTTAAGTGTTCACGTCTCCATCTTGGACAATAGAAGAGAGAACTTAAATTACTACACTACCAAAATTGCGTTATGTTAATATTTATCACTATTGTGAACTGGATAAAGAATACCCATATCCTTGGAAATATATTTCTTACATTATACAACAAAAGTATAACTTGCAAATATAAATTTTCTGAAGAAAAATTTACCAAGAAGTGTACTTAATATATTTTGTAACATCCTTTAAGCAAGAATCAAATTTAATAGATCCACTTTCTATTAACCTATTTAGGCCCTAATTTTTGTTTATTTAATTTACTCATTAATATAATTGCACAATTAAAATGAATACATTATTGTAATCATGATATACTAAAATATACAATAAAAAAGAAAGAGATGTGGGCAGTCAATTAAAAACGGAAGAGATTCTAGTAGTCGTGATGAAGTTGTAGCATCTATAAAATTAATATTAAAAAAATTATTACTTATTATCGTACAAGATGAACAAGTATTTTTATATAACTATCACGAACGAAAAATTTGGAAATATGAAAGAAGTTGAATAAATTAATTATTTAAATTACCTAATTAATTTATTTTTTATTTTTAAATAATAATTAACAGAAGATCATGAAACTGGACGTGACGTGAATCATATTTTTAAAGTAACCTTCCATGCTTTATTAATTATATTTTTGAAATTTTCTCCACTTGAATATTAATTTTAATTGCTATGTACATAGCACGCGCCTCCATAAAAACATATGAGTAACTGATTAATTGTCCATAACGAAATAAACTAAAAAAATAGGTTCCTTGAAAAACAGTTATCATGTAAATTTGGGTATGCAAATAAACATCCTTTAACATTACATGCGTTACTAAAAATTTATTTTTTAAAGTAATCAAGAATCATTAAGCATTTTTTTTTAGTTGCTAAATATTATATAACAGAATAAAAATCACTAACCTGCACAATTAAATTCTCCCACAAAATTTTATATAATTTAATTTATTTAAAGTTGCATCATCATCTTGGTCGTTAGTGATTATTTTGGGCTAAGGAACCAGTGGGTTTAAACTTTTAATAATTTTTCAGACCCTAGCCGGGAGTCTAATCCGAGACTTTTCGTTTTGAATTTTACTACGCTAACCAATGGTCCTCAGGGAGCGTTAGTAAATTTGTAATAATCCATTTAGCGTTAAAAATTAGATAAAACTTCAGAAATTTGAAAATTTTGGGTTGCTTACCTTCCCAAAATGTTGAAAATTAAATTAGATTTTTACAAAATATATTATTAAAAATTAAGTTTTCCAAATATTCAGCCTTTAAGTGTGTTTAGCATAATTATGCTAGAGACCAAAAGTATTGAAAGTAAACGTTGTGATTTTGTTTTGACATCTCTCTGTACAAAGAAATACTATATTTATGACTGCGAAGCAAAGCGAGTGGGAATCCCTAGTCTATAATATAAATGTTGTTTTTGTTAGTTAGGTCATCATCCGAAAGTTTGGTTAAAACCTCTAGAGGCTTTATTAAGTAAAACAAGGAGTGAGGTGGTTTACCATTGCAATCCTCACTGAATGGAAAAGTATGCTTATCAACAGGCCAGGCCTTCTGAAAAGCATCTACTTTCCACTCTACAAATGACACCTTCATTTCATTCACCACAGGGAATAGCTGTATAATTAAATTCACAACTCTCAGTGAAGATAACTGTAACTAATGTCTTTTAGACCTCTACCACTTCTGTTCTTAAATATTTGTCATATTTTTTGTCCTATTTGGCTGACAATGTGATAAGAAACAGAAATATTTTTTCTAGCCTTGGAACTAGGAGATCATGTGTAAATAATTTAACACTCCACCTTCCTGTTTTGGGAAATTTATATAAAAATAAAAGCAAAATCCACTCACTACGAAATCTCCGGAATCACAAGGGCTAGAGTTTTTAAACTTAGTATGTAAGTTTAATTTGCAGTTGTTAATGGTGATCATTAATTTATAAGGTTTTTAGTAAATTTTGTGGTGTTGCCGAACTAATTCTGTATATAACACGCCAAATAGAGAAATATAATTTATATATTCATGCGGAATGATCTATGGTAACATTAGAGAAGTGACTGAAAGTTGAGTGCTGTACCATAAGGTTGAAACTGACAGACAAACCGACCGGATCTGAAATTGATGAATGTTGGAAGTAGTCGGTGAAGAAAGCCAAGCGATCCGAAAGCAGATGATACAAGAAGTGCTCTTCTTTTGGCTAACAGGAGGAGCAATAGAAATAAGCGAGTGGTAATGGAGGGAAAAAGGAAGGAAATACGTATCCTGTGTAAGGAAAGGGTTAGGGAAGCACAAGCACACCGTGTTAGGGTAGTTGTTCGGATAGAAGGATGGTAATGCAGCTGTCCGTGTCCCGGTGACATAGAGGAAAAAAACAGCTGCAGCTGTAAGTAGATTGCTTACTAGTCAGTCCTAGTTACAAATGCTACTAGCTCCCTCTACCACCAACCACCCCACTAACTTCAAACACACAGCCTACATTTACCTTACTTTACCTATGCCTAAAGCTACAACTACCATCCATCCAACAACGAACCCCTAGCCACGGCTGCCTGTTGAATTCAAAACTTCTAAAAAATAACACCCTTCTTCACCTATATCATGTACATAACTACAATAGGACTTTATTCCAAATCGACAAACATGATATTATGCTATCCTCCGTACCATGTCCTATAGAATTACCTGTTGCTTTTATTCCGATAGATTTAAAAGCCAAAAATATGATTAACTTGTCATCTAAGTCGAATACTATAAATCCCAATATTTTTAGCTCATAACGTCAAATTTAATTTTTACATGCTGCCCGAACGTTGTATCTGTAAAAATAACACAAATTAGTATAGTAATAGAATCGTTTAGAAGCGATCGTGATATGGGTCTTTAGAAGAATGCTCCAGATCCGTGTACCAGTCTGTTTCCAACTCGATGTTTTGAGACGTATGGGTGTGATACGTGAGTTGATACAATCAAAAGAAGAAAATTGCCTACTTTGATCATTTATGCAGGAGTGATAAGTATGAGTTTATCAGACTAATTCTTGAGAATAAAGTTGAGGGCATGCTCAGGCCTGGGTTAAGGAAATGCTTATGATTTAAGAGTGTTTGAGATTAGACAAACTTGAGTTCGCACAAAAGGTTGAGGGTTGTTCAAGATAGAGAGCGATTTGCGAATTCTGTTGCCAATCTACAGTAATAGAGTCAGCACTGTAAAAAGAAGAAGAAGAAATACAAACAGGAATTTTATTTAAATCAGTATGAAAGTTATATTGTTTCTTATATTCCGATCCTGATCCGAGGCTAACTTTCGATAATTGCCAGTAATAAAGTTTTCCCTAGGCCGAGTTACGAGCCCTGCGCTGGGTAGTCCAGTGATGGGGCTGCCCCCTTAGAGCCTCTAGACGGGTCCTGGGTTTTATTTGGAGACCCTTCTCCTAGGTTCGTCCGCCCACTCCACCGTTGGGCAAATTCCATCTCCGCCTTCGAGACCGTTGACCATTTTTGGGACTCAATTGCCCTGAATTTTATTTGGGTTGACTTCCTAGGCTCTTCTGCCCTTTACGTCACTAGGAATCCTCCATTTCCGCCGTGAATACCGTTGACCAGTTTTCACCTCAGTTGATCCACGGTTACTTATTTGGCTATGCCTTATTCATACCTGCCTGCATATCTACAGGACGTTCCCTATCAGCCATTGGGACAAGATTTCCTATGACAAAGATAATGACGTGAGTGAGAAACTGGCAAAATTCAGCGCTGTCTGCGGTTCTGTTCGCAGGACAATAGGAAAGAAAACGAGAAAGGACACCCAAATTAAATTTTATAGAGCAATGACTGTACCACTCATAACATAAAATGGGAGTGAAACATGGGTTTCATTACAGAGGAATGAATCTCTATCCAGGGTGCTGAAACGAGATTTTTGCGAGGAGCCAAAGGTTGCACCCGGTTAGATAGAGTACGGAACAAAGCTATCCACGCCCAGTTAAATGATCAGTCACTGTTGGAAACTTTAAGAATATATAAGAGAAACTGGTCCAACCATTTACTTTGCATGTTAGCTCACAGACTTCCTCTGCGAGCATGGAAATATAAACCTAGAGGAAAGCGAGGTTTGGGGAGACCTAAAAAGAGATGGATGCCGGATCAAGCCATGGAGCCTAATTCTTGACAGATGATGATGATGTTGAATCACTAGTGAATCGATCCTATCATTTTTGGAAGCAGCGATGGAAGGATTCTTTCGGACTCTGGTGGAGGTGAGTTGTTGCATTTGATTTGATATCCTTTTTTGGTCTGGGAGACGATGTTATGTGCCACTCCGATGATTGCTGTATCGTCTCAGGATTGTACACCCAAGACTCATCACCAGTTACGATCTATTGGAGGAACATATTGTCCTTCGAACGTGTCTCAAACAGCTCACCAGCGATTGTCATGCGACATTCCATCTGATCTGTGTTCAGCAGCCTCGGAACAAATTTTGCACTAAAGTTTCTCATCTTTAAATCATCGCGTAAAATGGCATGAATTGATTCCTTTGAGATACCAACTTCATTCGCCAACTCCGCGATTGTCATTCTTCGATCATCTAGAATCAGTTGTATCACTTTTGGAATCGTTTCGTCATTTCGGAATGTTGACGGTCTCCCATGCGCTCGTCGTCTTCTAACGTCTTCTGACCTTACTTAAACCGTGCACACCAATCGTAAACAGCGGATATTTTTAGTGCATTATCACTGTAAACGCTTTCCCGAGACAACAGCGTCTCTGAAGCCGACTTCCCAAATTTTCACATGAACTTAATGTTCGCACGCTGTTCGAACTGTGACATTGTAATGACTGACACCTCTCTTATCCATGTCGCATGAAGCACTGACACCACTAAACACTGCTAAACCTGTCCAAATATCTTCAAACAAGAGTGCGCATGCAATCATATCGCTAGTTCGGCTATTTTACCGCTTGTTTAATGACGGCAAGGCAATTCCAGGAACTTTTTGAACGCCTTCATGTAATTCACAGAGGCGTAGATCTCTAGATATACCAATAAAAAGATTAAGAGTTAGTACGTTTATTAATACAAAACCTTCCATTTTTTTTCAGTTTTTTTTTGCACAATCTGAGAACTTTCAGATAATATTAATTACAAAAACACATTCCATACTTAAAGAGGAACCGCCAAAATTAAGAGAATACCAAAATAATTAAAATTCTTAAACTTTTAAGCTGGTTCTTACTTTTTAATAATTAATTAATGTAATACATTTTGGATGCATTACAATGATTAAAAGTCATTACAAAAATATAATTTAAAATTGCAATTAAAGAAACCAATTATTACAAAATGAAATGCATCAATTAACATTTAATTTATAGTTATTTTAATTACAACATTTAATCTGTAATTAATTTTTGATACATACAACTGAAAAAAAAACAACAGAAAACATATTATTTAAGTAAATTATTTACAGCCAATTAAATTTGCGCAGTAAACCTATTTAAATTAGTGAAATTTTTTCTGATATTTTTTATTTGTTAGAATTAAATTGATTAACGTAGGTATAAATCTAATTTGAAACAAGACTAATTAAAAAATACATAAATGAATATGTTAATTTTAAGTTACATAAATTGTTTTAGTTTTTGTGATAAAATCTGAATTGCCATTCTCTTCCTGTTGCATAGTATTCTATTTAATTTGATATTCGTTTCCGTGTTTGACTGATGGTTACAAATAATGAGGTGATATATGCATTAAAAATTGATTGTAAAGTTTAATGGTAATTGATCATCGCAATTACAACCGTTACTATTAAATTTAAACAAGCTTCATCCGTCTGATTAAATTAACAAGTTGTCTGTAGCCTATTTGTTTCCGTTATCATAATGACAAAATTCATAATTGAAATAATTTTTGAATTTACTGTATTTTTTGGAGCCTGTCGCAATACAACACTGAATGTTCTTCACCGACACCAATCACAATCACTTAGAGCAATAACAAACGCACCTTTATACGTAACCAATCATACCCTTCACGAAGACCTGAAAATACCAACGGTTCGAGACATTGTAAACGCAACATACAACTCATTACACACAAAGACAATTGACCACATAAATCCAAATGTCCAGTCTATTTCAACTAACGATCTCCCTGTTAACAGACGACTGAAACGAAGGTGGAATAGGGATCTTCTCCGACCACCATAAAAATAACAAAAAACCATTTCAATTTAACTTCTCATGCCAGTTTCATTTCATAAAAAAAGAAAAACATCTCATAAAAAAATCATCCATCATAGTTTATAAATCATTACCATTAAAAATTTCACGCCGAAATCGGTCACTGGATCGATTAACATTCACGTCACTTTCCCGCCATTCCTCATTCATTCCATCTCATTTACTAGTTGTGCTTTAAAAATTGTACAGTTGTAAATAAAAATAAAGATGAAGGCAAAAAAACTGTATTAGTTTTTTCTTTATTAATTAACGATTTTCTGTACAACGAAGTACAACAATTCTGATGAATCATTACACCTATTAGCGATATTTCTGATAGGCCTAATAAATTATAAAAATCTGATGAGAAATACTTATACGACTTTCTCTTACCATTGTGAATAATGACCCATATCACCTGTAGCTAATCATAAGTAACAATATAAAATGAAAAATATAACCTAATTTTAATCATGAGTGAATGACACAAAATGAAAATTAACCTTTGTAAGACTTAAAAGTACGTATGAAATTAAGTAAATAAAATGCCGGAATAAAAGTTGTAGGTTTCTTAATTTTTTATAATTTACATTTTAATACACTATCGAACGTAAAATGAATAATAACGCCGCAATCTTTAAAAATTCTATTTTGTACCGATTTTGATGAGCAAAATACAGAAAATTACTAATTGACGCTAAACTGCGTTGTAGAAAAAACATGTTTGAAATAAAAGTTTTAGGTTTTTTTAATGTTCTACAACTTTAATTATACACTAACTTTTAATCTAAAATCCATATTAAGGCCATAATCTAAAAAATAAACATTTTTACCCACGAAAGTACAGCCTACCCAAGAATTTAAGCAGATCCTATCTTGTAAAGCATAAAAAATGTAGTTAATAAGGCGATTAAAAACAAAAAATTGTCGGATTTGCTTGTTTCAACATCGTACGATTTTTCGTTTTTGGGTTATGTTGTGCACACACACACACACACACACACACACACACACATACACACTCAAACACTTGCACACTTACCAAGACTAATCGTGAAAAAATTGGGTACGAGGGACCTGAGAACGTGTATTTAATTTCTTGTGAAAACTCGATTTCGAAAAATTGACATGAAAACCTTACTTTCCTCACAACTCTGTCTGTCTATAACTTGATGGCCTTCGGCAGAAGGGAGCAATACGCGGATTGTAAAACCATTTTAGAAAACATACATCTAACTTTTTTAATTACTGACCCTTGTCCGAAATGACGTATTTTTATAAAACAAAGTATTTCGCATATTTTTTGTTCTATAAAATTACTTCGGAATCACACGCTTATTCAGATTATGTATAATTTTATAAAAGTTTTGTTTTGAAGAAAACCCCATATTTTCAAACACATCGTATTTGTTCAACAACTATTTCACGGATTAACATAATATGTGGCAAGTTTGTTTTGTAATAATTATGGAAAACAATGACGCAATAATATTCAACAAAAAATCATAAATTTTTAAGTTACGAGGACTGTTTTTTCTTCAAAAACAAATTTTTTACTACATTATAGGCCTACATTATTTTATTAAGCGTGTTTTCCGAAATAGTTTTATAGAACAAAAACATGCGAAATACTTTGTTTTATAAAAATACGTCATTTTCGACAAGTATAATCACTTAAAACCATTAGAAATGTTTTCTGAAATGGTTTTACAATCCGCATATTGCTCGTAAATCATACGAATCTAAATTTGAAAAAAACTACGTTAGTGCATACGGAATCATTACTAGTTCGTAAGTGCCATGTGAATTATCAACCCAAGTTATATTTTTAATAGGATAGAATTTATTAAACATTACTAGACCGATGGTAAATAACCTTTAAAAATATTATTTTTATTCAGATAATTCCACTGAATAAATTTGATAGCCTGGAAGATATATTGTTTTTATTAATTATTTTTTTATTAACTAAACATATTTGTATAGGAATTATTGAATGACATGTCAAAGGTAGGACTATATTGACATACTATAATAAAAATAAAAATATTATTCTACTAATCTTCTTTCACTTGTCAATCAAATTATTTAATTAATCCAAGTCTAAAGATTTTATAAACAAATTTTATATTGACAACTATAATATATTTTGTGACCTGTTAATAATTTGTATTGACATATCATTCAAAAAATATTTCATAAATAAAAATAATAATAATATTTTTTTTAGAATTCTTGTATAATTTATATAAAGGTAAAGGGTTATGATTATTACGTTTTGAAATCGATCTATAAAATTATGACTTTGCACCCTATGATGTTTGTTAGATCCACCCTTAAAATAGGATGTTTCCTGCCCTACTTTCATTATAACAGCTGCTATTACGTATCACATGACCTTGATCTATATCAGTTGTTCATACAGAGAAGAAATGAAAATAAAATTTTCAAAAGAGATCCCCTTGGTTTATAATGATGTTTCTTCGAAAACTAATAAAATATTAGTCAATAATTGCATTGAATAACTTACAGAGATTCCAAATTAAACGATATTCTCTCAGGAGCTTATTGTGTTGATAAAAATAAGAAAAAGTATTCATATAGGTCCAGTTTTGGCTCCCTTGCTGTTTTCTATTTTCATTTCGGATATACCACAAATTCCTACTACTTTGCTTGCAACATTTGCTGACGATACTGTTGTTCTTTCATCCTCTGATGACCATGTCCATGCTGCAAACGACATCCAGTATCACCTTGACATTCTAGAAGTATGGTTTAGAAGATGGCGTATAAAAATTAATACCACCAAAACTTACCAAATGACCTTCACCCTTCGTCAAGAAACGTGTCCGCAATTATTTTTATCCAACCAGCCTCTTCCACAAGCAAACAATGTTCGGTACCTTGGCTTATATTTAGACCGACGGTTGACTTGAAACGTACACATCAACCATAAGCGACAATTACTAAATAACAGACTGAAGCAGTTATACAGACTATTAGCCAAACGGTCAAAACTACCCATGACTTCAAAACTCTTGACGTACAAGGCGATGCTTCAACCGATCTGGATGTATGGTAGTCAGATTTATGGTGCAGCAAAGCCGTCGGTAATTTCACGAATACAACGTTTCCAAAGTAAATTCTTGAGACTCATTACTAACTGCCCGAGTTACGTATCCAACAGAACACTGCACGATGACCTACGCGTCCCTTACGTTAACGAAACATTTCTAAAATTATATCGCAGGTTCAGAGAAAAACTTCAAAATCATAATAATCCCTTAATATGCAACATGAATTCTCCAGACCTACCAGGAGTACCACAGAGACGACTGAAACGCCGATGGAGTAGAGACATGACACACTAACACGACTCAAATAGTGATTACGTGTACAAAAATATGAAATTAAAATTTAACACATTTTTCATTATCTGGAGAGCTACCACTGGGTGGTGTCCTCCTCAAAGCCATTAACGCGATTTTTTTTTGTAATTGACGCAAGATGTAAACCTTTTTGCTGGTTGTATGTTTACAGTTGCAAAATAAAACAAAATGAAAAAAAATATAGGTCCAGAAATGTTTCGTACTGTAAACAATTTACAGCTGCATTAAATATAAATTATATGTTTCATATATATTTTTCATCACATCAGCCAAAACCGACAAATGCTAAATGACAGACTGAATCAATACCAATGACTACGAAACTCTTGATGTACGAGGTGATACTTCAACCGGTCTGGCTGTATGGTAGTAACATTTATGACGCAGGAAAGCCTTAAGTCATTTTACGAATACAACGTTTCTAAAGTTAATTCTCGTTACTCGTTACCAATTGCTCGTGTTAAGTATCCAATACAACGCTACACGATCATTTACATTAAGTGTCCCGTATGTCAACGACATAAATCTAAAATTTTACCGTAGGTTCAGAGACAAATTTCAAAATTATTATAATCCCTTTGTCCATAACAGGAAGATTGATTGTTAAATTATTTGCACTTGATCTCCTAGTTCCAAAGCTACAAAAAATAGTTCTGTTTCTTAACTCTTGGTCAGCCAATATATCTGAAACATTTAAGAACAGAAGAGGTAGAGAGAGGTAGCCTATTAAATACATTAGTCTGAGTTATCTCCTCCGAGAGTGATTTCATTATACAGCTAGAATCTGTGGTAAGTGAAGTAAAGATGTTATTTGCAGGGTGGAAAATAGATGCTTTCATAGTGTCTGATATGCTGATAAGCATACTTTTCCATTCAGTGAGAAAGGCAAAGGTAAACTCCTCATTTTACTTAATAAAGCCTCTAAAGGTTCAAACTAGCCTCTCAGCTGATGACCTGAGCAGCAACAAAAAAAAGCAAATGATAATTTTCTTAATGTAGGACTTATAACAAAAATAGATGTGAAAGACAGATTTAATGATTTTCCATGGTACATTTAAGGTAAAAGTGGCTGAAAAAATACTGGAATTAATATGAAAAAAATGAAACATAAATGAATCTTTCCAAACTAACATTGTGTTTTATGTCTTAAAATTGAAGTAGACACAAAGATCTTTTAATTTACTTAATATATAACTACAGTAGCTATAATAATGTTTTGTATGATTCATTAATTATCTCAGAAAGAGGCGTGCTGATAAGCATACAATTCCACTCAGTGAGGAAGGCAATTGTAAACCACTCCTCCCTTGTTTTACTAAGTATAAATCTAGATGTTCAAACCAGCCTTTTGGCTGATTACCTAAACAATAATAATCCCTTAATATGCAACAAGAATTCTGCAGACCTACCAGGAATTTCACAAATGTGACTGAAACGCCGATGGAGTAGACACATGATTCATAAACGCAACTTTTATAGTAATTACGTGTATAAAAATATAATTAGAACAATTTTGTCCTTATCTGAAGAGCTATCACTGGGCGGCGTTCTCCTCAAAGCCATTAAGGGGTCTCAACGCCCTATCTCTACCACGTTAACTTTTGACCCGTTTTCTCAGGATTGGTTAGAGAAAATTACTCCAAATTTTCAACACATATTTATGATAATATTTTGTAACTTTTAACACGGTCGTTTGTTGGTACGATTATTTTAATAAAAGAAAAAATTCTTTGCCAAGGTACCCATAGTAAATTTCACATTTCATGCTACAGAAACTGACAAACCCTTGCACTAAAAGTTGTAAAACATATCCAGTGAGGTGCATGCAAAATTTCAAGAGATTATCTCTACCCATTTTTAGGAAAACGGGTCGTTTGTATTAAAATAGTAACTTTTCGGTAAAACGCGTTTAAAAATTTTTTCCAATAATAGGGTAATGAATATAAAATTACAGTTTATTCCACCGGGTTGGTCTAGAAATAAAGTCGTCGCCAAAATCAGCTGTTTAACAGCTGATTTTTGGAGACGAAGGTTCCTGGTTCAATTCCTAGTAAAGGTAGTTACTTTTATATGGATTTGAATACTAGACCGTGGTTTCCGGTGTACTTTGATGGTTGGGATTTAATTAACTATACTCTTTCAGGAATGGTCGACCTGGGTCTGTACAAGACTACACTTCATTTACACATCATACATATCATCCTTATCTCATTGCAACGTACACACATTAGGGATTAAAAAAAAGTTAGTTTGACTTACACTTCCAGTGGCATGCCTTCTAAATCTTGATACTAATAAATAATTTATTCTTAAATACAGTGCTGCCAAAAATAACATGAAAGAATAACACAAAATTTCCTTACTAAGTAATGAAAAAAGCTGGAGCAAAAATTTGAATTGAAATGGAACGCGCCAATACACTAAATGTTGCTTTCTGTGGTCATGATACTAATACATAAAAAGTGGCATTTATAAAAACTACATCATATTTTAATAAATTTTGTCTCGAATTAAACACAAAAACTAATAAAGTATAATTCTACAAAAAAAACAAAATTTTAAATTTTTCACCAAAATTGTATTGAGACACCCCTCCCCCCCAAATAACTAGGTTGGTTATTTTAACTGTAAACATTTTTACTGGTTTTTTTTATTTTTAGTTTATTGAAAGTCACATCAACAGCTCGGTCATTAGCGTCTACGGTGGGTTATGTAACAGTGGGTGGGTTTTAACTTGTGAAAATTTCCAGACCCTGGCCGGGAATTGAACCTGGGACCTCCGGGTTGTAGGCTAGCGCGTTACCACCACGATACGGAGGCAGTCAATTTTTACTGATTGTGATTACCCATTTACAAAATAAATATGTTTCATTCTTTTAATTGGCAAGAAAAAGTCCTGTGAGTGTTTCACATCAGATTTTTTTTTTACAAATTGTTTTACGTACAGTGAGCAATATAACTAGTTGAAACATAAACACACTTTTGAAAAGTTAAGACATTTTAATATCCCCTATATAAATATATTTGTGAGTTATTATTTTATTAGAAACGAAAACAAGTTTTTCAAGATGTTGAAACATATAGTTTTGTACGAGTAGCCTTATTTGTTAGAAAATACAAATTAATACAACGTCAAGCGGGTGCCCCGATAAGGTTATCCGGGCACGAGTTATTCTTACTAAAGTATCATATTAATTTTATTAATTTATTTTTAAAAATAATAAATAAACCTGGAAGGTATATTAGGATTAAAGTAGAGGTACTAGTATTATGGTACAAAAGTAGGCATGAATTTGTTTTTGTTGAAAAAGTAAGAGTTATTGTTTTTTTTACGTCAGCAATCATTGTGATAGATAGCTTATTGTATTAATAGTCGTTGAATAAAACACAAAAAATAAATAAAAAAGTAAAACAATTACTACGTTTCAAAGTTACAAGTACATGCTTTTTATTTTAAAATGTTCACATTTTTACTTCGTATGTAGTTTAATAAGAAATTAACGCACCAGGTTGTAAGTTGAGTTACTAGGTTAAACTAAATTTTCAAGGTTTTTTCCTCGCAAAAGATGGCTACGTTTTTCTCCTGACTTCTGTAGCCAAAAATATGGTTTTTGAAAGATATTTTCCTGTCCGTGCGCACTCATGTATTTATGCTGAATCCCATCCGTTTTAAAGTAAAAACTACTAAATTATATTCAGAATTATATAATTATAATTATATACTGAATTATATAATTAGATTCAAAGATTATAGCCTACACGGTTACAATTTTTGATACCCAGTGAAGAACCCTTAATTTAGTGAAGCTTCATAGCCAATTTTAAAAACTCCCTTTGGTTGTTCTATTCTTCCTCGTCCTTTTCTTCTTCTTCCACCTCCTCCTCCTCCTCCTCCTCCTCCTCCACCTCCTCTTCTTCTTCTTCTTCTTCTTCTTCTTCTTCTTCTTCTTCCCCAAATACGTTCAATTTGTCATGCGACGGCGCGGAATATAAGCTAATTGTTAATTTCAAAAAAACAAACTGGATCGCCTAAAAGCGGTGGAGATACATTTTTGGAGACGGAGCAGTGGAGTTTCGCGGGCTAATCGAATTCCGAAATTAGGAGAAGAATCGGCGTTCAAGGAAATATCATGGATACTATATCCCGGAAGTAGTTAAAGTGGTTTGACTATTTGCAAAGGATGGAGGATGGTAGGTGTCCAAATTGGGTATGGGAGTAGACGCCAGCCGGTAGAAGAAGGAGGGGTAAGCCGGAAGTGACATGGTTGGATGGGGTGCAGGAGGCAATGTCTTTGTGACGGCTCTCCGATGGGGACTGGCGAGACAGAGAGAGGTGGTGCTTTGGAAGCGAGATACGGCTGGGGCTCTAAATCCTCGTATGAATATATATATTCAAAATGGTGAACAAACGGAAAACATAACAAGACGTGATAAGTCAAAAATAAACGTTTTTGATTCATTTTAAGGTTATGAATCAAATCCTAAAGTTTAGTCAACTCTGTAAAATTAATTAGGTATATTTACGGAAAGGTTAATTTTAACAAAACATTTTGAATAAGTTCAGTTAATACAAAATTAATTGCTTGACAAAGATCTATCCTATAGAATTATTTGAATAAGATTTACCTCTTCCTTATTAATTTCTTTTCCTTACAATTGATGATCACAATATGACTTCCTCGTCACAGAAAAAATCATTTTAAAAAATAGGCTTAAATTTTAAAATACAATTTGAAGGATTATTATTATTTGCTGTATCATTTACTTTAATAATACAGTACACTTTACTTTATTACTTTCAGTCTTATTACACCAGATTCACTAATGCTCTAGTAAAATTAAATAACCTAACACTGTCTTCTTAATGAAATCATTTTAAAATGCTCAGACCTTGAAATAACTTAACCTTGGTAATGTAGTAAATTCATAAAACTTATTTAAAGGATCTTTTCATATTTATTTTTATCATTTGGTCATTAATCTTACATAACGACCTGTGTACTTTAATGATGGTTGTATTATTTTTTTGCAAAAGCACACATTGTAGTTAATATATTTTTAAACATTATACTGAAGCTTAGAAAATCACTAACACAATTAAACATATAGTAACAAAATTTTCAAAATAAGGTCTTAAACTAACTATAAATTATTTTTTGTCTTTAACTTTTATTACAATACTTTACATTGAGTTTCACAATTTCTATAAATGAGGTTTAACGGGCGATGGGAAATTTTACTAAAAGGAGAAGAGGTACCCAGTAGTACATTCTCCGTTTAGAACGACGGGTGTTGTCCGTTATTCAGACCAAGAGGTCTCGGCTCCATTTTCGCTTTAGATGTCTCGCATTTGGAAAGTTCCTTGTAGCTTAATAATGGGCTAATTGACTGGAACGTTCATCCACTCGTTTGCGAAATTTACTAACGAAGGTTAGTTCCTTTACTGTCGGAATTTTGAAATCGTAGTGGAAGGTTTTATTGCTTACATAAAAAGGAGTGCCAGAAGCAAGTCTTAAGAATTTTTCTAGAAAGGTTAGGAGTGACTTCAGGTTACTCTCTGTCGCTACTCTAAAGAGCTGGACACCATAAGTCCAGATTGGTCTCAAAAACGTTTTGTATATTAAAATTTTGGAACGAGCTTCAATTTTGTTCGAAGGTTAATTAAGCAGAAGAAAAATTCTAATAACAAGTAATAATTATTACAAATATAAATTTTGTGTTTAAAAGATTCTTCCATTTTTGTATGAACAATCTGCTCTTTTCAAATGATTTTGTCATTATTGAGGCATATTTTTATTAAAAAGCGATGATTCGGCATTAAGAATGACTTCAGTTTTTTACAACTCTATAGATGGTGTGGTTTATCGTGATTTAATCCATCAGTTAATTGCAATATTAGATTTATATGAATGTTGGTTTTAGCAAGATTTAATAACTTTGTACAACAATTTAATACCATCAAAAACCGAGTAGTGTACTTCTTGAAACAGCCATTGGTATGGAGTAAAAGTTTCCAGATTTTACTTGGTAATCGAATAAGAAACGTTCAACTATAAGTCAATAACTTTATCAAGAAAATTGTTATTATACGTGAAATACATAATGCAACGAATAAATAGTGCGTACAAAATCATTTACTCGTTACAAGTGAATAATATTACTTTTATAAACTTAGTTGTACTTTCACAAATTAATTTTATTGAAATTTCTAACATTTTTTTCTTTTTTATTATAAAATTCTTTTATACTTGTGAAGCAATCGTTCCGATTTTTTTCTTTTACGAATTGATGATTGCAGTATAAGCAACACCCGCATGAAGTATTGTATATTCTGCCTAAGTTTATCTAGTTAACGAAATAACTGGAGCAAAGTAGAGTCTTATTTCTACTCTATCATTTAACTAGATCTTTGCATGGTTGGGATGAAAGTGTGAACATTCATTGTTTGTAAGAAAGCCAATTAATACAAGGATATTACGATACTCATGTATACTCTCTCCTGAATTCTTTCATACAATTAATACTTCAGATTTTTTTACGTTTTTTTCAGATTCTTTGAAGATATTTTTAATTTTGTTGGTATATACTGATATACTTTTAGTTTCCGCTATAATGATTCCAATTTTTCTTGTGTAGTGCAATTTTATTTTAAACCACATAATGTAGGATGGAAAGTAGATATTTTTCACATGAACAAACAATGGACTGAAGCATTTAAGAGCAGAAGAGGTAGAGGTGTAAAAGACACTAGACAGAGTTATCTACTCTGAGAGTAATGAATTCCATTATACAGCTAGACCCTGTGGTGAATGAAGTGAAGGTGTCATTAACAGGGTGTAAAGTAGATGTTTTTAAGAGGGCCTGGCATTTAGATAAGAATACTTTTCCATTCAGTGAGGAAAATAATGGTAGACCACCACAATCCTCGTTTTACTTAGTAAAACCTCTAAAGGTTCAAATCAGCCTTTCGGCTGATGACCAAAACAAAAAACAATGTAGATACAAAATAAAGAGAGTAAAGTCGTCGATACAGATCATTCTAAAAAAGAGTCACCTGAATTCTTTAAATTGGGTACCAGAATATCTGATAATAAATTATCAACAAATAAATAGGGTGGAAGAAGTGATGTCGGGTACTGTTTAAGCAAGGAAGGTCAACTTCCAAAAATTTTAAGGTACTCTGAGTCGGAGAAGCATGATAAAATTGAATGAGTGTTTTTAATTCCTAAGGTTTAGATTATTATACTTTTTATGTTTTCATTGTATAAATTTTTTCAGGTATGTTTTTTTCTGAATGTAGATGGATTCCTGGTTTTTAAATTATTTTTGATTAAGGATATCAACCTGAGAATTTATTGTGGTTTTTTTATTTTATTATTATACTTTGTTCCTCTTTTATTAATTATATTATTTTTCTTTTATTAATTATTCTTCTTTTCCTTTTTGTTGAAAATTTTTTTTAAAATAAGTTTGGAGTATTTTAAGTACATGCGATTTTCCACTGCAGAAGATGGATACCAGTGAGGGAGGTTCCAGAGACCAAGCTTGGGTCACCGATTTCTCCAGAAAATCTTTGTGATTTTATTATTGCAGAAGAAGAAAGCTGGAAGGCCATTGAGGAGGTCATCCAGAAGGTGATCAAGTGCAGAGAAGCCCAGCTGCGTTAGTACCAAAAGAAATCACTCGGGAAATGGGTGATAAGAAGAGAAATCGCGAAGATAACGTTATCCAATTAATAAAGAACCTGCGGCTTGTTGTGAAGTTATGCCTAACGGTGTCCCGCGGCAAGTCGGGATGGAATGGAAAGGAACTGAGAGGTTTTGGCGGATAGTTGCCTTCGGATACACCAGGTAAAGACCTACCTGGGTACCGGTAAATTTGGTTTCCTCGCGTAAAAAAATTATGTTTGGAGTATTTTCTTTTTCTTTGTGGTGACACTTTAAGTTTTATTTTGATATTTTTATTTTATTCTAAAGTTTCCTTTTATGGAATTCATCTTTTATTACTAAAGGCTCATGCGAGGCTTCTGTTAGAGGAACAATGATTTTGGGTGGTGTGATATTGAAATTAGGGGGCTGTGAATGAAAACAATAATTTCCTTTCCTATATATTCATATAGGGCAAGGGAAAGTAGAGATTATTCGTAACTAAAGATTTAACAAATGTTGTCTTCCATATATATTCTACTGTTTATATTCTACTGTTCACTGATCCACTTCTTGTGTAGAATCCATAGGAACATAAATTTTTATCATATTTTGTAAACTTTTTTCTTATTCGAGTGATAAACAAGATTTTTACTAACTTTTTAAAAACCTACATGCAATGTTTATTAAGAGAATAGAGGAGAAAGGCGTGTTGGAGTGGTTCAACGGTTTAGATTACCACGTTGAACTGCAAATAAGAAGGTTCTGGGTTTGGATTCTGGTAGTGTCTGGAAAAGTTGTTGACATGCCATTAATGTGATCTTTTAAAGAGCAGATTGTGAATAAATTCTGTTAATAAAAATCCAATTTGCCTATAAAGTACATGAATGGTCAGTATGAATCTAAATGGCCGAACAGCTGTTAGTTTTACGACATAAACAAACAGTTGTGTAAAATTGTATTTTCATAGTGATATTGCCTGTAGTATATCGAATTGTATAAGGTACGTGCCTTTATGTAAGAATCCATTTAAAAAACAACTGTTAAAAGGGTTATACCACAACCTGCTCACATTTAAAAAACCGTTTCGTTTTATACCAGTCGCCTCCCCTCCCCGTGCGTGCAATGGTTTGCACTGTGACACAGTCTTGCTTGTACATAATGTTAATCGTTAAATACGGGGCTTGGAACCCCTCGCCTATTTTACGTAACGTATTTTCTCCCCCTCTTCCTTTAGGACTCTTCTTTTCAACCATAACCGACTCGAATACGAAGCATCAGGTCTACCTTGTACTCTAAATTTGCATTTTAAAGAGAAAACGGCTTTGTTTAGCCCAAGGATAAAACTGTTTTATTATTAATATTTTCTATCGGTTTTTAACCATATTAATGCATTGCAAATAATATATGCAGTGATCATAATTAAATCTTAATACACGTATTTAAACGGATAAAGGTTTTTTTTGTGAAATTCGTTTTCAACTGCCCATTCGACTGATTCATGTTTATTTAAATGAAAAAAATAAAAATCTCTATTGCAGATTTACCATCCCCTTTAGTTATTATTTCCAAACTCACGATGAAATAAAAAAAATTGAAAAAATACGAATTTTTTTGTTTTTTGTGGCATACTGTAGTTTAAATTTGTTTTTTTAATGGAAATTTTCAACAGTACACAAATATATGACTATACTAGAAAATGTGCTGTACGTATATTACCAAGTAACATGGAGGAAACATAAAGACAAAGATTGATACCCATTGGTATATTTCTGGGTGTATAAGTAAGTATTATATGATAATTAGTTCTTTCAATTGTAATTATTTTTATTATATTATTATTATTATTTTAGTTAGAACTCAGAGAAGATCTCTATTCAATCTTCTTTTTAGGCGCCGGGCTGGATTCCCAGGAAGGTGAAAGCGATGAAATTTTTGAATTAGAGGATTCGGATTTATTAGTAATTTTGAAAAGAATTTTTAAAATAGGACTGTGCTACTTCTTCAAGTGTAGGAATCTCGAAATCGGAGTGTAAAGTGTCGTTACTTACGTAGTACGGAGCTCTACATATTAAACGGAGTAATTTTGATTGGAAATTCTGTAGATGATTAAGATAACTGGATTTTGATAAACCAAATAATTGGACTCCGTAAGTCCAAACTGGTTTAAATAATGATTTGAAAAGCAGTAATTTTTAAGAAATTGGCAAAAGAGGAGCTGTACGAAGAAATTGGTACAGTTGTAATTTTGTATTTAATTGAAGTCTTTTCTTTTTTATGTGTGACTGCCACGTACGTCTTTTGTCCAAGATAAGCCCCAAGTATCGAATTTCACACTTCTGAGGTATGGGAACGTTATTAAGAAAGACATTATGGCATTTTCCTTTTCGAAGAGTAAAGGAAACATTAATAGATTTGGTTGGATTAATTTCTATTCTCCATTTTTCTAACCAGTCTTGTATAATATTCAGATGGTATTGTAAATTAGCGCTTGTGGTTTGTGGATTATCAGAGGATGAAAGAAGAAGAGAGTCGTAACATATGTAGCAACGGTAGTCACGTCAGTCTCCGGCAGATCAGGTGTGTAAATATTGTACAATAACGGAGAGAGGATCGACCCCTGTGGCACTCCAGCTAAGATGTGTATATATTCCGAGTTATCATCCCCTTGACGAACGACGGAAAATCTTTCCTCTATGTATGAACGGAGAACATGGTAGAGAGTGTCCGGTAATATATGTTTCAGTTTGAAGAGTAGTCAGTCGTGCCACACCTTGTCAAAGGCCGCACTTACGTCTAAGGAAACTGCTCCTGTAGTTTAAAATATCCTCTAAAAATTGGTGTAAATATTATACGTATACGATAACTATAAATGTTTTCTCGTTAACCTCTACAGCCGGTGCAACTACTACTAATTAATTAAGTCAGTTTCTTAACCCACCGTAGTCGTTAACGATCAAGCTGTCAATGCGACTTTAAATAAACAAAAACAAAAATAGTAAAATTTTCAAAAATGTAGAATCATGAACATTTCAATAAAACCTTATGCTTTCGATAATTAAACGAACGACAAGAATTTTTACATAATTTTAAATTTGTGAATTTGATTAATAGAAAAGAACACTTATTGTTATTAACGGCTACAGTTCAAGAAATTATAATTAATCCTCAATTATAGAACTACGGTTTGTTATTTAATTGTACGCTACCCACCGGTTGATCTAGAGGTAAAGTCATCGCCGTGAGTCAGTTTAATACCTGATTTCCGGAGACGAAGGTTCCTGGTTCAAATCCTAGTAAAGGTAGTTACAGTACTTTCATACTGATTTGAATACTAGACAGTGATTATCGGTGTACTTTGATGCTTGTGGTTTATTTAACTGTACTCTCTCAGGAATAGTCAGCCTGGTACATGACCACACATCGTACATAACACATCATCCTCATCTCATTCGGTCATGCATGGTGTTGCTGATTGTTCAGAATTTTTCAGATTGCAACGTACACACATTAGGGATTAAAGAAAAAATTATATGAAATAAAAAGAAATAATCTTATAAGAAATAATAAAATAAAAAATAAGAAATAATCTATCAACGGTTGTTATAAACATAAACATTATAGTCAACGAATATTATATAATTTTTTTATAGTTTCATATAAACCAATCTTTGTTGCTACCAGAAGTACTATAGTTTCAGAAGTTATGGACATAAGCTTGTATATTAATAATATAAATGTTTATTTCTGTCTCTGAACAGACATAATACCCATATACTTTTAGTTACATGATAATTAGGCTCATAATAATTTAAATTACAAAGATTTTACGGTTAAAGTAATTACTTTTATTATCAATAATGATAAAGACATGCAGACAGACAGACAATGTACATTATTAACGTTATTATTATTATTATTGTCGCTGTTATGACATAAGTTAAAATGCAATAAACTTTCGCAAATTTAACGACTATAATATGTTCATTATTGTTAATTCATCAATGCCGGACTGGGTTGTATTATTAACAACCACGTAGTCCAGTCTGATTAGTGTATTTCATACAAAGTCAACTGTAATTCGAAATAGGTAACTTTCTCGGTGGCTTCAAAAAGTTTACATTACATTTTACTTATTTTTTGACCTATTTTGACTCTTTCTATACTATTTCTATTCTTCTTCTTCATTTTCTTTTCATTTCTTCAGCTTGGATGTTTCTTTCCTCCGTTCTCCTGAACACCAATGCTTTGCTGTCGTATGTCAAGGCTGGAACTGCCACCGTCTTCTTTAATCTTGTTTCGGGTCTTATTTTTCGCCTCAATTGTTCTATGAAACGTCCCACATATCTGATTATATTATACAGTTCAGCCGTCCTTAGTTTGTTCCGACTGTCAACAAACCAAAGCCAGCTACTACAGAGTGCACGCTAGGGTCCGCGACTTTATGGATGTCGTATTCCTATTAAGTTAACTATATTTTGAATTATAAGTACTTAAATTATTTAACACATCAGTCATGATATGATGTGGGCCTAAAAATTTCATTATAAAAATATTTTTAAAAGTATTTTGTATTTAAATACTTTTGAAGGTATTTTGTTGTTACTTTTTAATCAGCGTGTACACATTTTGATATAATGCGCATGCGCAGTGATGTCATTATTTGTTTACAGTTGGAGAAAACTTAGAAAGGCTGGACTTTACTTCAATAAGTTTAATGAAGTCTGTTTATTATTTATTATACCTAGATCCTGAAACACCCAAATTTAATTGTTACAATATGTTTTAAAAAGTTCTTATTTTATTGCTACACTGACTGGACTATATAGTTCATGTAGTTTGATTAACAAACCTTTCACGTAAAATTGTTTGTACATTAAGTAGCGTAAATAGGCTATATTATAACTTTTTTTGCCTTAATGTTTATTGTAAACTATAATAACGCTGATGAATTGGTATTCATTTCAAATATAAATAAAATATAATTATCAGGAGAAATTAATAATAACTCTTTTACATATGTCTTATTCATATATTATAAAATTGTTTTAAGAACACTATTTAAACAAAAGGATTACAGTGTTTTGTATTTCGTTTTTTGTTAATTTATTCTGATGTGGACAATACTAAAAGTAGGAGAAGAAGTTAATGCGAAGGAAGAAAAATTAATTGTATGTGATTTTCGGATGATATGGTCTGCTGGGAGATAACCCACCAGTAGTGATAGGATATTCAAATAATTCTTTTTTATTCAAAACTATTTCGAAAGATATTCGAATAAACTATTCACTAACAATAGTTTACAGTCTCCGAATAATTCAGTTGCCAAATAAAATAAAATAATTTCACTGTTACAATTCATCATCAAACGAATAAAAATAAATAATATGTTCGAGAATAAATTCAAAATTGTCAAATAAGAATAAATTTAATTATACTTAAAATTCCTAAAAACCGTCATTTCATGGTTTTTATCTCTGTTTCTGCGGATGGTGCCGGACGTAAATTGCGTTGTCTCTATCAGAGGCTTAGAGTGGGCGGAATTTGGGTGTAAAAGAACAGAAAAACAACTTGGATAGTGTGGAATAAAATCATATAGATGAGAGGGAGTTAGAAGACTGAAGGATACCAAAAACCATAGTGATGTGTTCATAACAAAAACCTATAAACATTGTATCTAATTACTTCGTACGTTCGAGTTTCCGAATAGAATTATTCTATTTCGACAATATTCATGGAGCATATGTATATTATAATTTCTGTTGCCTTAATATTTGTTCTAAACTATAATAACTCTGATAAATTGGTATTCATTTAAAATGTGAATAAAATATAATTATCAGGAGAAATTAATAGCAGCTCCTTTACATATTATGCCTTATTCATATATCATATATTTCTAAGAACACGATTAAAACAAAAAAAATTATAGCGTTTTGTATTTTATTTCTTGTTAATAAATTTATTTTGATATATGCTAAGACTTAATTCGGAAATTTTATTCGAATAATTTTTTTTCGAATAAAGTTATAGATTTATGAAAGCTATAAAACTATGGCTACCCACAAGGTATATTATCATAAATTAGAAAACCTGATGACAGAATAAGATAGAAATATATGTTACTATAGTCAACGTAATTAGAATAGTAATGGCAAGGGAAGGGTTTTACTAAAAAAAACTTACTTCGTGGTAAGATGCAATAAAACTTAAGAAAATGTTTTTTAAAATTTTATTGACTGGGGTTTTCTGCTTAACTGATGCGAAGCAGGGTCATCCATATGAAAAGAAATGAGAAAGTAGCAGATTTTGTACTCCTGTTATGTAGAAAATTTGAGAAAATAAAATAAGCTAATAGAGTGAGAAGTATAAAGGTACTACGAAGACGGGATGAGAAGATTAATTTGATAGAATTCATTCGCTAGAGGAAAAATTACTAGGACATAACCAGAAGAGGTTTAACTGTAAGTAGTAATGGTCAAAGAATTTTCTAACATAAAAACTATATTATGTGGCAAGATGGAATTAAGTCTAATGAAACTTTTAATCAAATGTGTTATCTGGAATGTACTGCTTTATAAGGACATAAAAAAAAATGGGAAAGCTAGAGAGTTTTAAACTGCTGTTATGGAGCCAATTACAGACAATCAAATTGGGTAATTACGCATAAAACTTCAGGGTATTTATCTGGTTTCCTTTGAATCTGCTTATATAACGCTTTTATTTGAAATATTTTAAAACAAAGCAAAGGATTTTACTTTCAAATTAATTTACTTTACAATGAAAACTGTGATTTTTAACATACATGAAAACCTAATTTTATATTTATTCTGGACGAAGTAACACATTTTAAAAGGTCATTAACAAAAAAACCAGCTAAAACCTGGGTATTTTTTAGCCCTAAACTTCTGTAATCTTCTACTTATTTTTAAATATAAAAATTTTCAATCATAGCAGTCAACGCAGAAGAGGTATAAAATTCAAATTTTACCGTTGGGTAGTTTAAGAAATTTAGTTCTTCTAACACAACGGACTTCTATCATGGCGTTCGCTATAGTAATTAAATACGAAAGAAACCATTGAATAGTAGAAACGGAAAATTTGTTGCGAAAAGGAACGAGGCATAATTATTGTATATCATTGTTAATATTTTTGATTCTGGGTAAGAAAGGAAAGGGAAGACCAAAGAATCATAACTTAAAAAGGTTAATGAAAGATATGGAGTAGACTTGAAAATAATGGTTACTGAATAGAAATTATTAGAAATGAATGAGTATGTACATTTCCCTTGAGCAAAATTAAGTACAATACGTACTTAAAAACGAATTGAAAGTATTTTTGAACGAATGAGAAAGACGTAATTTACGTGTAATAACTGAAGTGTGTACAAATAAATTCATATAATATGTTTGTACTTGTTTTGGACGCACGTACAGTTGTAGTTTATTCGACTGGCTTGTAGCCTAACGAGCGCCTGGCTTGCTACGCTGGTAGTCGTTCAGCACCTGGCAGGACATCTGCAGCGCACCATACATACATATACATCCAGGCCTACAACACTCCACAGCGTATCATAAAGCAGCTGTAAAGTAAAAGAAGACCAGGTTCACTCTAGCAAAGCAACAGCCAGCAGCAGGTTTAAAACTAAAATCATTACCCGGAGATTGCAGCATCTGGTCAATCAATGATAAAACCACTGTCAAGTTGTTACAAAGCATCTGTTTATTTATTTTTATATTTTTATACAAGAGTTATTAAAAAAAGAAAATCATCTGTCGAAAAACTGGAACCATGTGTATGCAAAATAATTCTGTAAAATTGATTGGTTAAGAGCAAGTACCACAGTTAAAACGGTGTTTACTTAACGATTACTTTCATTAAAAAAAAATCTTTAACTTCACTACCAAACAAACTTATTTTATATAACATCATTAGACTTTTGTAGTTGTTTAGGTCATCAGCTGAAAGGCTGGTTTGGACCTCTAAAGGCTTTTCTAAGTAAAACGAGGAGTGAGGTGGTTTACCGATGCCTTCCTAACTGAATGGAAAATACGTTCATCAGCATGCAGGGCCCTCTGAAAAGCACATATTTTGCCACTCTGCAAATAACACCTTCACTTCATTCACCGCAGAATCTGGCTGTGTAATGAAATTCATTACTTTTAGAGGAGATAACTCTGATTAGTGTCTTTTACACCTCTACCTCTTCTGTTCGTAAATAATTCAGTGATTTAATTGGCTGACCACGTAATAAGAAACAGAACTTTATCAGCATGTAATTAATAGATCATCATAGATTATATTACCAAAAACAGTCTTTTAAAAATATGTTACTCCAAAAAATAGTTCTGGTTCTTATCACAAGATCAGCCATGTTTATAATTGCACTAGAAAAAATCACTCAGGTGTTTCTTTTTTATAAAATTATTGTGGGTTAAAAACACCTTTGAGTGATTTTTTTCGAGTGAATTTGTAAACATTATCCATGAAGTGAGACCAGTCCATTTTCATATGACTGCAGAATTTAAGAAGCTAAGAGGGAGAGTTGTAAAAGAAACTAGTCAGAGTTATCTCCTCTGAGAGTAATGAATTTCATTATACAGCCAAACCTTGTGGTGAATGAACTGAAGGTGTCATTTGCAGAGTGGAAAGTAGATATTTTTCAGAGGGCTTGGCATACTGATAAAAATATATTTCCACTCAGTGAAGAAAGCATGGTAAACCGCGTCACTCCTCGTTTTACTTAACAAAATCTCCAGAGGTTCAAACCAGCCTTTCGGCTGATGACGTAAACAGTAACATACGTATTACTAATAATTACTAATTAAAGTATAAAAATATCTTGACGTATTTCATTTGTTTAATTACTCGTATGTATTATTTTATGTATGATCACACTCAATACTTTAATTTGTGTGTTGTTTCTTGTTTAAAACATTCTGAAACCTTCTAACTTTTAAGTGTTTGGAATCTTCTAAAGGGTTAGCTTAGAATCTATATTATTAGGAGTACGCTTGTGAATTTTTGTTGAGTCTTGTTACAGATTTGTAATGTTAAGTTTAATAATGTTAATGTTCAGACCTCGATATCTTGTTAATTTTTGAAAATGAATTGCACTTCGGTTGACGTTAACCTGTTTAAATTTACATTAATTTTGAATATTTTTGAAAATATAAAAATTTTGACGTACAGTAATTTCCGTTCTACGGGACTTTATGGAACTTGGACCGGTTCGGATTACCGAAAGTACGGAGGCATCAGAAAATACCTTTTAATGATTTTTCCGAGTAAAATTGTAAACATGTCCACAGAAGTGAGGCTAGTCCATTTTCTTAGGTTTCCAAATCAAGGTGTTCGTCTTTGGCCAGGACCCCTTTTACTTCGTTTAACCTACCCGAAACTAAAGACCCTTAAACCATACACATTTACTGTACACCAAATTTGAAAAATATTAAATTTTTTATCCTTAATGTGTTTACGTTGCAATCTGTTCAAATTAAGAACAATTAGCAATATTATGGCCCCGTGAGATGAGGATGACATACGAGTATATATGTGAATGAGGTTGTCTTGTACAATCTCAGACCAACCATTACTGAGAAATTATCGTTAATTGAACCCCAAATATCAAAGTATACCAGTAACCACGGTCTAGTACTCAAATTAAAGTACCGCATAAAAGTAACTACCTTTACTAATATTTGAACTACGGAACTCACCTACGAAAATCAACTGGTCAGCAGCTGACTCTTGTCTGTGACGTTACCACTAGACTAATTCAGTGAATTAAAAAAATCGACTAGAACTCAGATTTTCCCGGTTCATCAAAAGAAGACTGGCGGTAGCTACATTTATATCAGCTTATCACAAAAATTATAATTTTACTTTTCGTTTATTGTTTAATTAATATACTAACAAGACTATTTATTTCTATACAAACCTATCACAACTATTTTTAATCCATTAGTTTGTGTATTCACTCATAGTGGAAGCCCTTGAATTTCATACTCTGTAATCTATACTTTATTCACTTACTAAAATTATGATATAATTTTTGATACTGTCCATAATTCTTTCTCTTGCTGGTTTACAAACGCTACCATATTTTTGGGATTCTTCGCTTGTTTTTATAAATATCTAGTGGTTTAAAAATTAAATACGAAAAAACAAAATTATTTGTTTTAAAATTGAAATATTAACTTTTTAATAATGAAATATACAAATACAATATTTTCATCATCGTAACTACATTTGAAACATGACAGCGTGATGTTACAGTTACAGAAAATTCCATATTACATTTAAACGATCAGTTTGGGCGATAATACAATAATAAATAAAATGTAAGAATACCAAAGATATGCACGAGTTTACAGATACTTGTCTAACTATAACTAAGCAAATAAGTAAAATGTATCATTGTACGCATGCGCTAGTTTGTAACTTACACTGCATACAGTACTCATGGTAATAAGACATGTAACGAAGATTTTTTGTAACTTGGCAAACTATAATTTAACATTATCACGCATTCACGCACTCATGCGACATTGTGCGTGTCTACTGTCTACCATTGTATTAGATACACAACGTATTCTCCTTCCTTGTCTTCATTTTGTTGTTTTTGTTGTTATTATTATTGTAACTGTTTGTGAATGGCACCGATTACATTTCCTTGTCAAGGGGGCTTGCAGTAAACCTACTGGACTTACTTTCGTGGTTACTTGCACTTAATACAAACATTACTGACAGTAAATTCTTATCCTTCTTTATTTGAATCCTTTTAAAAGATTACAATACAAAATACTTCGTTTAGATTCTACCCTTTCCCCCAGAATATCTCTATCTTTTTCTATAATTAAATAATTTTTGATTTAATACTACGAAACAACAATAAATTAGTTATCTTGCAGTCATTTAGGGATACTTTCAACCTTGTTAAGTAACTATAAATAGTTATAGAAGTTCTTGCATCACAAACTTTTAACAATCTTCAAGTCCATCCGCATTCAGCTTTTATTCATGAAACCCTTAAATTTTGTATCAGTTGTCAGTACAGTCGACACTCGATTTAACAGACAAGCCTACTTAATAAAACGGTTTGAAAATTACAAAAGTCTGAGGAATGTTAATTTTTGTGACGATAAACCTGTACCTTTCTTCCTGAAACGTACAATTTTTAAAAGTTATGATAAGAATAAGACTATAAGCAATTCTAATGTTTACTTTAACACATTAAAGAAACATACAAGACCGATTGTATTATAACTGAATGAATTTAAATTTAACGGACATCGTTATCCCATCCCCCAATTAGTCCATTAAATCGAGCATTATACTTGTTCTCTTCATTATTTTTTCTCAGTTCATTCCAATTTTTATCAATATTATTTCTGACTTTTTTGAACTAACTTATCCAACACTTTAACTCTATTTGTTCAATATCCTGAAATGGTTTTTGTCAACTGTTTGTCATTCATTTTATTAAGGTGTCCGTAATATTTTAGCTTTTATTTCATGAAAGTGTCGACTAATTGTTCGTTTTTCCTGTCCAGTTCTGTCGTAGAAACTATTCCTATTTTCGTTTCTTATATGAACAGTTTAGACAACTTTAAGTAACTTTAGATATTTATGGAAGCTCTTTTTTCAGCCTGCATTTTCAAAATGTTGTTGGTGAAGGCTTTTCTTCTTTTTCTGTCCACTCAGTTTTGATCTTCGTGGAAGACCTTAGTTTTGTACATTTAGTTCAGTCCATTACATTTCTGCTTTTTCTGTTTTCTGTTTTTTGTTTGTTCTTTGAACACGTTGATTTGTATGAAAAAATTTCATACATTTTCTGGGTTTTCCAATTTTCTCTGTATTATCTTTTATAACTCCTTTAAATCATTTATTCGGCACCTTAGGTATGTTTTTCAGTGTCATAAAAATATGTTTTTCAACCTTACTATATCCGTAGAATATTAGTCTTTTTTTCCCGATTTTTCCTCTGATTGTTCGTCTTTCTTGTAAAGTTCTTCTTACTCTCGTAACCTTTCTGTCCTTCTGCCATTGACCCCATTACCTTGCAAAAGTCTTTCTCTACAATTTTTCTATTTCTCTCATACCACCTTTACCGGTTATTCTAAGCCGTTCATTTGTGACAGACAGGCAGGTTTTATGACAGTAGCCTATTATAACGACTGATCTTAAGTTGTCTTCGGAGGGTTTCCATCATATATAGGTGCTGAGTTCTTCAGAGTACAGTGGCCACCTTCTTCGTCTGCTTTTGTCGGCTTCCTCTTCACTGGTCTTCGGTTGTATTATCTCCCCGAGGTACCTGAAGCTATCAACTTTTTTAGTTCCGTACTGAATCTTTCAGTGACAAGCACTGATTTTATGTTCATTATATACCTAATTTATTCAAAGGAAATCGGTAGTCCCGTGTTTTTTGTTTGTTCTTTGAACACGTTGATTTGTTCTATTGCTTTTTTCGAGTCTCTACAAAAATTTCGAGGCTGTCTGCAAAAGATAGGCAGTTGAAATGATTCCCTGTTATTTATTCATCAGTTTGCTGTTTCGGAGACGAAGGTTCCGTGCTTCAATTCCTAGTTTTATACGGATTTGTATACTAAAGAATGGTTACCGGTGTAGTTTGTTGGTTGGGATTAAATTAACCATACTCTCTAGAAATGGTAGGCCTGAGTCTGCACAAAACTGCACATCGTTTCACGTCATACGTGTCATTCTCATCTGATTGGGTGGTGGGATTGTTTGTTAATCTTAAATTGAACAAATTGCAACTTACATTAGGTATTAAAAATAGTTTTTACTGTTATAAGTTATTATTCGTTATATAGTTAAGTAATTAATAAATAAATGTTATTTAAAAAAACAGACCAATTTTTTTAAGTAAAAATAAATGTACTTATCATTATTATCAGATTTTTATTAATTCTGTTCATCTAATAAAATATTTATTTACTTATTCTATTAAACAAACACAAATTTTTATAGTAAAAAAGGCTACAAATAATAAAACAAGGTCGAACATTAAAAACTGTTAAGTTACTAATACATTACAAGTGAAAACATTATGTTGAAATATCAACGACAACTGAAATAGCATATTCTTTCGCTGTATTCTGTTCGTGTTAATGAGTATTGTTAAAATAGTAAAACACATTTGTTCATTCTAATGAATGAAGCACTTTAGAACACATTCTTTTTATTAATTTCACACGATTCCTTAGTAAAATGCTTCATCATCTTATTATCTTAGATTAAAAAATTATTTTCGTGAAATAACACTTGAGATGAATTTACTAAATTTATTTGTTATAATTATTTAGTTTCGTCATGGTTTATTTAGGTTAATTTTAATTGTTTAATTGGTGTAATTAATTTTTATATTGTGGTTGCCTCGGTTGATCAATATGTTTATAATAATTGATTGTAAAGTTTTGATTATGAATTCAATTCTAGTTGAATTCAGAATCTAACAAAATGTTCATTCTTCATTATATTATTAAAGAACCCTCCGGATTTGTTTAGATTTTGATTTGATGTAGAATTTGACTTTGATTTAAACGTAGAGTAAAAGCAGGACAAGTTTTAAAAGATATGTGGGTCCATAAGCAAACCTTTGGGAGATAGGAATATCCTTATTGTCAGCATTGGGTTCTAGATCTATTAAACAATTGAATCAAAGGTTCCTTTGTTTGTCGGTGTAACACATTTGTAATAGATCTGACAGTATGGCCTAATTTTTGCAATTCTTCCTTATTTAAATCTTTATCTTTCGTACAATGTCTGTATGTCCGGAAAGAAATAAAACTAAAATTTTATAAAGTTATTGCAACTAAATATGAATGTGAGTCATAGGCAACTACGAAGTTACTTGAACGTAAAATTCAGACAGCGAGACGAGGTTTTTGTGAAGAACGAAAGGACTTACTCTATTGGATAGAATAAGAAATGAAGATTTAAGGTTGGAATTAGATATCTATAACTTGAATGAGACAGAAATATTGTGAAAGTTGGAGATAATATATGAAAAGGATGTCAGCTTAATATACCTTTGAGAGTTCGATAGTATGTTCTAAAACTGAAGAGAGACAATGGGAGAATTAAGAAGAGATTTTTATAGATATTGTTTATGAGTTTAGAGTTTGGAATAATAATAATAATAATTAATTTCCGCTTGGTAGTTGATTTTTGTTAAAGATTTACGTTGGCACATGTCAACTGCCTATTGATATTATGTGGACTATAATAGAATATATCTTATTTTACCCGAAATAGGTAGTATAATAATATTCGTTATTGTTTACAACGATGAAGTTGTTACAGATAAGCGGATATATTTCCCATAGAAAATAAAGTAAATACATATTTTAAATGAAACTGTAACGCCCTAAGAAGTTAGGTTGCATTTGAGGCACGCTTTAGTTATAGTGGTGTAAGTCTTCTGTACATGCAGCTGAGTCACGGACTCCACTTGCGTTCATACATCTGCTTCAAGTTAGAAGAAGAAAAAGTAGTTAAGTAATACAATAGTTTGTGGTGGTGTGTACTGTACTGTAGGACCTATTCGTTTTTCTCTTTTAAGAATTACGTACAATAATTATTGTTTAATTGTAGGCCTACTTGTCGCGTGGAAGTTAGTCATAACGTAGGAAGCGTGTAAACACAGTATACTTACCAAGGAAATACCATCATTTCAATATTGAAAAAAGTTGTTATGTTTACTAATTTATTAATCAACAGTAGCGATTACTGTGGGTCAAAGATCTAGAAAGGTGGATTTTGACTTGTAATAAAATGTGAAAGGCTTGGAACTCGGTGACAACAGAGAGATCAAATGAACTCGATTAAATAAATACTTAAATTTACGATCTCAAAAATCCCAAAATACGTAAGAAAGAAATAAAAAAAAACGAGGAAAGCCAGAGCAATATAAGACAAATTAAATCAGAACAATAGAATAAATATGTTGTGTTGTTTAGGTCATCAGCTAAAAAATTGGTTTGAACCTTTAGAGGCTGTACTAAGTAAAACGAGGAGTGAGGTGGTTTACCATTGCCTTCCTTACTGAGTGGAAAATGCCCATAACAGGCAGATGGAGTGTTAAATTATTTTCACTCGATCTGGTTCCGGAGCTACAAAAAAAATAGTTCTGTTTCTTATCACATTTTCAACCAATTACATGACTTAAGCATTTAAAAACAGAAGAGGTAGAGGTGTAAAAACCACTAAACACATTTAATTCCTCTGAGAGTAATGAATTTCATTATGCAGCCAGACCTTGTGGTGAATGAAGTGAAGGTGTAATTTGCAGGGTGGAAAGTGGGTGCTTTTCGGAGGGCCTGGCATGCTTATAAGCGTACTCTTTCAACTCAGTGAGAAAGGAAGTGAACCACCTCACTCCCCGATTTACCTAGTAAAACCTCTACAGGTTCAAACCAGCCTTTCAGCTGATGACCTGAACAGCAACACAAAACAAATGATAATTTTCTTGATGTATGACTTATAACAAAAATAGATGCGAAAGACGGATTTAATGATTTTCCATGGTGTATTTAAGCTAACATGGATAAAAATAAAAACAGGATTTAATATGAAAAAGAAAAAATGAAACATAAATGGATCTTTTCAAACTAACGTGGTTTTTATATTTTAGAAAAATTGAAGTAGACACAAAGATCTTTTAATTTACTTGAAGAAATAAAACTGTAGTAGCTATAATTTGTTTTGCATGGAGAGTAAGGAATTTCATTATACAGCCAGACCCTGTGGTGAATGAATTGTTTGAACGATTTTTTGAGTTACATTGAGAAAAAGAGGTTAATAAGATTTGGTTATAATATGAAGGGCGGATGGAAGATCATGGTAGCATAGGTAACGGATTGTGCCCAGTGGTAACTTGCAAGAGAAGCAGACCGTGGCAGTCCTTAATATATGAAATGGACGAAGAAGACGAATTCACCAGGGGTTAATTGGATCAAGATAATAAATGATGGAAGAAGTTGAGAGAGGGGAAGCAATAACATCCGTAGGAAACCATTAAAATATTTTCAAGAACCTAGCGGGGAATTGAACCAAGAATATTCTGAGGTATAGGTTAGTGCGCTGCGGAACAGAGGCGGGCCATTGTTAATTTTACGTTCTCTGGCTTTATCCAAATAGGAAAATTTTTCTTCACATGTCTCCATGACCTATGATGCCAATAGAGTGAACTTTGATAGATTCATTCGTAGTTTCGCCTATGCTTCAGATAATTCCAAGGAGTTTGGGCAAATGAACGATAAAAGCGGTCCTCATTAGTTTTGCTCTGCAAAGCTGCCTTTTATATAAAAATGGACATGATCAGTTTTCCAGTCCATTTCCTTCAGGTTTTCCGGGTTAAGGATACTGGTACAGGAAATACATTAACCATTCTCTGAAAGACCTATATATTTTTAATATGTTTATCCCAAAAGCTTTTCAAAATACATTAATACAACCACATTCCGAAATCCTGATTCTTGTCTATACTTTAACCTGATATGATCCATGTCTCAACACCTTACAGTAATATGAAGAAAACATAACATTCGATGATTTTCACTTTTAGTTCTAGACTGAGGTTTCATACAGCAACAAAGCGATTTAATAGATGTAAATACCGCTAAGTTTACGACAAACTAACAACTGAAAATATCAATTGAAAAAAAAACTTTAAAATAACGTAAAAAAGAGCAGCTGTGGTTCGTGGAAATAAAAATGATGAATGGCCAAATGACATTAAGTAAGATATATTGCAAAAATAACACACTCATTTGTTTCGCTGTAACTAATAACAAGAAAGAACGATTCAATTAAACGTTAGCAGTTAATTAACAAAAACAGAAAACACTATTAGTTTTTGTGTTGTTTAAATGAGCCCTTATAATGCAGTTATCACTATTACATTGACTGTTAACATAATGTTCTACGACCGTTAAAAAATACAATTGTAATAACGGAAGGAAAGATATGATAAACTAATGTTGTTCTAACCTACAAAATTTAGATTCGACTAGAAATCTATAATTTATTTATTTTTTTCTTGTACGGCCACAGGGGACCACTGTAAGTTCATTTATTGTTCCTTTTCACCCTTAACCTCGCGTGGTAGTTCTTCATTCGGTCAGATCTACTCTTCCTCTCCGCTTCGGATATCACCATTTTTTTCCTGTTGGTTTCCGTTCTCTTGAATTTTATCTTTCCGTCTCTCAGTAGGTTGTAATTTCCAGACTTCTCCTCCAAATCCTTTCTCTCTATATTCAGCTCCCTCATGTCGTCCACAACCATTCTAAGCCACTTGGGTTGGGTTTTCCTCTTCCAGTAAAATTCTGTTAGCTTTTTTAATAGTCTTATCTCGGGCATTCTTAGGATGTGCCCCAGGAAAGATATCCTCCTCCTTCTCATGACGTCCGTCAGTGGGTCTATCCTCTGGTACACTTCTGCATTGGAGATGTTCTGGTATTTTCCCTCTTGGATGTTCCATTTCCCTATACAGTTCCTAACAATCTTCCTCTCAGTTGTCTCCATTCTTCCTCCTCCATACTTGACTGTCGGATCCCATAATGTTTCACACACATATAATATCTCTGGTAACACTACTGTCCTGTAATGCCTGATTTTTGTGTTTATAGACATGGTTTTCTTATTATATTTATCGTTTATAATATATTATGAAGACCTGTGAATGTTTTATAACAACCTATTTTTTTGTCTTCAATTTTTATTGCGGTACAATTCAATGAGATGGACAATTTCGGTATATATGATAAAAGGTAGGAGAAGGGGTACCCAGTTGTACATTCTCCGTTTAGAACATTGGGTGTTGTCCGTTATTCAGACCAATAGGTCTCTACTCCATTTTCGCTTTAGATGTCGTACAGTCGGGAAGTTTCTTGCAGGTAGCTCTCGGGGGAGATGATCATATTGTTCGTGAAATTTACTATAAAAGGGTACGGTGAGTTCCTTTATTGTTAGAATTTTGAAATCGTCGTGAAGGGTTTCATTGCTAATACAAAAAGGAGCTCCAGAAGCAAGTCTTAAGAATTTTGACTGAAAGGCTGGATTGAAAATGACAAATCTAAAACAAGCCGGCGCTACAAAGAAAATATGGCAAGGAAAATAAAGAAGAGATCTATCTAACCAATCGCAAAAAAATATAATGTTTAAAAAACGTCCATATATTATTTTTTATTGTACAGATTTTATAAAATTTCAAAATTTCCTTTTTGTAAATTTATTTCATTTAGCGTTGTTCAGATTTTTATTACTCCTGTAAATATTTTTTTTAAATTTCATTTTATCATAAATTTTTGTTTCAATTTTTAATTTCTATGCTACTTCTTGTTCTATGTACAACTCTTGTTATTCTTATTATGTAATTATTATTCATTTTTCATATGTTTGTTATTATTAATTTTATTAATTTCTTTTCAGTGTTCAACTCTTGGATTATTCACTAGGATGTATTCTTTTAATAAAAAATTATGTTTTTTACACAAAAACCCTATATTTTTATTCAAAATTTAGTTAAACTTTTGGATGGTCCTGTATTGTATAGTTTCTTAATAAAGATAAAAATTAAGAAAAGTGTTAAGGTTGGGTTTAGGTTATGGTATGATATATCATTCTTCAAAAATTATACGGTATAGCTAATAATTTCAATAATTACCGACTGCAAAACTTAAACTACTGAAGAAATCTTAGAAAAATAAATTATATAATGAACACTTAAATATAGTTTTGCAATAGAACTATTATTGCTTTGATAAATAATTGAGTATTTCATTTATATAATAATTTATAAAATTAAAAAATTATAAATGTATTAAGAAATAAGTTCACAATTTAATTAAAATATTTCATGAAATTAGTTTACTAATCAAATAAGTGGCAAATTTAAATTATTTAAATCCTAGTTAACCTTTTAATAAAGTTTTCTCAATATAATTTAAATGTCTTCTTTTTCTGAGTTGTTGAATAATGAACTGTGACGAATTAGTGTACGTGTTCAATAACCTCAGTTAAAAAACCAGTTCAGTTTATATTACGCAGGTATTTTACTCTAAGCAGAGTATTCCTTGTCTTTAACTAATTAGTAGATCTGCTGTTTAATTCTAATATTTTATGTTAACTGAATATATTTTTCCATTTATTTATTTAGTAGAAACATTACGATAACTTAAACTAAAGTTTCCTTCACAGTAAATAGTTCTGTATCAAAATCTTAACCGGTTGTCTATAAAGTTTAGAAACAGCTGAATCTTCAAAAACTGAATGTGATTAGTTAATATAAATAATTTTAGTTGATTATTGTATCAAAAAAACCACTCTAGTTTTTGTTTGAATCACGTTTTACAAAATACTTACATGGAAACCTCGAATTTCACCAAATTCACATTCACACACAGATAAAATGCTTACACTGTCCAATAATCTTCACTTCCTTTATCAAAGATATTATAACAAAATTATTTCTTTTAAAAAACCAAATAGGTTTTATTGTTTCCGTGATTTATGGATCAGTTAAACTGAGTAATATAACTTGATTACAGTTCTACCAATCCAGAGCACCTCGGATTACAACGAACTTCCCTTAGTATTTACGAAACAAGACATCTCTCGATGATCTTCAAGATCCTTAACTATTCGACACAACTCAACAATACTATCGACGTTTCCAAAGGAATTAGCAAGAAATGAGAATAAAATAACCAGAACGATTTGCTCAGTTACTTTACCAGTTAATTCTCCTTGAAGTTTAAAAAGCGCTTCGAAGAGAAACCTACTGCTACCTTGAAAAATTCAGATGATTAAAGTATAATTGTTGTCTATAACAGGCAGGTGGGTATTAAATTATTTACACACAGTTTGTTAGTTCCATGGCTACAAAAAATAGTTCCATTCTTATTGTATGGTCAGCCAATAAGATGACTGAATCATTTAAGAACAAAAGAGGTAGAAGTGTAAAAGACGCAAGTCAAGATTAATGAATTTCATTATTATATAGCCAGACCCTGTGGTGAGTGAAGTGAAGGTGTCATTTGCAGGGTGGAGATTTCTCAGATGCTTTGCAGAGGATGCTTTTTACGGAGTAGATGCTTTTCCACTCAATGGGGAAGCCATGGTAAAACACCTCACTCCTCGTTTTACTTAGTAAAACCTATAAATGTTCAAAGCAACCTTTCGGTTGATGGCGTAAACAACACTAAGTTTAACTGTTGTTGTTGTTTATGTTATCAGCCGAAAGGCTGGTTTGAATCTCTAGAGGCTTTAGAGGTTTTCTTTAGGCTTTAGAGACGTAGAGATTTTTTAGGTAAAACGAGGAGTGTGCATGCCAGTCCCTCTGTAAGGCATCTACTTTCCACCCTGCAAATGACACCTTCTCTTCATTCCCCACAGGGTCTGGCTGTAAAATGAAATTCATTACTTTCACAGTAGATAACCCTGTTTAGTGTATTTTACACCTCTACCTCTTCTGTTCTTAAATGCTTTAGTCATATAATTGGCTGACCATGTCATAGGAAACAGAACTATTTTTTGTAGCCCTGATACTACCAGATAGAATGCAAATAATGTAACACTTCACCTGGCTGTAATAGGCAAAAAAGTTTAACTATTAGCACTAATGAAATTTTACACATGAAAAAGCAAAACATGGAAGTTCCATCGTTGGGTCTGCTTTCTTATGTCGTTAATTTTTTATGAATTGTTTCATCACCACCATCAGTTAATTTGTAATTGTTATACACTGTATAGAGACAAACATATAAGTTTTAAAAAAAATGTCTGAACAGTTCTCAAGTTTTGTTGTACTGTTATAAAATCATTTGATTTAATGTTCTAAACAGAAGTTCTACAGTAGTGAGATAGATTAAACCGCAAACCTTTATAGAAGAAATAGGATACTTATCCCTAAAATAGGTGATAGTTCAAAAAACCGCAATGAAACTTTGATAAGAAAAAATTGAAATGAAGTCTATATAATACACTGAAAGATCGTAATTCAGATTGCTTTACTATCAGAATCTAGTAAACGACAGAATAGTGGTAGGTAAGGGATGGAAACTCTGATAGATTGACGTATGGATGAGAATAAGGTATACCATCTGCTGGAAGCAGAGTGGCAGCTGGCGCGTGCCCAAAACTACCCTCTTTGCCATCAATACTTCCCCTCCCACAGACACAAAACTACCAACTACCACGTGTTGATCATCTGGACATTTAAACTCCTCGCAGGTATCTCCACCACTACCCCCCTTACCATATCAATACTTGTTGATCCGCCTGCTGCCCTGTTCTATGTGTAGTTTAGATCGCCTGACATTTCTAGGACAGAAAATCCTATACACTAAATCCAACAACGCATCTGCGTCGGTCCAGACACCAGGCACGTGCCGGAACTAATATTTTTGTTCGTTGTGTTCATATGTATCAAGGTGCAGACCTCAACATGTTCTATAGTGATCTAGAAATCTGAGCCTTTGTTGGCTCGTGCCTCTTCAGAGATCATCCAACTGGAAAATTTCATCTACTTGCTTCCAGTTTTTAAAATACTGTAACCTGATACCTTGCTACTAATATATCTTAATTAGTTTTGGGAATCCTTGAAGAATTATGATCCAACAACTTATTTTTTAAATTAGGAAATTAAAAAAGGAAAGAAAAAGGAGTAGTTTTTCTTACATAATTATGCAATTCTATGTTATGAACAACAAAGTTTCCTGCTCAGTGGAAGCTTGCTGTCATGAGGTCAAAATGATTCTTAAACCAGGAAAGCCACCAGATAACCCAACCTCCTATCGTCCGATTAGCCTATTGCCGGTTTGCTCTAAAATTTTCAAAAAACTACTTCTGACACGATTACTGTCATTAACTGATCATATAATTCCTAATCATTAATTTGGCTTCCGTTCGAACCATTCTACAATTCACCAACTGCATAAAGTGGTGGATTATGTTGCTGAAGCTCTCGAACGTAAAGAGTATGCCGCAGGTGTTTATCTCGATTTAAGCCAAGCCTTTGATCGGGTTTGGCACAGCGGCCTGCTCGCTAAATTAAGAGTTCTTCCTTCCCATTACTACTTAATAATTCAGTCCTTTTTAATGGAACGTTTCTTCTATGTCTCTGAAAAAAATGCTGATTCTCATTACTGCCCACTACTAGCTGGTGTATCTCAGGGATCTATCGTGGCACCACTTTTATATTCTATTTACACATCCGATGTACCATCACATCCACATGCACTCCTTGCTTCGTACACAGATGATACTGTAATATTGCCGATAACCCTGCTCATGTATCGTATGTCCTTCAACAGCATATTTCTCGCCTAGAATCATGGCTTACCAAATGGCGGATCAAAGTCAACACCACAAAAACGTGTCACGTTATATTTACCCTGCGTAAACGAGGGTAAATGTAAATGTAAACATTCACTGATTGTTTCCAACAGATTGTGAATTTCCTAAATAGAGAAAAAAAAATTGCTACTTGTTTATTTACTCTGTATGTGTAAGATTGCTATAAAAATAATTCCTATAGTTCTTTAAAAACATTTAAAGGAGAAATACTACACACCTTACATAACAAATATATGCCTATAGATATTGAAATAAAATCTATGGAAATAATGTTATGTATGTAGGACCGAATTCCACTCATTTTTCTACTCTTGCAAGAGAACGAAATCCGTAATTTATTTCTTTTTTAAAATTACATATGAAAATCAATACGTTTACCTGAATGGTTTACTGTTTGCGGATGATTTGTGGATTGTGTAAGAAAGTGACGATGAGCTTCAGAGATCGGTATATGTTTTAAATGAATTATGAAAAACAAATTTCAACGTTTCCGTAAAAAATCAAAGGTAATGGCATTTACGGGTAAATATCCTACCAGGTCGAAAATTGTAGTAGATGATGCTCGAGCAGGTATCACAACGCAATTATTTAGGTTGTGACATCGGGTTTGATCAAGATTTGGATGTAGTTTTGAATAAGTCTTTGTTATGAATGAATAACTCATTATGACTTATATCATTAATAAAGTCTTTGAATTGTCTTGCTTGAATAAAATTACAAGCAGCGTGCGGTAATATTAGCAGAACCCAAGGCAGGAAAACAAGAAAAGAAACCCAGATAAGTTTTAGAAGGTGATTGCTGCCCCAGTCCTACTCTGTGGAAGTGAGTCGTGTATTAGTACCAGACCTCAGGAGAGTAGAGTACAGGCGGCAGAGATGCGATTACCTTTGATGCAGAGAACAAAGGGATGAGTTTGTAAGGATCAACTTTGATATGAGGGCATAAGAACGAAACTGGATGTTTACAACCTGAGTGGGAAGATTGCAGAATATCGAAATTGATGGAGGGAGCGCGTAGTGAGAATGCTTGAGGGAAGTATCCCCTTCAGTATTTTGCAATACAGACCGATGGGGAGGAGAGATGTTGGGAGGCCACGCAAAGGATGGCAATAATTCAATAGTTTTTGCTGTTCTGAGTCGGAAGTTCAGTCCTTGACTGTGAGAGAAGAAGAAACCAATACATTATTTTATAATTTTTTCAACCCTAATATGTGTACATTGAAATTTGTTCAATTTAGAACAATAAGTAACTCCAGACCCAATGAGATGAGGATGATATGTATTACGTGTAAATGATGTCGCGTCTTGTACAAACTCAGGCTGACCTGTTCCGAGAAAGTTATTTTATGATTAAAAGCTTTTATGAATAACGGACATGATACTAACATATTTTATTTAATTTTGCTACTGTTTATTGGAAAAAATAGTATAAATTATTAAAATTACTATTAAATTTTCTAAAATGTTTTAAAAGTGGTTTAACGGCTTAGACAAGAGACTCCGCACAGCACCTGAGCTCTAAAGTTAAATTTAGAATTTTAAATAAATTTTTAATACTTAATGTTAATTTAACGTGTCGTTACTCCATCTGCGGTTCAGTCAACTTTGTGCGAATCCTGGTAGGTAGGAAAATTTATGTTGCATACTAAGTGAATTTCATGATTTTGAAGTCTGTCTATGGATTTACTATAAATTTATAAATATTTCGTTGACGTGGGCCCACAAAAGTCATTGTGTAATGTTCTGTTGGATTGGAGAGTTGGTAATGAAGTACACAAATGAAAGTATAAAAGACACTTTTCCGATTGTCACATAGACTATGTGTAGGTGAAATATGAACACTCACAAAAAAAACAGGAAACACTGCGAAAATCTGAAAAGAATATTATGCGGCGTGTCTCTGAACCAGTTATGGAAAATGATACTTGGTGAATCAGATCAAATCGAAAAAATCAGATGTGAAACATTCTCACGACGTTCTTGCCAATGTAAATAATGAATCATATAACCCATGTTTAATCACATGTAATAAATGTAAAATTATAAACATAATGTAATTTTAATCATAAGTAAACGACGCTAAATGAAACCTACGTTAAGCCTACGTTAAGAGTTTCGAAGTCATGGGTTATTTTGATCGCTTGACGAAAACTAGCCTATATAATGAAATTTACATTTTTTTATAACTTGTTTAAAATAACTTTATTTTATGATACACCGTTTATCCTAATAAACTAATATTTATTTTATCAATTAAAATATGATATTAATTAATGATTATTATTTCAATTTATTTTCTGAAAATAAATGTTCAATTTATATTTATATAAATAAATTCAGAATAAAAAATGCGGTAATCTTTTTTAATTGGTACTACTAATTATTATTTTTTATTAATTGTTAACGTTTCGGGAAGTAATGTAATTCATTCGTGAATTGAATTAGTAAATTATCCGTGGTAATCTGGTTAGATTATATTATTTCTGTTGTATAACTGGTTGCGATGTTAAAGGAAGTTAGTTAATATTGTACCACTCTAAAGTCTCTGCTATCTTACATGATGGAAAAGGATTTTTTTAGAATTTAATGTTTGTAATGTGTTTTGCAGAATCAGAGCGTGATCTTCTTACACTACTGCGTGTTTCAGGCTTTTTATTTAGGGCCTATCTTCATTACTTTTCTCTTCTTCTTGTATAATATGATATATCTACATACATTCTCTTCTCATTAAGCTTTCCAATTCTACGCATGTGGAACGTTGAAAATATTCGAATAATTAATGATTTTTATCATTTCCTTAATTTTCTGTATCATTTTATAGACTGAAATATAGAAATATATTTTAAGTTACTAAATATTTACAGAATCGAAAAATAGTACCTTCACTTTCCAACCCAAAAAGTCCCATAATTTACATAAACAAGGTAGCCATCCCAGAAACAAAGTTAAGCATTTAAGAATCGATTTCGACTTGAAAACCGCACGTTTCTGTAAAATTATTACACTTGGATCCTAAAACTCGCAATAGTTCAACTTGTTTAAGAATTAAACATCTTACTTATTCATTTTAAAAAACGTCGATTGTGATCCTACGAACAATGTCTTGCGATACATTGTGGAGGGGAGGAGAGACGTTGAGAGAACGCGCAAGAGATGGCGATAAATTCAACAGAGTTGTGAGTCGGAACAGGCGGGACCCTGATCTTTTAAGAAAAAGGCATTCATTTATAATTCGACTTACTTAAGATCATGTTAAATGATTTTTTCTCACCTTGATGTTTTCTTTTCTTTATTGCTATTTATCAGTTTTATTTCATACCTTTTTCATTTATTTACTAAACTCTTTCTTCCGTTGATTTTTGCCTTCTTTTCTTTTGGAACCCCTAAAACTTTTAATAATTTTTCAAATTTACCTGTGTGTTTTATGGTAATCAACATCTTCATCTCCTCCATAACTTATTTCGGTTTATATGAACTATGTCTTCCGTTTTGTAATTTTTGCATCAATCAAAAACTGCTTTGTAAATCTTTTCTAATCCATTTTAGAGATATTATATATATCCAAAAAATACAAATTGTATTTTTCTCATGGAGTCTGTTATCTTTTATATTTTTCCATTCCCATATTTCTTTACTGCCCATAACAGGCAGGTGGAGTGTTAAATCACTCGATCCAATTTAACTTAACTTCATAAAATAAATTTCATAAAAAGATTTCTGAATGGGCTGTTTTTAAGTTCAAAAGTGATATGGTATAATTATTGTAATAATTATTTTCTCTTTTGGTATAGATATAAATAAATCTTCTTTTCTAGTCTCTTTTCTTTTCCTAGTTTCTTAGTCTCTTCCGGCTTAAAATATTTTATTTCTTTATTAGAAAGCTATAAATAAAATAAATCACTCCCAGCGTTTTAGAGATCCCTCAGGACTGTATCCCAGAATCCATTTTGAAATTCGATCTGTCTTTCTTCTTTGAGGATGCTCCATACATTTATTGCGATTATAACAGATTCTCTTATTTATTGCTTATAATTATTTTCTTATATCGCAATTTCGAATTCCGTTCTTCTTCGTACAGTGTGCAGCTTCAAACTTTTGTTTTTTCACCCTGTAAGAGTCCAATTCCAATAAATCATTCATATCACCATGAATAGTCAATTAATGGTTAATGTTACTGTCAAATGAGAAAGCCATCTATGGTCAACTCTGCCTACTCCTATTTCTATGAGTCCTCGGTTTGGGTATGGGTACATGCTGGTAAGTGGATTGTTACGCAGTAAACTAAAACAGGGTGAAAGGCGATTTATCAGTGCCACTAAACGGATACATTTTGGTAAGGTTACAGCAACCTGGCATAGTCTCTGGTCCTCTTTGGTCAGATATTGAGTGTATACGTTTGTAAACCTCTCTTGTAAAAATAAGTTCACTCAGATTGATTTCAGTTGTATAGAACTGGACTAAACGGAAAATGAACTGGTGTGATTTATTCTTTAGTAAAAATGTATAAATAACATTACAATCTCATATAAAAATTTCTTAATATGGACTACATATTAAAATAATTAAGAAATATTTTTTTCTTAATAGCACCAACACTATTCTAAAATGTAACCGATAATTTAATTAATTTGTTAATTAAAATATAACAGTTAATGGTCTAAATATAAAAAGATACGGTCCTTTTTAAAGACGTTACGGATGGATATATTAGGCTACATAATTGCTCATCTGTATCGAATCTAATTTAATCTAGGTGAAGTCGGTACCACTGTAATCAATTATTATGTACTGGTTAAATTACCAATATTATTATTAAAAGGTAAAAGAGAAAAACCAGATAGTTACTCAGCCGTATTTATCAGATTCCATCAAATTACTCCACTGTGAAGCCTATACTATTAAATTATGGGGTAATAATTACTTTCAAACTAATTGATAAAGTTTTCTACTTAATACTTTAATCTAATAAATTATTTTATGTAATGTTTTTATTAAAAAGTGCATCGTTAAAATAAAAATTACTTTATAAACTCGGGTTCTTATTCAACTAAATTTATAAGATAAAGCCATAAAGCCTTGCCACCAGTTCAAAAAACCCCGCCAATTTCCTATTTTCTGTAGTAATTGGAAATTTTGAAGTACAGTAGTAATGATGGTGAAGAGAACTATTTTATTCCTCTAGGTATCCCCACGAGGGATCAGCCAAATTTGAAGAAAACTATTATTTCTCCTCACAAGGATATGCCAATTTTGAAGATAACTATTTTATCCCCACGAGGGTATGCTAAATTTGTAGTATAATTAAATTATCCCTCACAAGAGAATGCCTGTTTATAATGAATTACATTAATATTGTATTCTTTATTGGTGTTGCATCAGCTTTCAAGTTTGATCTTATTATTTTTCATTTACCTTGTCCCTTATTTGATTCAATAAAACAGTATTCACATTTAATACATTATGGTTATTATTTAATTATTGTTTTATTATTACATAATATTCTTTATAATTATCATCATACTAATTTTCATAATCTTTAAAAAAAATGTCTGTTCTGAAATGTAGGTTAAATATACATGTATTTTTATTATTTGTTAGTTGTTCATCAATTTGTTTTTCTATTAAATGAGTCTTTTTCTTATGTTACCATTATGATATAATTAAATCATATTATAGTTATGATTTGTATTTAAAATAATTTTGTGAATGGGACATTGAAAATAATGCGTGTTATTAGTTTGAAGTTTCATGCCCCATTAAAATAATTTACAAAAATCTTTTCTTCTTCTTAGTTGCCTAGTAACCATATTCTGTTTATTAGAATTAAATAATTTTTTAAATATTTCATCTTAATCAGCTGGAATTATTCAGATTTATTTAAATAGACTCAAACGTAAATAACACCAGGTGTGCACTAAATTTGTCTCATTACAATGGGTAAAAGAAACACTCCACTTAAGCTTTATTTAAAAAAAAAAATCTGCTGTGAATCACTCACTGTTGTGACTTTCTCTTGCCAATGTATATAATGAACAATTTTTAATTATGATTATTCATGAGTTAACCTATTGGGTCGGTTTAGAGGTTAAGGAGTCGCCGCGAGTCAGCTGTTTTGCAACTGATTTTCGGAGATGAAGGTTTTTGGTTCAAATTCTAGATGTTAAGGTGTTTACAGTAATGAGATGAACTAAAGTTCCCTAGCCGTGGGAGTGAGAGTATGCATAACGCTCTCACTCGCACAAGCCATACGCGCCATTCCAATAACATTGTAATATAATTTTAATCAGTGTTATGAACAAGCGTTTATGCATACAGTAAGCTAACAAGTAAGATAACGACTGTAGTATATTTTCAGATTTGGATTATAACGGTAAAGACCTTTGGGCGCATGCGCAGTTATGCCACATTTCTCCCTCTCACTCGCTCGGCTATGGGACATTAATTCATCTGATATCTGTACTTTTATACGGATTTGAATACTAGACAGAGGTTACCGATGTACTTGATGGTTGAGGTTCAATTAACCATACTCCCGCAGGAATATAAGGGTTTGAGTCTGTACAAGACTACACCTCATTTACATGTCATATATTACATCTTCATCTCATTGGGTCATGAGGTTCCTTATTGTTGTTTTGTTTAGGTCATCACCCGAAAGACTGGTTTGAACCTCCAGAGGCTTTACAAAGTAAAACGAGAATTGAGGTGGTTTACCATTACTTTCTTCACTGAGTGAAAAATTATGCTAATCAGCATGTCAGACCCTCTGAAATGCATCTACTTTCCACCCTGTAAATGACACCCTCAATTTTTCACTACAGGGTCTGTCTGTGTGTGTTATGAAATTCATCACTCTTAAAGGAGATAACTCTGACTAGTGTCTTTTACACCTCTCCCTCTTCTGTTCTTAAATACTTCAGTCGTATAATTGGCTGACCACGTTATAAGAAAGAGAAATAATTTTTGTAGCTCTGGAATTATCAGATCGAATGCAAATAATTTAACATTTCATTTGTATGTTATTAGCAAATAGAGTAGTAACTTTTTTATACCGAATGTGTATACGTTTCAATTTGTTCAATTAAGAATAATAAGTAACCGCATAACCAAATGAGATGACGATGATACGTAAATACTGATGATACTGTGACACTAGACTGATGATACGATGATACTGTAAATGAGGTGTTCACTTGTACAGACTCAGGCCTACCAGCCGAGAGGTATGGTTAATTGAACTCCAAACTTCAAAGAACACCTGTAACCATTGTATTACTCAAATCCGTATACAAGTAAATTACTCTTACTAGGATTTGAACCACGGAAACTTCGTCTCCGAAAACAGCTGTTGAACAGCTGACTCGAGGCAACGACTGTACTACTAGAGTAATGAACAAAGAGTAATTTATTGAAACATTTGATTACCGTTTGTTATATTGTTCAGATAAATTGGACAATAAATAATATACAACAAAAACCATATTTCATCATTACAACAATAGAACAAATATGTTTTATTAACTTATAAACATTTTATATAAAAAATAATTCTTTTAAAAAATATTCCTGGGCTTTTATTGAAATCATAAATAGTTGTTAGTTCAACACGGAAATGTAGAAATAAATAAATACTGGTGATTTTTGCCAATGTCAAATAATCAATTACAGAATATTGTAAGATAATAGTATATTATACAGCTACTGTGTTATTTCTTTAATTATACCGTTCTATTACAAAACAATACCGTACTACATTGTACATTACATTTAAAAACTTCTTTCAAACGCATAAGTAAGAGAATTCATTGACAATAAGTTCTATAATAGCTACTTACTATCCTACACAATGCTTGGATACAATACAGAAGCTGAAGGTCATCACAGATCTTTGACAGGTATCATTTATTTAATTTATTACCATCTTCTTTTTTATTTTATTTATTTATTTATTGTATACTTGAGTATTTATTTATATTTTATTATTTACCGCTTTGGTTCCTTAAGTGCCGTGACGACACACATGCGATTTTTAGACACTTGACACCGCGAGGGTTCTGAGAAATCTTCGCGTCAATTTCTCTTCCAGGACACGAGCGCATCAAAATATCTGCGACGTCGATCTCTGCCGTAGAAGTAGAGCCGTTCTCTGACGCTCAACAAATGGTACCTATTTGTCGGACCGTGCATGAGGACCGAAGATTAACAATAAAAGTCTTTTGTGCAGTTTGTTTTTTATCATCGAATATAGAAGAGAAAGAAAATTTTGGGTGCATCCCTTCACTGCAGATAGATTGCTGAAAGGTGCTTTAATGTCAGTGATGGTGGGCTCATTAATTAATTATTTAGATTGTAAAAATAGAATGTGAATACATAAAAATAATAATAAACACTAAAGAAAACACCATAACGGGCAAGTACGCAATACACAAAGCGGGCTAGATGTGTCTGTGTCAACAACGATGCTCAGTGAGTACTGGCTAGCCGCAAGGTGTCTTTTCACCGCCGCGAGCTCGCAGCAGGTTATAGAACCCAAGCGTCGTAACACCCGCTCCTATTTCGATGCGGCGGGTAAAAATCGCACCCGCCACTTCGCGCGTCACGTGTGTATCAACCAATTACATTTTTAAGCACTCCCTGTTTACCGCGAGAAATACTCGCGGAGTCAACCGTCTGAAATTCGTACGTGTGTTACTACACTAAAGTAGAATGGTGAGCTGTAAATATGAAACTCTCCGGTTCAATTCTCGTTCAGAGGATTATCACTGCACGTAATAAAAATGTATCATTTTAATTTGTTAAAAGTTTATGTACCATCGTCTATAAATTCATTATAACAGGTCATTCATCTATTAAATACGATAAGAAATTTATACTTCAACACGCAACTAGTGATAAATACGGCTAAGAATCGATTAAAAGAAATTAGGACCAATCAAGGAGTGATACAAGGATATAGTTTATCGCCTACTTCATTTAATATACTATGTATAGATCATATTTTTCGACACTGGAGAAGTGATGTTAGTTTATCTAAATGCTTTATTGTTTGCGGTTGTTGTGTGGATTGTGCAAGAGAGTAAGGATCATCTTCAAAAATCGGTATATGTTTTGAATGAACTAAGCAAGATACATAATTTTAAAGGTTTTGTAAACAAGTTAAAGATAATGGTATTTACTGGAAAAAAACCCACTAGGTTTAAAATATTATGGTAGATGATGTGGTCCTCGAACAAAAGTATCACCATGCAATTATTTAGGTTGTGACATCTGCTTTGATGAACATTTGGATAAAACGAAGAAAGTTAAAAATTTCAAGCAGTGTCCGAAAATATTGCCAGAACCCTAGGGAGGAAACCAAGGAAAGAAATTAAGATAAAATTCTATAAGCCGATGGCTCCCCGGTATCTACTCTATGAAAGAGAGTCGTAGATTAGTACCGGATTCCAAGACGGTAAAATACAGGTGGCAGAGATTACGATTTCTGAAACGAACAAAGGGTTGCACTCGTAGGAACTAAGGATTGAGGACATAAAAACGAAATTGGATGTTTACAACCTGAATTAAAAGAAAGATTGATATTTAATAACAGAATTGAAATTTGTTATGTCAACATCTTCTATTGTCTATAACAGCCAGGTGGAGTGTTAAAATTATTTGCACTTGATCTGCTAGTTCTAGGGCTACAAAAAATATTTCTGTTTCTCATCACATGGTCAGCCTATTATACGAATGAAGAATTTAAGAACAGAAGAGATAAGAGTGTAAAATACAATAAACAGAGTTATCTCCTTTGAGAGTAATGAATTTCATTATACAGCCAGACCTTGTGGTGAATGAAGTGAAGGTGTCATTTTAGGGTGGAAAGTAGATGCTTTTCAGAGGACCTGCCATGCTAATAAGCATACTTTTCTACTCAGTGAGGAAGCTATGGTAAACCATCTTTTTCCCCTTTTAACTTAGTGAAGCCTCTAGAGGTTTAAACCAGCCTTTCAGGCTGATGACCTAAACAACGAGTGACTCATTTATAGTTTAAGCTTGAGTTTTGTAATATTAATTTAATTGAAGTAATCAAGTTGTATTTGTTAGCTGTCTAAGTTTTATAATTAATTGTAATTATTAATTTGTGTCAATAGATAATTATTGTAAGTTAAGTAAGTCTGGTTGTTATTTATTATACCCAGATTCCTAACGAACCTAGGCGTTAAAATAACTAGGTGTTAAAATAATATGGCTTCCAATCCATTAAAAACGTTCCAATAATATGATTATGTAATACTGTATTGTCATTTGCCCCATAGGCAACAGTTTTTACTTGAACAGTACATGAAAAGACAACAAAACGTCAAGATAGCAGCGAGCTTCAAACCAATTTTTTTTTATAAACTTTTAATGAATCCCTGTTTGTACGAGAAGTACAATTTCATAAACGCATATTATGTTTCTAGAAGCTAATAATTCTCAGTATTAATTTTTTAATTATTTATTTATATTAACATTAACATATTCTTTGCATAATACAGATTAAATAAGAACAGAAAATGGTAAGGGTATTAAAATAAACATTTATGCTGGTACGTTAAATAATTAATTTTTATAGATTAAGAAATAATTAATTGATTAATGAAATATGTTAAGGATAAACTTTTCTCAGAGACATTAAAATTAATAATAAATTGAATACTTAAATTAAAATGTAACGTAATTCCGATAATAACTAAGAAATACACCTTGAAGGTCAGTCACAATGTGGGCTGTTACGATCGATGGTTGCATGGATGCTGTACCCACATCATCGTCATCATTGCCTTGACCTAAAGACACGTCTACACCATGGAATGCATTATCAGGGCGAATCACACCACAAAGGAAAATAATGAATTATAGAAATGAGAGTCAATAAGATAAAATTGTTATGTAATTGCTTGATCATCATTTTTTACTGTTTGTAATACTGTTGGTAATTTTTATGAAATATAAGGTTTAATGGTTTTAGATTTCGATCAACAGTGTCCTCTCACGTGATTTTGTATTCCTGTTATTCTGCAGTTAGAATGAGAAAAGATATTTGCAATAGTCTAAAATAGTTTTTACTTGCATCAATTTTCAAAGAATCACATTTTTGAACATCAACTCAAATGTTGATAGAGAGAAAAATGTCCTGTGTATTGGTTTTCAATAAATTATACGAAAATCTTTGGACATTCCGTTGATAAGTCGATTTCAATACATCGAATTATTTACAGAAATACACGTTTTCAGGCCTCGTTTGTGAAAACCAGAACAGCAAAAAATTGTACTTAAACTAAATTTTTTATAGTGTAAAATTTTTATATTCACAATTCATTTTTTCAATTGTCTATTCAACAGTTTACTTTTTAATTAACAATGATGCAAAACAGGTAAAAATTATTATTATAAGACAAAAAAATTGCATAATATTTTATTCATAATTTTAAACATAAATTTGAATAAATTTAACTGTAAATTGATGAACTTTTGGTACAGAATTAAAAAACAGGAGTAACAAAAATAACTTAATAGACCTATATATATATATAAAATATAATTTATTAAACACTGTAGCATATACATCCACTGTTTAATGAATTTTTTATTATAAATAAAATTTATTAAATAACCACTATTTCTGTAGTTATTAATTTAACTGACTGTAATTTAATTATTTAATTCATATGATTGTATTTGGCATGACTTAAAAAGGAGTTTAAAATTTATGTTAAAATATGTTTTTTTTTCAATGTTATAAAGAGCTGACGATATAGCGAAGCCACGAAAACAAAACAAAAGTAAGTGTTCTTACTTTTTTTTACTGTTCTGGTGGTTTTTTAATAATTTTATTTACAATATAAAATTAAATAATATAACTTAATATATAATAGAGAATTTAAATAGAAAGCTGGTTTTTAAAATGCATAAAATATAAAACTGTATATCGGGAAAGTGAATCAATTGTAAATACAATGCGAAAGCGGAGAAAGGCCTTTTTCTGTCATATATCAAGATAACCAAAAACCAGGCTAGTATAACAGCTCTTCAACTATTTTTGAATAAATAAAGCCAAAAACGATTGGTTTAAGGACATCCAGGATGATTTGCAGGATCTAGGTATAACGATGCAGCAAATTACAGACAGAGAGGAGAGAAGGATTCTGAGGAACAGAGACTAGAAATAAAAACATTTGAACGAAAACAATACACCATAACTGGTGAATAAAGAGCGGCCAGGTCGTTAAGAATGAAAACGTTTTGGGAGCAGATGAGGAAGCTGAAAGCCAAATCTGTAGCTCGTACTTTGAGGACTGAAATGTGTATGGACTGATTAAAGTGCTCCAATCTAGGTGTAAAAAAATTGAAAATTCATAATTTTCATAAACTTACAATGAACAAATATCCCGGGTTCGATTTCAGGCTAGGGTCTGGAAATTTTCACAAGACAAAACCCATTGTTCTAGTACATAACCCACCGAAGTCGCTAATAACCAAACAGTTGACGAGACTTTAAATACGTACACTAAATTATAAATAAACAAATGCACTAAAACGAAACAACTGAACCCAGCTTTTCAGAATTTTATTTCAGTGGATATTAAATCACGAGTAAGGAGATAATAATATGATACGCCTTATCTTGTTTCTGTTCCCCAACAGAATTTTTACTCCAGTAAAAAATTATTCAAAACCTAATTGCAAATCACTAATATTTCAAAGGTTACTCTCCGTGTGTTCCAGACAAAATGAGTAGGAAGCCCACATTATTACTAACATTATAAAAACAATAAAAAAAATTCATAAATTTATGACAAAATTTTTATTCAATTTTTTTCTTAATGATAGGTTCCTTTCATAGTCAACATTACACAACATTCGAATATATCTTAATAAATAAAAAATTTAAATCGATACATAAATTTTATTAAATAAATTTATGGTACCATATAATACGTACTAATTTTATTTGTACCTGAAAAAAAATCTTTAAATTTTATACACCTCTGTATAATTCACGAGACATTGTTACGTTTATAATAGTTTTTCGTGTAATCAATACAAATGTAATATTTAAATTATAATTTTTTATTCATAAAGATATTTGTAATAAAAATATTAGATATGACACTCCCAACGCCCATTGATGGACAGGCAGTCTTAATCATCCGATGATACAGCCGCAGATAAATCGTATTGTTATATCGGAACGGGTAGGCGATCGAAACAGACATAAAATCGTAATGCAAGGTCTTCATTTATCAAAATCTTTTCCCCTCCCTACTGACCTGTTCATTCAAATTATATTTTCCATTCCGATTATGAATGCGCACATTCTTAAACGATGCGTTGTCGTTCAATAAATTCTTTCACTTCTTTACAGCTCAAAAAAACCGCACAAAGTGTTTATTCACCTTGATCAAAGACTTGATTTTCATTTAAATAACAATTGTAATTCTTATCTTTTTAGAACTTTCTCAAACGGATTGTTTATGTCGTCTTTGTCCTTCATCAACAACTGACTGATGATCAATAACTAAAAGATTGTTTAGTTGCCCTATTATAAATTCCGCTGTATTGTATCAAACGCCTTCTATATATTTATTAGGATTTAAATAATATATTTTCCAAAGGCATTTACAAACAATATTACTGTACTAGTGACCCGTCCTCGTTTCGTTTTGCATTCAATAAAGAAGAGGTTATGGGATGGAGGTATTTCCTTAAGGTAATCAGGCGAAAATTTGTTTTGAACCTCTAAAAGCTTTACTAAGTAAAACGAGGAGTGAGGTGGTTTACCATGCCTTCTTCAGAGTGAAAAGTATGCTTATCAGCATGCCAGGCCCTCTGAAAAGCATCTACTTTCTACTCTGCAAATGACTCTTTCACTTCATTTATCACAGTCTGGCTGTATCGTATAATAATGAAATTTATTAGTCTCAGAGGAGATAACTCTGATTAGTGTCTTTTACACCTCTATCTATTCTATTCTTAAATGCTTCAGTCATATAATGACCATGTGATAAGAAACAGATATATTTTTTGAAGCCCTGGAACTAACAGAACGAGTGCAAATAATTTAACACTGCACCTGCCTGTTATGGATAGTGTGTTACTGTATGGGGCTGTGATGGAGGTGTTATGCAATGAAAATATGGTTTTTAGAAAATACTATCAAGGTTTCTTTCAAGACATCCATTTTTGCGATTTATCTGAATTCTTATTTGTAAGTAAACTTGTCATATACTGAACAATAGACGTAGTGTTGGATAAATTATTTAGTGAAGACAGAAAGGATATTGAGAAAACCGGAATTAACAGAGAAAACTTAATGAATCGAACCAAATTCAGACAACTAATTACGGACTTTAAGGGCTTCCATGAAAAGCAATAACAAAACACCGGGGGGACAGAAGAGTTTACAGTCAGCGAATGATGAGATTGTGGGCTGAAAAAAAAAATCCAGAAACGTCTAAAGTACCCTCGCGTTGTGCTAAAATTGGCCCCATGCGAGGAAAATAATTTTAGGTAAGCATTCGCTACCATTCTAAACTACGTAATGGTTTTCTAAGAGTGCCGACTCTATAAATAAAGATTGGCAACCACTCTAGAAAATCGCTCTCTTTAATAAACCGCCTTCAAAAAAGTGAGTGTCTTCATATTTTTTGAGTCCTAACCATGTTCTCCAACCATGAGAATTTCCTTCGTTTAGGTCTGCGCCTACTCTTAGCTTTGCCTTCAAGAATAAGACTGAAAAGCTGATACATATCACTCCTTAATAAAATGACCGAGATAGGCAGTCTTCTTTTGATTTTGCTGGTAATATGACCGGTCCTTCATTCATGGACTACGTTCCAAAGTCCATATTTCCACATCATGCAGCAGAATAGAGAAAAAATAAGTCGTATAAAACCTCTACCTCACAGAAAATGAAATGGTAATATTAACATAATTATACAATATTAATTCTTCATATTAGGAAATATATCGTCGTTTAAATACAAGTTCTTATTTCCACTGGTCGCTCAAGATCTACTATAACCCAAACTCTTAAGTACTTGAATTTTTGAATCTTTTTAATAGGTTGAGCTGTTAATAAGTCTAATCGAGTATGAGTAACTGAACAACATTATTTTTGTTTCAGTGAGCTGATATTCAGAGTGACCTCTTTAGAAATTCTCTGGACTTGTAGTTGTTTAGGCCATCAGTCGAAAGGCTAGTTTAAACTTCTAAACCCTTTGCTAAGTAATCCTTCACTAAGTGGAAAAATATGCTCATCAGCATTACATTATCCTCTAAAAAAGCATCTACTTTCCATCCAAGAAATGATACCGTCACTTTATTCACCATAGTATTGCCAGATCCAGTGGTGAATGTTAATCTACCTCTTCTGTACTTAAAATGTTTCAGTTATATAAAGGGCTGACCAAGAGTCATATTCTATCTTACAGGACATTCTAATTTCCTAATTCATACAACTTCGCTTCCACATTTACCAAATAATTCACGTAAAAATATAAAAATATGTTTGAATATGGGCCTGTCATGAAAGCTAAACCTGAGGTTCGCTACTGGGTGACGTCACATACAAGTTATTATCACCAATTAAAACATATAATTGGTTGTCTTCTGGCAGAGTTGTAAAATTATTCATAAATAATTTTTTTTAAATGTACTGTTAGCTTACCCTAGAAAATTTTAAAATACTATAAACGTTTACACAAATTATTATATCATTGTATGTTTTTCTTTCAAACATAAACATTTTTAAATGATCTTAGAAATGAAATGCGAGTCCCATTGTTTATATTTTTGTAAAAAAATAAATAAAGATAGCCTTGAGTATTGGTAGAGAAAGATAAAGAATTAAACAAAGTTAAATGATCAAACTTAATGTTTGTGTAATGAATTACAAAAATTAACTTACGGGCAAAAGTAACGGTTTTTTTATTTAACTAAAAATCATAGTAGTAATTATACGGCATAAAATTTCTACATCAATAGTAAAATAACTACTTGATGAATTAAAGTAAACATTTTAAAATTTCTATAGTAAAATATTTAAAAAGTAAAAATCAGATCAGTTTTTTTGTAAATGTTGTCAGAGAAATACATAAGAAGGGAGATTGAGCAGGTGGTTCGCGGTTTCAAAGAACTAGACTTTATAAACACCTGTCCTCAAGCGTCTTAAAACAACTGACAACTCTCTTGGAACCAGGAATCAGGATATCAGCCTTGTAAATATCTCCAGTAAAGCAAGAGATATGTTAAATCTTTATTGTGGTAAGATATTCTTCTATTATTGGCAACATTTAAGTAGTATTCTTACTGTTTTGTTTCTTGCTATACCGGTAGTACAACGGAATTTGAACTATAGGGAAATAGCATAAATTTTCATTAGTTTGTTAATATTTTCTTCCCATGAATAAATGAAGACTTGCTATAATCAGGAATCATTAGAACATGGTGAGACCTTTAAAATAATATCAATTTTTATACACTTTAAGCTGTATTTTAGCTTAAAATAAATCTATACATATATATAAATCTGCCCATAACAGACAGGTGGAGTGACAAATTATTTACACTCAATCTGTTCGTTGCAGGGCTAAAATAAATAGTTCTGTTTCTTATCACATGGTCAGTCAATTAAATGACTGAATCATTTAAGAACAGAAGAGGTAGAGGTGTAAAAGACACTAATCAGAGTTATCTTCTCTGAAAGTAATGAATTTCATTATACAGCCAGACCCTGTAGTGAATGAAGTGAAGGTGTCATTTACAGAGTGGAAAATATGTGCTTTTCAGAGGGCCCGGCATGCTGATAAGCGTACTTTTCCATTCAGTGAGGAAGGCAATGGTAAACCACCTCACTCCTCGTTTTACTTAGTAAAACCTCTAGAGGTTCAAACCAGCCTTTCGGCTGTTGACCTAAACAACAACAACATATATATAAAATTTGATGTATGCGTGTGTGTAAGTATGTGTGTGTGTATGTATGTTCCCCTTTATCTCCTAAGTTACTGAACCAATGTTCATGCAGTTTTTTTATGTTGTAACTACGATGCCAGTGGAGGTTTTAGGTTATTGAAACCCTTAAAAATTTAGCCCTTAAGGGTTGAAAATAATGTTTATGTACTACATTAAGGCTTTTATGAGGTTAGAAATCTGCTGCTTTTAAACCAGCTTATGTGATTCAAATAAAGATTTGTCATAAATAAAGTCATATGATTTAGCAAATAGCGACATGGTGCTAAGGATCAGCTGGTGATAACGTCACATGATAATTTTATTGTATTTTATTATATAGATACGATTTTGTATTGTTGAGTATTTTATAAAAGTAAAGTTCTGTGTTTCTTTAATTTGTTTTAATTCTCTTTTAATTGGTGAGTGACCAATTGCTTTGATATTTTATTTTGAAAAAAGTGATTACACCATTTTTCGCGTGCAAAGCCGTGACGAGGCATACTAGTAAAAACATAAATTTGCAACCGTTTCTATTTAAGTATTGTAAATTTTATGATTACGTCACATTGTATGTTTGGAGTAATGGTAAAGTGGTTGCGTGGAGGTGTAGAGATAAGAGGGTTGAATCCATCAGCGGAAAATTTTATTATTGTAAAAAAATATTGAAAATATTTAAAAAAAATTAATTATTTATTTATTTTTACCTGGTCATCAAAGTACACCGGTAATCACTAACTTCTTTTTTATCCTTAATGTGTGTTCATTTTAATCTGTTCAATAATTCAGCACAATGAACAATCCCATTACCCAATGAGATGAGGATGGTGTGTATGACGTGTAAATGAGGTGTAGTCTCGTACAGACCCAGGCCGACCATTAAAAGAGTTTATGGTTGATTGAACCCAACCATTAAAGTACACCGGTAATCTATATCTAGCATTTAAATCCGTATAAAAGTCGTCGTCGTCGTCCATCATGGTTAGACTGTAATTTACCCTGTTCCGGCGTCACCTCCTCCTTGGTCTTCCTACTCCACTTGTACCCCTCGGTTCGTAAAGCCATGCACTCAAAGGTACTAGGTCATGTGATATTCTAAATAAATTATCAGTCCATTGTCTTTTATATTTCGTGGTGAGCTTATTTAATGGTTGGTTCCACATTCCTTTCATATCACCTCACTCCTGATGTGGTGATCATATCACCTCACTCCTGATGTGGTGATGTGGTCTTGTTTCGTGCATTTTTTATCATGTCTAAGAAATCTCATTTCTCCTACTTGGATCGTTGACTTTTATTTCTTGTTCCATACATTAGTGTCAGTTTGGTCATCACCTTGTAAAACTTTATTTGTATAAAAGTAATTACCGTAACTAGGATTTGAACCATGGAATCTTCATCTTAGAAAATCAGCTGTTAAACATCTAACTCGTGGCGACGACCCACTAGACCAACCCGGTGAGTAATTGTAGAAAATATTAATATAAGCAATCGAAGATTGTGCTTTGTACTTTATATCCATAAAAATACTTCATTAATGAAATATATAACGGGAAAGAAAGGGACTAACGAACAAAATAGAAGTGTTAAGTTGATAAAAATTCATCAACCATGGTTTCTTACATTTTTAGATTATATTACTGAAACATAATGGTTTCTCATAGCGGCAATCTAACCTTATTGTCGAAACAAAAAAATGTAGATCCATAATAAAGTGAACTTCTATCATGGGAATTGCTCTCCTTTTGACTCAACAACTATACTTTCCTCTTAATCTTAAATGGCTCAACAAAATGACCAGACCACATTGGAATGTCAAAACAGAAATAAAACAAAAATTATTATTACATTTACTATTTTTTAAAGTGAGAAAAAACTATTAAAAAATATTTATGTATTATATTATGTAGTTTTTATAACGTATATTTTATGTAATACAAGCAAATGCATTGAAGGAACAAAAAGATGAAGTAGATGATTCTTTTTAATTCTTCGTGATGGTTCTTTGAAGAAACAAGCCAAACAACATTCTGGTTCAAATGTTCTATTTTCCCACGCATTGGATTGGCGGGACATCTTGCAATGAAATTCTGTTATGTAGTTGTCGTTGGTGTAGTGTATTATGTCCATTTGATTTTATTAATTTATATTTTCACTTTCCTCATACTGAGTATTCTTTTGTTAATTTTATATTTTTATTGTTAAATAATTTGTTTTGGCATAAAAGAGCCATCAAATTTGTTTACAGTAAAAGCTCACGTATCAGAATTGACTTATCACCATTACTAAAAGATTAAACTAATTCATTTCTAAATCAAAAGTTGCAAATATGAATTACTTACAGTAACCATTTTTTTAAGGTTTTAATTTTCGAGGTGATAATGTAATACTATCCGACCTTCTAGAAATGGTTGAGGGAATAGTTTGTTTATTGTAAGAAATTATGTACTGTATAGGGTGAAGTGTATTGAATAACGATAGGGAATTGTGATATACGAGATGTTTTGAATAGGAGTTCTAGGAAATCGAAAGTGGTAGAAACGTTTGTTTTTATTTTGATTCCTTTTACTATCTCTCACTTAGGTGATTTAATCATTTAAGAACAGAAGAGGTAGAGGTGCAAAAGACACTAATCGGATTTGTCTTCTCTGAAAGTAATGAATTTCATTATACAGCCAGACCCTGTGGTGAATAAAATGAAGGTGTAATTTGCAGAGTGAAAAATATGTGCTTTTCGGAGGGTCCGGCATGGTGATGAGCATACTTTTCCACTCAGTGAGGAAGGCAACTGTAAACCACCTCACTCCTCGACTTACTTAGTAAAACCTCTACAGGCTCAAACCAGCCTTTTGGCTGATTACCTAAACAACAACAACACAATAGTTTAATATATTCATTTAACTGTCTTTTATATAGTCTATTATTATAAACACATAATTAGAACATGCTTGAACAAGAAAACATGGAAAAACGGCCACTGGAATATAGTATCCAATGAATCCACGGTATATCAAACAACAGAACCAGTAATAGACTAAGCACAATTAAGAAAAAAAGAATTATCTTTTTAGGACATATAATTATTTAGAACACCGGAAAATAGAGCACTTAGAAAAATCATAAAGGTAATTTGGAATAAGAAATACAATTACACTGGAAGATTTAAAACGTAAATCAGTAAAAAAACTAAAGTACTAAAAAACAAACACAGTATATTACAAGCTAAAACTAGAAAATACAGAAAGAGTCTTTTAAGACTAAGAAAGAAAAGCAAGGGCCGATAGAATGAAAAAAATACTGGGAACAAATACTTCAAAAGAGATCCAACAAGAAATTGACTAAATTGATCCAATGTTGTCAAACAAGAATAAAAAAAACACACATACTAATTCTCAGAATAATTAAACAACTCATTTCATTAAAATATCAATTAAAACAAATTTTTAAAATATCGATTTAAATATTGTTCTAGCTGAACTGTTGCATATGTTACAGAATAGTGGCAAATTTGTTGGAAGAATGTTGATTGTTTGGAAAACTCTAGGTATTTCTCTAGACTCTAGGTAAAACAACAGTTAGCGCCTTTGTAATCAGTTAGTTGTTACTTGAATTGTGAATGGAAAGTGCGTCAGTCCATTCGAAATAAAGTTTTAACGAGAACGGTTCTGAGTTACGTTAACAGTGCTTGTGCGTACCGGTGTACAAGTGGTTGTGGACAGGTAAACAATTATTTTGATCTGTTAAATGACATTATTTTAACTTGATATTGAAAAATCGACAAAACAATACTTTTCTTCCCTATATATTCATATAGGGCAAGAAAAAGTAAAAATGGTGATAAAAATCGAATGCTAAAGGTTTCTTTGTTTTTCTTTTTTCTGGAAACAACCTGTTTGAGTTATTAATGTTTTTAAAATTTCTGTGAACTAAGAATGTTAATTGTGTTAACAAGTAGCCTATCTAATTCATCTAATTAACATTTATGAACACACAGCCAAGTAGCTATAAGTTTTCTAATAAGTTTAATTTCATTAAGTAGATACTTTTAAACTAATTACATACGTACACATATTATTCCATTATTACCATTTCCTAATGTGAATAACTAGCCGTCAGTAATTATCACAGTCTAATTGTAGTAAGAAATGAGTAATGTAGTTTTAGAACTACTTGTTAAATTATCGACTCATGTCTGCAAATTATGAAATCGTTTATATAAAGAACTATTTATTCTATAACTATAAAGTTATTCTAGGTATCAGACTACTCTAGCAGACTGGTCCAACCCGCGACCCCCGGACCACATGCGTTACTCTTATTCATTTTGTTGGCACTTTGTAGGACTGCTCAACTAGAAAAGCCTTTGAAATGTAAAACAGCTTACTGACTACAAACATTGAAAGTAATGATTTCATTATACAGCCAGAACCTATGGTGAATGATGTGGAGTCATTTGCAGGGTGGAAAGTAGAGGCTTTTCAGAGGGCCTGGCATGCAAATAAGAATACTTTTCCACTCACTAAGGAAGACATGATAAACCATCTCACTCCTCGATTTACTAGTAAAACCTCTGCATGTTTAAACCAACCTTTCGGCTAATGACCTTAACAACAAACAACAACAAGTAATTATAAATAAAAAAGCAAAAAGGCCGCTTCCGTAGCGTAGTGGTAGTGCGCTAGCGTACCACGCGGAGGTCCCGGGTTCGATCCCGGCCAGGTTCTGTAAATTTTCACACGTTAAAACCACCGTTAGATATCCCACCGTAGTCGCTAATGACCGCGGTGTTGATGCGACTTTAAATAACCAAAAAAGCAAAATAATCAAAATATAGGCTTTACCATAACATTATTATTTATAATAACTAGTAAACAAAGCTAAAAACGAAATTAACAACACAAAGTTATATAACTGAGTTGAACTAATGTTTATTTCATGTGTGATTACAGATTTATTTTTAGATTTTTAGATTCCAGAGTAGGCGCAGGTATATAGAAAATAATGCAAATATGAAAACTTCATTCGAAATTCAATGTAAGACAATGTTTTTTATATTAACGTATACATAAACAAACCGGTTTTTCTTCCCAAAATAACTTAATAGATCTAATAATCTAGGGTTGTAAAATTAATTTTAGTCTTAAACATTAGATTAATAATTAGGAAAACGTTAGCGTGATTCTATGAATGTGATAGTCAATGAAATTCATGGTACAAATAATAAATATCAGTAATTAACAGTTAAGTTATACAATGTCTAAATTTAACCGAGGGTGAACTTAACCGAGGAAAGTAATTTCCTCTGGTATGATAAGTAGCAATCGGATTGCGCATTAATATAGGCAAGGAGCGACCGAAACAATTAAAGATATTCAGGTTATGGCGTGCACGTTGCACAAGGAATTGATATAGTTGATGATGTTCCTGATAACAACGACGGGGAATATTACAAGAGAAATTAAACACAGACGGGGCCAAAAGTTAATGACCGTAATTAGTGGGGAGAAGTTTTGGAAATGGCCGTTGTTGAGAGAGAGACACGTCGACTGAATAAGTGAAACAACCAAGTGTGAACAAACCAAGGAATAAGAAAGGTACTGCTATAATGAAATATGGTAATTGCTTTCATTGTGAATGTCTGTGTCTCTGCTGTTATTTTTATACATTCTAACCTGAACCAAAAAATTCTTAAGGCGCGTTCTCACGAATCAAGTTAAGTTGATCAACAAAAGTTGAATGCGACCTTAGGGGGACTGGATCGAAAACTCATAAAAATTTTCGATATTTGGTTTTTGATTTTAAAATATTGTTTAAAATTCCCGCTTTAACCCTTTATAGGGTAGTACTTCGGGGAAAAATATAAATTTTGTTTAATAGGGACTGTATTTATACTTTATTTTATGAACTGTATTTACTTTTTATGTATATACTTTTATAACTGTATTTATTATATTTTATGTATAGGGAATGCATTTATAGTGCAAGAACCGTAAGATATTTCTTTTTTTATTTTAAGCTCTGGCAATTATACTTACAAAGGAACGTTTATTGAAATAGGAATCACAATGTTTAGTGGTAAGAATGCTTATAAAAACAACTTTTATTCCTATATATCAGAAAAATGTGTAGTTTAGCTTATCTCAACTTTATATTAGTATGAATGCTTGCGTTCAAGTAAAAAACTCGATTTTTTTAAGCACTGTACAAAAGTAACAACAAAACAACACGGTAGCGTACGCTGGTATGAATCGTTATCACGTTCGTGTAACTCATGAAGCAAATGGTCGCTGCGCGCTAATTTCAAAATGTGGATAGCCTACTTACCAGAAACCATCTATGAAACCATAAAACGCCAATAGGGCTCAACTGCATAGCTTATTCTTAAAAAAAATCAACCTTATTGCCAGTGGTAAGTATACTTACCAAAGAACTATATATGGTGGGTACTTAGAACGGAGAAAATTAAAAATTTTCACATATCCGGTTTTTGCACATTATTAAAGTTCAGAATTTTCTGCATCCAATGATGTATAATTTGTTGGGGTTTTTGCAATTATTAACCCAAAAAAAATTAAAAATATGTTGAACCCTTACGTTATTTTCTAAACGTTATCAGTTTGCTTAAACACATGTATTTTTTGAATGACAAACGATAAACCCATAATGTTGTTTTTGTTTTAAAACTTTTAAGTTGGCATTAGACCAACTGTGAATGTAACAGTTGTGGAATTTCCAGATTATGATCCTGGAATGTATTAGAAATAACTATTTTTTAGTACTTATAATGTGTTCTCTTTTAGTTTTTCTTGTTTCCCGCAAACAGCAATTTTTAACACATAGGGAACATTTTTTCAGCCAAATGTGAACGGATTTTAATGACATTTTTGCACAGCCTTTTATACCATAATTTAAATGTACTGAGTTAATATTACAGTAAAAAAATATGTTTAAATATTTATTTCCGCTTAAATAGGAAAAAAAATTATGCTTTTCAAAAATTGTATTTTCAAAAATCATTTTCTTATCTTCCTTACAATACATATAAAGATGCTACTAATTCTGCGGGTGTAAAATAGCATGAAAAGTAACCACAAAAAAATTGAACCGGATAATTGTCGTTGTTTTTGAGTAAATGTTCCTTATTAACATTACGGAGATAGGCATTCCGGATACCCTTAAAATGATTTATATATTTATCAGATATGTAGGTAGGGTAGAAATGTTTTTATGATTTATTTTGTTATCGTATGTTTTTGCACTATTACCTAACTTCGTCCATTCTCAGTTAGGACCCGTTTTTTGAGAAAATTGCATAAAAGTGAAAAATTACACGAATAAACTACTACTTCCTTTTGACCGATTTTGATTAAAATGTTCGTGTTGGGTCCGGTAGTTGTATGTGTCGTAAGTTTCAAGTTTCAAGTTTGTACAATGTTCCGTTCTTGAAATATTCTGTTCACACACACATACACACACAGACCAATCGCTAAAAACATGTTTTTGGGGTTCAGGGGGTCTGAAAACGTGTAGATCCGTTGAAAACTTGATTTCGAAAAATCGCCATGAAAACAATATTTTCCTTCCTATATTTAGGCAAGAGATAGTAAAAAGGAGATATGTACAGAAACATGAAGCAAGGCTCCATCAACATGTGAACATTGGAGCTCTATAATTCCTCGGAAACTCAAATGCAGCGCACCGGCTCAAGAGAAAAAACCTTTGATTTAGTGTACAATTATAAAAAATTGTGTAGTGCACAAAATAAAAGTGTAGGGTATTTATATTGGGAACAAAAAAAAATTAACATTATAAACTGTTTACTTTTAAGAATATTTTTTTAGTAATTTAGGTCAGAAAAATATTACTCATTAGTCTCAGACGAGATTACAGTAGTAAAAAAAATCTCCTTAATTATTAAAGTCCCTTGTAGTTTTCCAAACTTTCTAGCTCTTCCCTCCATTCCACTTTTCGAAAAACCGTTACTCTTAATGATTTTACCAGGATACTTAAATTCAGTTTTATATAGCATTATCTCTTTTAAAGATTTTAATTGAACATTTAGTTTTTCTTTATCCCATCCTTAATTTTTTGTTACCATTCAATTGCTTATCAATAAACCCGTGAGAAATTGACCTAATTTTGTAGTGAAAATATATTGTTAAAAATTGATATGGATTTCACATATTAAAAAAAAACTACTAAAAATGTTATATACTTATTTGTCTCGTTTTGCACTGATTCTTCCTTGTACGTGACTAGAACATTAAATAAATTTATTCAAATTCTATTTTATTTAAGAATTAAAATTCATTGCAAGGTTTAAAATATTCTGCAGATGGTTTCTTTACAACGTGGAAAAATTCCATTTTTAAGTAAAAAAGACCACAATACCTTATCGCGTAGTTTTTTGAAGGTTTTATTTGTTCATTTCCTTGAGAAAGAATAAAATTTTATTGTTGAGAGAGTACTACTCTATTTTTTAGTTTTGTAACCTGAATTTTTAAGTACAGTTGTACATTTACTTAAATGTTATTACTTTGTTATCATCGTAATATTTGTATTATTTAAATATCTGAGCAACTAAGTTTATTACTTAAACATTACAATGTATTAAAATACCATTTTGTTATTATACATTATAATAAAGACTATTAACTCAGAAATTTTGTAGCTTTTCTGGCCTAGTAACCAATCGTAATGAGTTTTGCTATCAATTTAGGTTACTTTAAAAACTTTTAAACATATTTAGCTAATACATTTCTTATTTATATTTATTTTTCCTACTTGCAAGCTGCTCAACAAAGTTTTTTTTTAACTTTATTTTATTGAAATTTCACTCTGTACAATTTGACAACTAGTGAAAATGATAAAACTATAACTATGTATTAAGGTACTTCAAGGAGAACACCACCCAGCGACAGGACCTAGCGTTATAAGCATGCTTGTTTATAATTATTAGTTTAAATTTTGAAAATTGTGTACGTACGTAGCCAATATAGTTTACATTATAGAGTCTATGCTCCATCGTCTACGTAGACGTCTTGGGGGATTACCTGGGAGATGTTCATTGTCTAGATCACGTATAAGGGGGTTCCAGTGGTTGAACAGTTTGTCCGTAAATCTGAGATAAAGTCTGTAAAAAGAATCGTTGACATAAGGTGTATGTAAGTCCGTGTAAAGAGCCGCGTTAGATACGTAGGAAGGAGCGTTTGTTATGCGTCTGAGAGTCTTGAACTGAAATCGCTGGATTCGAATTACAACGGATGGTTTTACCGAGCCATAAATCTGGCTCCCGTACGTCCACGTGGGTTTGAGGAGAGTTTTATACAGAATAACTTTTGGGGAGAATGTCAGTTTAGAAGGTTTCGAAACTAGTCGGTACAGTTGTTTCAGTCGATTGTCTAGAGCCCTTCTCTTTACATATACTTTTTTATTCCACGTGAGACGACGATTAATGTATAACCCAAGGTATCGGGTATGGTCACTCTGCGGAAAAGGTGTATTAAAAAGAAATACTGGTGGACACGTTTGTCAACGCAGCGTAAAAGTCACATGAAATGTTTTGTCTATATTAACTTTTATTCTCCATTTGGTAAACCACAGTCCCTAAAGGAATTATGAATGCTGAACATTGTAAGAAGTTATCGTGGGGTCCCTTGGACTGATCGAGTAACAAATGAAGAGGTTCTCAGAAGAATGGGGAAGAACCGGGAGGTACTGACCACTATCAAGTCTCGAAAGCTACAGTACTTCGGGCACATTATGAGAAATGCAACCAGATATGCCCTCCTGCAAGCCATTCTACAAGGGAAAATTTTTGGAAAGCGGGGACCAGGTAGAAGAAGAACATCCTGGTTGAAGAACCTCAGAGTCTGGTACAATACAACTTCGGTACGGCTTTTCCGAGTTGCTGCAGACAAGATGAAGATTGCCATGATGATCGCCAACATTCGTAACGGATAGACACATCAAGAAGAAGATCGTGGGGTCGTCGGATGAAGACAAAATTACAGTGTCATCAGCAAAAGAAGCTATGTTGGTGTGTAAGCCGGAAGGTATATCGGCTGTAAAAATACTGTAGAGAAATGGAGCTAATATTGATCCTTGTGGAACACCTGCTAGTATTGGGAAAAAATTCTGAAAGCGACGTATCTTGACATACGACATAAAATCGCTCTGATAAAAATGGCTGAAGTATAAGGTAATAAGTAGCTGGGAGAAAACGCAGTTTACTGAGAAGTCCATCAACAAAGTTGCATCAACACTACTTGGTCATTACCGACTACTGTGGGGTATGAAACGGTGGATTTGAACGTGAAACAACCCCAATTATTTTGTTTTAACTGCATAATTTTTAACTCCATCTTGTATAACATAAAATAATTAGTATATGAAGCAATTTTAATTGAAACTTTAGGAGTCGTTACAGAAAATATCGAAAAAATGGAAAAAATACACAATAAACTACCACTTTCGGTGACCCATTTAATGAAAATGTTCGTTCTAGGTACCCTTGTATTATACGAAGTAAAGTTCCAAATTTCAACTTTGTGCAACGTTTTATTTTTCAGTTATTTTCTTTACCCCTACAAAGACCAATTGATAAAAACTTTTTTTGCTTTAAGAGACCTGAAAACGTGTATTTTTACGGAAAATTTGATTTCGAAAATTGACATGAAAACAACTTTCCCTACCTATATTTCATACAGGGCAACAGACGGTAAAATCATTGAAGGCTTTTTGCAAAATAATCATTAGTATGTGAAAAGGAAAATTAGATTCATATCTGGATTCAGTACTACCCAAAAATACAGAAGTATTCAGTCAATTAGTGATTTTTATATAGACTACTATTTCCATCAAAATCGGCAAAAAATGCGATTGTTAAATATTGCAGCCCAAGTGTGCATTTCACTACAAAAGTGTATGTAATAAATGTTATAGGAAATAAATAGATCTACAACTTTTATTTAAGTATTTTCTTTTATAGAGCCTAGTTTGCCGACAATTAGTGATTTTTCATATTTTTAAGTCTCGGTCAGTGGTTGATTTTCATTATGCGTCATTCACTCATGACTGAAATTAGGTTATGTTTTTCAATTTACATTGTTTACTAATGATTCTACGTAGGTTATAAATTTGGTTTTTATTTACATTGCCAAGAAAAAATTGTGCGAGTGTTTCACAAAAGAGTTTTTTGCACCTTTTAACAAAAAAGAATTTCTGTATCGATTTACAAGTAAATAGTTAAACTTATAACCTGTTGTAACATTATAAGTGATTTTAACTAAAATAAAATGTTGGAATAGTGTTCTGAAGTGTACAAAATTACAGTTTTTTTCTTAATAGACTGGGCGCGATAGCTTCTCATCATAACTTGTAAGCTATCCTTTTAAATTATATGTATCGATTTATATAACCAAAACATATTATTTTTTATACCTTTCTATATTTTGGCAGGTGCTCTTGAGGTAGCAGGTACTTGGACTTTTTCTAAACTCCTCTTTTTTTGTTTTAAAGAAAGTCTATGGCTATAATAAACTACCGATTTTTTTATGCTATAATTTTCGATTAGATGTAGTTTTTCAATTTCTCATGTTATTTAATTTTCATTCATCTGATCCCTTATATTAAGTTTTCCGAAAAAATCCTACCTGTATTTTATTTTATCGTAATTTCTAGTGTTTTTTTTAAATTAAAAGACTTCAGAACAACCATAAGGTAGAGTCGATAACTTTATGAACACATGATTCGAATAATTTTTTGTATCCTCTGTAGCAAAGAAGGTGAAGGCTTTTATGTTAAACAGATGAAAAAAAAAATCTGGTGTCACAGTCACACGACTTTCTCTTACCAATACAATAATAAAACATACAACCCATGTTTAATCATTAGTAAATAATGCAAAATGAAAAATATAATCTAATTTAAGTCATGAGTTAATGACGAAGCTCTGCCTAAGCTTTGTAAAAGCTAAACTCTATAGAAGCAAATGATAGAAATAAAAGTTGTAGACTTTTTATTTCCTACTATAACTTTATTTATAAACATTTTTCTTGTAAAAAGCATACTAAGGGCCAAATATTTAAAAATTCTCATTTTTTAGCGATTTTGATGAAACAAATACAGAAAATCACTAATTATTGCTTAACTAAGCGTTGTACAAAAACGTGTTTGAAATAGAAGTTGTAGGTTTTTAAACGTTATATAACTTTTATTATAAAAACACTTGTTTGCACTAGAAAGCATATTAAGACTACAATCTTAAAAAGAACATTTTTTACCACGAGAGCACAACCTTCCCAAGAATTTCAGCAGACATGGTGCTTATCCTATCTTTTAGATTCTTGTACTAGCTGGTTTTATTTGTACAGTTGTAATTGGGTTTCCAACATGTCAGATTGAATGAGAAATTAAACGTTTTAAGTTATTTTTACTTTCTCTTGCCTATATGAATATATAGGAAGGAAAGTATTGTTTTTATGTCGATTTTTAGAAATCGAGTTTTCACCGGATGTATACGTTTTCAGACCCCCTGAACCCAAAAAACATGTTTTTAGCGATTGGTCTGTGTGTGTGTCTGTGTGTGTGTGTGTGTATACAAAATATCTCATGAACGGAACATCATACGAACTTGAAACTTGAAACTTAAGTTACATACCACTACCGGACCCGACACGAACATTTTCATCAAAATCGGTCAACCGGAAGTAGTAGTTTATTCGTATAATTTTTCACTTTTTTGCGATTTTCTCAAAAACTGGTCCTACGATTTTTTAAAAATAGCCTGGTTTACTCAATTTTTTATTCTCTACAAGATAGGGTAGGCGCCATGTTTGCTGAAATTCTCGGTGAGGCTGTTTTTACGTAAAAAAGTGTTTTTTAAGATTACAGCTTTAATATGCAATTTAGCGCAAAAGTTTATATAATAAAAGTTGTAGAAAATTTAAAAACCTACAACTTTTATTTCAAGCATTTTTTTGTATAACGCTTAGTTTAGCGGTAATTAGCGATTTTCTGTTTTTCTCACGAAAACGTGTGAAAAATCGATTTTTTTAACATTTCGGCCTTAGTATGCACTTCACGACAAAAGTGTATATAATAAAATTTATAGAAAATTAAGAGATCTACAACTTTTATTTAGAGAATTTTTCTCTACAGAGCCTAGTTTAGCGTGAAAGTGTGATTTTCCGCTTTTTTTTAAGCCAAATTGAGTTCGATTTTCATTTTGCGTCATTCACTCATGATTAAAATAAGATTATGTTTTTGAGGTTAGTTTTTGTTTATTTCTAATATTTTATTACTAATGTTAGGTTTATTATTAATTATTTGCATTGGCAAGAGAAAGTTGTGTGAGTGTTTCACACCAGATTTTTTCCTTTAAACTCAGCAAACGGGGGGGGGGGGGTTTGCCAGTAAATATATGTGTATGGAGTCACACAATGTTGCGTAGTTGATCCTATTCTATTTAGAAAATTTTAGTCATAATAGTACAACTACGTAATATTCAAACCCGTGCCAACAATTTAACATATTTTATAAGTCTTTTGAAAAGAAAATGATCAAATTAATATTCTAGACTTCCAAGTAACACATTATGAAAATTATAAAAGAGAAAATTTATAGCTTTATTTGGAAGCTACTCTAAATCATATAAAAGCCTGCATGTAAAAGTACAATACTTATATATAAAAATACAGTTGTGTCTGCTACAAATTTTATGTCCTGTGTACTTTACTATGTGGGTAATAAAAATCTGTACTTGTATCGAGATTTAAGAAATGATTTACTAATAAAAATAAAATATAAAACTACCCCACGTGCTGTACCTACTAATACAATATTGTTATTACCCTACATAAAGTACCATCTTCGTAGAAAAAAAAGAATAAAAACTAGACCGACAACTTGCCCGTATTCAGATTTTTATGGCTACATTATTTATCCATTTGTTCTTGTAATGGTTTATATTTTCTCTTTTCCTTATTTCTATTAATTTTACTATTTTTTGACCGTAATTTAATTAATTCAATATGCAAACAAAGTATTAATATAAATTAATTAACGGATAATAACATTCTTGAATCATTTTCTAGCAATTTAACATGAATTTTAAAATGGAAACAGTAATAAAACAAATCAATGTATTTAAAAAAACTAAGGAGTAAGAGGGAGACTGCAGATTTCTTTAGAATAAACTTAAATGAACAATGAACATTAAAAATGTCTCGCGTTACTTGAAAAAAACTGTGGAAAATTGCTATCTTAAATATTTTATTTATTTACATATAGGGCAACTCTTAAAAACTAGTGTCTTTGAGTCTTAGTATCTGAAGGGGAGTGTGGATCTCTATCCTAAGCAATGTAAATGTTTGTACCTTTTACTCAACTACCACTACAGCTAGAGCTACAATTTTTTTAATTTGTATGAAAGGCCACTCTTTGGTACATAATTAGAATGTGTAGCATTTAACTCTGGTAAGAATTTTGATTTTCACAATTTTTTTAAAAAGAGACCATTTTTCATCGAATAATCACCGAAAAAACTTTTTCACCCACAATTTTCAATATTTTTAAAAAAGGCACATTCAATCAATAGAACTGGATGATTAACATACTTCATAAAAATTTCAGCCTTGTACCTTTTGTGGAAGCTGAGAAAAAGGTACATAAAGTTCTAAAAATGACGTTTTGAGATATTCGCGTTTAAAGTTTGAGATTTTCGGAGACGAAGGTTCCTGGTTCAAATCCTAGTAAAGGTAATTACTTTAATACGGATTTGAATGCTAGACAGTGGTTACCGGTGTACATTGATAGTTGGGGTTCAATTAACCATACTCTCTTAGGAATGGTCGACCTGAGTCTGTACAGGACTACACCTCATTTACACGTCATACACATCATCCTCATCTCATTGGGTCATGGGGTTCCTTATTGTTCTGAATTGAACAGATTGCAACGTACACAAATTAGGGATTACAAAAAAAAAGTTTGAGAAACAAAAACACGAGTGTAAACAAAGACAGACCACAACAAAAATAGTGCACATTACACTATTTTTATCATTTCATTACGCATAGTTACACCCCAACGTTGTCGCTAATGACCTTGCAGCTGATGCGACGTTAAATAAAAAGTAATAAAAAAACATAGTGCAGGTTATAAACGTTTAGGTTATACTGCCAACCTATGAATAAATAAAAGAGAGACGGCAATGTGAAAAAAGATATAATAAGTGACTGTAAAATATTAATCGAGAGGGAAAATTATTTTGCAAAATTTCGTTACAGATGGCAAACATACAATTACAAGAAAATTAATAAAATATTTTCTAGTAGGCATAGAAACATGGTTCTAACTCCTTTTAAAAGCACACATTTCAAACTGTATTTTTAACGAAAAAACAAAAATTCGATAGTTTTTTCATTCCAAACTCCCCTTAAAAAGAAATTTTTAAGATCCTAAACAATAGACCTAAGGTGTTGGATAAATGGTTTAAATAATTCATAAAGAATATTGAGAAATGCGGAATAAACTGAGAAAACGTAATGAACCGAACCAAATTCGGACAACTAATTACGGACTGTCAAGGAGCATGAAGAGCAGAAACAGAACGCCAAGTGGACAGAAGAAAGGAGGATAGTCTACAATGAGCGATTGTTAAGAATGTGGACTGAAAATAGAGCTTCCAGAAACGTCTAAAGTCAGCTAATGTGGTCTAAAATTGGGTGTATACGAGAGAAAAGTTGTTGTTTAGGTCATCAGCCGAAAGGCTAATTTGAACCTCTAAAAACAATTGGATTACAGAAAAAGTAGTTCGTAAAACTTATGAAATAAAACATGGAAATTTATTTGTAAAACAGCTTAATAACACTACACACTTCTTTGTTACATTAGTGCTATGTTTCATAACGTTCTATGCAGAAAACAGATGAAGTGACATTTGATTTTGGATATCTGCACTTAAATATATTAATAGAAATCTTGATAATGCTTATTGCAGCTTGAAATCAATTCTAATTTTTTTTTTTTTTAACTTTTGAGACCCCATAGGATCACTTCAGCTCAAATTCAGGTTTGTTCCAGGGTTGGGTTTCTTGAAGAAGCACCCTCTCTTGAGACCGCCTTCCCTTCGTTTGGCCCACACTTTCTTAAGTCGCTCCGATCTTTGTCTCCGGTCTTCATCGGTAAACACCCTGTTGTATACTCTCCTGGGTCTTGGCGCAAATGTTATCATGTAAGCCTTGACCAGTTGGTCGTACTCTGTTGATTTCGTTAGTTCTAATTTAAGATTCACACAACTTTTCGTCAATTAGACACATTAGATTTCGTCAATTCTAATTTATATATAAAATATACATTTCACTAACCCTCTCGACTGCTTTGCTTAGCTTTAGCTTTGCCTTGCCTTGCTTAGCTTTACTAAGTAAAACAAAGAGTGAGGTGGCTTACAATTACCTTCCTCAATGAGTGGAAAAGTATGTTTATCAGTATACTCTCTGAAAAGCATCTACTTCCAACCCTGAAAATGACACCTTCACTTCATTCACCACAGAATCTGGATGTATAATGAAATCCATTATTCTCAGAGGAGATAAACGTGACTTGTGTATTTTTCACCACTACCTCTTCTGTTCTTAAGTGATTCAGTCATTTTATTGGCTGACGATGTGATACGAAACAGAACTTTTTTTTAGCCTTTGAACTAGCAGATCAAGTGCAAATAATTTAACACCCCACCTGCCTATTAAGAGCAAGGGACAACGAGAGAAGAAAAGAAAAAATGGGACACTGTTTACTAAGCCGGATAACACAACTAGTATTTGAAAAACATAGATTTTTAATAAATTTATTTAACAAAATAGTTCGTGTATAAAAAATGGAGTTACTCATATTTTGATTTAATAAAATAACGGTCAAGACGACCGATCTTACAGTCCGATAATATTATCAAATATTTTAATTCAGGTTGAGTAACCTATTGAAGTTGAAATGCTGTAATTAATTTTAAATTCTACACGTAATCAGAACAGAAAAAATATGTTTTCGTGAAAGACGTGACAGTTTAAATGTACTGCATGTGAGTGTTTATCATTCGGTATTCAATGTGCAGTTGTGTGAATCTTTAAAATGACCTATATAACGTACGCCATTAGTATGTCCGCTATTCGCTTCCTAAAAAATAAACGTTTTTCATATTTTATTAACTCCATCGTATCATATATATTTGTATACACGTTTATAAGATAATATAAGTATATTGTTTTGTTTCTTTTGTAGTTTTTTAATGTTATTGTCTATTTTTTTTATTTGTTTCATTCTTTTGGAACGGTACTCAAGTGGTATACTCGTATCTCAAACGGTAAACGGAACAGTGGCTTCCAGAAAAGTTCATGCTGTTGATTTTTTATCGTATGACATGAGAAGACTTTCAAAGTCCATTAAATGTTTATATTTAAAAAATAAACACACTAATACACATGTAAATGAAGGGACTTTTGTACGCAAACAACATAGATTTTTTTAACGGCCGTAACAAAATGAATTTTTAAAAAGCATAATCCATAGACATACAGGAAACTTTTGTTGTAAATGTTCAAAAAAAAACATTTATTGGTATGGTGTAAATTTTAATAAAAATAAACTAAAATGTATTACATTAGTTTTTACTATTTTTACAAATTCTTATTTAATTAAGTTTATTCTTTTCATGTTAAACTTCATTTTTTACTGGTATGCGCCAAAGTCGTGTTTGACTGATGACTGGAGATAAAACATCTTCTGTAGGCTTAAAAGAAATATTTTTAACTTTCATAAGGTACTTTTTTTGTTTGCTAATAATATATTTTGCCCATAACAGACAGGTGGAATGAATTATTTTCACTCAATTTGTTAGTTCCAGGGCTACAAAAAATAGTTCTATTTTGTATCACATGATAACCCAATTTTGTATGAATGAACCATTTAAGAACAGATGAGGTAGAGATGTAAAAGACAGTAGTCAGAGCACTGAGAGTGAAAGTGTCATTTTCAGGGTGGAATACATGTACTTTTCAGAGGGCATGCTGATAAGCAAACTTTTCAACTTAGAGAGGAAGGAAATGGTAAACCACCTCACTTCTCGTTTTACTTCGTAAAATTTCTAGAGGTTTAGACCAGCCTTTTGGCTGATTATCTAAAGAACAACATGATATTTTATTTACTCTGATGATGGTGGATCCACCAAAACACATGTAAATAGATAACAAGGATGAAGGCAGTCGAGAGGGTTAGTGAAATTTATATTCTATAAAATAGAATTGTTTTAAGCTGCAGGATGCATTATAAAGAAATTTATTATTATATTTAGGTGCAGATATCCAAAATAAAATGTCACATCATCTGTTTTCTGCATAGAAAGTTATAAAACCTCTAAAAATTTAAAAAAAATCGTACCATTTTTTAGATTTTACATGCTTTTTCTTATAATAAATTTAAATTTTCGCTACTAGAAACTTTATGAAACTTTATTATTGGCGTTTTCATTATCTAGAGGTAGAATTGCAGAAAAGCAATTGTTTTCTGTCACAGGGCAAAATACAACAAAATATTGTTTGTAAAGAAGTTTTATTCTCAACTACCTGCTTTGCTGACATACCGTGCCACTTCAGAAGACAAATTGCAGAGGGAGTGCATCAGATTCATTTCCTAAGCAAACTATTTGATATGAAGATATCAATTCAGAAATCGAAAGTGATGGTTTTTTTCGGGAAGTGACCGATAAGAACCAAAATCTTTATCAATAAAAAAATATTTTGAACAGGTAGGAAATTTCAAGTATTATTTGGGATGTGTCATTAATATTATAATCAAGGTATGCAACAAACGGTATCCAGATTTAATACGATATGTGGATCTGTATGCCGAAGCCTGAAAGGCAAAGCAAGAAAGGATACACAGATTAAGTTTTAAATAGTGATGGCCGAAACATAAAATGTTTAATGATTCTTTATTTATTAAAAGCATACTATACAGCGGGATTTTCAGAATTTGATCGTGTGTCATAAAAATGTTTAAATATATGTGTATGAAGAAAGAAATTCAGATTTGGCTAGTGAAGAGTGAAGATGTTTGTAAGTTATACCAAAAAGTCTCTATATTAATGATTCTTACTATAATTTCTATATGCCACGATAATCGAGAAAATTTGGAAATACCGTATTTCCTCGATTCTAAGACGAACCTTTTATCACAATTTGACACCTCGAAAGCGAGATGCGTCTTACATTTGAGGGTGTGTTGTAGTCACATTCACTACTTCCTTTGAACCGGTATATTAGCATTCTAAACTGCGTATGAAAAATCTACTAGGCATTATAAGATAAAATATATTATCTTTTAAATTTAAAATTAAATAAAACATCAAAAAATTAAAATTAAATAATCATCAGAATTAGTAGAAGCGACACGCTCGCAACTGCAATATTTTATTTTAAACGTAGCTTGTGAATTTCCAGCGTCATCTTATTAACTTACAAACTGAAAATATCTACACTCTTGATTAGATAGGGAAGACAGACGAAACTTCAGTCTTTTTCAATATGCCTATATTCTATGTATAGAATATACATAGTCGGTGTGAAAGGTACCAAACAAGTATAATAAAAAATTATTAATATAAAAGCCAATGGAAACAAACTTCCTCCTTATTTGATACTATTTTTTTTTTGTAATCCCTAATGCGTGTACGTTGCAATCTGTTCAATTCAGAACAATAAGCAACCCCATGGCCCAATGAGATGAGGATGATGTGTATGACGTGTAAAAGAGGTGTAGTCTTGTGCAGACTCGGGTCGACCATTCCTGAGAGAGTATGGTTAATTGAACCCCAACCATCAAAGTACACCGATAGCTACTGTCTAGCATTCAAATCCGTATAAAAGTAACTAACTTTACTAGGATTTGAACCAGGAAACTTTGTCTCCGAATCAGCTGTTAAACAGTTGATTTTGGCGACGACTTTACTAGACCAACCCGGTGGATTAATTTGATACTTAATGAAAAAAAGTGAATTCAAGAAAGTTATTATTTTTATCAATACTGTGTTACATTTAATCCTGTTTCATCACCCATTTCAGGTAATGAAATTTCACTTTACATTTAGTAATCAGATTTTGATGATGTTTTTAGATTTTATATTTTTCCAAAATTTGTACTGCCAAAATAAGCTGCGTCTTAGATTTGAGGGCGTTTTAGAATCGAGGGTTTACGGTATTAGCGATAAATTATGACAAAATCTTCATGTACAAGTAGTAAGCTTGAATTTAGAACAAAATATGATAGTAAATAACCCAAAGTGAGCCGAGTTCAAAATGGGGGAAGAAAACTTATTCCTTTTAACAGGTTGACTGCTACTCGAATAATGAGTAATCTTGCCAGAAACGATACAATGGTTTTTTTCCCTTTATCATGCAGTATAGTATTATATAAAAATCAGCTACTAGTAACAAAAAAATTTCTTTTATTTTTAATATAAAGAATCAAAAATTGAGACACAAAAATATGTGTCTCGCATTTATTGGTACCTATTAGAAATTTCATTTTACGTCATGCATAATTTTAAACATATGAAATTTACAAATAAAGTTGTGTAATAAAAATCAAAACATAACCTGTGAGTAACTTATTGAGACAATATAATTATATTCTGTGCTTTTCCTTGTGAATTTTCTTTAGTTAATTTGTAAGAAGCATCAATATCTTTGTAGCGACTACTTTGGGGTACGAAAAAATTACTTTTAACGCGTAATAATTTCCAGACACTAGCCAGGAATTGAGCCCAGGACATTTCGTTTGGTAAGCTAGCGCACTAACCACTGTAAACAATCGGTTTTATTACAAAATAATTATGCTGTCGATTCAAGAAAACACATTATTGTAACTGTAATTGATTTAAAAATAACACAAATTATAATCAAAAAAGTGCAAAAATCAATGCCAAATATAAAATGAAATAACATCCGAATAAAAACCCTAGAAAAAGTATAGGTTTTTGCTGAAATCAGCATAACTGTTAATAACAGATAAAGTCAAAAACGACATGAAAGTGATGAAACACTGATATGTGTCTCATAGCGTTTCTGGCAATATGAACTGAGACACAAAACTATGTCCCACAGCAGTCAACCTGTTAAATGTATAGATTGGTTTACAAAAATTAGTGTTTCCGTTCTTAATTTCAATTTTATAGATACAATTAATACGTTCTTAAATGTTAATTAAACATTTCAATAGGCTCATTACACCAATAAATCCATCCTGAACAGATTAGCAGTTGGACATATAACATATGTAGGTTATATACGTATATATAATTATTTTTGTCTTGTAAATAGTTCTCTAATCATCCAACCTAAATTATCAAACAAAACCAGTTGTAATTTAAAAGGGTTATATTCTACAACAATGTATTGGTATTGATGACCGGCAGACGCCTGGCGCGTGGCGTGTCCTTTTCTAATGACTAGTGTGGGCAGGTGACCGGCTGCCCAACGTCACTTCCATTCTTTCCTCTTCACTTGCTTTATCTTCAACATGTTTTATGGTAACAGAGTTAATTAGGAAAGTAACAAAACACCCTTCTATATTAGGTCTAAGCTACTTATATACATATTTCATACTTAATTATTTTCCATTTTAATATTATCTACTTTTAAATTTAAAAAATGTTATAATGAAAATAATATATGTTACCGGGTATTAGAAAATAAAGAAACGTTATAATTTATATTAACTTTTAGTTTACCAAAACTTTAAAAAGTCAGAATTTCACAACAAAAGTGCCCAACTTATAGTGTTTTAAAAACAATTACTTAATTCCATCACACTTTATCCAGGCTTTGGACTGGCTAAATTAGAAAGACCAATATACTATGGTTACTTTCATTAGGCGTGTTTAAAATCAGCTTGATAAAAGCTTCGTCATTTTGTATATTTTTACTTAAAACTTTCAACTTTTGAAGGTAAGAGAGCAAACGAAGACATTGCCTATTATTGACAGTTTCTTCATACAGTTTGATTTTTTTATCGATGGACTTGTCCAGATTCTTATATTTCAGTTGTCTTCGCTTTCATCATGTATATTATATTTTCTCATGTACATCAAAGCAGAGTTTTTAGCCTCCATTTTAAAAGTTTGGGTCAGATTTTTAACTCTAGGACGTGGCTTATGAAACATACTGTTCATTTTATTGTTCCATCCTTCAACTGCATTTGTGGTCCGGTGACTTCTCTTGTAACAGTTTTATGACTGTATGCTGAACTACTCACTTTCCAACGAACATTCGGTAAAATAGTCAAAAAATTCTATACGTTTTGGGATTCCAGGGTTCTGGGAGTAAACGTCTAACCAGCCATTTCCTCGATTTCGAAAAATCTACATGAAAACATGAGAGCAAGAAGGAGTAGTTTGAACGCTTATGTTGATGGACGCTTTCAATCAATGGGAAAGCTATGTTACTACACAGAACGAGAAAAGAAAAGTGTTCAGGCATTTACAAATAATGGCAAATGAAAATCGTGCCTTGAAAACCTCGTCATAGTACAAATCAAGCACATGTTCCACATTTAATTCTATACCACATCGTCAACTTATTCAGCAATAAAACTTACGTATTAAAATCATATTAAGTATCTACTCTAGGACATGGCTTTTAGCCATAGTTGGGTAAGTTAATTTCCCCACCTCTTACATTCTGAAATGTATTTTATTTTTGGAAAAAATGTGTATAAGTTACTGTTGTTAAAAATAAGGAAATAAATAGAATATTTATACCTTATTGTACGTTTCAGAATATCAAACTTCCTTTACGGAGTTATGAAAATCCTGGGAATTTTGGAACTTACGTTTTTTACCACCTTATAATGAGTTATTATTGTCTATATAGACCCCCTCCTTTAACGCTACATTGTTTTTCAGTTTTCCTCCCTTGTTAAAAATTTTATGATTGTATTATTATAATATCCCTTCAAGACTTCCTTTATTTATTTTTTATTATACTTGTTTTACGTTCTCTGTTCATATAATTTATATATTTTTTGGAACTACAATGTATCTGACGTGTAATGTAATTGTTAATGTATTTTTTATCTTTATCGCTTTTAAAAAGTTTACTATAGTAGTTGCAATAATAAAAATAACAACAGAAGTAATTTAATAAAATGTATCTGTTATCTAATTTTATTGCACTTTTATTACTCTTCTTTTAACCATCTGTTTCTAATAAAATCATTTCTGTTAAGTTTTTGCCGCCATTCATTAAATTCACTTATGATTTTAATTCAACTTTTGGGTCAGTACAATCAGTCATCTGGTTTAAAGTTGTTATTAGCTTTTTAAGTACAACTTTCGTTAAGTATCAACTATTACGGAGAAATTATATCAATAGATTATCACGATTTTAACAAATTTGTGGTAATCATTATTTGTTTGAAAAAAACCTAAACAAATGGTTGCTGATTTTCTAAAATAAAAACAACAGCTGCTTACTAATAATGGTTTTGTTTTAAAATAAATATGCATATATATATATATTTTTTTAAAAATAAATATGCATATATATATATATATATATATAGCCGGCCGCATTGGCGCAGTTGGTAACGTGCTCGCCTCTCATCATGCGGTCCTGGGTTCGAATCCCACTCAGGCACGGCATATTTTCATACGTTACAAAAAATCATTTCACCCTCATTACACACAGTAACACCCCAACGTCGTCGCTAATGACCTTGATGTTGATGTGACGATAAATAAATAAATAAAAAAAAAAATATGCATATAGCGCATATCTAAGAGTTGTCCCGTGCACATAACACACAACCCATTTACAAAGACCTTATTTCAACAATTAAAGCAAAAATTTCAAATTTTAGTGTAAAATACGAAAAACGATTGAATCACAGAAACTATTTGCCGATCAATACATTCGACAACACTGAGAGCAATACGAAGGCTAAAACGGAAGCATGCGAAATACTAATTTGTTTCTTCTTCGTCTTCCTCCTCCTCCTCCTCCTCCTCCTCCTGCTTCTACTCCTCCTCCACCTCTCCCCTCTTCACTTTCTTCTTTTCTCCACATCCTCCTGCTTTTTATTCGTCTTCTCCTTCACCTTCATAAATGTACTCATTGTAACACTCATGGAGTGTTACAAATGTATTATATTTTTTGGAAAGAATGTGTATGAGTTAATGTTAAAAATAAGGAAATAAATAAAATAAAAATAAATAGAATATATACATTATTATATTATTTCAGAATAAACGTCCTCTGCTACTTATGACAATCGCAGGAATTTTGGAACCAACGTTTTTTAGCACCTTGCAATGAGATACTATCTCATTTCTCATCTCTGTCTGTATAGACCACCTCCTTTAATGCATCATTGTTTTTCAGTTTTCCTCTCTTGTTAAAACTTTTATGATTATATTATTATAATATCCCTGTCTTATAATTGTAATATTATTATATAACAATAATAATAATAATAATAATAATAATAATATATGATTATATTATTACAATATGTCCATGGTACTCTCAACGTTTTTCTATACAGCCACACGTCAAAAACCTCCAGTTTCTTTGTGATGACTTTGTTCAAGGTCCAGGATTCTACACCGTAAAGGAGCACAGAGAAGACATAACGTCTTAAGGTGAGAAGTATAATACAATGTAATAACATGCATTATACCTATGTTTCGTGTAGAGGTAAAGTCGTCGTCGCTAGTCAGCTGTTTAACAGCTGATTTTCGGAGACGAAGGTTCCTGGTTCAAATCCTAATAAAGATGGTCACTTTTATACGGTTTTGAATACTAGACAGTAATAACCCATGTACTTTTATGGTTGGGGTTTAATTAACCATACTTTCTTAGGAATGGTCGGCTTGAGTCTGTACAAGACTACACCTCATTTACATGTCATACACATCATTCTCATCTAAATGAGTTGCTTATTGTTCTGAATTGAACAGATTGCAATGTACACACATTACGGATAAAAAGAAAATTATACCCATGTACTGACGTGAGTCATATATAATTATTTATCTGAAAAGCGCCTCCTAGAAATATATTTTGAGGGAAGGCTGTTAATTTGTTAGTGCAACCACTGTGGTTAACTAAAGTTATTCTTCCTGCTATTTCTAGTCAAAACCTTAATCTTGTAATGAGTTCTCAAGAAATTTATTTAACATGATAATAATTTTGAAAACCAGGAAACAATTAAAAAAATATGTATTTCTTGGAATAATTCAGTTAAATCACCCACTTACATTCATACAGAAAATTTATCAGTTTTTGGTGAATACAAAAGAATTATTTATGAGAACAAAAGATGGTTACAAAGAACAGTAACGATATAATAATGTAATAGAACTGTTCCAATTATTCAAAAGAATCGAGATTCAAAAAAAGAACCGGTCTTTTAAATTACCGGTAGGGTTAACTGAAAAAAAAACTGATTCTATTAAAAACGAATTCTTCATAAATATGTAAGTATTTTGTTAAAAAATATAAATTTAACATAAAACTGTTACAATTTGCATATTTATGCAAACAAGCACCTGAAATTTAAGCGTGGCTTTTAAAACAATATTGCACTACGGCTTATAAATTAATAACCGTCAATATAACCAGATCTCGACCAACTATACTCTAACATAACAACAGGTATAAGCACCTGGTCATCAAACAACAAACTAAGACAAACATAAACCAGTTCTTGCCAAGTGGAATTTTTCTCTTTCTTTTCAATACGTTTAAGTTTAAATGTAAGTATAATATAAGAATAAAAGATGCAATGTTCCTTTGAACTTTACAATTCAAGTTTTATAACATTGTTTTATTTATTAATTTTTTGTATTATGTAGAATTATTGCTACCGTACATTATATACTGTTTTTAACTGCGAGTGGCACAATGCAACTCATCTGCACATATAGATCTTTTCAACTGGTATAAATTACACAGTTATGTGTATATAATGAAAAAGAGTTAATTTACGTGCAATATTATACCTTAATATTTTCGGAGTCGAAGGTTCTTGGTATAAATCCTAGTAAAGGTAAGGTAGTTACTTTTATTCAGATTTGAATACTAAACTCTTTGGTTACTTTTGTATTTTAATGATTGGTGTTTAATAAACCACACTCTCCAAGTCCGTAAAAGACTACACCTCATTTATACGTCATAATATCATCCTCATCTCATTAGTTATGCAGTTGCTTATTGTTTTTAAATTGAACAAATCACAACCTACACACATTAGGGATTAAAAGAAATCTTATTATAGTCTCTTGAGTCACGAGTTTGCCATTGTTTGCAACGAGTGGTAAAGGGGGAACAGCATCAGTGCGCACGCGCGACTGCTTTAATTTCAGTACATAAACATAACAACTTAACTTATACTATACCCAGAGCATACCCTATACAGTATATCGCGGAACCTTTTATAGGTAAACGATACGAATATAACTGTTTGTTACCGTAAACAGAAATGTTAGTTTCTCAAAAATGTGGGTAGACTATTCACAGTGCTGAACGAAATCTAATATGCAGTGTAATAAAATGTTGTTAAGTTGAAACTAAACAACAATCCCTCTTATCAAAGGCCATGAGCGAGTGGCTAACTACTGTGATGTTTCTCTTTCCACAATTCAAAAAATAAGGAAGGAAATTAAAGACGTGAAGAAGCTATTCTTCAACAGTTTTGTTGACACTCAGTAAAAAAGGAAGCGGTTAGGTAGACTAGTGAGACTGATAGTGAAGACCCCGGTGACAGCGATCGTAAAGAAGGCGATTCATTCGTAGAAAATTTGTTCCAATGGAATAAGGTAGCTGGTAATTACAGTAAATCAAACATTTCTAGTCGTGTAATAATTAAGCTATAGGCAGTATTACAGGACAGATTTATTTCTTATAAGGTTTATGAAGAAAATTTTCTTGGATTAAACCCCAGCTTACAAAATGTATGTATAAACTGCACGGTAGTGAAATGTACGAGTAGTGTCCCACTGTTGAGGTTGGCACCACTGTCATATTTTCACTTCCCTTCCTCACAGCCCATCCATACGCAAAAAGCAATCTCGTGACTTCAGTATTTATAATACTCATCTTCTTCTCTTTCTCCTGCAGTCCTCCACATCTCACTTCTTCTAAAGTGGTTACTGGTGTACTTTGATGGTTGTGGTTCAATTAATCGTACTCTCTCAGGAATGGTCGCCTTGAGTCTGTACAAGACTACACCTCATTTACACGTCATACACATCATTCTCATCTCAATGGGTCATGGGGTTGCTTATTGTTTTAAACTGAACAGATTGCAACGTATACACATTAAGGTGTAGTTTTTTTTTGTACACTGCCACCTTACAATCCGTTCATTTTCTATGAACAATAAACAGAAAAGTGGAAAAACTAAAGGAAGTCAAACGAAGAATAAACAATTAAAATCTTTTAAATCTCTTTGAATTAAACGAAATTCATCGATGTTTGACCTGTGTGATATTTATAAATATATGTAAATAATAATAACAAAAAATTAAATTAAATAAATTTATTTTATTGTGCTAAATTTTTATTACAATGTCGATAAAGCAAGCCCAAGAAATCAAATTTCGTCAACCTTGAATTTAGATTTACAGTACCATATAATAAATAAAGTTTTTACGTTCGTAAAGTCTGTACAAATAATACTAATACTGAATTTTTAAATTTATCTTTTCACGTTGTTTAAATTAAGACCTCTATAAATTAATCTATTGCTTATGTAGAGGGTATGTTTAACATTGCGTCTGATGATATTTGACTGGAATCTGTACATCTCTTCGGATACTCCGATTAAGTCCCAGTTTCATTTAATTTGGATTAGCGGGGCTGTTGTGTATTTGACGAAAATTTGTAAAAAATTGTCAATGAAAAATTTCTGCTGAAAGAATCTTAATTAAGGAAACATTAATTTAAATAAATTTACTTGATTGGGTTTGACAGGATTGTTTATCGTATAATTTTAAACCAAATAAAATCCAGGTGGTTTGTTTAATGAAAAGTTAAGTTAGAACTACTGTATTTTGTAGTTTTTTAAGTTTATTAAATAAATACCGAATAGTACTGTTATGTTTATAGTTAATAAATAATGATGATCAGAAAGCAACAGTTTATTAAAATGACACTTATACGTGTATTCCACATAAAATCACCTGGATTTTGTATGGTAGGAGGGAGGCGCCCGGTGTTTGCCTGCATTAAAGGAGAGTCACCCGTCATCCTAGGAATACTACTATACTAGGCTTGGGTCGCTTCGCTCGAAAGAGGGGGGGCAGGTGTGATTATAATTGCCAGCTGCGCAACAGGTCCAGCGAAAGCAACAGGCGACCCTGTACTCTGTTCTTTTGGACCATTCTGATTTGGCACATAAAGCACGGATCGCTTTTGTTATGTTGTATTGTATTGTCTGGTTCCATTGTACCCCCTTTTAAATCTTTGGGGGGAGTAAAGCTTGTTAATGCTTACCTAACTTCTCTCTTTCTCTTTTGTATATTTATGTATGTATGCCTCCGAATGCACGTGTAATGTATTCTTTATAAATGAAAAACATTTTCGAAGAAAACACTCACTGTACAAATAACAAATTCTGGGTGTATGTTTGTCTTTAATAAACAATATAAAACATTAATAATGAAACGATTGGTAAGCCGCACTTACTTTCTCGTTAACCTTAAGGAAAGTCCGTTTTTTACTCGTTTATCGACCTATTTTGATGCCGTAAAATGTAACCAAAACAAAATTGTATATGAAGTACTATAAAATTAATTGACAATGTGGAACGAACTGATTTTAATTTTGGTAAACTAAGCATTAGAAAAAAAATGTGAAATGTATTTTCCTCGTTTTGATTCAGACCACGCAAAAATTTTTAAATATATTTTGAAGCTCTTTTTGCAACCTACAATCCCAGAGCATTTTGTTACTGTAGGATTTCGTTAAATCAACAAAAATTTTCCCATTCAGTCTCCTAATTATCAAACAGGTGTCCAACAAATTGTAATTGAAGCACTTCAATTTGTATTGGCATGTTTATGAATCCGATCTTAATGTATTTTGGCACACTTCACACTGTTTCAGCAAATGAAGTCGGTTTAAAATCACAATATCCCATGTTACTCTTGCGGGCACATCATGGAAGTAATTTCAATTTTAATTATGGAAATAATGAAATATTTTTATTGCACCTATAATTCGAGTTACATTTCCGGGTTGTAATCGACAGAAATATACTACGCTTACAAACAAAAATAATATTATTCATGTACATGTATGTTAAATATTACATGGACTGCCACACTTCAATTTATTAATGCCTTAAAAAAACTATTGGTTTATTATGTCTACTACTATTAAATAAACTATTTTAATTATAGTTTTAAAACTATAATTAATTATAAACTATTTTTAGCCTCCACGCAAATGTCACTAATTCCTGCTTATCCACCTTTATAGGTATATTTATTTATTACCTTTTCAAAAAAAATCAACATAAGGCGGAAGTTAACATTCTTATATATCTTTTTTCGCTTTTTCGTCTAAAAATTTTACACAGTCTCGTATTATTAATGAGTAGTTTTTTCAAAAAAAAACCCTAAAAATACGACGGGTGACTGTAAAAACAAGCAGATGTAAGAATATGTAAGGGAATATCCAAACCGTTTCAAAAATAAAATAAAGAAAAACAGGGTGGTTTTGTTACAGTTGTAAGTTTTTTAAATGAAATCAACTACCATATGTTTAATTTTAGTTAGTATATTATAAGTTATTTATAATATTTTTTTTCTTATTTGGTAAAGAATAATAATATTCATGGTCCATAACTGTTTGAATTTAGGACCTTATTAACTCGTCATATATATGATAGCCTATATTATAAACCTTGTACACAAAAAAACTCACCTGGTAACAATACCTAATTTTAAGCCGATTAATCACTTATATAAAGCACCCTCAAAAAATTTATTTCAAATATATATATATCATTATTTTTATTTTTTGTGTATGTTCTCACCCGCTGTTTCTTTATCTTCTTCTTTTATTTTCTTCTGCTTTTTGTTATCATTATTAGTTCACCCCTTTTTATGTTCTCCGGTTCCCGTTATTCTCATAAATTCATCGTTTTCCTCTTGTTATACTTTCTTTTACAAATCAACACATTTTTTTGTAGTTTTTAAATTTATGTTTTTATATAAATTATGATTGTTAACTTCGTTATAATATAACTATCCTTAAGAATCTTCCATCAGTCTCGCTCAAAGAATTTTTTTTTGGATTATTCATTCTTAAACAGTAACAAACGGTGGGTTTTTTATTTTGATAATTATTTTTATGTGATCTTCAAACAGATGCTAATCACAAAAATCTGGTGTGAAACACTCACACAACTTTCTCTTGCCAATGCAAATAAAAATGCCGGCCGCGTTGGCGATGTTGGTAACGTGCTCGCCTCTCATCACGCGGTCTTGGGTTCGAATCCCACTCGGGCATGGCATTTTTTCATACGTTACAAAAATTCATTTCATCCTTCACCGTCTGCATTAGCAGCAATTTGCAAAACAGTCGGACGTTAAACCAAAAAAAAAAAAAAAAAAAAAATGCAAATAATGAACAATATAACCTAACGTTAGTAATAAACCATTACAAATAAACAAAAAAACTAACCTCAAAAAACATAATATTATTTTAATCATGAGTAAAAGGCGTAAGTAAAAATCAACCTCAGTTTAGCTTAAAAATACGGAAAATCACTCTTTCACGCTAAACTAGGCTCTGTAGAAAAAAATGCTCTAAATAAAAGTTGTAGCTCTTTTAATTTCCTACAAATTTGATTATACGTTTTGGTCGTAAATTGCATAATAAGGCTGAAATCTTTTTAAAAAAATCGATTTTTTACACGATTTCGTGAGAATAAAACAGAAAATCGCTAATTACCGCTAAACTAAGCGTTATACAAAACAATGTTTGAAATAAAAGTTGTCGAATTTTAAATTTTCTACTACTTTTACTGGATACACTTTTGCGCTAAAATGCATATTAAAGTCGCAATCTTAAAAAAACAATTTTTTACGAGAAACTAGCCTCACCAAGAACTTCAGCAGACATGGCGTCTAAGCTATCTTGTAGAGCATAAAATATTTAGTAAATGAGGGGATTTAAAAAAAATAGTAGAAACCGTTTTTAGATACTCGCAAAAAAGTGAAAAATGACACTAATAAACTACTTCTTCCGGTTGACCGATTTTGATAAAATGTTTGTGTCGGGTTCTCTAGTAGTATTCAACTTAGCCCTAAGTTTCAAGTTTCAAGTCCGTACAATATTTCGTTCTTGAGATATTCTGTTTACACACACACAGACCAATTAATTGCTAAAAACATGGTTTTTGGGGTTCAGGGTGTCTGAAAACGTGCACATCCGGTGGAAACTCAATTTTAAAAAATTGACATGAAAACAATACTTTCCTTCCTGTATATTCATATAGGCAAGAGAAAGTAAAAAAGTATTCTGTCAAATATCTTAAAGTTTATAAAAACTCTATTTTTGTTCAATAGTTCATCAAATTATTTAATATAATTTTCTATGTTTGTTAACAAGAATAACTAGGCATAACAGCTGTAGTAACTAGGTTTATAATAATAGAATCGTTATTATTTTTAATTTTTAAAACTACCTATACTGAATGATGTGGTATAGGTATCTTACAATTTATTTAATTTTCTTTCCAAATGTTTTATTTCGTAGATACCAAAACACTTTTTTATCATATGTGAAGAAATACAATTTGCTCATACACGAAAAAATACCGCTAAATGTTTTAAAAAGAAGTAATATTGGAAAAGAATCCACTAATTAGCAACTAAAATACTACCAAAGAACAAAAGCAAAATTTCACCAATTCACACAAAAAAATTATAATTATTACATTACATATATTTTTACAAACAGTAAGATATTATATCTACAAGTCAGGATTAGACATTACAATACGGTGATAAAACCTGTGTGTTTGTACACCAGTGAGTGTTTCAGAATGACCGGGAAGGCTGGTATAAGAGAAGCAGAGAAATTCGAGAGAAAGAGCATCCACAAAATAATGGGTCCGAAGATAGTAGACGGACAATATAGATTACGAGGACGAGAAGAACTGCACAAGAAAATGAACGACTAGTGGAAACGATTATAAAAAGAAGACTAACATTTTACGGACACCTGTATAGAATGGATGTTGTTGTTGTTTAGGTCATCAGCCAAAAGGCTGGTTTGAACTTATAGAGGTTTTACTAAGTAAATCGAGGAGTGAGGTGGTTTACCATTGCCTTCCTCACTGAGTGGAAAAGTACGCTTATCAGCATGCCAGGCCCTCTGAAAAGCACATAGTTTCTACTCTGCAAATGACACTTTCACTTCATTCACCACAGGGTCTGGCTGTATAATGAAATCCATTACTTTCAGACGAGATAACTCTGATTAGTGTCTTTTACACCTCGTACCTCTTCTATTCTTAAATGATTCAGTCATTTAATTGGCTGACCATGTGATAAGAAATAGAACTATTTATTTTAGCCCTGCAACTAACAGATTGAGTGTAAATAATTTGACACTCCACCTGTCTGTTATGGGCAAATAGAATGGATGACGGCACTAAACTATAAACCTAAGGTGTCGCATAATGGTTTAAAGAAGTCAAAAAGAATATTGAGAAAACCAGAATAAACCGAGAAAACTTAATGAACTGAACCAAATTCAGACAGCTAATTACGGACTTTAAGTTCTTCCAAGAAGAGCAAAAATAAAACACCGGGTGGACAGAAGAAATGAGGAAAACAACGAATGCTGATAACGTAGGCTGCAAAAGATCTATCAGAAACATCTTAAGTCACCTTCCGTGGGCCCTATACAAGGAATTGGCCCTATACAAGAAAACAATTTACAAAAAGTGGATACTTCAGATGAGGTTATAATATATTGAAACTAACGATCAGTAACATATATGGTTCAGTCTTCAATTCAGTCTTAAATTGTCTCGTAAGCTATTATCAAGAAGGTCCAAGGCTAGGTGATTTAGATGTTTTTTCCAGGCGTTAACCGTATTTTTGACTTGATTTAGAAGAAACTTCTTTCTCTCTTTATCTTTTCTTCTTTCTTTTGACTGATGTAAGGCCACTGTCTTAAAAAATCAAATTACTCATATTTCGGATATACGACGATGTGTTAAAAATATGGGTCTCACAACAATATTTTTAAATCTTTTCAAAATGTCAATATTTGATATGCTTGTAGTAACCGAAAGGGTTTTATTGTTTGTATCTTTTTTACTGTTATTGTTGTTAAGGGTTAAAATTGTTGTCATCTTACTGTCGATTGATGTGAAAGAACACCCTAATATCCAATACATCTTCCGGAAGACGATGTCCAAGTGCTTTCTTTTCGTCCTGATGTGTGTCTTCTAATTTAGTCTACGGTCTAAATGCAGTCCATGGTATTTGACGTCAATGACTTTTGGCATTTGCCATTTAATGTTACAGCGGATCACGTACATAAGTCTTCGTAAAGTGAATGTCTTTATTCTCTGATCTGATATTATGTACATTTTAAAAACATAATTGTCTTAATTAGCTCAGAAATTTAACAAACGCAATGAAATATTTTTTAATCTAAACCATTTTATAAAAAATTCGATTTTCTTATTTTTTCATAAAAGTATTGTTAATTTTAGAGCATTTGGATATGTGGAATTAGCTGTAAGTATAATACGTACAGAATAGTGGAGAGGAGGAAAAGAAGGAGGTTAGGCGAGATGAAAGAAAAAGAGGAGAAAAAGAAAGTTAATAAGTAGCGTAATTTCTCTAAAGCCGTGTACCTGTATTATTTCTGAACAATTCCAAAGCGCTGTAATTTTGAAAATTGGTAATGTTATTCTCAAAACTATATCTAGGTCTATATAAAGTGAAGTGTTCAAAACCGGGGAAATCGGGATGCCAATTAACCAATTTATTTTATGTAATGATGTAATCCTCTGAGGCGAGTAATAATCCCCTGGCTGCAAAACTTGATAAATTAACTAGTTTTATTAAAAAATAATGATTTTTTGACAGTTCTAACCAAACGTGTGCTATACAGACACGTGTCATCCTAAACTATAATTTGACCTATTTTTAGTTCATAACCATTTAGAGGGGCGTATGTGACGTTAACTAAAGGTGGATAACAAGTACCATTTGTTCACTAAAAAATGTCAGCTGGTCATCATACTAATTCTCTGCCAAATGCTATTTTACTTCGATACCAAATTGTACCAGCTGGCTGATTGGACTAGCATAAAAACCTTAAAAATTAAATCATAAAAACATATGTCACTAGTTAATGCACACCTAATACTTGAAAAAAATAATCAAGTACGTATTATTTTAAAAATTGAAAACACACACACGTAATTATTATTGATAAGAATACAAAATACGATTGGAATATTATTCCTTTGCAATGCTTTTTGTATCCATTTTACTTTAATAAAAGAAACAGGTTTTAGGCCTGTTTTAATGATTTTTTTTATATCGATGTAATAATGATATTTTATTGTCCTTCATTACGAATTCAGGTCTAGTTGTCTGTCCATTACAATTTCAAAGCACCCCTATTTAATCGTTGAGCACCTGTCCCTCATGTACGCAGGGAGTTGTTTTTGGTTGTTGGCACGTTCCAATAGAAATAAACTGTTTGTCCCGTATAACAATCTATCTTTTACTTTTTTTCATAATCGGAAATTATTTTGAATCGTATTGGAATTTTGTACAGGTAAATAATATATTTTAAAGTAATTTTATTAAACATTTTACATGAATTATTTTCTTTAGTAGGTCAGTGTAATTATACCAGGTTTTTTAGTTTTTAAATATACTCCAGAAAAACCCCGATCCAAATATGCCTCTGAAATAATTTTTTAACTAAACACTCAATCGAGTACACAATAACTTTATCTTCGGGGGAGAGAATGAAAAGAAAAGACGTGAACCCCACAATATTGAACAACTTAAGAGGTATAGATCCGAAAGAAAGAAGAGATTGTGGGAGAAAAGGATACGTGAGCAAAACTTGAAGAGATAATTAAAATATTGTTTATCATGCTCTCCCTAAAGGATTATTAAAAATAAAAGAGTGCTACAAAAAATAGTTCTGTTTCTTATCACGTGGTCAGCCAATTATATGACTGAAGCATTTAAGAACAGAAGAGGTAGATATGTAAAAGTCAGCGTTATCTTCTCTGAGAGTACTGAATTTTATCATTATACAGCCATACCCTGTAGTGAATCAAGGAAGATGTCATTTCCATGCTGTAAAGTAGATGTTTTTCAGAGGGCCAGGTACTATAATAGCAAATACTTTTATTAATCTAAATTCTGATACATTAAATTTTAGTAATTATTAAACTTAAACTATATTACAATAAATTAAAGTTATATAAAAGTGAGTTATATAAATTACGTCTAAAAGTGACGAAATATGTTCCAGTTAGAAGAATCGTGGAAAGACCTCGAAGAAGATGGCAGTAGTCGAGATGTACGGGCTGGAGTGTCTCGTGTTTGTGTAGACCTACAGGATGGTTTGTGAGTTCGGAGCAGGCTTATGCCTAATTCTTGATAGTAAGAAGAAGAAGATAAATAAAAATTTTTTAAATGTTTAAAAAATAATATTTGATTATTATTAAAATACTTAATTGTTATAAGTTTGTTTATTATTTATTACACCCAGATCTCGAACGAACGTAGATGTAGGTATTACAATACCGTTGAAATCAAACAGATGGTTCTACAGAGTAACCAATAGAGATCTCTTGAAACCATAAGCGTTGTTAGAAGACTGTAGATGAGATAGGTAGATGATATCGAAAGAATAGTTGTAGCGGTGTGGATGAAAACAGCTCTCGATAGAGACACCGGAATAAATTAGAAGAGGCACATATCTAACTATTGAACTTTTAATAATAAGGGATAGAGAAAGAAAAATATATTTAACAAAGTATTATGCAAAATATGTTTTTTTTAATTCTTGATAAAAATTAACACAAGGTTAATGCTAAATTCGTTAATGATAAAGACTAGTAAAATTCGCACGTGAGGTACATGCGTAAAATCAAAACAAAATACTTTAGAATCCTGACATACAGGTAATTTGATCTCCTTGCAATGAACCGTTATGTGTGTATATATATTTATATATCATATAAGTTAACAACATCGGATGAGAAAATGAATAATTAACATGATTTGCATATCATAACAGAGAAGTGCCATTTAAAGGGTGCTTGCTTAACTCAGTTTTGGCGAGCTCAGAATTAATAAGTTTCAAACTGAGTGCAGTAGTACATTAATTGCTTCCGGAATTACTATGTACCGCAAGTTCGCACGGTCCTTCCAGGCAAAACGTCTCCCACCTTCCCTCAATTTTATCTATAGATTTTATCCCCACTATTTTCTACTTCTTAGTTATATTTAACTAATTTTTACAATTTTTTCCTTGTTTTTATAATTTCTGTTTTATTTTAATTTATATTTATTCACTTTTATTTTTTAAACCTAAAATTATTTTTAATTCAAAAACTATTAGCAGGAATGTTTGACTTAACGGCTTTGTGCAGATCATTTACTCCAATTCGAAATAAGCGGATCTGAATAACGCTAGTATATTGTTAATTTTACCTATCACCATCGGCAGATGGAGTGTTAAATTAATTCCGCTCAATCTGCTAGTTCCAGGGATACAAAAAATATTCTGTTTCTTACAAAATAATCAGTCACTTATGTGACTGAAGCATTTAAAAGAAAGAAAAGGTAGAGATGGAAAAGACACTAGTCACAGATATCTCCTCTTAGAATAATGAATTTCATTACCCGGGCAGACCCTGTGGTGAATGAAGTGAAGGTGTCATTTGCAGAGTAGAAAGCAGATGCTTTTTAGAGGGCCTAGTATGCTGATAAGCATACTTTTCCACTCAGTGAGGAAGGCAATTTTAAACCAACTTACTCCTCGTTTTGCTTAGTAAAGTCTCTAGACTAGAAGTTCAAACCAGCCATATGGCTGATGACCTAAGCAACAAAATATTGTCAACTATAACCTAATTATTTCAAATTACCACGGTTCTTATCTCTGTTGCAATTGTTTTTTCTTATTTTTACTCTCTCTTACTCTATATGAATGTATAGGGAAAGAAGGAGGCCTATTATTTTCAAGTCGATTTTGCGAAATCGAATTTTCACTGGAAATACACGTTTTCAGGCTCACTAAAAGCATATTTTTTGCAGTGTGTGACCAAAATAACTTAAGTCTGGCTAATCGTACGATAATAAAACTTTGAACTAAAGGTAGGTTCCAAAAGGAGAATTAACACAAAAGTTTTTATCAAAATCGGTACACCGGAAGTAGTTTCTTTATTTGTGTGATTTTTTCACTTTATTGCGATTTTCTCAAAAAGGTTCCTACGATGTTTGTCAAAAAAGCCTTACTTATTACATTTTTTTGTGCTCTACGAGGTAGAGTCAGCGCCATATTTGCTGAAATTCGTGGATGGGGGCTGTGATCTCGATGTGAAAATTGTATTGTTTTAGGATTGCGAATTAATATCCTATTTTACGACAACAGTTTAAGTTACATAATGAAAGTTGTAGAAAATAAAAAAACGACAACTTTCATTTTAAGCATTTATTTTTACAGAGCCACTGGGTTGGTTTAGGGGTAAAGACGTCGCCGCGAATCAGCTGTTTTATAATTGATTTTTGGAGACGAAGTTTCCTGGTTAAAATCCTAGTAAAGGTTACTTTAATACGGATTTGAATACTAGATAGCGCTTACCGGTGTACTTTGGTGGTTGGGTTTGAATTAACCATACTCTCTCAGGAATGGTTGGCCTGAGTATTTACAAGACTACACCTCATTTATATGTCATCACATCATCCTCATCTCATTGGCTCATAGGGTTGCTTATTATTCTTAAATTAACAGATTGCAACGTACGCACTTATGGATTACAAAAAAATGTCTAATGGCGGTAGATTTTCATTTATTATCATTTACTCACGATTAAAATTAGGATCTATTTTCCATTTTGCATTATTTACTAATGATTAAACATAAGTTTTGTTTTTCATTATTTACATTGGCAAGAGAAATTCATGAGAGTGCTTCACACCGGATTTTATTTTTTATTATTTAAATTATATATTAATTTAAAATTAACATATTTTTGTTTGATTTATTAGTATTTTATTTTAAAGTAACATACATTTTTGAATTTATTAACATACTGAGACGGTCATCATTTCGGTTAAGCCTACATATTTTACTTCGCATGCTCTTATCATTGAAATAAAACATTTGGAAGCAAACTTTGAATAAAGTGTTAAATATCCGTGCGAAATTATACACTATACAAGATATAGTAAATAAGGCCTATACAAAACAACTTCCGTTTCTTGATTAGAAATTAAACAAACGAAATTTTTACTTTGTGAAAATTAAATAAGAATTTTATTATCTTATCAAATTTATCTTCACCTAGTTTGAAATTAGCATAAAGTAAATTGTAGGCTATTTAACAAAGTGTGTTAGCTTAAAATTTTGGTAATTAAGTTCTGTTAAAACTGTATTCCTGCATTTTAGATGCATATATTTTAAACGGTAATTTAATTGAATTAAGAATACGTAAAAGGGTTTTACGTTTTTTCAAAAAATCCGTTTTGGGAAACGAACGAAATAGCTTGCTTTGAAAATGGTGAAAGTAATTATTTAGTTTAATCTAAAAGGAAATTTTAATAAATTGTATAACACAAAGATTTCTACAGGTGGACTTTTATGGGGGAAATCCATGTTTAAAATAAACTGCATCCAAGAAAACCGGGAAATTTGTAATTACATTCTTTTATTTCAAATTTGAATTGAATTTTTGTGTATTTCAGGTTATAATACACGTACCTAAACCCTTACTGACTGACTTAAAGCTTATAGCTGTACATTAACTACTCTTATAAGTTTTTAACTACGGTCGTCGTGTTTCACGGGCACGACAGGTAGTACTGACCTGTGGTTTCATTGCCTTCCATTTCTTTTACAGGGTTAATCCTTTTTATAGCTTCGAATTTAGTTGCAAGAAGGGTATTGCCAAAGGAGGTTACGTTATTTAGTGTGTTTTATTGTATTTACGAGGTGTGGCTATTAAATAACGAGACTGACGTTGTAAACAATTTTATTTTTATTTATACATTATCACTTATTGTCACCTTCAATATACGCTACTTCTCTATCCCTACAACGCTCCATGTGAATTTTTCATTGTTGGAAACAGTGCTGGAAGTCATCATCTGTCAGCTCCTTCAGGACACGTGCCGCTTTCTCTTTTACAGCTTCCACAGACTCAAATCGTGCCCCTTTTAATGCTGATTTCACCTTAGGGAACAGGTAGAAGTCACATGGTGCAAGATCTGGTGAATAAGATAGATGTTTTAACACTGTGATGCTGTACTTGGCTAGGAACCTCTTGACAGATAACGCGGAATGAGCTGGCGTATGGTCTTGGTGGAGAACCCATGATTTGTCTTTCTACATTTCGGGGCGTTATTCCTTACTCTTTGACGTAGTTTAGAAAGTACCTCAAGGTAGTAATATTGATTAATTGTTTGACATTAAGGAATCCAGAGACGGTACACAATCCCATAGATATAAAAAAAAAACAATCATTGCTTTAATTTTGACTTGCTCATTCGAGGTTTTTTGATTCTCGGTGAAGTTCGGCTCTTCCAGTGCATGGATTGGCGCTCCGTTTCCTGATCAAAAGTAAATACCACGTTTCATCACATGTTATTATCGTTTCCAATAAATTTGGGTCAAAATTTAGGAAAATTCGCATGGGGCGTTGTAGGGATAGACACTGTATATGGAAGGTGACAATAAATGATTATGTATAAAATAAAAATAATTTTTTTACAACGTCGTCTCGTTGTTTAAAAGTTACACCTCGTATAATAGACGTAATTTCCGTGCAATATGTTTTCAGTGTTCTACCCTGACATAAATATTATTGTGAAAATTAATCAAAGCTTTTGGCCATGCAGTTTCCATATATCCTAAGGGATTTTTCGGGCGAAAATTTATAATATACAGTAAAATCTCTCTATTGCGGAACTCTATATAATGGAAATCTCTCTTTAGCGGCATTATTTGCCGATCCCGACCCTTTCGTATACTACGATAATGTATTTAACTCTCGTTATAGCGGCACAAAAATCTCTCTATAGCGGCTAAACAATATCTTCAGGATATGGATTCAGATGCCTATGTAGGAGCAGACAATGACTTAGCCACTTCAGCAGATGTTGGCGATGATGCAATAATCGAAAATGTCTTAGCCCAAAACAACGTGGAAGAAAGTGAAGATGACGATGAAATGGAAACAGAAATGTTGTCCCTTCAAGTAAACAGGCACTAGACGCTATTCTTGTTGTTTACACGTACTGTCATTGCCAATATGTAAATGAAAATTTACAAGTTTTAAACATTGAAAATGAGATTGAAGACATGTTTTATGAATTGAAAACGAAACAAAATTTACAACTTATTTTACGAAATGAAATGTACTTCACAGTCATTGTTTCCTTAATAACGAAAAAATATATAGCTTACTGTAGGCCTACTGAGTATTTTTTTTTTGTGTTTCTGTAGCCTATGTTTTAGGAAATTTTAATTGTATGTAACCTATGTTTATTACTGTTCAGTAAAAAACGAGTTTCAGTGCTAATTAATTTTAGGCTATCTATTACGGTATGTACTGTATGAAAGATTATTGAAAAAAGTTCAATACGAAAAGTGAAATTCTATTGTTAAACATAAGTAACACAACATCTAATAAAACCAGTTTGTATCCAAATTTCTTATTAAGTTAATAACCTACACTTTAGGTAATTAATTTAAATATCTCACTGTATTGAAGTAATCTACTGTATTAAACATTCGTCATAAAGTTTTCTATTCAGTAGTTTTTCAAAAACTTATTCCATGCACCATTTACATACGTATATAAGTTATTTTGTACAGAAAAATTAGTACTCCAACTTCCCTCCCACCGTTAATTACTCGCTCTCTCTATAACGGAACTCTCTTTATAGCTGCGGTACCTCATGGTCCCTTCAATTCCGCTATAGAGAGATTTTACTGTATTATTAAATATATAATTAAATATCACAAAAAGTTAATTAATTAAGTTACTTATTTTGTATTTTGAGGTCTACAAGATTTTTAAGCCGACTAAATTTTTTTAATGCTTCAGGAAAGACAAGTTTTCAATATCATATAAAATTAAAATCTATGGACTATTTCAAGTCGTTTATTGGATACATTCATAAAATATTTCTAAAGAACCCAACTACGAAAGAAAAATGAATTTTAGTTTTTTTACAACTACAGCTTTTTTTTTAAGCACCCGTGTTTAACAGGCACGACGACAGTAGTCGTGTGACAAAGATTCCATGAAGGTTTAATAACACTTTTATTATTATAAAGTGCAGCTACTTCATGGAATATAGAAATATTACAGAGCTTTCAAACAAAATGCCAGTGGCTGATCACTGCAGCCTCATGTTACGTAACCAACGAAACATGGCACAACGATCTAAACCTGCTGTTCATAAAAGAAGAAACTAAGCAACATTTAAAACAGTTAGAAGAGTATCAGAATCCTTTTGCAATCAACCTCTTCGACAACAGTGAAGATACTCTCTGATTAAAACGTTTTAAAACATTGGACTTACCTTTACGATTTTTATAATATAATTTAACTTGTTTTTTGTATTTTTTTTTCATTTTCTCCTATCATTCATCGACATCTCAAAATCGGAATCATTATCATCTCCATCATGGTCATCATCAACTTCAGCTTCAACTACTTAATATTTCAAGATATTAATGCACAGTTCAGTCAAGTTTAGTTCTATTTTCTGTTCACACTTTAGTATTAGATTTTTTTTTGAAACACACAACTGAGTGTGTTATATATGTCCATTCTAAGAACGTTATAATTCAGAATTCTACCATCTTTGCTTAAAATTTATGTTTATATTTAAAAATAATTACATGTTGTTAGCAAACGAAAAGAAAATAATATTATATAAGTTTAAATTTTACACAAATTACATTTAAAGAGAATCGTACTTTATTACCACAATTTAAGAACTCCTGACTAGAATAAAATGCATGTTTTGTTAAAAAACCTTTTACTTCCTGGAAAAAAGTTTTCAATTAAGTTTTTTTATAGTGATTGTCAAAATAAAATAATTTCACATAATAAAACTCTTAGAAGCCATATGTATATGTTCATGCGCATGTAGTTACATTACAACAAAATGGGTAGTTGGCGTGCATTGGATGTATGAGTGTCCCATGGATTGAAGGAGGTGATCTTGGGAAGTCCAAGGGAAAGATGGAAAGACGAATGATCTTGGGAGTTGGTTAGCGTTACAGTCCATGTGCCTAATACTTGACAGTGAGAAGAAGAGGATAAAGTATATATGTAGTGTTTATCAGCCTTTCAGTTGATGACCTAAACTCTAGAGGCTTGACTAAGTAAAAAGAGTAGTAAGGTGGTTTACAATTGTCTTCCTCACTGAGTGGAAAAGTATGATTGTCAGCAAGCCGGGCTCTCTGAAAATCATCTACTTTCCACCCTGCATATGACACCTTCACTTCATTTACCACAGGTTCTGAATGTATATTGAAATTCATTACTGTCAGAGAAGATAATTCCTACTAGTGTTTTTTTTACACTTCTACCTCTTCTATTCTTAAATGCTTCAATCTTATAATTGTCTGACCATGTGATAAGAAACAGAACTATTTTTTGTAGCCCTGGAATTAGAAGACCGATTACAAATAATAACACTCCATCTGCCTGTTATGAGCATAAAAAGGGATGTACGAGTATAAGTGAAAATACTTTTGTCATTATTGTGAATTAATTAATGGAGAAACTATTACACGTTTCTAAATAAAATTATAAAAACAACATTTTGTAAAGGATTAAAGAAGTAGATAATTATTAGTATTTAAAAAAATTTGAATAACAAAATAAAATTCCAAAATAATGAATAAATAAACAAGTTTCGTATTTTGAACCGTATTTAAATTTTAAACATATACGGTAGATAAAACGTGATATATTACATTAAAATTCATAATCATTGCAAAGGATGTGGCTAGTAATTCAACTTCCACAAAATTTTGTTTTTGTGTGAAATCATAACCGACGACTTGAGATTGCTCTGATGATCGTAGTCGATCAATCACAGGTAGTATTGTTTCCGGTACGATCTCGTTCCCACAGGATTCATAAAGACCGGATGTACTTCTGGATCTTGTCGACGCTCTTCCTGGAGCAGTTACTCGTTGATTATTGCTTTTACCACTGTTAATATGTACTCTTATTTTATATTTTATTAATCATATTACATTCCTAACAGCATAATATTTAGTCTATGTAATTGCTCACACTGCTTACCTTTATTAATCTTCTTTAAACACTTTAATTGCGCCACAAACTTCCTACTAAATTATTATTATATCCTATTAAATATTTTTGTTGAAATAAACCTTCGTCTAAAATAAATAATTGTATTGACTATCTATTTTAGTCCTTTGATAACATACTTTTTCTAATGATTTCTGAGTTGAAAGACCCAATTTCTTTTACTACCTAGTTAAAAGTCTGACTCAAACCGAATGTTTGTAAACGATTAAACAAACATTTTCTGACAAAATATTAATGGTAAAAATCACTTGTTAAATTTCAAATTCCGATTTTGATTTCATGACTTGCGGATTGGGCCACTTCCGGTCAAAACCGAAACTTCAGACCCAATATTTCTGTATCTACCTTTTTAAGAGAAATCGAATGACACTATTTTTATTTCCAAATTCCGACTTTGATTTCTGGACTTCCGGTTTTTGGACTCTCTTACATGTTTCCTGGGTCAGGCCCAATATAACTCTTCTCCATTTCTCTCTTTCAGTGAACTCTCCCCCTTTATCTCTTGGTGTCACATGTTTCCGAATTTATTCTTAATTGAACCCATCCATTATTCAGATGTTATTCTTCAGATGCCTCTCAGATTGAGGGCTCTAAGATGTTATGTATTTTCTATCGTACTATATGGAATGGAAGCTTGGACATTGAAGAAACAACACATAAAGAAGATAGAAGCGTTCGAAATGTGGTGTTACAGGAGAATATTGAAAATTCAGTGGGTCCAAAAGGTTACCAATGTTGAGGTGCTACGACGTTTAAATAAGGAATTAGAAGTTATGAAGAGTATAAAAACAAGAAAACTAGAATATTTGGGTCACATAACCAGAGGAGAAAAATATGAGTTGCTGAGAATTATTATGCAGGGAAGGATCCGAGGAAGAAGAGGCGTAGGAAGAAGACGCATCTCCTGGCTGAGGAATCTTAGAGAATGGTTCAACTGTAGTTCATTGCAACTATTCAGAGCAGCAGCCAGCAAAGTGACCATAGCCATTATGATATCCAACCTCCGATAGGAGATGGAACTTTAAGAAGAAGAAGAACCCATCCAATTTTCTCTTGGTCGTTTTCCTTCCACCTCCTAGTGTAGCATCTTTAGAATGGAAGAGAGCTACTCTCTTCCATTCTACTGATGTCCAAATTATTGTATCTTTGTCTGCCAAATTCTTCTTAACAGGCCGTACATCCCAAATAATTCCCTTGTTATATAATTTATAGCGTTAGCTCTTCTTGTTTTTCCTAACATACCTCTCTTGAGCTTTATCTCTGCCGCCTGGATTCTACTCTCTATCTTCCTTTCACCTGTCATTTTTCTGCTCCATAAGAAAGTATTGGCACAAAATATGCATTACAAATGATTTTCTTTCAATACATTTAAAATGTAATAAAATATGTGCATAAAACTTTGAAAGATATATACAATATAATGATGAGACTTAAAGACTGTTTATGAATACGGCCAGTCCGTGGTGTAGTGGTCAGCACACCTGACTTCTTGGCCACGAGTCCCGAGTTCGATTCCTTCATGTCTGGAATTTTTCATTACTTATTTCATACACCAACATTGATTGTCTGCATTAGCAGTAAAGTTTAAAACAGTCGGATGTAAAACAAAATAAATTTTTAAAATCTTATATTTATAAACTGTTATACTTGAATTATCAATAAACTTGTAAATATGGAAATATATAATTAGCGATTCGTTTATTAAACTAACTTGTCCTGATTTTAATTATTTTAGTTACTTAATTGGCATTATATTTGTTACAGAATTTAAAGTCATTGAATAAATGCAATCTATTGAAGAGACTACAAAGAAATAATAACTTAAATAGAAGAAATAAAAATGAAATCAAAAAACCACAGGTTAGTAAATAGAAAATTATATGTATAGTACTGCATAGACTAATAAAAAATAATATAATTATAGTAATAAAATAGATATTAATGACAATAAACGGAGTGCATTTCAATAGAACAAGGAGTGCCGCACTATTGTGATCCTCCTTAAGAATTTCTGTTCCTCCTTTTCCTCTACCTTCACCAAATGACATGCTTTCCTTAACTAATTAATCGGTGAAGACTTCCGTCGGAGGGGTCGGTAACAGGATATCCTTCAATGTTCCAAAGCCGAAACCATTTCAACCCTCAATATTATTCCGAATAATCGAGTTAATACTAAAAACCGATTCTTCCGCATCGTCATTTAAAAAGAAACAAAAACGAAGTCTCCGCCGACAAAGGTTCTTTACATCATCCAATCCTTCTTAACTTAATAATGAATGAATACCGTGTAATTGTGTCCCATGAAACAAAATGGTTTATGTGTGTTAACATCCTGACAATATGGTTTTCTTTCCATGCGCTCTAACTGCATTTTAGATTGAGAACTATTGCGATGGAGAAAATTTTCTGTGTCCAAATTTAATTTTATATTCAAGTGTTATGACTCCCTGGAGGCAAAAATTGGTTGTTAGGAGGATGTCCGTCTGTATAATTGTATGTATGTAGGCTACTCTACTACCTCATTTATCTGGATGCCCTGATTATCGAGATTAATCTGAAATAGAAAAAAAATGTATTCATAAAATCGCGATATCCCACACAAGTCATCAGCTGAAAGGCTAGTTTGAACCTCTAATGTCTTTACTACGTAAAACGAGGAGTGTTGAGGTTTACCATTGTCTTCTCCACTGAGGAAAAGTAACCTATGCTTATCAGCATGTCAGGCACTCTGAAAAGCACTACTTTCCACCCCGCAAATGACGCCTTCACTTCATTCAACACATGGGCTAGCTGTATAATGTTGACATTCCTTACTCTCAGGGGAGATAACTCTGTCTAGTACTTTTTACACCTCTACTGCTGTTTTTTGAATGATCAGTCATATAATTGACTGAAATGTGATAAGAAACAGAACTATTTTTTGTAGCCCTGGAACTAGCAGATCGAGAGAAAATAATTTGACGCTCCATCTGCCTGTTATGGGCAAATTAAATCTTATACTTATTCTGTTTTTTAAATGTACCGTTTTGTATTGTTTTGTATTCATATTTCAAATGTACGTAGGATTTAAATCTTTATCCTATTCAAATAAAACTATGAAGCACATGAAAAAATATTGTTATTAATTTTAGAAACATTAACAATACTTATAATTTTAGTATTCTTAAAACCAAATAAATACTAATTTATAACAGTTCATTAAATAGCTATAACTGCACGCATGTAGCAGCTATACCTACCGCACATAAGACAGTGAAACAGATGTTCTAAATTTGTGACAGATTAATTATATGATTTTTACTGTGTAACAATTTTTGATTCTCCCGTTGTTTTACTTCTTTCTGGAACTGCTTTTGTTTTCGTTCGTTCAATCTTTGGTACTATGAAGTGAAAAATTAATTTTTCAATTATTGTATTGTATTGTTTTACCTATTTCAAAAACTACCAGTCCGATATGACTGTCATTTTAAAAGCTAAGAATTTCTGCTTCTTTATTTCCGTCTATACCTAAACTTGAGAGTTCTTTACCTTCGACACAAAAAATAAAAATCTAGTTCTTTCAAAAGTTATATTACTCCTAAGAAAACCCATTACAGCTATTAAAAGCGGAAAATTTTTAATGAGTTTCCTCTCTTATTACACTAAATACTAACTACCGATATATTTTACGGCAATTATTTGAATAAGAGACTATTGGAATTTGCCTGGAGAGGGATCTAACTTACGCCTGGAGGAAAATTTTTACAACCACTGGATTTCATGGAATTCACGTAATTGTAGAAAGAACATTCCTTCTAGTATCCTTAATACGATCAAAAGAAACTTCGGCTCTGGGAAACGAGAGTGAGGCGTTTTGTAAGGCACCTTCCATCACTGTCAAATAATGTAAGAATTCATCCATGTTCATCCATTACGTTCCATGTACAGATCTTAGTACGCGTTTGCATACCATACTTATTACGCCTGTTGACTTTATTCAAAATTGTCCCCTCAGGAGATCCGAATAAGGGACTTAAAACTCCAAAATATATAGTTCAGAACTTTGTCATTTGTTCATAGTGATACTAGAGATATCCACGTGGATCGTTAATGTGGAGGTTTATCATTGCCTTCCACATTCTATGCTGTCAATTTTTTTGATCCTCCGCCTTTAGAAGCAATTACTCCTAGGGCAATAGAGTGCTCTTTCCAAAAACTCACTCATCCGCCCACCGAAAAGAGGCAGTTGGCACTTAGTTTTAGATCTTCTTATATCAGAAGATACTCGGTCCCTTCATCCGTTAGCCGCTTTGTAATAAAGCGGTGCCCCCTTCTCTATCTCGTCGAGGGGGATGTAAGGAATTCCCATCATGAAATCTGAGACGGTTTTCGCTTTATCCAGACTCTCCAGGTCTTTAGAAAGGATTATCATCATTATCTCTTTTTAATTTTTCATCATTGGTGCTATAATTGTCATTTTCATTAAGATCATCTTCGTCGTAGTGTGATGATGTAGTCATCTCGGAGGAAACGCTACTGGGTGTGACTCCTCATTCCACACCTAAAAAATTCATCCATTCTAGATTGCGCTATATTGTATAGTTTAGATAGAATATTAAAACTATAAAATATGAAATTTACATTTCAAATTTTTTTAGACTTCGTGATTCTAGAGATTTCGCGATGAGTGAATGAATGGATTTTGCTATTATTCATATACAAATATGAAAAGGTAGTATATGAATGAAAATATGGATGGAATAATTTAACAATATAAAAATAGATTGTTACTAAATTTAGTTAATAATTTTAAGCAACAGGACTAAATCCTGTCATTTTTTATGTCTAATTAGGGTACAAAAAATATGGATGATTTGTAAGTTGTATTCCCAAAAGGAAGCAGTCGCATCTTCCCTAAATATATACACACATAACACTTCTTGTATATTTCTATCTGTAAGCATATACCATAAAAATGTAACACGGTTCCTCAACCCTTCGCTTATTTTTGTCTTTAATATGATATATGAGACAACGCTTGTTCAACGCAACTTTACTAATGCTGTAGCACACAACAAAATAAAATAAAATGCCTTTCTAACATTTGGTAAATGTATTTTTAAATTTTATGAATGCAATATTTAATCAGTTTAATAAATTTATATATTTGTGTCTAGTTATTTTAAAGTTATTAGGACAAAACTATTTCCGTATGTCTTGTTAACTTCTTTTTAAAATCTGTAGTAATATCATAAAAAATAAACATTTATTTGTTTGCTTTTTTGTTTGTACTCGGAAAAATCTGGTGTGACACAACCACAACCAAGTTTACTTGCCAATTTAAATAATAGAAAATACAACTTATGTTTAATCATGAGTAAACATTGTAAAACTTAAAAAAATAACCTAATTTTAATCATGAATGAATGACGCAAAATGAAATCGAAAGTATAGTAGAATTTGGTTTTATTTTGATTATTTCCACGCTGTTTGAAGAATAGTGGAGATTTTGTTAGAAAAATCTCGTTTGGGAAACTATTACACCGTAGGTATAAACCAGTTAGCGCCTTTGTGGTCAGCCAGTCAATAATTGTTTTGTGAAGTAAAATTGTTGTTGGGGCGTACGCAATAGTGTTGTTCTGCATTAAGTTAAATACTAAGTGTGGTAATAAGTGGTTATTGAAAGGTAAATCAATTGTTTAGGTTCTTAAGAACAGCATTCTAATGTTAGTCGTATTTGGTTTAAGCTTAAATTTTGTATTTGATTTATTTCATGTAATCTTATTGTATTTAATAATAGGCTAAGTTACATAAATTCAAAGTTGCCCATAACAGGCAGGTGGAGTGATAAATTATTCGCACTCGATCTACTAGTTCCAGGGCTACGAAAAGTAGTTCTGTTTCTTATCATATGGTCAGCCAATTATACGATGAACCATTTAACTGCAGAAGAAGTAGAGGTGTTAAATACACTAGTCACAGTTATCTCGTCTGAGAGAAATGAATTTCATTATACAGCCAGACCCTGTGATGAATGAAGTGAAGGTGTCATTTGAAGGATGGAAAGTAGTTGATTTTCAGAGGACCAGGGATACATATTTTTCCACTCAGTGAGAAAAGCAATGGTAGGCTACCTCACTCCTCGTTTTACTTACCTAATAAAGCCTCTAGAGGTTCAAACCAGCCTTTCAGCTGATGACCTAATCAACACAAGTTTAAAGTGAGACTACTTATTATTTATCATACCCAGATCGCGACCAAACCTAGGCTTAGGTGTTACAGACAAATTTAATACGACGAAAATATATTGGGAATCAAGAAAATATAAAAATCCCAAATTTAAGAAACAAATGAAAGACCAGAATAAATTAATAAAGGGGTTCAAAGAGATCGTAAAAGGAAAACAACTGTAGTAGGTACTTTTTCTAAAGAGCTAAATAAGGTTAAAACATTGCCACAACTTTTCTCTAAAAACCCGTTCATTCTTATTTAATTCATTTAGTGTATTTAAATGAACTGAAAAGATAATAAATATGTACACATAATTTTATATTTAGTTAGGCTGAAATAAGTAAAATGAAACGAATTACTGTGAAATGTGTTTTAATAAAAAATAAGTACGTCTTTTTAGAAGGTTAATGAATGCAAAGAAGCTCCTTATGATGTTACACGTCCGGAAGTCAATATAAATTTCCTGCCTAGATTAAATAAAACACGACCAGCGACGAGGAAATATCTTTAAAAGTTAAAAACTTATTCTCTCTCTCGTTTCAGTATATTTTCTTATTCTTTTCTTATTTAATAAAATAATTACCTAATTTTCTACAGTTAAAAGTTAACATTATAATTCCATTTATAAAAATACGAGATATTTAAGTCACTTAGTTAGCCTATTATTAAGAATTGGATACGCTAAACTGCGTTAAGTTTATCGCTGACCTTTAAAAACAATATACTGACGAGAACGTTGACAAATCAATGGATGAGTCAAACCAAAAAATATACATGGATAGAAATACATGGAGACATGGAGTGAAAGTCGCTGAATAAAAAATGTGTGCGAACAAACTGTGTAGATTCCTGGACCTTTGATAAGGCCATCACAAAGAAACTGGTAGCATTTTAGATGTGGCTGTACAGATGAGTGTTGAGAGTTCAATGGAGTGTAGTGGCTTCGACATCTGAGAACTTGGTTTGGACAAAGCTCAGAAGAGTTATTTGCAGAGCAATGAACAAAGTGAGAATTGCTATAAAGGTCGTCAACAATCGGAACGATTAGGCACCTGAAGAAGAAGTAAACAAAAAACTCAAGAACGAATAACCTATTCGTGCGGTATTGAAACTCTGAACTTAAGCTGGTACCATGTCAGGACCGGACGCGAAAATGTTTATAAAATCGATCAACCGGAAGGAAGGCTAGTAGTTTATTCATATGTTTTTAATTCTTTGCGATTTCTCAAAAACGGTTTTGTTTGGATTTAGAAATAGACATTCGACAATCGATCAAGTACATCGCATCACAAGTGTTGTAGAAAAGACACTGGAAGAGAAGCAAATCTCTTCTGCGATTTTCCTGTATGTAGCCCAAGCATTTGATAAAGTCTGGCATGAACGATTGTCATGCAAACTAGAAAGAGTGCTGCCAACTTGTTTGTCTCGAATATTAAACTCGTATATCTCTGACAGAGTTCTTCGAGCGCAGCAGGAAGACAGTTATTCTGACGTCAAGTCGATCAATGCTGGCATTCCACAAGGGAGCGTATTGGGTCTAGTTGCAGTAGACTTAAAATAAAAAAAAATAAAAAGGTAAGCTTCTTTATAAATTTCCACCAGCCATGAGACGCATAGTCTTATGAAAGGGAGTTTTAATTTTAGGTTGTTTTTAATTTTACATTGTTTACTCATGATTAAACAAAAGTTAAATTTTTCATTATTTATTTTTAAATTGACAAAGAAAGTCGTCTGAGTGTTTCACACCGGATTTTTTTATATAAACATTGTTTTACAAAACTTTCTAGATATAATAATGACGTCACGATCGTTACCTGTGCGGTAAAATTGAATTCTAGACCTACTTACAACAAAATTGCAATAACAAAAAAGAACCAAGAAATTTAATTGCCTTGAAACATGTGACAAATGTAGACTACGATTGCAATTACAATTACCAAGATTGTCACAGTAAGATTGTTGTTCGGTAATTAAGAAAAATTACATATAAAGAAATATTTAATAAAGCTATAAAAAGTGCAATATTAAAGTTAACGTATTTATTTATTTAATTTTTTGTAATAATTTAAGGAGAAAGCAGAGTAATCGTGTAGAAATATATTTGTTGAGAGCTGTGTTTATTTATCTATTTGTAAAATGGAAAAACTAGAATTTATCGACTAAGAGAAAAACTTTTATAATACGTGTGAAAGAATTATTTATAAATGGTGTGACAATGTACTGACATCTAGTAACAATCTGGTACAATCTTTAAGCAGTAGTAAATTAAATTCATTTTATTGATCCGTTTTAATGCTGTAGATAAAAAAAATAATTAATGCTGCAAAATTTTATCTAAAAAAAACTTTTCCTACTTTTAAACCATTTTAGATCACGAAAGTAACTTTAAACAATTTTGGAAGGTCTTTTTGAAGTTCACACTCTCACCATTTTTTTACTGCAGGTCATTAATTTCTTCTGTTAATCTAGTATTCTTCTTTTGCTCTTCGGGAAAACCTTCATGTCAGCAACCAGTTGTCTAAACTTGGTTCGGTCCATTATATTGTCTTATTTTACCCAAATTTCTCAATTTCCTTCCTGACTTCTGTAAATCACTACTCACCTCGCCTTAGATCTATATTTCAGTAATAAAAATTTGTTTTGTCAATCGTTTGTCATCCATTCTACAGAAGTCACGTAAAACTTAAATCTTCGTTTGTGATTGTTTCCATTAATTTCTCATTTTTCTTGTACAGTTTTTTTTCTGTCTCGTAACGTGTAATGTCCGTCTATCTTTAGGCCTATTAAGTTGCGGTGATGAATTTTAGTGTTTCTCTTAGACTCTTAGACTAGTTTCCTCGGCTCTCATACGGTACTGTCAAGCAGATTATATCACAGAATTATAATGTCTTATCTTAGCTTGTCTCGAGAGTATTGTCTTCCTGTACAGACTGTGAGTTTTTCAGAGTGCAGAGACCACCTTTTTGTGGTTGCTGTTGTTTGCTTCTCATCCACTGGTCTTACGCTTTATTTTACTTAAAGTAAAATAAAGCTGAATATATTTTACTTTACCAACTTTTGCAATATTTGTTGTATATAAAGTGCCTGTATAGCTTTATTCGTTTACGTTTACCTTCTTTTATATAGTTACCTAGGTTTTCTAAAACATAATTTTTGTGCCATTTCTATCATTATATTTTCTATTTTTGATAACTTACGCTAAAACTATTACCTCTTCGTAAAAAGTGGATTGCGGTTAGTATAACAAATCAAAAATGCCCATGACAGGCAGGCGGAATGTTAAATTATTGGCACTCGATCTGCTAGTTCCAAGGCTACAAAAAATAGTTCTGTTTCTCATCACGTAGTCAACCAATTGTTTAACTGAAAGGTTTAAGAACAGAAGAGATTGAGGTGTAAAAGACACTAGACAAAGGTATCTCCTCCGAGAGTAATGAATTTCATTATACAGCCAGATCCTGAGGCGAATGAAATGAAGGTGTCATTTGAAGGGTGGAAAGTAGTATTCATAGGATTTGGAATGCTGATAAGCATACTTTTCCACTCAATGAGGAAGACATTGGCAAACCACCTCACTCCTCCTTTTACTTAGTAAAGCCTCTAGAGTTCAAACCAGCGTTTCGGCTGATAACCTGAACAACAAATCAAAATGTCTAAAAGACAAGGTGATAGTATTATGTTTGATCTCCCCTAATAAAATACATAAGTACATAAGTGGATGAAATAGTTAGTGACTACATTTTTATTGCAGCCCATAAATACAGATGGTGCTATTTGCTGGAAAATAAGCTTCAGGAATAAACGAAGGCTAGAACTTTTAGACATGGACTGGTTGCGAAAGCCGTGTAGGGTCTTCTGATTGGAGTACGAGAGAAACAAAGAAAAAATTCAACGGATCTGTTCTAAGAATATTAAAGAAGACAGATTATAGATATGTTAAAGAATATTTTAAGGGCTGGGCATATCGAAAGAATAACAACAAATAGATGGTCCCAAAGAGTGTACATTTTCTACCCAGAAATTAAAAGATGTTACCTTCGGAAAACATGTAACGTAGGGAATTTAAGGCTTTAACAAAACATGACTGGGATGACAGAAGGGTGCAGGATGCGGGAAGCGGAGAAATCCGTTGGATCCCACAAAAAAGTAAAAACTAATAAAACAAATCAAAATTTTCGGTTATGTACGTAATACTTGCCCATAACGAGCAGTGGAGTGTTTTAACTGCACTCGATCTGTTGGTTCCAGGGCTACAAAAAATAGTTCTGTTGCTTATCACATGGTCAGCCAATTATATGACTGAACTATTTAAGAGCAGAAGAGATAGAGGTGTAAAAGACACTAGTCAGAGTTATCTCCTCTGAGAGTAATGAATTTCATTATACAGCCAGACCCTGTGGTGAATGAAGTGAAGGTGTCATTTGCAGGGTGAAAAGTAATTGCTTTTCAGAGGACCTGGCATGCTGATAAGCATACTCTTTCAACTCAGTGAGGAAGGTAATAGTAAACCACCTCACTCCTCGTTTCTACTAAGTAAAACCTCTAGAGGTTCAAACCAGCCTTTCGGCTGTTGGCCTAAACAATATACGTAATACATTATAGTCATATTTTTAAAACCGAAACAGTTTATTTGTATTTTACATTCTTCAATCTTGTAGTGTATCAGTTATGAAGAACAATCCATATGAATGGGTGGTCTATTTCTTTCATATACTTTAGCGTAATACTTTAATTTAAACTCAAAAAAATACACTACTTATTTTAAAATGTTTCAATTTAGTAGAATAAACCTACTTCCTCGTATCTTACTTGGTTTTCTGTTTGATATTCCTAATACTAGTCATAAAAATAAACAGTTTAATAGTTTTCCATTATATTATGTCTTCTAAAAGAACAAATGCGTATAATTTGAGTCAAAATACCTCCTAATTGGTTGACTAATTATGTAGCCATCTTTCTCTTTAAAAAGAAAACCAGCTGCATCTCAAATGATGTGTATTATGTAATTGCTTTTAATATGATATCGCGTGGCGCCGCATAATCTGATATGATTTTTAAATATATAAAATGAAAGGTAAATTTTGTATGAATTTTATTGACTTACCTGACGTTAATAATGTTGGAATTTGATATTTATCTCTGCTTTAGATAATTCCATTAGATATCTAATATATTTATAATAATATAAAATTGAATTCTGACAAACCAATTATTTTTTTAACTAACTTTGACATCTCTAAATTTATCATGAAAGTTTTAACTCAATCAATCTTTACTTTCTTTATTCTATCTCAGTCATAATTAAAAGTGAGAAAATATTGCGTTGGGCCAAAATTTTCTGTACCCGGATTTTAACTGATGATGTTATAGTACCCACTGAATCCAAAAAATTGATTTTATGTTTGAGATTTAAAAAGTCATGCAAGAGCTGCGTAAACTAATAAGTTTTTTAAACTACCACGCTATTTGAGAATTTAAATGATATTAAATATAGTTTAATTCATGTACAGGGTTGTTGTTTAATTATGGTAAGTTAAATATTTTGCTATCATATTTTTTAATGTGTGAATATAAAATTTCAGTGATATCTATGTGTTAGACTAGTTTTTTAGAAACATAATTAAAAAAATCGATCAACAAATAACAGAATACAGGATTTTTAGCAAAACACTGCAATTCTTTCAAATTATGGCTAGTATTTCTCTCATGTACCTAGTGGAAAATATCTGGGATTTCTAGCAAGTACCTTTCAAAATTTCCTGGGATCCAAACGGTTAAATCATCAGCCGAAATACTAGTTTTAATCTCTAGAGGCTTTACTAAGTAAAACGAGGAGTGAGGTAGTTTACCTTGCCTTTCTCACTGAATGGAAAAGTATGCTTATCAGCATCCAGGCTTTCTGAAAATTATCTACTTTCCACCCTGCAAATGACACCTTCACTTCATTCGCCTCAGAATCTGGCTATATAATGAAATGTTTTACTCTCAGAGGAGATAACAACGACTAGTGTCGTTTACATCTCTACCTCTTCTGTGCTTAAATGTTTCAGCCATATTGGCCAACCATGTAATAAGAAACAAAAATATTTTTTTTTTAGCCCTGATTGAAATAATATGATGTTGATAATTATGTTGAAATGACACGATAGATATAAAAAGGTTCCCATTTTTGTCTCCTCGTAATTGTTAGCAGTAATCTTTTGAATTGGTTGACAATATAAACTTATAACTGTTAAGAAGAAATAAAAATTGGTCTTTGAGTGACTAAAATGTTGTACTGCTTATAGATTAGTGAGGAAGTTTGTGTGGTTTTCCAAACAAATTATTTTTCTAAAAAGTAGTAATATTTTTTATTTAATATAAATTTATTTTATTTATCATTATTCGTAATTTGTATTCTTCATTACTAAACATACAGCAAGCAATGTAGCTGGAGACCAGAAACGCTGAAGAAGTGGCAGGTGCTGAAGTAACCCAGCAGGTGTACGTCCGACCCTGTGCAGCTGGATTTGGCTGCTGTGGGTTCTGCATTTTCGTAAGAAATCTTACTGCATTTTACTTAACTTATTGTGTTTAATTTTTTGCCATGACGTAAAAGAAGTTGACTTTGTTTATGCGTTCAAGTAGATATATATTAGTAAGATTAGTATCGGGAATTTAAATTATTAAACGATTCTTTCTTTACAAATAACTCCTCACGTTCGAAGTAGATATACATACTTGTATTTATATCAATTTAGTTATCTTCCTATTGTTTTAAAGTTTTTGATTTTTACTTTCTTGTATAGTAGTAAAAGAAAGTTACGTATTGTAATTACTTGAAATAAAAATAGAAACTTTTCCTTGAACTTTTTTAACGAATATTTACCTTGAATTGAACTAAACTTGCAAAAGGAGCTAACTCATTGTAACTTATTAGGTTTCTAGAAACAAATAGAGAGACGAGGAAATCAACACATAATAGAAGTACAAAAAGGCTTTCTTCTAAATTTGGAAGCAATAATAAACAGGTAGATTGTATCAGAAAGAAAGATATCAAAAGTTCTCAGAAATTTTGTAAATAAATCATAAAAGAATTTACACAGATAAAACAATTAGTAAACATTAGGAATTGAATAAAACTTAAAAATCTCATGCGTGAGACGATGGGTCTGATAGCTGGTGGCAATTTTTAAAAAGGCGGACCTTAATGATTTAACTAGTATCAACTTTTTAAGAGGAATCGGATGACACTATTTTTGTATCCAAATGCCGACTATGATTTCTTGACTTCCGGTCGAAACCGAACTTCAAACCTAATCCAGCCCACTAATATTTTGTGTAGATTACGAATCTGAAAACTGTTTGTTGCTATCACGTGTAGTTTCTGACTTTGATTTTTTACTTCCGGTTTTGGGCCACTTCCGGTCGAAATTGGAACTTCAAACTCAAATTAGTTTAACGAATTTTTTGTGTAGATTACGAATTCGAAAATCGTTTGATGCTCTCTCTTGTACCGGGTGAGCAACATAAAACCGAACCCTAAACGTAACAGCTGAAGAATCGGTAGGTTTCGTTGTAATGAAATTGTTTGAATGATGCGGATAATTTAAGTAAAAAATAACATTGAACGTAATCTTGCATTTATGTACCTTTTTGTCACAAAAAATGTTCAAAATGACCCCCTGAGCCTCGATGCATTTTTCTGTTCGACTGATCATATGGAAACACGGTTGACGCAAAACATTGTCGTCAATTGCATTGATTTCTCGTTGAATGTTCATCTTCAGTTCATCAATTTTGTGGAGATTAGATGCATGAACTCTCTCATTTAAGTAACCCAAAAAAAACCGCCCGTAGACAACTCTGGGGATCGCAAAGGCCACCGTCCACTGGTGACAACTCGTTCATTCGTGAAACCACCATGAACGCGATTCAGTGAAACGTTCGACGTGTGACACGTTGCTCCGTCTTGCTAAAAGAAATTGTATTCTTTCTCGTTATCTGTTATTTGCGCATAGAATCTTCGAAAATATTGCGGTAAAATTGTGTATCGACAGTTTTCAGTTCTACCACTACTCGCGCGTGAAAACATTGTAGGATAGCGGTTACGTTAAGGGTTCGGTTTTATGTTGTTCACCCGGTAGTTCCTGTCGTCTGGGTGTGACGGACGGACGAATGGACAAAACAAAATGATAGATGACAGTTTTTAAAATTTCCACCAACAAAAAATTACATGAAATAACATAACAGACGACACCACCTCCTTTCCATCCTTTCTAAGTAGTAATCACATAAAACTTGCACTTTTTTCATACAACACCACATCTCACCTTAAACATTTTTAGCTTAATGTTACAATTTAAAACCCACATGACTGTCCCGTACAAATTTTGTCTACATGGCCGGCCCGTTGGCAAAGTCGTTAGCGCAACTGGCTTCTACGCCGGGGTACCGGGTTCAATTCCCGGTCAGGTCTGACATTTTTTTCATCACTCATTTTCATTATCATCATTATCCACCGTCTGAATTAGCAGAAATTGCAGAACAGTCAGACGTAAAAAAAATGTCCCGTACGAATAGACCGCTGGTTGAATGTTAAATTTTAAACCTGTTCTTAAGTTCAGTTTTTGAAAATTTTATTCTCAAATTTGATACAGTACAATACTATATAATCACCGATGACCAACATATAGTTGCAAATTTGAATAACAAAAAATAATCCATACGATGCAATCTGTATGTGTTATTTTCCTTTTCATAACCAAACACAATGTTAGTTTATTATTCGCAGAATATAATGTCCTACTTTCCGTTCCATAAAATTAAACCAAGATAATTGAATACGTACAGTGATTTACCATGGATAAACCGCTTATAATTAATAATATTTTTTAATAGTTACTGGTAGAAAATTATTATGAATCTAAACCACTGCTCCACATTCCCACTGTAAAAATATCAACAAAATTAAAATTCAACCGTGTTTGATTTTTTCTATTATTTTTTTCTTATTCTGAAGTAGGTCTATGTACTCGTTGTGATTATTGTAATATACTTTTTTTATTAAATGATGGTATTCAATTTTACAGTAATTTTGTGTAAGTATCATATAAATAGACGTAACGAGATTTCTCATTTGTTAAAATTAATTAAACAGTAGAAGAAAGGAGAGAAATTAGAGAGTTTATTGTTGAATATAAAACATTCATGAATCAGTTTTACGTGCAAGCTGTACAAATATCATTCAACTTCGTGACACCTGAGAAAACAGTTAAATGGTCACCTTACATAGAAATCTAGATCTAAATTTTCATAAAATGTACTGACTTTTTGGTCAAAATCAAATGAAATAAATATTTAAATAAATAAATTTTAAAATCTATTTGGACATACGAGATATAAAACTTTGGGGGGATTTTTACGAAATTTAAGAACAATTCCAGACAGAAATCATCAGATACGTTTGGAACAGGAAAAGCAAATTCTCCTTCGGAGATCTCAACTTGAAAGAAGAAATTTCTGATTTTAGTGTTAATTATTTGTGAAGTGGTCAGTGTGCGTTACGTTATCGTGCTGATCTACGCACTAAAGTGCTATATCCTTTGAATCTGAATGAAAAATAAGCCCCTCCGTGTTCTTTTGGATCTTCGATGATTATTATTTCTTTGAAATTATTTCTTTGTCCGTGAACTGAAGACCTCCATCATCAGCTGACAACTGGAGGGTCCTTGCTAGCTACAGTATTTAGCGACAATTCTACGTGTGTAATTATGCATTGTATTCTCACGTAATCTATACTAATATTATAAAGACAAAGCGTGGCTTTTTGTGCAGGGTAATCTCCAAAACTACTCAACGGATTTTCATGAAATTTTGACTGCATATTCGTATTTATATTCACAGCAACATATTTTTCTTAACTTTTCAAAAATTAAAATCCAAGTTACCACCTACATCTAAATTAACCATTTACAGCCCTACCTTCGACCAATATGGAGCTATGCCAGTCAGCTTTACTGCTACGCAAAACCATCGGTATTAGCAAAAATTCAGCGTTTCCAATCAAAGCTTTTACGGAGGACAGTAAACGCTCCCTATTATGTAACCAATAAAACGCTACACTCAGACCTAAACGTACCCTACATAAATGACGTTTTCTTAAAACTCTATAAAAAAATTAGGAAGAAACTCGTGAACCACCATAACCCAATGAGCTCAAATCTGGTAACGCAGACTCTCCCAAACAATCCAATAAGACGTCTAAAACGTTGATGGAGCTGGGACCTCATCAATTAACGTAGTATTGTAATTGACTATCCATTACAGTGTTCTAAATGCTGCACTTAATGCTACACTTATCTATTCACGTCGGAGTTCTGTCATTGGAATGAGTCTCCACTCACGTTTATTATCATGTTGTTTTTTTCCAAATTTTGTGTTATCACATTCACTGATTGTTTCCAACAGATTGAGAATTTCCTAAATAGAGAAAAAAAATTCAAAAATTATAACATTTAAGGGTCCTAATAAAGTTTTTCATATATGTGTGTGTGTGTGTGTGTGTGTGTGTGTGTGTGTGTACATGTGAGTAGGTATTGCTGTTAAAGTAGATGAAGGGGTTTGATGATGACGAGAGATGTACGCAGAAGAAATTATCAAAACGTTGTGTGTGTGTGTGTGTGTGTACTTTGGAGTATACATACGGTCGATCTAACAGCTAGACAATTTCTGTTACATATTTCTTTAAAAAAATTGATTAGGTCTACACATGTTTCGCGTGCGAAGCCGCGCGGGCCATGCTAAGTAGATTATAACTACACAGTCGGTAAACACTAATCCAGTTTTCGATGTGTAATATTAAATTTAGCTATTTTTGGGTATTTTTTATCATGCACTTTTTTCAATAATCCGAAAAGGTCCGGGTCCCAATTATTTCGGATTAACGGAATTGTTGTGTAGGCCTACTACATAACTGTCTACTAACAGACCAATATCATACAATTTTATTTTAAACCTGTTCTGATTTATTTTATATTATTTTATTACATTTATCTTAAATATATAAATATTACAAATTAAACGTAAATTTAAATAGAATCGAACGAGACAGAATTATATAAAGTATTTGATTTGAATGCTTTGCTCTAATAAAATTGTTCGGTTCCCAGGGATATGATATTATCTATGCACCTGTTACTTAATTTAAAAGGTCGATAATTGCACACTACCATCTCTAACATTTTTTTCAACCTTCTTTCTCTTTCTTCATCTTCTTCTTTCTCTCAATAAAGAAATTCTACATGATTGGAACCCAGCGTGCTGTTTGTGCCCTCAAGGTAAAGGTTTGTTATACGTAATCTGTTTTAAGTCTCATCACCTCAAAGCCGGTTTATTTCATTTCATATTTTTATTATTATTATAACTGATTTAATTTCTCCGCTCTGTTCCTTCACCAATCTATTTAAATTGGCTTCGGTACACTGATCTTATAAATAAAAAATATAGCAATAAAAACAAATTACAATATGCATTACTTCGCATATTAACCTCTCTCGCTAAGTAAACCATTACTGTAATTAAATTCTTAACACTTTTAATTATTCTTTAGTGTTATAATGTTATACACTAATAACATCATAACATTTTAAATATTCTTATTATTTTAATCGGTTTTGTAACTATTTATAAATGTAATTAAATATAGGGTAAATTTAATTGTAATCTTATAACACTAATAGCCGTCAATGATTTATTGGTAATATTTCATTTTAGATACTGATCAACGGTCCAAATTGATTTCATATCAAAACAAAAAGATTGATACTAAATAACCATACAAAATGACTCTCAAAATTCATGGATGTAATCAAATATAATATTAAAATTTATATTAACATATCGTAATATAACAACGGGCAGGTGGAGTGTTAAATTATTTGCACTCGATTTTCTAGTTTTTTCGCATACAAAAATACGAAATTAGAATTATTGCAAACATTCCAAGGCATTATTCTTGCAAAGAATTGTTTGTTAAATATAATATTCTCCCCTTCCATCTCTTTATATATATATATATTTTAGATAATGTTAAACCACCAGTAAACACACAAAATTAGCAAGAATGATCTTACCGTTAAGTTAATAAGGCCTTTTCAGATCCCTGGATCCATCATCAGTCAACACACAAACACTATAAACTTCTTTCACTGGCAATGCATTGCCTTGTCAATTCAAGTCATGACTGAATAAAATTATTTGTTACTAGTTAAAATTATTTCTTATTAAAAGATATACAAAGAATAATTTTCATCAGTTTTACTTGTAAATCATAGTATTTGTACACAACTTTAGCCTGGTTTGGCTGAAATATCAATTTTTTAAACATGTTGTACTGTGTGCTGAATTTACTTTAGATAATGTTAAACCACCAGTAAACCCACAAAATTAGCAAGAATGATCTTACCGTTAAGTTAATAAGATATTTAATATAAGTTAATAAGTTAACTTATAAGTTAATAAGATAGATAATTGATATTTCAGCCAAACCAGGCTAAAGTTGTGTACAAATACTATGATTTACAAGTAAAACTGATGAAAATTATTCTTTGTATATCTTTTAATAAGAAATAATTTTAACTAGTAACAAATAATTTTATTCAGTCATGACTTGAATTGACAAGGCAATGCATTGCCAGTGAAAGAAGTTTATAGTGTTTGTGTGTTGACTGATGATGGATCCAGGGATCTGAAAAGGCCTTATTAACTTAACGGTAAGATCATTCTTGCTAATTTTGTGTGTTTACTGGTGGTTTAACATTATCTAAAGTAAATTCAGCACACAGTACAACATGTTTAAAAAATTGATAATAATTAATTAATTAATTCGTTGATCGACCGACTAAGGATCACGTTAAGCACTATGCATTTTGGTCTCTTCTTCTCAGGATGTCATTCCTCTTATCTGCCCAAAAAGCCTTCATTCGTTCGGAATGCTCCTTTCTTCTCTCATCCGTCCACCTCCCACCAGTACCCTCTCTTCGTGCAGATTGCACAGGCAGACTTATCCTTTTGTCATTTGTCTTCTGCCTAAATTTGTCTCTATCGTAAATGTCCTCTTCTTCAACTCGAAGTTTTTTTAGATCATCTTTAGTATTGATAAACCACTTCAAAGTAGTCTTAGCATTATCAAAGTTATTCAAAATTTTCTTTGTCAGTCTGTCATCGCTCATCCTCTTTATGTGCCCGTAAAATCGTGTTCTCCTTCTTCTGAACGTCTCTGACATCTTCTCTACATGTTCATACAATTTGGTGTTTGAAACGTTTTTATAGGTATTGTGTTCTTCATCATATCGTGGCCCATAGATCTTTCTCAGAATCCTTCTTTCTCTCTTCTCGACATCTTCTATAAGTCCTTTATTTTCTGAGGTCAATGTCTCCGATGCATATAAAGGCACAGGCTTTACTACTGTTTCGTAATGTCTTAACTTTGCAGTTCTTGAGAAACATTTTTTGTTGTAAATATTTTTAGTAGCTAAATATGCCAGATCCAATTCCTTAATCCTGGCTTTTAACGCCTCTTTGTCACTTCCATTCTTCATGATTATTTCGCCCAGATATTTGAACTTATCCACAATGTTAATCTTCCCATATTTTGTTTTCAATGCCTTATCCGTTATACCTTTTATTGTTGTCATCAGTTCTGTTTTTTCATACGAAATTTGTAGTCCTGCCTGTTCTGCAACTTCCTTCAGTAGGTCTAGTTGAGCCTTAGCTGTTTCTATATTATCTGTGAGCAAAGCTATATCGTCAGCAAACGCCAGACAGTCTATTTCAGTTCCTCTTCCAATTTTCAAAGGTCTATATAACTCCCTAGACTGTAACTCTTCTCTCCAATTTCTTATTATCTTCTCCACCACACAATTAAAAAGCAGAGGTGACAGGCCGTCTCCCTGTCTCACTCCTGTTTTAACTTCAAAGGGCTCTGAGAGATGTCCTAAAAATTTAATTTTAGATTTAGTTTCTGTCAAAGTTGCTTTGATCATGGCTCTAAGTTTTCGATCTACTCCAAATTCTTCTAAGATCTTAATTAAAACTTCTCTATCTATACTGTCATACGCTTTCCTGAAGTCTACGAACGTGGCAACATATTTCTTTGACCTAATGGCATAGTACTTTATAATTGTTTTAAGGTTCTGTATTTGTTCTACTGTTGATCTACCCTTTCTAAAACCTCCTTTCTAAAACCTATATATATATATATATATATATTAAATTTTAAAATTCGCGAAAGGAACACTGTGTTATTTACAAAAAAAGTACGATCATTATGAAACTCGACACAATGATGACTTCAAAATTGAAAAATATAGAACTTCAAAGTTCTCAGAAAGAAATTCACTACAATACGATTCGGTTTTTTAACAGATTGCTATCTAAAATAAGACTCCTTCATTTAAAAAATTTGATCGGGAAGTAAAATGTTTTTTAACAAAACATGCGTTTTATTCTGATCAGGAGTTCTTAAATTATCTTACAAGAAATGCTCTAGTAATGTGTGTAGAATTTAGAATTATGAAACATTGTTAGTGTAAATGAATAACTTAGAATTCCAATGTACAATAATTTAAGTAGTTATTTAATGAACAAATTATTTTTTTGTTTTAGTGAACAAAAATTGTTTGGTAAAATAGATTAAATAGATTGACGATGTCTATTCCTTTTTTGGTCGCTGACAAATAAATATTTATTTATTTAGTTCCAGGGCTACAAAAAATATTTCTGTTTCTTATCACATGGTCAGCCAATTATATGACTGAAGGATTCAAGAACGGAAAAGGTATAAATGTAAAAGATACTAGTCAGAGTTATCTTCTCTGAGAGTAATGAATTGAGTTATACAGCGAGACCCTTTGATGAATGAAGTGAAGATGTCATTTGCAGGGTGGAAAATATGTGCTTTTCGGAGGACCTGGTACACTGATAAGCATACTTTTCCACTCAGTGAGAAACCACCTCACTCCTCGTTTTACTTAGTAAAACCTCTAGAAATTCATTATTTCTTGAACGGTTGGAAGAATAGGTTGTTTATTGAGAATCGTGTATCATATGGAGTAAAGTGTGTTGTACAATAAGAGTAGATTGCGATGTATGAAATATTATGAATAGCATTATGAATTATTCTAAGATATCGAAAATAGCAGAAATTTTTGTTTTTATTTTGATTCCTTCTACGAGGCTTGATAGAAACACCCTTTTGTTAGAAATATCTCGTAATTGTTAAAAGGATCTAGATTAAATAGCAGACCGCAGGTATAAAGACAGTTAGCGGCCTTGTAGTAATCTCTTTTTTTCAGCCGACACTTTCAGCTTTTTTTGACCCTAGGCTTTTCTCCTGTTCTAATCTTGATCAACAGCGTATCCAATGTAATTAATGCTTATTCCTTTTGTAATTATTTTTATCCCTTCTTTTATATTTCTTAGGGATTAAAATGTCCTGAGAATATTTTAAAATAATGAAGTAAATGTTAATTTAACTTAATGTATATAATTTAGAAAAAAATTATTGGATGGGAACAGAGCCTCCAACGAATTTATTTTAGAGATATTTCTAATGTCGTGATAATGAACTATTACAGCAATTAAGGGATTTTTTTATTAAAATCGTCAAAGCCGTTTTTCGGAAAATTAAATTTATATCTCGAAGTAAAGCACCCTTAATTCTGGGGGTACAAGCCTAATTCCATGAAACCCGGTGGGGTTGTTTAAAAAATCTCAGTTTTAAAATTTCAGCCGAGTCAATTCGGTAGTTTTTGCTTAAAACGAATGAAACTCATAGAAGTAAAAATTGTTTACTTCTTGAACTTACTTTTTAGAATTAAATCGAGTGGAAAATGCATTGTAGTTCTTAATCTCAATGTTTTTCGTGTTTCCGCATTTAAAATTGTTATTCAATAATTGTTAAATTCGACACGATACCGACGGATGGATTTATTCGACTAGGTTTTTTCTTAAAGGAAGAAAGATAATCCCTTATTTGAAAGAAGTCTTTGATTTGAAAGTGAAAAGGGAAATAATATACAAAGTACATTGTCTGTTCGTTCACCTAGGCCAGGTGCTACCTGAGAGAAATCTACAAAGATGAACTGAACACATAATCTTTCAATGGCTGGGGTTGATTCTGACAGACGGCACGTGTCACGCTATGAAGTTAGAGATATCTAAAGTTCTTCTATAGGCACTTCTGTTTACATTGTTGACAGTTGTGTATTTTTAGTTGTTTGTGGTCGTTATGTTTGCTTTTCTCCTTCTATGCGCTATCTTTTATCATCTTTCTTTGTAACAAAGACAACCAACTCCTTGTAAAAACACTCCAGAATCTTCTTCATCCAGACAAATCTGCCTCAAGTGGCTCATCTGTCATTATACGAACAATTATCTTCTGTACCTTAAACCTTATACCTAAAGGCCTGTCTGTGTTCCTTATAAGTAGAAACATTTGCCACAATTCTAGATATCACAGAAAACTTTGCATCCACGCTTCATCCCGATAAATTAGGACCTGCAACAGAAAAATCCCTATAGAATACAGAAATTATTGACGTTTCAGATTTTTGCACCAATTTTAGAAAACTTTTTTTAATTTTTTCATCTCACGAATGGTGTGAAACATGGAATTTTATTTTATCTCTAATCTGAGTACGTACTACGTTGTAATCTGTTCAATTCGGCACAATAAGCAATCCCATGACCTAATGAGATGAGGATGATGTGTGTGACTGGTAGTCTTGTACAGACCAAGGCCGACCATTCCTGAGAGAGTATGGTTAGTTGAACCCTAAACATCAAAGTACACCAGTAATCACTGTCTAGTATTCAAATCCGTATAGAAGTAACTCCTTTACCAAGATTTGAACCAGGAATCTTCTTCTCCGAAAACCAGCTGTTAAACAGCAGACTCGCGAAGACGACTTTACCTCTACATCAACCTGGTGGGTCAAAAAAACCTTAATACGGTCAAATCTCTTCACGTTTCAGAGTTTTCACACTCTGTTATGGTGAGTGCCCTCCGGTATCCATAAACAATGAATCACTCACAAAGTAAAATTACGGTCAAGTGTCGCAGTCTGACTTTTTTCAGTGTTTATTGTCATAATTCAGTACATATAAAGATTAAATACAGTTAAACAAATTAATACCTAATCAATTGCCGCTGCCAGCAGAAGTAACAGAAAAAACTCGACCACCAGCAGCGAGTCTGGACAAATGCATAAAAGGTTATAATGCACCTAATACACACAGTTCCAACAAGATTACAAATAACAACAATTAATATAAACAGTTCCATTAAAATCCCACAATACATTTCTTTCCAACTAAAAAATTAAGATAAAGACATCAACAATAATAAAATTAAACTAAAAAATATATCATATATCAGTCCTATAACTACACCATACTCGATCATTGTGTTTTTTTAGGTCATCAGCTGAAAGGTTGGTTTGAACCTCTCGAACAGTGGTTCTGAACGGGTGTGCTGCGGCACATTGATGTGCCCCTAGATTTGCTGGGTGTGCCGCGAAAGTACTGAGTTTATGACATTTGTGATAAAAAAAAATTGAAATAATTTCACTCAATATTTATTTTTTAAAAAAAGCAAGAAGAGATAATATTGAAGAACTTAAAACTTATTTTATATGGGATTTATTGGTTTGGTCCTTACAACAAAAGATTAGTTAGATTAATCATTAGTAAAATTTTTCTTTTTTAGCTTTTATTTGTTATTGGGAACTGTACATTATTGATAACTACCCAATTTGTTCGCTGGATTTTCGAAGTGAATTAGGCAGTAGTTTAAACAGGGACTCCCAGTAGAGTTTGTTCATGGATGTCTGTCAGCTGGTCACCATACAAAGTCGCTTGCCCAACCGGTGTTACTTAACAAATAATAGCGACTTTCTACCAGCTGACTGACTGGGCTGACCTGGAGACTTAGTAAGATTGATGAAAAACTTCAGTTAGTCACTTCTTACATGAAAGTTCAATTCTTGATGGAATTGACACGCATTTCCTGCTAAACTGAGAGCAGTCTCTCGTGCTTCTTGATTTTTACGTTCGGTTGTGTTGAAAAGCCCAGCTTGCATTAATAAAGTCGGTTGAAAAATGTAACAAAGTATTAACTGCTTCCATTTCTATTACTTGGTAGTCTGTCTTTCTAACTCGTACACTAGTGTGCCGCAGGAATTCTCTACATAGGATAGCATGCCGTGAACAAATAAAGGTTGAGAACTGCTGCTCTAGACGCTTTACTAAGTAAAACGAGTAGTAGGATGGTTTATCTTTGCCTTCCTCATTGAACAAAAAGTATGCTTATCAGCATCTCTCTGAAAAGCATTTACTTTCCACCTTGAAAATGACACCTTTACTTCATTTACCACAGGGTCTATCTGTCTTATGAAATTGATTACTCTCAGAGAAGATAATTCTGACTAGTGTCTTTTACACCTTTACTTCTTCTGTTCTTAAACGATTCAGTCATATAATTAACTGACCATGTGATAAGAAATAGAACTGTTTTTTGTAGCCCTCGAACAAGCAGTGCAAATAATTTAACGCTCCACCTGCCCACAGGCAGGTGCCCAAAATACTTAATACAAAAATGTTTTTGATATAAGACTGACTTGGATATAAATTGATGGAGTCTTCTGGTGACGTAAAGTTTATCATTTTAAGATTCACTTAAAGGCCAGGTATTACCAGGAAGTTATCATGAATTTAAGTCCGGCTTCCTTAAATTTCATATGTAATTCATTCCGGTATTTTAAGTAACATATATTATTTTAAATAATTGTGTACCACTGCGGCTGTATTTATACAAGGAATAGTTAATAATACATCACTTGTTATACGTTCATTTATATGTCTTCTTATAAACACACTCACAACTGAATTGTGTACACTTAATTTAGACGTGCAGGAAGCAACAAAGTAGCGTGTTTCAAGAAATCACGGTTCGCTAATTCGGTTTACCAAAACTTCTTCCGGCCTTGAACCTTTGCAAACAAAACTCACGTGCGAATTTTTATTTACTTTATATTTCCTTTTTGCCATATGCTATTATTTTTTCTGGGGTTTTCACTTTAAATAATGTAATATTATTAAGATTACAAAAGTAATAAAACTACCAATCCGAATTTATTTATATAGTTACGCATTTATTCATATAATTTATGTTATTTTGAAATATAAAATTTTAAAAGTTTGTTATGTAATTTTATTGTAATGAATAACGTCTGACAAATTAAGCCCTAAATGATTGTCAACATGTTTAAAATACAAAATGTATTTTCTCAATTTCAATATACTGCTTATAATTAACTAAATAAGCAATTAGTTTTAAAAAATTAACGTCAAGAAATTAGTAAAAAAAACAATAGTTTAATAAGTGTTGCTTTACGTAATATTTTTCCAAACAGGCAGGTGGTGTTAAATTATTAGCACTCGATCTGCTAGTTCCAGGTATACAAAAAAATAGTTCAGTTTCTTATCATATGATCAGACAATTATATGACTGAAGCATTTAAGAATAGACGAGGTAGAGGTGTAAAAGACACTAGTCAGAGTTATCTCCTTTGAGAGTAATGAATTTCATTATACAGCCAGACCTTGTGGTAAATGAAGTGGTGTCATTTTTAGGGTGGAAAGTAGATGCTTTTTAGAGGGCCTGGCATGTTCATAAGCATACTCTTCCACTCAGTGAGGAAGGCATAGTAAAATACCTCACTCTGATGACCTAAACAACAGCAACAACAACAACAACATTATACGTAATACAAAAATGTAATTCTTTAAAGAAATTTTGTATAAAGAACATAACAAAAAAGCAGCTTTCATTAATTAATCAACTTATTAAGTGTAACCACTGAAATATTTTTCTGTATCTTGTCCCTAAACCGTCGGAAAATGGTAACCTTTGAGAATATCTAGATTACATTACTTATTTATCTCTGAATTTGAAAGCGTAAAAATTTGACCAAATTTTCTTTGATTATATTTTATTAAGAAAGCCAATTGAATCCGAAATCTTAACTCTTCTTCTTAAATTAGACAACTGACTAGTTTTTATTTCTGAAATGAGAACTTTTAAAAATTAAATATCCTCGTAAGGTTCTAAGACAGACAAGAAAAGAATGGGTGGAATTTTACTCTGCTTGAAATTTTAAATTTACTTAGTGCTTCAGTTCAAATATGGGAACTAAAGGAAAATTTTTTCCACAAAATGTAAAGAATCTTTTTTTACGGTACGCCTATACAAAAATACTACTTTACTAACTTTTAATCGCATATTAACAGTAATTATTACATTTTTGAATTTATAAAATAATTATGAAACATTAAATTCTAAGAATCAATCGTATTACAAAAACACAATTTTTCATCTTGAGTATCCTTTTAGAATTAGGTGAAATCGTATGGAGGATTATAGTTCATATGATCTTTGGTAAAAGTGGTTACTTTTATGAATTCTTCCAAATGCATTTGTCGGACAAATACAATAGATTTAAATATAGAATGTTTTCCGGTGTTAGATAGATCTTTAGAGGGACAGCACGAAGACTGTTCGGCGCCGCAGATATAAACTTATTAGATTATCGAGGACCGGAACGGCGCGATGCTATCCGACCAATAGCAGACAACGTCCTCGGACAAGCACAGGAAACTTCGCTTCGCTGGCTTCCTTATTTTGTAAAGAAAAATTGCTCTATAAAAAGTTTTTGAGCAAGAGAAGAAGGTCGACGGCGGCAAACTCACCGGCGTGGCGTTCCGCTGTTGACCCCTTCTAAGACGACAACATACCCCTTTACGTTCATGCATTATAACACACCCACCCTCTTTGCCACTATATGTTTACTACCTCGGATAGTTAGCAGCTTCCTTTCATTCAACTACTTCGTTCCACGTTATTTCCTACAGCACGTTCTTCGCCCTCATAAATTTTCTTATATATCATTCAGAAAAAACTGATATTTTTAAAAGTACAACAATGTAATTATATTGTACTTTGTACTGTCAGATGGACATAATATTAAAACGATTGGAAAGGTGAATTCATCCTAATATAAATATAAAAAGGTTCCAACTCACCTTGAAGAAGTAAATTAAAAAGAAGTTCAATCTAAGATTTCCGTTTTTTACTTTCTCTTGCCTATATGAATATATAGGAAGGAAAGTAGGCTATTGTTTTCATGTCGATTTTTCGAAATCGAGTTTTCACCGGATCTATACGTTTTCAGACCCCCTGAACCCAAAAAAAACATGTTTTTAGCGATTTTTCTGTGTGTGTGTCTGTGTGTGTGTCTGTGTGTGTGTGTGTGTGTGTGTGTGTGAACAGAATATCTCAAGAACGGAACATCGTACGAACTTGAAACTTGAAACTTAAGTTACATATCACTACCGGACCCGACACCAACATTTTCATCAAAATCGGTCAACCGGAAGTAGTAGTTTATTCGTATAATTTTTCACGTTTTTGCGATTTTCTCAAAAACTAGTCCTACGATTTTTTTTAAAATCGCCTGGTTTACTAAATTTTTTATGCTCTACAATATAGGGTAGGCGCCATGTTTGCTGAAATTCTGCGTGAGGCTGTTTTTACGTAAAAACATTTTCTTTTTAACATTTTTCAAACATTTTTTTGTATAACGCTTAGTTTAGCGGTAATTTGCGATTTTCTGTTTTTTTTCTCACGAAAACGTGAGAAAAATCGATTTTTTTAACATTTCGGTCTTAGTATGCATTTTACGACAAAAGTGTAAATAATTAAATTTATAGAAAATTAAAAGATCTACAACTTTTGTTTAGATCATTTTTCTCTACAGAGCCTAGTTTAGCGTGAAAGCGTGATTTTCCGTATTTTTAAGCCAAACTGAGTTCGATTGTCATTTTGCGTCATTCACTCATGATTAAAATAAGGTTATGTTTTTGAGGTTAGTTTTTGTTTATTTCTAATATTTTATTAATAATGTTAGGTTTATTATTATTTATTTGCATTGGCAAGAGAAAGTTGTGTGAGTGTTTCACACCAGATTTTTACTTTATCTTACCTTAGGCTATGTGAAATATAGGGAAGAAAAATACTATTTTTTTCATTTCGTTTTATCGAAATTGAGTTTTCACCAAAGAAGAAACACTTTTTCAGGTCCCCTGAACCCAAATAAAGTGTTTCTACCGATTGTTCTGTGGGTGGAAAATATCTTACGAACGTAACATTGTGATGAAATTAAACCTTGAAACTTAAATAAGGTTTCATTGAAGGACCAGACTCGTACACTAACCGGTAGTAGAAGTTTATTCGTACAATTTTTAAAAATTTTGCGATTTTCTTAAAATCGCTTCGTTTACCATATTTTTTGTGTTCTACAAGATAGGGTAATCTGACATGCAGCTTACCCTGAAATTAGTGGGAGGCTGTATTTTCGTGGTTTATTTTAAGATTGTGGCCTTGCTATCCATTGTACGACGAAAAAATATATAACTAAAGTTCTAGAAAGACAAAAGAACCTACAACTTTTATTTCAGATATTTGTATATACAGCCCTTAGTTTAGCGTCAATTAGTGTTCTTGTGTATTTTCTTATTAAAAGCGGTCAAAAATGTTTCTTTTTTAAGATTGCAGTCTTAGTACATATCTAGGGCACTAGTATAAAAAATAGTTATAGAAAATTTAAAATCCTATAACTTTTATTTCGAGCATGTTTTTCTGCAGAGCTTAGTTTAGTGACACTTTGTGATTTTCCATAATTTTCAAATCAAAATATTTAAGTTTAACAGAAGAGGTTCATTTTTTTAGCGTCATTCACTCACGGTTAAAATTAAGTTGTTGTCACCGTAAGGAGAGAATGAGTGACATGAAGACCCTTAAATATTTTGGAGCCTTAAAAGGCCTGTTTAAGTACGTGTGCTTATAAGTGGGAAGAGTCGGTTGATGGGTGGCGGTAGCGTGGCAATTCTTCTTCCCTGCAGAGGTGGGCGTCATGGCGTGCCGTCGTCCAGCGAAGACGTCTTCTTCTTCCCTCGCAGTAGTGCGTCGATGGCTGCTTCGTCGGGACACGTTAGGCGCAACGCTCGGTTGAGGGGCCGCTGTGGGTATCGCTCGCGGAATGTGCTTCAATACACAAATTAGTAGTAGAAGGAGATTATATTTTTTACGTTCAACCGTTTTGAACATTACTGCTAATGCTGACGATGAAGGGTAAGAAAAGAAAATAACTGATAAATAAATGCCAGATTTAGCTAAGCTAATTGGACAAACCACACAATGGGACGGCCAAGAAGAAGAAGAAGAAGAAATAGAAGGAGAAGGGAACGAAGGAGGGAGAGCAAATAGGGTGGTGGGAGGGGAGAAAAAGAAGGAAAAGTAGGGGGAGAAGAAGAAAAAAGAGATTAAATAGAAGAAGAAAAAGAATTTGTCGCTGTTGTGAGTCGGAAGTGGCGGAAACCTAATCCTTGATTGTGAGAGGAGAAAAGAAGAAGAAGGATAAGATGAAGGAGAAGAAGGAGGTAGAGGACGATGACGAGGAGGAGGAAGAGGTGAACCTAGAGAGGAACCTAGAGGTGAACCTTCCTAAAGAGGAAGAGGTAACCTAGGTTTTCAAATTTGACCCTAATCAGTTGAGTAGTTCTTACTTCATAACAAATAACATACTCACGTGAAGATCAGTCCCATGAAAGAATGTTGCCACCTTGCAGAAATATCTGTACTCTGTAATACACGACTAGATAAATATCGAAAAGTAAATATAAGACCACTGCTATAACAAATTTTATATTTATTTTTATTTTTAAAATTGGTACGCTACCTGTTTGGTTCTACTCAGAACATATTTCATTTAATTTAATAAAGAAAAAAACGAAAACATGGGAATACTGTTTTATATTGATAATTGAATGATGGTGTGTTTAATAAAGTATTTTTCAAATAAATAAAACGTACAGTAATTAAAATTTTAAAGGTTTATTAACCCAAGAATAAATTTTTTATAATTATTTAATTACTGACAAAGAGTAGATGATTGAAAATGTGCACTGTAATTACGGTTTAGTAATTTCTAGCAAAGATGATCTTCACCGTTCAATCAACATATAGAAGTTATGAATTTTATGGGAAATTATTAAAGTTAGTTTCAATTAAATTGGCGTACTCAAGGTCATATTAAATATTTAGCTTTCCTCGATTTCTCCTGTAATGAAGTTGAAAAAAAAACATTACTTTCGTAAAAAATTTAATATTTAAGTTCATATTCACCTAAAAAATTAAGAAAGACACTTAGGCCATGTTTTTACTTTCGTTTGCCCTATGTGAAATATTGGTTAGGAAAGTTATGTTTTAATGTTGTTTTTTCAAATTTAAGTTTCACCCGAAATTCACAATTTCAGTAACTACTGAACCCAAAATAACCATGTTTTTACCGGTTGGTCTGTGTGTGTGTGTGTGCGCGCGCGCTCGTGCGTGCGTGAACAAAATACCGTTAAAAGTTGGGACTTAAGTTACATACTATGAGGGATCCGACACGTGCATTTTTGTCAAAATCGGTCTACCAGAAAGAATAGTCTATTCGTGCAATTTCTTTCTATCTTACAATTTTCTCAAACACTTCTCCTACAATTTTTTTAAAAATTGCCCCATTTACTACACGTTTTGTGCTATACAAGATGCGGTAAGTTGGATATCTGCTGAAATTAGTGGGAGACTGTACTCTCGTGGTAAAATGGTTTTTTAAAGGTAACGACCTTAAATGAAGTTTTTTAAATAAATTATTTTTAAAGTTGTATCTAGAAAAAAGTAGAATTAAACATAACATATTGAGGTGAACACTAATAAGTAAACACAAATTAGGTTCACCTTACGATGCCAAACGTGCCTACGTTTCCTAGGCGAGAGTTGTGCGATATCTTAGCTTGTGGCGTGACAGACTATTAACTTGGAAGCATTATTTGCGTACAAAACGTTTAGAACTTAACCGTTTCCTCAAGCTACTCTTCTGCTTAATAAAACCTCGAGCAGAATTAAACGTTTATTCCCAAATCTTTATTCACAAAACCTTTTTGCGAGAAATCTCAATAAAAAAATAAATAAATAAAATAAAAAATAAATAAAAAAAACCTGGATTATGGTGTCCATCTCTTCGGAGCGAGGCAGAGAATAATTGAAAATCAATCCAGCCGTTTAAATCAAAATTCTCAAATTTATTTCTAGCGCTCAAATTAATGTATACAATAAAACCTTCCACGACGATTTCAAAATCCAACAGTTAAATAACTATCTATAAATGCTACAGTAAATTTCGCGATCAAATACCATCGTAACCATTTAGCCCATGACCTAGATGTAAGCAACTACCCAACCGCACGATGAGTCTAAAGCAAAAATGGAGCAGATTAAGCCTACAATCTTAAAATAAACTATTTTTTTACCCAGAGAACACAACCCTACACAAATTTTAGCATACATGTAGCTTACCCTATTTTGTAAAACACAAAATATGTAATAAACGAGGTGATTTTAAAGAAACTCCTAATCCCCGTCAATCTATTTATATAAAATGGTCGTGTCGGGTCCATTAATGGTAACTTAAAAGTTTCATTTTGTACGATATTCCGTTCTTGAGTTATTATATTCACACACAGACCAATCGCTAAAAACATATTTTTCAGTTCATGGGACCTGAAAACGTATATTTCCGGTGAAAAATCGATTTAAAAAATTGACATGAAAACAAAATTTTCTATCACTATATATCCATATAGAGCAAGAAAAAGTTAAAGAATTAAACTGGGAAACGCAATAAGTCTATTTGTTTAATGCATCCCTTAAAATAAATTGTCAACATGAAAGAAGATTGGTTGAAGTTATTGAAACAATATTTAACAATCTAGGCGTAGTCAGGATTTTCTCCGAGCGGGGGGGGGGCAAAAGAAAGATAAAAGTTTTTTTTGATAAAAAATATTTATATTAAAATATAATGAAAATGCTAAAAGTAGAGCCTAATTAGTTTCAATGCTATTCGAGCCTATTTTAATCTAATTCATCAATAGTCTACTTAAGTTCTGGCAATAACTTGACAAAATTTCTCTTCGAATGTATCTTTAGCTTTCTTTTTATGCACATTCATCATACAAAGACCTTCAAGCCGATTTTCTGCCATTGTTGACCGTAACCAAGTTTTTAGCCTGCGTAAGGTGCTGAAGGATCTTTCGATAGTGTACGTTGTGCTTGCCAGTACAAGCGAAATAAGTAGTGCCCGTTTTATGGATGGATTAAACAGTTGCGTTTCTTTAACTTGTTGTTGTTTAGGTCATCAGCCGAAAAGCTGGTTTGAACCTGTAGAGGTTTTACTAAGTAAAACGAGGAGTGAGGTGGTTTACCATTGCCTTCCTCACTGAATAGAAAAGTACGCTTATCAGCATGCCGGGCCCCCTGAAAAGCACGTATTTTCCACTCTGCAAATGACACCTTGACTTCATTCACTACAGGGTCTGGCTGTATAATGAAATCCAATACTTTCAGAGGAGATAACTCTGATTAGTGTCTTTTACACCTCTACCTCTTCTGTTCTTAAATGATTCAGTCATTTAATTGGCTGACCATGTGATAAGAAACAGAACTATTTATTTTAGCCCTGCAACGAACAGATTGAGAGTAAATAATTTGACTCTCCACCTTTTCTTTAACTAGTGCAGTTAATTCTATCTCCTTCAGTTTGATATTTGGCACATTCTTTCCTTTCCACTGGTCGTACCAAAGTTTAGCTTCACCGAGGAAATCATTCAAATTGTAGAAATTACAAAAACTTTTCCTTTTTTAAATCCTTACTACCATACTGGACCCGTGCAAATAAATTTGCATAATGTTGTTGGGTTTCAAACCCCTATCATTAAATAAATAATTTAAGTTAACAACAAACTTGACCATTCTTAGAAGAACGGTGAGTAACGAAGAAAACACAATAGTACGATCGTTTAGCTCTGAAAAGAACGGTTTTAAAGTAAGACGTTAAATAAAACAATGTCTAATACCGAACGAGTATGTTGTGAGATAACACATATTCTGTATGCTTATGGAATATGGCTACGGAGGGATAAATGTGGGAGAACCGCATTAAGTTACGCTGAATTACCGCTACGTTGTAAACGAAATTTACTCTTTTTTTTATTTCGTAAAATGAAGCTCATATTAGCATGAATTTCAAGTTTAGAACTTTTGGGCAAATCAGGAACGAATACTCTTTAAAACCATGTAACAATTATAAAAATCCAATCGGTAGATCTCTATTTTTAGGAGTTAATAGAAACCCCATTTAAAATACATTGGAAGAAATTTTACGTTTTAAATATATAGATAATTTGTTGTTTTACTAAATGAGCCAGGGGGGGGGGCAAGCGCCTCATTCTGCCACACCGAGGCTACGCCTACGATTCAACTGCCAATCTTTCACAAAACTATTATAATTTGTTGTTAGTTATTACAATTACTGGTGTTAAAGAAACAAATTTTGTTTGAATTAAAACGGATTTATTTAATGTACCAGTTAAAAATTATTAATACTACTGTAATGTTTTAAAATGCCTTTTAACATTACAAAATATTTCCCACACAATTTCATAGACTTTATACATACAAATTTAATTTTATTTATCTTTTAAACATCTTCGGATTAGGTTATAATTAAAATATTATATTAGGGATTATTAAATGTTAATTAAAATTAATTAAATTTAAAGCTAATAATTTAACATAATTTTATCTCAGACATAAATTTCTGTGTATTACTAAATAATACTCATACCTAATATTTCAATCGGTTTTAACAAATCGAATTCAAGAGTTAACTTTTCATTTTAACTTCAACCATGAGATTGGATCTTTTGTAATAAACAATTTAATTTCATGTGAAATAATTTCTTAGTAATGTTTTAACATATAAGTGGTTTATATTGTAATGGTAATGTTGGTTTTACGGTTTATAGATTATATATTGTAATTTAATAATGTATCGATTCGGAATGAATTTATTTGTTTTATTTATTTATAATGTAGGTAATACGTTCCCCAGAAAAGCTAAGCCCGTGCTTGGAGGAGGTGCAGAATCTATACCAAATAATAAATCGACACAGAAATACAATATTAACAGTAATTGTTGTTTAGGTCATCAGCCGAAAGGCTGGTTTGAACCTGTAGAAGTTTTACTAAGTAAAACGAGGAATGAGGTGGTTTACCATTGCCTTCCTCACTGAATGGAAAAGTACACTTATCAGCATCCCGGGCCCTCTGAAAAGCACATATTTTCCACTCTGCAAATGACACCTTCACTTCATTCCCCACAGGGTCTGGCTGAATAATTAAATTCATTACTTTCAGAGGAGATAACTCTGATTAGTGTCTTTTACACCTCTATCTCTTCTGTTCTTAAATGATTCAGTCATTTAATTGGCAGTATTTAAACAATTAACAGTATATAAACAAATAAAAAGTAATGAATTTCATTATACAGCCAGTCCCTGTGGTGAATGTTTCATTTGCAGGGTGCAAAGTAGATGCTCTTCGGAGGGCCTGGTAAGCTGATAAGCATAGACTACTTTTGTACTCGGTGAGGAAAGCAATTGTAAACCACCTCACTCTTCGTTTTACTTAGTAAAACCTCTAAAGGTTCAAACCAGCCTTTCGGCTGTTATAAACAACAACAAAATATAGTAATATTTTAATTAGACATATTTATTTATTTACAATACATTGTTTACATTGTTTACAATGTATTTTTAGCTTATATATAAAGTCGTATCAACAGCTTGGTCATTAGTGACTTAGAACGTTGGGTTGTGAGTTGTTATATTTTCCAGACCCTAGCTGGGTGGGAATCGAATCGACGTGGTAGACCAGCGCGCTACTACTACACTACGGAGGCGGCCAATTGTTTACCTTTATTGTTTAAAATGTTTACTACCGGCTAAATTAAGTGTATTGTAATGTGGATAATGAATGGAGATGAATTAAATGTGTTTGAATTGAATTTTTGCAAATTGAAATTTGTTTGGTTGATCATTTCTATAATGTTTCGGATTGTTATGGTAAAGTGGAGACAGTGTTAGAAGGGTCTCATTTGTATGAGAAACTATCAGACCGCAAGTATAAGACAAATAGCGCCTCTGTAGACAGTAAGCATTTGGACAGTCAATGGAATTGGTGTTGTAATGGCGTTTCGAATAGTATCGTTAGGACCGGCTCTAAATTATGTTACTAATGTATGTGCTTACGGGTCGTAGCAAGTGGTTGTGGGCAGGTAAATCATTGTTTTGACTGTTAAGTGACAGTATCTTACTTACAGTCCAGTTTTGTGCTTTTACTTACTTTACGTTGAGGTTTCTACGGATGATCCGCTTCTCGCATACCAAAATATCATCGATCTCGATCCCACCAGTCCTCCTCCGTCAATTGCCTCTTCTCTATGCGGATCGGATTTCCTCCAGCCAAGTACATCGCAGGCTTCCTCTTCTACGCCGACTTGAAGGACAGTACTCCAAGAGTCTCCTCGGCCGTCTATGCCCCTCCGTCCTCTGAACATGGCCATACCACACCAACTACCTTATTTCAGTGCCCTCCACTATTGTACTGCCACAACCTATCCTCCCCCGACTTCCTTAGTGCTTTTACTTTTGTAATTAATTTAATTGAAGTATCTACAATTTGTTAATAGTCTAAGCTTAATTATTATAATAATTAATTGTAATTATTAATAGTGTCAATGGCTACTTGTTATAAATTTGTTTATTATTTATTATACCTAGATGTCGAAAGGACCTTTGTTACGTGTTACAATAAGAAAAATGTAACAAAACCTTAAATCTGGAAACGTTTGATTAGCGAGTTACAGCTGGCGAAAGATTTTATTGGAAGTTCAGTTATCCCCTTGATATGAGGTCACACTAAAATTAAACAAGCTTTAAATACGAGGAACTTTGGTGTTCTCCGCCTTGTTTTTTAGGTCATCAACCGAAAGGCTGGTTTTGAACCTCTTGAGATTTTACTAAGTAAAACGAGGAGTGAGGTGGTTTACATTTGCCTTCCTCACTGAGTGGAAAAGTTATGCTTATCAGCATGCCGAGCCATCGGAAAAGTACCTACCTTCTACCCTGCAAATGACACATTTACTTCATTCACCACAAGGTATGGCTGTATAATGAAATTCATGTCTCTCGGAATAGATAACTCTGACTAGTGTCTTTTACACCTATACCTTTTCTGTTCTTAAACGCTTCAGTCAAATAATTGTCTGACCATGCAATAAGAAACAGAACTATATTTTGTAGCCCAGAAACTAGAAGACCGAGTGCAAATAATTTAACACTCCACCTGCTCGTTATGGGCAGGGTAGTATCTTAAGATTTTTTAAAAAATCCCTGTGTGTACGTTGCAATCTGTCAATTTAAAAATAATGTGTAACCGCATGACCAAGTGAGATAAAGAAGATGTGCTTGACGCGTAAATGATGTGCCGTGTCGTCTTGTACAGACTCAGACCGACCATTCCTGAGAGAATACGGTTAATTGAACCCTAACCATCAAAGTACACCGGTAAACACTGTCCAGTATTCAAATCCGCATAAGAATAACTACTTTTACTAGTATTTGAACCAGAAAACTTTGTCTCCGGAAATCAGCTGTTAAACAGCTGATTCGCGGCAACGATTTTAACACTAAGTCTGTCTACTCTAAGAGTACTCCGACGTAGACAACCAGCAATACAAGTGAGCATGCGCATTAATTAAAAATACGCCCATGATCAAAAAATAAATTCCATACAACACCTAATTATTCGCTCTAGGCTTAATATATTAAAAACACGTTCAATTCATTTCTTAGAAAATGTTTTATAAATCGAATAATAGTTTACCATTAACAACTATAACTTTCACTATTGGTACTCTTACATCGTTATTTCTCGTTACATTATTTATTATTATTACATTAATATTTATTAGTGAGTTTTTATTATACTCAGTTTTATTTTTGGTCACAGTAATATAAGACTAATCCGCTTGAATTATAACAGAAGAGTAAACAATTCCAGTGATTCGTTGGTTATAATTTCAGATTGTTTATTTCGTATCATTAAAATTAATGTCTGTGACTAGTTTAATACAACTGTTTGCACTTGCCCGTGTTTAATTAATTTTTAGTGTCATCAGTTGTATTTTTGTATTGTATCGGTTCGTTTCGATTTTCTTCGTAGACTGAAGTTGAAAAGTTTTGTAAGCTGTGATTTATTAACATGCGTGATAGTGTAAGTGTTGAATTTTTGAAACATAAAACGGTAAACATTAAAAAGTAGACAAAAATTGTTTTGTTAAATGTAATGGTTAAAATAATTAATTAAGGGTTTTCTTTCTGAAACTACAATAATTACAAGTAATCTGAACGGTATAATTGAAAACGCTTAAAGGATAATGTTAATTTTTGCTGGATGTAAATATTTTAATGATGGAACGTAGTGCAAGATAATTGTCAGGCGGAGAGGTAGATACGCGCTAATTAGGGTAAAACTTTCGTTTACAACCTATAGGCGCTTGCCTCGCGCGGAGTATTCTTACAGTAGATAGACTATAGACCAACCCGGTGGGTTATAATATTTTTGACGAGAAAAATTTAATAAAATAGATCCCAGAACTGAATCTCCTAAAGATATAATGATCTGACATAAAACTCAGAAAATAGAGGTCGAAACTTCTTTCTACATAGGCCTACATGTACAAGTATACAGATATTCTTCTAAAAATCACGTTTTTGGCTTCAGGGTTCATGTTATTTTTTCACTCGATACTATTATATTGTATGAGGAAGTAAGAATGATGAAGTTCTTATGACATTTATTAGACATCATTTTTGAAAAGGTGAATTTTTTTCATATTTTGCCGTTGACCTAAATAAGGATATGATGGATAATCTGTTATTGCAAGAATATTTTTAATAAAAGGAGGGTTACCTAAACGTAACCTATTGAAATACTTAGATGGAGAAATATGATAGATGACAGGGAGGAGTTGAATATGGTGTCCACAACTGAAAAGAGGGTAAATATAATAAAAGGGGGTCGGTCGTTTCACCGTGAGAAATTATATAACAGGTCACCTTTCTGAATATACCTTTGTACACAATCTTTCATATTTTATTTGATAGCGATGAATCGGTTTACCATAGTGTGTTTCTTAATAGTGACTGCATTTATGCTTTTATTTTGACTTCCTCACACTTTTTGAATATTAGAAAATATTGCGACAGTGAAAATTTTCCTATACTCGGATTTCGAATGGTCTTGTTGTTTAGGTGATCAGCCAAAAAGTTGGTTTAACCCTTTAGAGGTTTTACTAAGTCAAACGAGGAGTGATATGTTTACCATTTCCTTCCTCACTAAGTAGTCGAGTATGTTTATCAGCATGCCAGGCTCTCTGAAAAGTATCCACTTTCCACCCTGCAAATGACACCTTCACTTTTCATTCACCACAGAGTCTAATTGTACAATTAAATAATTCATTTCTCTCTGAGGAGATACTGACTGTCTTTTACACCTCTACCTCTTCTGTTCTTAAATGCTTCAGTCATAAAACTGGTTGACCATCTGATAAGAAACATTTATATTTTGTAGCACTGGAACTAGCAGATCGAGTGCAAATAATTTAACACTTCACCTGCCTGTTTTAGGCATAAATGGTCTTGTCATTGAATTTATGAAATATATTTTTTTTAAATTTAAATAATTATAATTATAATTATTATTAATTTGTAAAGGATGAAGCAAAGTTTTAACCTTGACGTACGATGTGGACCATGAGTTGATAACCATAATCAAAAGAAGAAAGACTGTCAACCTTAGTCATTTAAACAGGGTTGATTGAGCTTCACATACTTATTCGCGAAGATAAAGTTGAGGGTAGGTGCAGAACCTGGTGAAGGAAATCGTTGTGATTGAAGAATATTCGAAGCTGGACAAACAAGAGTAGTACACTTCTTTGAGGGTGATTTTTGTCTTTATTAATCAATTAAGTATATTTTTTTAACGGAAGTTATGTAAAATGATGTTGCTCAACTGTTAATAATTTAAGTGAGAATATAACACACAACACTGGATACGTTGAATAGTCATTGATTTTACCTAGCAAGAGTTCACCAGACTGAAAATTGAGACGAAGTTGACGTGAACGAGTGGCTATCCACTGACGATGTAGGTCTTCAATTTACAGACGAAAAAATATTTTCCGTAATCATCCAAATCTCCGGCGAAGGCCCGAGATAAACTGACCAAAAATATGTAATAATGTAACGGCTTATTTTACAATCAAAAGGAGAAAAAATACTAGAAATATAATTGCAGTACGTAGAGCAGCACAATATCAGCATGCCGTGCCCTCTGAAAAGCACATATTTCCTACTCTCCAAATGACTACTTCACTTCACTCACCACAGGGTCTGGCACGGGGTATAATGAAATTCATTACTTTCGGAGGAGTCGGCTCTGATTAGACGCTTTTGTACCTTTACCTCTTCTGTTCTTAAATGATTCAGTCATTTAATTGGCTGACCATGTGATAAGAAACAGAACTATTTATTTTAGCCCTGCAACGAACAGACTGAGTAAATAATTTGACACTCCAGCTGTCTGTTACGGGCATGATAAGTATTAGAAAATCAAATGTGTATACCTCTTCGTCGGACAACCGTTATATTAGGTAATTAATGTACTCCTTTGTTTGTACGAGTTGGTTAAATGGACATGGAATATTCGATCCGGCAATACTGTAGCTAACTCCAATGACAATCAAGTCCACATGATATACGAGGTGTGGCTATTAAAGAACCAGACTGACGTTGTAAAAAGTTTTATTTTAATTTTATAGATAATCGCTTATTGTCACCTTCAATACTCACTCCTTCTCTACTCCTACAACGCTCCACGCGAATTTTCCATTGTTGGAAACAGTGCTGGAAGTCATCTTCTCTCAGCTCCTTCAAGACACGTGCCGCTTTCTCTTTTACAGCTTCCACAGACTCAAATCTTGTCCCTTTTAATGCAGATTTTACTTTAGGGAACAGGTAGAAGTCACATGGTGCAAGATCTGGTGAAAAAGGTGGATGTTCCAACACTGAGTTGCTGTACTTGGCTAGGAATCTCTTGACAGATAACGCGGAATGAGCTGGCGCATTGTCTTGGTGGAGAACCCATGATTTGTCCTTCCACATTTCGGGGCGTTTTTCCTTACTCTTTGGCGTAGTTTAGAAAATACCTCAAGGTAGTAGTATTGATTAATTGTTTGCCCTTCAGGAACCCAAATAATTTTATGAATATAAAAAAAACAATCATCATTGCTTTAAATTTTGACTTGCTCATTCGAGCTTTTTTGGCTCTTGGTGAAGTTCGGCTCTTCCAGTGCACGGATTGGTGCTTCGTTTCCGGATCATAAGTAAAAAACCACGTTTCATCACATGTTATTATCGTTTCCAAAAAGTTTGGGTTATTTTCAATCGCGTACAAAGTGTCAGTACAAACATTTTTGCGAGCTTCATTTCAAAGATTTTTGAGCGGCACGTGTCCTGAAGGAGCTGACAGAAGATGACTTTCAGCACTGTTTCCAACAACGGAAAATTCGCATAGAGCGTTGTAGGGATAGAGAAGGAGTGTATATTGAAGGTGACAATAATTGATTATGTATCAAATAAAAATAATTTTTTTTACAACGTCAGTCTCGTTATTTAATAGCCGCACCTCGTATATCTATCTTTCCATTATGAATATGTAAAATAATACCTTTTAATAACGAAAAAATCTTATATCACCGAAGAATAATAGTTTAATATTACCTGAAATTCTACACAACAGCAACATAAGTTATGAATATTTTCTTTACACCTCGTATGACACATAATCTAGGCAATTTACCAATAATTCAATTATTGGATAATATAACCGCCGGTTTATACGATCAGAATCCAGGATACCGACGTGATTACTGTAATTGAAGGACATCTTTCAAATCTGTCTTCAATTTCTTGTAAAATCACCTATTGCTTCTATGAAATCTAAACATGGAGATTCATATAAACTTCCAAGCCTTGCTAACGTGGCATGGGGTATGAGGTTTGGGGTAAACTTAAGAGTCATTACAAAGTGAAATACAAAAGGAACTCATAAGAAAAAGACGGAGACAGCCCATTCTACCCAACAGAGCGTGGATAGTCTGATGCAGCGAGTGGAACGGCTAGCGTGTGCTCAGCTCGCTCCACATAGGCCTAATGACGATCGCAATTACATCACGTCATTAATCATTTCCTCAAAATCAAGGACTTTCTTAAGTATTATAAAGTAAAATACTAAGATAACCAAGCACAGAATAAAACAATACAAGGCTAGAAATGCATTATGATTTTATACCACCGTACTTATTCCATTCGGTTGTAAGAAACTCATAAATAACAGCTCTAATTCTCACAATCTCACCATTATTAATGTGCCACGTTGATGATAATCGAATTGAAATAGGTTCATTTACTGTATTACTTAAGTCCTTTCTCTAGACACAACCACTTAACAACTTTATGCTAAAATAAATGATAAAATCCCTAACCCTGTACTGTTATCTAGTCATTCTGTGACTTTGTGAATCAGGCCAAGTTGAGACAAGGTCTTATATAGGTTAGGACTTTCTCTAAGGTAAACCTGTGATAGAATTCTGAAATTACTAAACAATTATTTTTATTTAATGTTTCTATTATATTGTGATATTACGCTACAAATCGTTAGGTGAAATAATCAGGTGAGACGTGGTATTGTATGAAATTAGATATTGTTATGTGACTAACATTACTACTTGGAAAGGGTACAGTAGTTATATCAGCTCTGTCATCATTTCTTGAATTTTTTTACGTTTTGGCCTGCTTTGGACCGCGTTGAACTTTTCGCTTGATGTTCTGTTCCCTCTTCCTTTCTTCCAAGAACCTCTTCATCCTTTCCCTCATCATCTTCTTTTGTTCGTCTGACCACTTATATGCTGCTGATTTCTCACAATCAGTGTTTCTGCTTTTAAAAACTTTGAAATCGCCTACAGCCTTTCCAAATGTGTCTCTGACCTGGATAGCATATTTCTGTATTCCTATTTCCTCTACTCCAGGAGGCAATCGTCAACGATAATCCTCACTGCCCGATTAAGCAGTGCAGCTGGACCATCGGATTCTCAAGAGACCAAAATCTCATGTATGGAAGAGTCGAAGCTTCCTAGAACCTTGAAATCGGTGAAAATAAAGTCTAAGAAGATAAACCTACTTGGAACCATAAACGTCAACATGTTGATACAAGTTGGACGGATCATGCAACTAACAGACAAACTAGATGAACTCAATATTAACATTCTGGCACTGCAGGAAACGAAATTCCGAGATGAACTTCCAATTGATACAGGAAACTAAAAAATTTTCAAAGGAAAGCCGGCAACGGTGAACACCGCAGGGATCGGCTTGTATTCTTTTATGATTACGTTTTATTCAATTTGTAGTGTTTTCTAATTTGTCCATATGTGTACTCTTTTATGAAGTATTTTAAAAAATTCTGAAAATCGTTTTATGTATTTCTTTCTGGTACAATCTATCTGTTTATTATTGCTTCCAGAACACGGTGAAAGCCTTTGTACTTGTTTTATGTGTTTACTACCTCGTCTTTCCAATCCTTTCTAAAAACCTAATAAGAGTATAAAAGGGTCACCTCCTTTTTTCGGGTAGTTAGTTAAATTCAATCAGTTCAAGTTGTCATATGAACTGTTTACAGTGTGAGTATATCTACGTAATGTACACATTAGTTTGGTTGTAGATTAAACGTAATTGTTAAATGTAAAATTATTGCTTTTGTTAGTTAAGTTAGCTTAAGCTTTATAATTATGTAATTAATTTAATTGACATTATCTAATTGTAAGTTTAATAACTAATTGTAATTAATAATTGTTATAAGTTTAAAGAAGTTTTTTTTATTATTTATTACACCCAGATCGCGAACGAACTTATGCATAGGTATTATAGTATTATATTTGTGTCTATTCGTTGTTTTACAATAAGAATTCAGCTGATTGTGACGATGATACAAATAATCATATGAACGACATAAGGAAGTAGACCACCGTCAGATCGAGAAAGTTCTATGTGTTTTTCTTTTTCTGATTTCATTTATGTGTATAGAGTATTTTTTAATTTTTAAGGGATCAACAAAAAATATCTCTATTCCAAGCTGTCTTTAACCTTCTTGGAGGGTTATTTGGTAAAGCGAATGAGGTAATCGTTCTGATTAGTTCGTTTTGTGTCTTCTTAGTTAGTATGTTGATGGTATTGTCTTATCGGTCGAATACTTAAGAAACTTGTAGGTTATTATGAATAGTTTCGTTTCATACGCACAAAGTCCGTTATAAATTGAAGTACTTTAAACCGGCAGTAGTGTAATCAACCTATAGTACTTGGGCCAGTAGACCCATAAATTTGGGAACTGTATGTTCAGATGGGTTCAGATAGTAAATTGCAATCCATGGGTCATATGATGAGAGGGGAGGTGTAAAGATTACTCCATGTAATAATCAGTGGAAAATTATGGGAAAAAGAGTGCAAAAGAGGTCGGAGTAGGAAACTCATATCCTGGCTAAACAACTTGAGAACGTATTTCAAGTACAGCTTACCTGGTTTATTTCAGAATTATAGCATTCGAATGCATTACCAAGATTATTGCAACCCTTCTTAAAGGGTTATTAACTAAAGAAGCTGAACTAGTTTACTAGATTCTTGATATACTAACTTTTAGTTTTTAGCCTGGATATTTTTGCACATATGAAGATACTAAACACATACTGTTGATACTGTACGAAATTTTAAGTTAAATTGTTAAATCCCTGCCGGGAATCGAAAAAGCGATTTTTATCATTGCTGTTTGAAACTTTAAAGCACTTCATCAATTCGACACCATGTTGTATTAATAATAATACCTATATTTTTTTAATTACGTAAGATTCAGTCAGGTGCGTTTCTAATTGTGGTTTAATGAATCACATGAAATTCTAATAACACTCTACATTTAAAACAGGATTGTATTTTTGGAGGGTGATTCAAATGTGAGTAAGGGTTTATAGATCTTAGTTTCACGTGCGCTTCCTGCCTTAAACCACAGCTAACTGATGCACCGGATTCCGCGACCAGCCACTTCCTGAATCTGATCCACAGCTGTCCCTGTTTCATCCTCTTGCACCCGGCAGGTACTAGTTTCAATTGCACCCTTTCCGGCTTCAGGTTCCTGTTCTTATTTCTACTATATTTTATGTTTATTTTAATTGTTAACAAGCGAATACTGAGAGTTCAGGAAATGGGATATACTGAGGATTGTTGTACAAGTAGGTTTATTTTTATTTCCATTAAACAAAATTAAAATATAGTTATAATAATGCCCTTATGTATGCACCTTTATGTCTCAACAGCTTTTTTTTACTTTGTCGCATTATGCTTATAATACAGACTGAAAATTTATTGCGATTTGGAAAGATTTTTGATATCCGGATTCCAACTACTGATTCATGGTCCCTGAAGCCCAAAATGTGCCAAAATTTCTTGAAAAAGGTGTGTGTGTGTGTGTGTGTTATTTAATCTGGAACAAAAACTACAAGACCAATTGAGCTGAAATTTTTCAACTAAAGTTTTCTTAACCAACACCTAAGGGGATTTTAGAATTCGCTAAGTACTTCCAAAATTAACGGTACTTTACTCTGATGCAGAAATACAAGAATCCAGGTTTCTCAAAAAAAAAATCCTGAATACACTTACGGGTCATTAAGTGGATTTATTGTTAATTAAAATCTTTTTAGATAAAACTCTTCAAAATTTCAATTTTTTAAAGCAGTAAACTATTAAGCTACAAAAACAAAAATCATGGCAATGAAACCACTTTGCATAGACAGAATTTTCGTAAATAAAAAAAATCAATTTAGGTTTACAATTTAAATGCCTCTTAGGCCAACAGAATACAAGATGAAAAAGCTCAGAAATTGACTTATAGACGTACAACAAAATAATGTATTTATTTATATAGAAAAATTACGGTAAAACAGCAAGAACGAAACATCGGGTCTTTTAAAAAAATATTCCGTCGTGGATAACTAATGGCTTATTTCCAGGATGCTAGTTTACTAGCTGCTTCTAGTACAAGCGGGACCTACTAGAGCTTAGTTGACGATTCCCACGTAGCTACTTTATTAACGTCAGTGCTCTGAAAACAGAAGTGAGTTGTGTTGTCTATCGATATACAAAGTACAGCTTACAAGCAAATAGACACGTTTCCAAACGTTCACACCGCGTTTACTAGCGCTAGTCAATTGCGTGAACTTTTCTTTTCTACTAGCGCTAGTAAAATTAAACATTTTCAAAGTCACTAGCACGCTAGTGAATACTAGTACTTTAACTAAACTAGCTGTTCGTTGTCCGTTCCCATTCTGGTATTTTGCTAGTCCACTAGCAGCTTGTACTCGCGTCATAGGAATACGCCTTAAGAGCTCCAAGAGGCCAAATAAGACAAAAAAACTATAAAACAGAATAGTTTCGATTGGATCTAAAATGAAACCCTCAGGATATTTCCAGGTGATAAATGAAAAGAATTAAGGAGTAAGATTTCGTTTAAATTACCAGCTATAGTAAAAAATTATACATTCAAGTCACAAATATTAATTTTTACGACATATTTTTAATTTTTAAACTACTATCCTATAGTATTTTGATTTTAACACATACTATTTTTAGTAGGTAGTTATTAAAGCCAGGTGTTAGCACTGACGATACTAAATCGTTAAAGTGTTACTTTTTTCCCTAATTGCCTTATTTTAAAAAGATTCCCCCGTGCTGCTAGTTTATTCATTGGGACTTCTAAGTAGCAATTATCATGTTATTTTCCAGTGACTGAATTGTGGTACCTATCCGGTCTATTGCTATTAAAAAAACTACTATAATAGTGTAAATGTAAAACCCATCAGGATAACAACTAATTTGTATGCATTTAAGAAAACATTATTTTTAAAATTTTACCAACTTATTAACATGTTAAAAATACTATTGGAATCATTATTTAAATTATATACTGAAATTAATCAATATAAATTCGGCCTCTTTGCAAATTTATATAATTTATAATAATTTAAATTATTTAGTAGAAACATTTTCGTTTCAATTAATTAATAATATTTACATCGATTCTTATATTTTATAATGTACTCGTATTATTATAAAATTTATAACCCTTCATTCTGATATACCGTACGAGGTGTGGCTATTAAATAACGAGACTGACGTTGTAACAAATTGTATTTTTATTTGATACATAATCACTTATTGTCACCTTCAATATACACTCCTTTTCTATCCCTTCAACGCTCCATGCGAACTTTCCATTGTTGGAAACAGTGCTAGAAGTCATCTTCTGTCAGCTCCTTCAGGACACGTGCCGCTTTCTCTTTTACAGCTTCCACTGACTCAAATCTTGTTCCTTTTAATGCAGATTTTACCTTAGGGAACAGGTAGAAGATAATACCATGTGATGAAACGTGGTTTTTTACTTATGATCCGGAAACAAAGCGCCAATTTCTGCACTGGAAGAGCCGAACTTCCCCGAAAGCCAAAAAGCTCGAATGAGCAAGTCAAAATTTAAAGCAATGATGATTGTTTTTTGATATCCATGGGATTGTGTACCTTCACTGGGTTCCTGAAGGTCAAACAATTAATCAATATTACTACTTTGAGGTACTTTTTAAACTACATCAAAGAGTTAGGAAAAAATGCTCCGAAATATGGAAGGACGAATCATGTTCTCAACCAAGAAAATGCTCCAGCTCATTCTGCGTTATCTGTCAAGAGGTTCCTAGCTAAGTTCAGCATCTCAGTGTTAGAACATCCACCTTATTCACCAGGTCTTGCCCCATGTGACTTCTACCTGTTCCCTAAGGTAAAATCTGCATTAAAAGGAACAAGATTTGAGTTTGCGGAAGCTGAAAAAGAGAAAGCGGCACGTGTCCTGAAGGAGCTGACAGAAGATGACTTCCAGCACTGTTTCCAACAATGGAAAATTCGCATGGAGCGTTGTAGGGATGGAGAAGGAGTGTATATTGAAGGTGACAATAAGTGATTATGTATCAAATAAAAATAAATTTTTTTACGTCAGTCTCGTTATTTAATAGCCACACCTCGTATAACGAATTTAGTAGATTTTAAAAAAATCTCTAGACCCCTATACGTGTTTCAATAACTATGAAGATAATCTATGTCTTCATTTTTTGATTTTTTTAAAAAATTCTAAGTAAAAGTTTCTTTTCTCTTCTACAGTATAGTATTGTTACACCTAAGCCTAGGTTTCTTCGGGACCTGTGTTGAAAAAATAATAAACAACTTATAACAAATATTTATTGAAAATTAATTATTACAATTAATGATTACCTTAGTCTACTAACATTTACAATTACATAAATTAAACCAATTACAAAACTTAAGCTTAAACCAAATTAACTAATAATAGATTACTATTCTTAATACCGAAACGTTTACCGTCTACAAATACTTGCTACGAGCAATCACTATAAACGTAGTTCAGTATCGGTCACGTAACGATACTATTTCGAACAGCCAGATAATATTTCTCATTCACAAGTTCAACTATTGGCTGCCTCACTACAAAAGCGCTAAATCTTTTTGTACCTGCAGTCTGATAGTTGATGTTGACCCTTACAACAATTACAAGATATTACATTACTATTATGGCACCTGATAGAAAAAACATAAATAAAAAACCAACTTTTGTAATAGATTCATTAGGTATGTCCACACTCGTGTTTTTTTTCAACTTGGGATTCAGCATGCGATGTCACACGCTACATCGAATGCAACATCGTATGCTGCATCCACCTTCCCGCACTCGTTTGAAGAGCTTTATCTAAAAAAAGAAACATAACGATTATTTTTGAACAATCCATTAAATTAAAGCATGTTTTTTTCTGCATTGATTGGTTTGATTTAGATTGTTTTATTTAGAAATTAGTCGGAGATAACTCCAGCAATTTACGCAAAAAAGTACTCAGCTTTTAGCCGGTTTTCCGTTAATGTGGTTTTTAAACGTTCTTTACGCCATCCAAGTTTTTCATAAGAATCGGCGTTTAAGTACGTTGAAATTCAGAGTTTTTTCTATAATATGAATATTTAAAAAATTAAATCGCGTGTTCTGTTTTAATATGCCGGCCATTTTTTTTTAAAAAAAGTGCTTTTTTGGCTCCACGTAAAGGCAGGGAATGATTTTTGGACCAAACCATGCATTTTTACAACAATATTATGTCAAGCAAAGCGTTTATTTTAAAAATAAAACATCGTTAAATAATTCCAAATGAGCTACGGAATAAGTTGCAGCAAGAAAAAACAGAAGATTATTTTTCTAAACGACTATACTCGGAGTGGATACCCTATAGAGCTGAGTTTCCTCTCAAGAAGTTTAGAGGCTAATAGAATTTTCTATCAACAACACATATCTATTTCTAACTACAAATGCAAAATACGATACATGGCACAATACTGCTGTAAAAATGCATGGTTCAGTCTAAAAATCATTTCCCTATCTTTACGTGAAGCCAAAATACTTTTTTTTTAAATGGCCGGCATTTTAAAATGGAACATCAAACTTTTATTTTAAAATGATCATATAGAGAAAACTCTGATCTTCAACGTACTTAAACGCCGTTCTTTTATGAAAAACCTGGACGGAGTGACGGACGTTTGAAAACCACATTAACGGAAAACCGGCTAAAATCTGTGTAGACTCTTTATCCGTAAATTGCTGCATCTCTGCCTAGTTTCAAAATAAAATAATCTAAGTCAAACCAATCATAACGACGTCCTTTGCTAGTGACGGTATGTACTCATAACGGCCGGTCATGAGCGTGACCCCTACCGTCTCTTCTATTTACCATGCTATATAGTATTTGCATTAAGAAATATCCCCTCTGGAATTGATTCCGATTTTAGAGATAAGAAAAAAGGTTTTGTATGAATATGTTTGTTGTTAGAAATAGACGATTAAACAAAAGGAAATGATCAAAGTGGACATTATCAAAAGGGTAAATCTATTCATTAATCCCTCGTTTTACTTATTCATTTCATAAATCTTTTCTTTTTTTTTGGTGGAAAATGCATGAAGGTAAGCCGGCTGTGTGGGTCTAGGTTTGAGATAGATAACTGGATGTACTATCAGAAAGAATATACAATAAACAGACACCTGGAACATCTGCAACCGTGTTTAATAAAATGTAGAAAGATACTCACTTATCACTTAATGTTATCTTTGACCCCTCTGTTCATACATAAATATCTAGTAAAGTGTGCGTTTGTATGCTTCATCACGATTTGTAATAGGCTTTCAAATTGTAAACTGTTACTATTATAAAAATAACCTATTTCCAGATGTTTTTCATGTGTAGTAGATGAAATAATTTAAATTGTGATAGGTACTAAATTTAAGATTTGAGATATTTAAGTTGTTTAGCAATGAATTTAAATTAGAATTTCAACTAAATTTTGGTAATTTGCCGAATAAAATTATAAATTTAATAACATCATAAAAATTATAATCCGTTGGTTAAAAATTCTATCTGTCTGTCAAAAAATTATAGAAGTTTATATTAAAAATAATGGGTGTTTCAAAAATAGGATGTTGAAAAAGGTAAAGCATGTTTAAAATGCCTTAAGTCACAAATTTTCGAATTGCAATATGTAAAAATTTTTGAAAATTAAATTTTTTCTCAATTTACTCAATATGCACCACAAAACCCTTAATAAAATGAAATAACCAAAAATTTATTTGAATGATTTTAAAGGGTGATAATAAACGTTTGAATTGAAAAGAATTGTAAAATTTTTCCAAAAATGATTAATGAAATAAGTTGTATACTTAGTAAGAATTGTGTATTGTATGGGGTGGAGTGTGTTGAACAAGGGTAGTGAACTGCGATGAATAAGATATTTTGAATAGGAATTCTAAGAAATCGAAAATAGTAGAAACGTTTGTTTTTATTTTGATTCGTTCTACAAGTTCGAGATTTTGTTAGAAAGATCTCGTTTTTTAAAAACTATCAGATTGCAAGTATAAAAACAAAGTCTTTGTAGTCGGGCAGTGAATCGTGTATGGAAAGCGTGTCACCGTTCGAAATAGTGTAGTTACAGGACCGGTTTTGAAGTACGTTAATAGTGTGCGTACGGGTGGTAACAAGTGATTGTGGATAGGTAACTGGATTATTTGGGTTTTTTAAGAACAGTATTCTATTTTTAGTCAAGTTTGATTTATGTTTAAGTTTTGTAATTGATTTATTTTATGTAATTTAATTGTATTTGTTAGTAAGCTTAGTTAAATCATTAATTGTAAATATAAATTGGGTAAAATAAATAATTTTTAGAAGTTTAAAAATACTCTATTATTTTTCAATTAACTCTCACTTAGGTGAATTTTTTTTTACCTACATTAAACCTGAAAATAGCTTATGTAAGATATTAAGTGATTAGTATTTTAATATAAAACATAAAAAGACACTTATCTGCGTTAGATATCCAATTCAGTGTTTTTAGTATTAAATATACCTATTTAATTATTACTATATTTAAGATCATTATTGGTTTTGAGCCTTAACAAATCAGCATACTGTTAGAATTTTCCAACATAGAGTAAAGTTCATTTTCTTTATCTTTGAAAATCAATAATCTTTAACAATATGAAATATTTAACGAACTAAGCTTTAATGTATTTAACTAACTGTCTTTAAATATTATTTTACACAAAACAATTCTCAAAATAACTTTTAAAGAAATTTAAAAAAACATTTCAATAAAAATGTCAAATAAAACAATTTAAAAAAATTCTATATAAATATTATACCAGTTGAACTGTTACAATATTTGCCCCTTTAAATTTTTTTATTACTTTATTTATTTTGCAACTGTAGAAGAACAACCAGCAAAAACGTTCACAACTTAATAAAAAGTATTAAAAAAACCAACCGCGTTAATGGCTTTGAGGATGACACCACTCAGCGATAGCTCTCCAGATAACGATAAATGTGCTTATTTAAATTATATTTTTGTATACGAAATAATATTAAAGTTGCTTTATGTATCATGTCTCTACTCCATCGGCGTTTCAGTCGTCTTTGTGCGATTCCTGGTAGGTCTGCAGAATTCATATTGCATATTAAGGAATTGTTATGATTGTGAAGTTTGTCTCTGAACCTACGGTACCGGTTTAGATAGTGTCGTTGACGTAAGGAATGCGTATGTTATCGTGTAATGTTCTATTGGATACGTAACTCGGGCGTAATCAGTCGTAAGAATTTACTTTGAAAACATTGTATTCAAGAAATTACTGATGGCTTTGCTGCATCATAAATTTGACTACCATACCTCCAGATCTGCTGAAGCATCGCCTTGTACGTCAAGAGTTTTTAAGTCATGGATAGTATTGACCGCATGACTGATAGCCTGTACAACTGTTTCATTCTGTTATTTAGTAGTTACCACTTTTGGTTGACGTGGTAACAATTTTTTTTAAATTTAACATTTTTTTGTAAAGGATTAAATCCGAACGATCCTAGGGTGCAAGGTTACAATTCTAGGTTACAAAGATACAAGGTATTACAATATTATGAGTGTTGGTAATGAATATTATTTTTGTGTCTTCCCGAATAGCTGTTATTCTGGGAATCATTGAGTCAATTAGTAAGGCTTTCTTATTACTTATATCTACAGTTTCTTAGTAATTTGATCTTTTTCTGATAATCTTAAGGTTCTTTGATTCAATTATTATCACGTTATCAAAAGTTTTTTAGTTTATTACACTAATTTATGCAATGTTTTTTTTCACTATTATTTGTTGATTGAATAACGTTAGTAGAATTAGAGCCCTAAGTTAAATTATTCATTGATTAGATTTTTTAATTTTTATGTAGAAGAGTAAGGTAAAGTGCTTGACCTCTAAATTTTCTCTCCTTAGTCCACTTTAAAACCATAAAGAAGAATGGCCACTGTACTGCAACCAGAAGCAGGTGTGTACCGGCCGAAGAACGTACGCGTGGCAGTTGGTCGTCGTCAGCCGTGCCCGTCGTAGTTGTAGCGTGGCGTGGAGGTCGACCGTGCGAGACCATTTAACCTCCCCCCTGAGCCCCCTTCATTATACACTCCATGCATATACTACAGAGTATAATACAATATATATTCTAAAAAAGACTTTCAAAAAAGTTTCAAGGAAATAAGCTGAAAATTAAATAACTAAAAGTTTTTGTGTACAGATTCGTTACACCTTATTATGATTAGTTTTGTAATAAGCGCAACAAATTTCAATTAATTAAACATCCTAATTACATGAAGGTGCACTCATCCGTTTTTATTTCCACATAATACAAAGGACAAAATACAAAATTCTTGAGATCTTGAGCGGTATCAACATGTTTTTGTTAGAAAATTCGACCGTACTTGCTGTAGTTTACAATTAACTCTGTCTCTAATAACATAATTAATTCTACATCAATTTTTATACTTATAAAAATGAATATTTACTAACAAATATATTACACTGTTTTTGACCGATTTCAATGCAAATTTCATTGCTAAATACCAAAATTGAATCTAAACGAACCAGTATTAAAAGTAAATTATTTCATCACAAAATTTATTAGCAATTTTAAGTAGGCTTAGTCTAGTCAAATGTTCTACGAATAAAATTTAAAAAATTACATTACGAATCAAATTAAATAAAAATTAATTCGTCTACAGAAAAAAAATTGAATTTTATTTAATATTAACTTTGTTGTTGTTTAGGTCATCAGCTGAAATACTGGTTTGAACCTCTGGAGGCTTTACTTAGTAAAATGAGAAGTGAGGTGGTTCACCATTTTCTTCCTCACTGAGTGAAAAAGTATACTCTTCAGCATTCCAGACGCTCTGAAAAGCATCTACTTTCCATCCTGCTAATGACACCTTCACTTCATTCACCACAGGGTCTGACTGTATAATGAAATTCATTACTGTCAGAGGAGATAACTGTGACTAGTGTCTTTACACCTCTACCTCTTCTGTTTTTAAATGTTTCAGCCATATAATTGGCTGACCATGTGGTAAGAAACAAAAATCTGTTTTGTAACCCAGAAACGTACTCTAAATTTTTTACCACCGCACGGGTGAAATTTAAAAAAATTGTTTTGTATAATCTCTCCACGAATTTTTCCGGAGGTAAAATTCATTTAAGCCTTCGAGATAACAAAAAATATTAATCAATAAGAAAATCGTAATCGAAATCGTTGTTATTGCTGGTTTTGAGAAAATTTGATTTTTTTAAATTTTGCACCGGGGTAAAGTAGGCTACTCTTAATTTTGTTTGATTCAAAGCTAATTTCAAAAATACCTGTGAGGTAATTTAAGCAAATATCAGCCAATCGATTCAATAGTTTTTGCTACAGAATAAATACAGACGGACATTCTTCTAAATGCCACTTTTTTGGTTTCAGAGGGTTATATAAGGAATAGTAAAGATCAATTGAAATCCGGGTTTTCAAAAAAACTTATAACATCGGAAAATAGAATGAGTAAACAATTTAAATACCAAGATTGTGTAATCCAATAGAATGGCAATGTAGAGAAAGAAATGGAAAATAAAATAGAGAAAATTCAGAAGCATGTCAACTGACTGAAAATATTATGAAGAAATGTATATCGTTAAACTGTATATTAAGATACTACAAGTAGCAATAAAACCTGAAACATTATATAAACCTGAATGTATCTCCCTTTAGAACGAGTTTTTCAAGAATGGAAACTGTATGAAAAGAGGAAAATGATCTTTTCTAAGGAAAGTATATGGTCCGAAGAAAAAATGCAAACGGCGAATGTAGGTTACAAAGTAAATAATAAAGAGCTACACGGGAATGGAAAAATAGGAAAGATACCTGACTACGAGAAAGAAAAAAGGTTTTATGGACATATCTATAGAATGAACTATTAAGATTTACAAAATTTATATTTAATTATATTTAAATTACAAAAAAAGAATAGATAGCCTACAGAAACTGAAAAAAATATGAAGATGATGGTGTTAAATAGAATTGAGAACAGAAGTGTTTTTAGAAAAAAAGGTTAAAGAACTTGAAGTGTTCTAAGTGAAGAAGAAGACGACAAATTCCAAAAAAAAAATATTCAGAAGAAAGGACGAAGAAGTTTAGCGAAAATATGAAAAAGGCATGGGAAATACGAAAATAGCAATGAAAAATGAAAACATCATGGTGAACGAAAAAAAATTATTTAACGTAGCCTTAAATAGGTGAAACAATAAAGAAGAATAGATAGAATAAGAAGACATTAAAATTATTTGTAAAGTGGTAAAAAATCGTAAATCCCTGTAAAAACTAAGATTGTACAATAAAAAAGCGGTGTCAGTCTCTTGTAGGATCCCGAAATATCAAGATTTCGTAATAATTTTTAAAAGCACATCTAAATGAAAAACTAGGAATTCGAATAAAATCTAACAGAGAATTGTTTGTGTCATTTACAGGGCTCCTCAATTAGGCCAACGTGATCGGTCGATGGAACACCTGCTAATTACATCTATTTATAACATCTAATTACGAATAATACGAAAATCGTTATTGGTGGTAACAAATTCCATGCTGGTCTACAAAAGACATTAATTAATTAGTAATTACAACAGTCGCCATTGATTGTCTCCGCAGTAAAAATATATTTGACATCAAGTGATATAAATCACATTAATGTTATTATAGTATAACATATTGTATCAGTAACTTGTTTCTGCATAGAAAAAGTAGATGACCGAATTATATTTTAGAAGCTGTTGATGGTACAAAAGTAAATTGTGGCGCCATGTCGGGGGTCTCCGTGACACAGCTGTTGCATATAGCGCGCGACACTAACTCATCTGTTTTAATTTAAAGCAACGATGTTTTATTTTCACTATAAATGTGTTTCTACTTCCTAAACTGGTTTGCAAGCATGGCAATATTAGAATTCTTTCTCTCTCCTCCTCTCTTCTCATTTTTTCTTTTTTACTTACTATTTTCCACTTATTATTCTCCTCCTCCACCTCCTTCTCCTCTTCCCCAACAACTTATCTTCCTCCGCCTTCTACATCTCCTCCTAGACCTTCCCCATCTCCTTCTATCCTTTTCATCCTCTTATCATCCTCCCCCTTGTATTCTCCTCTTCCTACTCTTATACTCCTGTTCTGCCTCTCCTCCTCCTCATACATCTATACTTATCTTTTTCCTATTTTCCTATTCTTTTCCCTCTCCTTTTCTTTCTGCTCCTATTCTTCTAATCCTCTTTCTCATTCTTCTACCTTTCCCTATCTCCTCCTTCCTTCTCATATTCTACTTCACCTACTCCTATATTCCTCCTACTCCTCCTGCTACTCCTCCCCCTCCTACTAGTACACGTATAAATCTATTTCTCCTATCAAAGATATTCCTATTCCCATTCGCCTCTTTCTCATAGTCTCCTCCTTCCACGATTCGTCTACTCTAATTTTCAATCTTCTTCTCTTTTTTCCTCCTCCACCTCCTCCTCTACTTATGTCCCAGGTTCGCAAATAACAATAAATCTGAAAGGTTTTTGTCTTCAAAAATTCAACTTCTTTTATTCAAAAATTTGTAGGTAAATATTTAAAACTTTTAAAAACAATTAAAATCTTTAAAATTCTTTAAAAACTTATTTAAAATGTTGAATATTTTTTCTTTAGCAAATCTTCTAAAAAAATATTTGTTCTAATTTTAATAAACTTAATATTAACAAACTTTCAAAATTATTTTGTTTATAAAAACTTGTATAAGCCACTTCGCTCTTTAAAAGTTTAAAAAGGAATGAAGTCAACAATCCAATTTATTAATTTAATAAAATTTTTCTTTTTTACTTCTTCTCATATCTTTAGATCAAAATCAAAATGTTCCTCTCACATCTGTAGTTGAGATCATCTGGTATGTGTGTTGATGCTGTAAAGTTATGTTTATGTTTACGTTAGAGTGTTATTAATGTGTATACTGTTTGTTGTGTGTCTGTGGAGATGTCTCATATTACACTTATTCTCGTCCTCTTCCTCACCCTCCTTTCTTTATCTTTTCTTTCTCCTTTCTCCTTTCTCAATTTTTCCTTTTCTTACTTTTTGTATTTTACCCTCCCCTTCTCCTGTTTTCCTTAAGTTTCACCTATTTCTTATTCTCCCTTTCCTCTTCCTCCGTACGTCCCTTCATTCCCTTCATTCCTTTTTCCTTCCGCTGTTCTGCCTGGTGTTTTCCCTGTTCCTTCTCCTCGGCATTTCCTCGTAATTCTTATGCTCTCCTCTTCCTTCTTTCTTTATTTAGTTTTCTTGTTCTTCATCTTTTTCTATTCTTAATCATCTATTTATTTTCTTCCGTCTCCTTTACATAGAAAATGTTTCTTAAATCGTTTTATAGCTGAATTTCTTATAATTCATTAATTACCGGATACAGCTGAAAATGAAACAGATTGAATTCAACAATAAATTTTATAGCATAGAAAAATTAATAAAATTTTATTAATATTATTCTATAGTAACACCTAACGTATCATCTTAACATTATATTATAAAATGCATCTATTTTACTCAATAGGTCAAAGTAATTCAGATGAATTAGTTTTCCAAGTGTTACTTTTAATGCCTATTAAAAAGATGACTTTTAATAGAAACGTTTGATAAGGCAGGTGCTAACAAAATGGTGCACAAGCTATTTAAATTCTTAATTAATTTGATTTTATTAATATTTTTATGAAACAATGCCAAATTTTTATTATAGATCCCGTTCCATAATTTTCTTCTATCGAATAAATAGTATTATTGTTCATATTTGGGCAACAGTATCAACTGGTTTAATCGTAAAGATTATTTTGTATTGTATATGTGGGAATGCGTTGAATTTTTCATGTCACTTCTTGTTAATTCTCTTGAAGATTAAGGTAATTATCTATTACTTCCTTCATTTAGCTGAATATTATTACCAAATTTTAAAAATAAAGTCTACGGTTAAATGTATTTTGTCCGTTCCGTCTAATCCCAGAAATTATTCAAAAGATTTTGCTCCGGTTCTTATCAATGGTTGGATTGATTCCTTAGAAAACTAGGGAAGTTGTAGTGCTTGATTTTATAAATTTTTTTGTATAGATTTGTCAACGTTTGATGATTTCTTTATTTAAGAAATTTTCAACATAGAATTTAAGGATTGAAACATTCCAATCTAAGATATAACAAAAAATCACTAATGCACCGCTATACTTACGAAGCCGCACGCTACACAAAGACCTCAAAATTTTAACAGTTGAAAATACTGCAAAGCAATATTTTTCAAAATTTTTCACAAAGCTACGCAAACACGCTAATCCATATGCACAGAACATAACTACAAAAAAATTACTACCGGTAAGTAAACTAAAATGAAAGCACAATTTAAGAAATTTGAAAACATATGTCCCAAATTTCCTTAATTGCGCTTTAAATATGTTGTACTTTAATGCCACGAGATCTTCGCATATAAATATTTTGATTCTTTTTTTTAACACAGTACTTACCTTTATTCTTCCAAATTTACGATCTCATAATTGTCTAATTCATTCCTTATTCTATTACTATTTCGTTATTGTTAAATTTATAATAATTATAGATAATAAAATTCCATCATTACTATTTTCATTATTAACGTTAGTTAATAATAATAAATAATTAATTTATAATAAGTAAATAAATAATAGATCAATAATCATTAATTAAACATGAAAAACAAAACAAATTATTATTACCTATTATGAAATTATTCAAATTATTTTATTGTCATTAATGTTATTATACTACTGTATTATTCATTATACGTAATCATGGTTTTAATTATTTTTATGTTAAATCAGACGAAAAATCAATGGATTGCTCTTTGTTTATTGCCGAATTTCATGTTAATTTATTTCAATGTAACATTCCATTCAATTGTGGATTTTGTATAGTTCTGAGTGTTTGTGTGGTTTTTTTTTTAAAAAAAGAAGAAATTTCTTGACTGATTTATAAGCACCAAGACATTACCACTGAAGCTACCTAAGTAATAACCATTAACCTAAGGAAGGCTTGGTTTGTAAAAAAATTCATTCTTTATTTTATCGTACTAACAAAAACATCTCTTTGAGAATTTTGAATAATCAATTAGGCTGATTGTAAACACTAATGTTATTTTATTTTCATGTTAAAACATTCTTACTCTGTTCGAGAATCAAACACAAGACCTTCACTTTAATAGCCGAGTTTTATATCAACAGACCTTCAAGATAAATATTAATAATTATTTTTATAATTTTATATTGCTGGTTACATTCGTATAATTTTATTAATGCATCATATGTTGTCATAATGAGCAACTAATGTTTTATTCGAATAGAAAAATGTTTAAATTGATTATACATTCTGCGGATTAACATATGTCCCAAATTTCCTTGAATTGTGCTTTTTAATAGATAAAATTAATTAAATATTATACCAAATGTCAGTCAGTGTAGAAGTTATTTAATATTAATTGTGTTTTCAATTTGATTTTCAATTGTCATTAAATTGACTTGTGAATAGTTTATAGCCGTAATTAGTTCCTGGCAGGTGACTCGTAAGAATTATGAATGAAGAACATCGAGCTTGTTTATTATGTTCCATAAGTCAGACTATGAATTAGTTTTTACCTATTGACCATATGATATGCAAACTAACTCCGTATATATAACATTATCAAAAGTAATCAGCACTTCATTGTACTGACCTGTCCGTAGTGTCCCTCATTCTCTGCATAAGTCTTTACCTTAAGACTGTCTAGTAAAAGATTAAATGTATTCATTCTTGGTCGAACGGTCGGACCGGAAGTGGTGCTAATTAGGAGAGGGAGGGCAGGTGTGGAGTACTTCCGGTTCTCCAGTGTTCTAGTGTAAGCTATACGCTATGCTTTATATATTATAAAGCGGGAAGAAAAAGCAAGTTGGCAGTCGGCCGGAAAAGACAGTAAAGAAGTATGTAAAATAGTCACTGGAAAGATGGCCGCCTCTATAGTCTGCGGTTTTTGATTATATATACGTAGGCTATATTACTTAATTTAATTACTTAGTTTGAAACTTAGGGATGTAAACATTGCAAGAGTATAATTACGCTATTACCTCGCTAAAACGTGGATTGTTTTCAGTTGTTTAGGTCATCAGCCGAAAGGCTAAATCTCTTGAGAGCTTACTAGGTAAAATGAGGAGTGAGTTGGTTTACCATGCCTTCCTCACTGAGTGGAAAAGTATGTTTATCAGCATGCCAGCTTTTTGAAAAGCAACTTTTTTCCTGTAAATCACACTACGTCATTCATCACAGAGTCTGTATAATGATGAAATTCATTACTCTCAGAGGAGATAACTCTGAACACTGTCTTTTACACCTCTACTTCTTCTGTTCTTAATTGCTTTAGTCATATAATTTAGGCTGATCATGTGATAAGAAACAAAACTTTTTTTTGTAGCCTTGGAACTAGCAGATCGAGTGCGAATAATTTAATACTTCACCTGCCTATTATGGGCAAAACCCGCTAAAACGCGAGTAATGAGGAACTTACTCCGCGTTATTTTGAAGAGCAAACTTAAATTTCATAGAAGTCAAACTTATTATTTTTCACTTTCTTGAGTGATGATATATAATCTTTGAATTGTGCGTAGGCAATGATATGAGGTGATATACAAATTCCCAGACCTGACCAAGAATCAAATCCGGGATACCAGCATAACAGGTAATTACGCTGACCATCGTACCAATTGGCTTGCCTAAGTTTTAGTTCGGAACCATTTAAAAAATAAACACCTAAAATTAATATCATAGTGGTTAAATATAAATTATCGATGATTACTTTACAAATAAGCTTTACCTATCTTTCTCGATCGACGGCGAAAAGAAAACTGCCTTTTGTTAGTTTAAGGTCACATTAACATCTTGGCCATTAGTGACTACTGTATTATAATAAAACGGTGGGTTTTGATATTTAATAATTTAACCCTAGAACGGTGGGGCTATTCTGTGAGCTATTACTGGTGGAGATGCAAAAAATTTACTCACTGGGTGATTTTCCTGGGAAAACTTTGTTGTGAATTTTCTTTTTGAAACATTTTGGTTTTCATATGTTTTCTATCTCTTTTTTGTTGGTTTTGTTTAAATTTCGACAAATATTGGTTAATAGTTACAAAGATTTCTCAGTAAATCACCAAGCTCGTTTATTCTATTTATGTAGCTTGAAAATATTTTATTTACTAACATTAACTGTGCAAAATACTTTATAAAACTCCAGATAGTAGACGAAATTAAGATATTAAAAGTAGGAAAAATAAAGTAGTAAAATGAAATAAATAAAATTATACAAATAAGTGAACACGAAAGTCAAACGGAGTGTTTTTGTTGCTGGGGCTACTTATTCTGGCAATTTGTTGCACAACCAAAACATATTTTCTTTTGATGTTCAAAAGAAATTTTGCCGCATATAGGTTTGCAACAAAAGAGACAGTATGTAGTTCTATGTCTTCTTTTTGTGTATGAACACTCACTGTAGTACTTTCTTGGAGCTTTTTCTTCTTGGCACGTAACATTTATTGCCGGTTCCTTTACACCAAATACTGCTTGAATTGCAGTTCGCAAAGGTACTGTAGACTACATATAAATAAAATGGTATTACAAACATACAAAATTATAATGCACTATTAGTGGTTATACGTAAATTTATACGCATAACATATACAGCATCGGTGGAGATGCAAAAAATTTACGTATTAAAATTATCGTGTATAAGTGGAGATGCAAAAACATTACTCACTAGCTTTTTTTAAAGGCACCAGTACTATAAATACACGCACTAATTAGATACGATTTCGTCACGAGACAACGGTCAACTAACTCCTTATAGCATATCTGGAAGATAAGGGATGTGCAGCCTACTGAAATGGAGGGGCAAGCGTTGTTGACGTAATATGCGTAAGATTTACTCCACTCCACCATTCTAGGGTTAAGACCCTCGCCTAGAATTGAATTCAGGATCTTCCGTTTAGTAGTCCAACGCGCTGACCACTACATTACAGAAGCAGTCATCTTTAAATATTATTTTTTACGATCACGTTAACGTAAGCCCACAAAGCTTTATGATCGTAGACACAAACAGCTGAATAGTAAGCTGGCCAGATGATAAATTTATTACTCCTTCATCTAATAGCAATAATTTTACAAATCCTTACTGAACTTAATGTTGATTCGAGCTGAACCCTCCATCATGGCTAAACATCAAAGTTTTCAAAAATTCTAAGGACAAAGATCTTTCATACGTTTCTAACCATATTCTTCACTCAAATCTTTTCTTTGAGTGTACGAACCGTTTTTTAAAATTATTTTTACAACGAACCTACTGCGAAGCAAGAGAAAGCAATGAACATGCCGCGAACCACCAGCAGTATTTCACCAGCTTCCGCAGAGAATACTTACAATCATGCCTTCACGCTATGAAAATAAAATAATAATAAATAAAATGTTCGTACGACTTAAATATACAAATACAGTGTTAAAAATTTATTGCAGTGTTACTATTTATATTTCATAACGTAGGTCTACCCTTTTTTTAATTTTTCTTACTTTGTACTTTTTCTCAAGCTGGTAAGAACCCAACAATATGCCATCAACTTCTTGCAATGGTCTGCAAATATATCTTAATCTCAGCTTTTATTTCCCTCTAGGCACTTCATTTAATATTTTTTAATAATGGACTTTCTTTTTGGCCTCCCACAGTAATGATTTGGTTTTATAAAAATATCTATGAGTTTGAAAACAATTGTTCCTCTGATAACTACATAATTAAACAAAAATAGCGGAACAAAATAATTTTACAATTGTTTTTAAACATTAATCTGTGTGCGTTGAAATCTGTTCAATTTAGAACAATAAGCAACCCCATGACCTATTGAGATGAAGATGATATGTATGACGTGTAAATGAAGTGAAGTCTTGTACAGACTCAGGCCTGAAAACGTATGGTAATTGAACCCAATCTATTGAAGATGGAAGTTTGCGAGAAGCATTGAACCAGCCACAACACTTTGGATTTATCAGAAAATTCGACTGGAAACGGTTCGCCATCATCGGTTCGCGAACCGTTCAGCTCATGTATCTATATGCACCCTTACATACGTGAAACAATCCACTATACGATTTAAATCATAATTAAATTACAATAACATCCACGAACTGAACTGTCTATATTTACTAGGCTACCCTAATCGCAGATAGTAAAGCAGAAATCACGATAGTGGTCATAGATCTATGAGTTTTTCTCAGTAGACAAACTAATATAATTTTCTAACATTTGAATATTCTTTTAATAATCATTTAACATAAATGATCTTACAACATTTAGACGTTCAACCATAAAATTTAACTTTACAACGTCCAAACAGGAGGGTCCTACTAAAACGTGTTATAATAATATAATATAAGCTGTAAATTGTAAAAATATTTACTGATTTTTTTACAGCTACAAATGCTGTAAATTTACATAAATAAAGTGAAAAGAAATTCAATACAACATAACCTTAGATCTAAAGAAACAATTTAATAAAAATTCATTGTGGAAAAATAAAGATGTTTGCAGACAGTAACTATCTATTATTATTCTTATCAGATACACCACTCCTTTATTATTTTATATTTTTATTTATAAAATAAACAAAGAAGATGTTATCCGAATAACTAGGTTAAATAGGAAACTAGTTTCAAAAACATAGTTCAAACTTTATGTGTATATTTTATTAAATTGCGTGTGTCTTCTCGTGTGAAAGCTCAATGGATAAATAAGTGATGATGAAAAAGAAGACGACCACCATACTGGGTGTTTCAGAAACGTGTTTCTATTTCGAATTTGCTGAGTCTTTTTAAGAAAACTGACTGGCCGTATTGCTGTCTTAAAAATGAAGTATCTTCAATTTTAACTATCCAGTCTAATACAACATTTAGTGCTTCTCAGGATGTTCATCTCTTAAGTATGGAATTGCCATACTTCTTCTTCCACACCAAGGCCTCACTACCGTATGTCAATCTTGGGACAGCTACTTTCTTATGACATTTTATTAATGACTCAGTTCCGGCCTTTTCTTTTAAATACCGACGTTGTTGCTCAGATTCAGCCGAAAGGCTGGTTTGAACCTCAGGAGGATTTACTAAGTAAAACTAAAAGTGAGGTGGTTTATTTTGCCTTTCTCACTGAATGGAAAAGTATGCTGGGAAAAGTTTCCTTATCAGCATGTTAGACTCTCTGAAAACCATCTACTTTTCACCCTGCAAATGACACCTTCACTTCATTCACCACAGGGTCTTGCTGCAGCCTATAATAAAATCCATCCATTACTCTCACAGGAGATAATTCTAACCTCTTCTGCTCTACCTCTTCCTCTACCTCTTCGGTTCTTAAATACTTCAGTCATATAATTGGCTCATTATGTAATAAGAAACATAAATATTTTTGTAGCCCTGGTACTAGCGATCGGGGATAATTTAACATTCCACCTGCCTTAATATGTCCAAAAATAACAATGTATTGTACCAAAAATTCTATTAAATTTTTGAACTTTTTTTGCTCCAAAAGTACTCCATCAACTATTTTTTCCTGACCGGATATCTCCTTCCAAAGATTATCACTTTTTATTAGAACATTTTAAGTTAATTTAATTATGATTAATTATAATTCCATTAACTGTGCCGAGTAGGAAAAATTTACTATTTAGCCTACTATGCTTGTATGTCGTGGAATTTTTTTTTTAAATTTCTAAACCGAAATGTACGAAAGACACTTTAACCTTATCTTCTCGCAGATAATATACTGAAATTAAATTTTTGTTAATGAAGATGAATTTTGTATCATTGTAAAAGTACAATATTCTACAAACAATAGAAGTTATGGTAATTCCCAATTACTGTAACTTCCATTACTCAGTAAAAGACATTAAAAAATGTTAGGGAAAACCCCCATTGTTAGAGTAAGTTAAATTAGAATAGTAGTTAGACAATAAGTTGTAAATATAGCCAACGGTCATTCATCTGATATGCATTAGGCCGGGGTATTCGTCCCTCTGTGTTTTTGGGCCTTTCTTCCACCTACCAACTTTCAGCTAACCATTGGGTTAGTTCTCCTTACCGCTGGCTCTCCAGGTTGGTTGAACGGTTGGTAGGAGAGGAAGGCTTGTCTACCAGAGGTTTCCTGGTTCGAACCAAGGAAATTCACAATCAGTTCCTTTGGGACTTAAGTGTAAAATAGAGTTTTTAAGCCGGAGCAGAATTTAAAGGAGATACAAGGAGAACGAGGAGTCTAGGAGAACAAGGGCGACCAGGAGAACGAAGAGAAGAAGAAGAAGAAAAAAGGGGAGACATTTAATTCGAGGTAGTTTATTCGTTTATTTATTAAGGGTTTTTAATTTCTTGTTTTTATGTTAACGTCGCGGCAAGAAAGGTTGGCTATATTTTAAAAATAGGTTAGGGTAGTTTTAGGATAATTTTGTTAGTAGTAAGTTAATTTAGTTAGTAGTTTATTATTCATTAAATATTTACTTTACGTAAGAAGATATAGGTTTTTATTTATTTTCTCATGCTCTGCTGACAGAGCTGGCGCCCAACAATTTATTAATTATTTTTTAGTTCACATTTAAGTGTTTGCCCACCGGTAGAAGTTGATGGTGGTGCAATTTATACCATTGAAATATAGTAAAATTTTTTTGTACACCGTGTAGGTAAATACAAGTACATAAATGGCCGACTGATATGTACCGCTTATTCATAATTCGCGTGTGAACGAGCCCATTCCTTATTGGGTATGAAACCAGCTAACATTTCCGTACAATATAATCTATTTATGATGCAAAATACTAATTTAAAACATCCTACCTAATATTTAAAAATTATTACAAGTAAAACGGTACAGCATAATTATTGATATAACATAAATAACGAGTTCGCTTTAAATAAATTTCTTGACTCAGCAGGTTACTGTAACGGAGATTTACCAAGATACTCTTTAAATATCTTGTTTTATTCATTTCAATAAGTTAATTTCGTTGTAATGTCTTAAAGTGATGTGTAATTTGTAATTGCGTTTAAACAGACTTATGTTTTGCTGTTATTGTTATTGCAGTTGTAAATTAAAACAGAAATTCTAGTTGGTCATCGCGCTAGCCTACAACGAGAAGGTCCCGGGTTAGATTCCAAGCTGAGGTCTGGAAATTTTCACTAGTCAAAACATTCGCACTTCTAGATATATAACACGCCGTATTTGCTTATAACCAAGTATTTGATGAGACTTTAAATAAACTAAAAAAATCTGATGTGAAACACTCACACAACTTTCTCTTGCCACTGCAAATTATGAATAATATAGCCTAACATTAGTAATAAAACATTAGATTTAAACAAAAAAACTAACCACAATAAACAGAACCTAATTTTAATCATCAGTGAAAGACGCTAAATGAAAATCAACCTCAGTTTGGCTTAAAAATACAGAAGATCACTCTTTCACGCTAAGCTACGCTCTGTGAGAAAAATGCTTTAAATAAAAGTTGTAGATCTTTTAATTTCCTATAAATTTTATTTTTATTCTCTTTTGTCGTAAAATGCTTAGTACTAAGGCTGAAATCTTTAAAAAAACGATTTTTTTTACACTATTTCGTGAGAAAAAACAGAAAATCGCTAATTACTGCTAAACTAAGCGTAATACAAAAAAATCTTTGAAATAAAAGTTTTAGGATTTTAAATTTTCCACAACTTTTAGTATATCTTTTGCGCTAAAATGCATAATAAAACCGCAATCTTAAAAAAACAACTTTTTTACGTGAAAACAGCCTCACCAAGAATCGTCGGACCAGTTTTTGAGAAAATTGCAAAAAAGTGAAAAAGTACACGAATAAACTACTACTTCTGGTTGACCGATTTTGATGAAAATGTTCGTGTCGGGTCCGGTAGTGGTGTCTAACTTAAGTTTCAAGTTCGTACAATGTTTCGTTCTTGAGATTCTGTACACGAACACACACACACACACACAGACCAATTGCTAAAAACGTGTTTGTTTTGGGTTCAGGGGGCCTGAAAACGTGTAGATCCAGTGAAAACTCGATTTCGAAAAATCGACATGAAAACAATACTTTTCTTCCTACATATTCATACAGGCAAGAGAAAGTAAAAATATATAAATACCCACATTTTAAATGTTTACAAAACAACAATAATATTTAACATGTAACCATTTTGATCCTTTACACGATGCAATCATAAATCTACCCTTTGTTAGGTCCAAACTGGGCGAAGTATAAATTTTACAGACAGTGGATTTCAATGCACAGATAATTTTGATCGTCTGGAAAGTGACCGGTAGAGTTAACATAACTTTAATAGAATAAATATAAAATTCATAAAAAATTACAAAACAAATCTTTTGATAGCAAAGTTTCATTTAAACCGTTAAAAGATTTAATTTTAAAAATTCATTAACATGAAACACCAATTTTGTAAAATTTTACCCGCTATATGCGGGCTTACACCAAATTACCATAAATATTTTTAAATCTCTTAAAATCTTAAGTCAAAAGGATATTTTTTATAGATTTTTTATTAATATAATTTTATGACTACCAAGATTTTACAGGTGTAACAAAATATTATTGTGAGTTTCTAAAAATTTAATGTGTTTAAAAATTTAATTAAATTTAAAGTTAAACAAAACTAAAGCATGGAAGCTGTTAATAAAACGTATAAATAGTATAAAAAATACAACTTAATTACACAAGTATAGAATCATTTAAATATGCATAATAAATTTATTTTATGAAAGATATAAAGAGTGAAATTAATTATGTTTTAGCCAGACTGAACTAAAAGTTAGATACGTCCTGTCGGGGTGAAAGATTAAGCAGGTGAGTGTTATGTTTTACAGACCGTAAGACAGGTGTTTGAAGCCACGCGCCTCAGCAAGCTAACCAATCTGCCGGAAAATAACCTTTGTCAGATTTTCAGGTAGGAATCAAGAGTATGCCTACAATAAATTTAAAGATAATACATGGTACGGTAAAATGGACCAATTCTTTCGCTAATCTTTAATCACAACTATATTTTTATTAATTCATTAATCGATTTTGATGCTGCATCTATAACATTTAAAACGTAATGTGGCCAAAATTTCAGATTCACTCAACATGGATTGAACCAAATTTAATGAGGTTTTTAAAGAAAGTCATAAATTCAAGCTGTATAATCGTTGAACAAAATATTTTAATTTTTTTATTCTCTTTAAAAGGAGTTGGACTTATCATTGTTAAATTGTATATTTTTGAGACTTATTTTCTTTAAAACTATAAGACACATAACAGTGGTATTTCGTAGCTTCTTCTTCTTCTTCTTCTTCCTCTTTTTCTGCCTTTTAAGGATTAGACGTCTCTGCCTGTTCCGAACCTCTAAAATCTGCCCATCTCTTTCTCGGGTGTCCTTGTTCTCTCCTGTTCTTCGGCTTATAGCCCAGTGTCTACTTAGGAATCCTATCCTCCCGCATTCTGTTTACATGCTCTAACCACTGCATTCTGTTCTGGGATACCTTATTGTATATAGTTATGTGGCTGTTGCTGGCTCTGCTATCGGGAGCCACCCCTCTGTTGGAGAGTGCTGAGAAAATAAAATACTCAGGGTGGACAAAAACCAGTGAAGATGGTCAACGGCTCCAAAGGCGGACATGGAAGACTTTTCTAACGGCGGAGGAGGCGGAAGAGCCTAGAGCGCCATCTCGAAGAAACTGTCCTGCAGGCTCATATGCAGTGATGTGGCAATTCCACTAATGAGCTTAATCTGAGCAGCGCTCGTAACGTGGCCAGAGGATTTTCTTAAATAATGGCAAATCTCATGATGCCTCGGATGATGGACCAGGAATAACGGATAGTTTCGTATCTGAATTAATATGTAATGAGTCTACTGAAGCAGAATTGCAGTCGTATTTTTAGAAAATACATTTTAAATGGTAAACCTTTTCTACTTATCTTTAAAAAAATAATATTTCAAAATATAAAAATTATTTTGATTAGTGTAATTCTGCTTAAGTAGAATCGTTTTGCTGTTGTTTAAGTCATCAGCCGAAAGGCTGTTTTGAACTTCTAGAGGCTTTACTAAGTAACACAAGAAGTGAGGTGGTTTACCATTGCTTCCTTACTGAGAGAAAAGGTATGCTTATCAGCATGCCAGACGCTCTGAAAAGCATCTACTCCATCCTTCAGATGTTTCTTACCTTCTTTCTCTTCATCATCAATGCAAAGTATGAAAAGGGAAATCACTGCCGTAATCAAGACTGCCACCGTCTAATAAAATTTGAACCTTGTTTCGGGTCGTATTTTTTGCCTCAGAGTCCTATGAATCGCTTCACATAACTGATTAAATTTAGATAGGATAGCTTAGTTTTTACGTCACAGTCATCTTCATATCAGATATCAGTTTCAAGGTATTTACAGTGGCGCACGTTCTCTAGTATGTGTACATTAATTACTATTTTGGATCTTTTTGGGGTCTTTCGACAGAAATCCATGACTTTTGTTTTGATTTTTCATACGTTTATATTGTATTCTTTCCTCTCCTCACACCCCTGTACCACAACCATGCCATCAGCATACAGGACTGCACTAAAAAGGTAGTCATTGCCCAATCTTATTCCTAAACTATTTTCCCTTTTCCATAACCGAAAAATATCAACAAAATATATATTAAAAATTGGGGGTGATAATGGACATCCGTACCTTAATCATTTGTTTGTAGAGATCCAATCAGTTAGTATTTTCCTTAGTACAACAGTGGTTTATGTATATGCAAAAATACATTAATTACTATTTTGGATCTTATTGGGGTCTTTCCACAGAATTCCATGACTTTCATGTTTGTTGTAGATATTATAACAAATAATTTACGTTTATGTAACAGTATAAATGTCTTCATGTTGTGTGTAATTTAATTATCGACTAACATGTTTTACTCCCATGTAAAACGGAGTAAATAACCCTTAATTTTGGAGCTACATTGGTTGTTTTAGTGGTTTTTGCTTCAGGATGAATAAAAAATTTGATCCATGAGAATAATTCCTTATTTTAAACTACAGGTGGAGTGCGAGTAAGTTAAAACATTATATTAATATGAACGAACGAGAAAATAAGAACAATTACTTAAAAGGATAAACTGAAAAGCAACAAGTAAATGTCTTAGAGACATTACTACTTAAGACTTAACAGTCTACGCACCTGCTGCGCACGCTCCGTTACTCTTCAAATATTTTATCTTTAACCATAAAGAAATATCTTGATTATTATAATTTATAATTATTTTTTAGAATTTATTAATATTATAACAAATAATTTACGTTTATGTAACAGTATAAATGTCTTCATGTTGTATGTAATTTAATTATCAACTAAAGTAATATTTTCTTTTTATAAGTCATAATATTATGTTATGTTTCCGTAACATAAATGTGTTAAATTAAACATACAACATAAATAACTTCAGTAAGGATAGTTTACATTCGTTATCGTACGTAATAGGATAATTCAGTTATCTCTTTATAAAAAAAAATATTGTAGTGTAATCAACCGTTTCATTGTTACTTGCAGCTCTGTTTATAGTTTATATTAATGTAAAAATTTGTTGTGTTGGTACACAATTTTCATGAATCCTCCAGGAGCCACAAATTTGTATCAGTGTATGAATCGGTGATTTTAAAAAAAGTTCTCTTTTTTAAATTTCTGGGAAAAACAAGTAGGCCTAATTTTTTGAAAAATAATTTTCCTTCTGATTTACCAACCCAGATAGCCCTGACGTCCTTCCAGAAGGACGAGTGTCACATAATTTTTTTCCGTGATTTTTGGCAACTCTGTACATACGTTATGGTTTTTTATTATGTAGACTGGGAGAGAATAGTCTGTTCTTCGATTTACACGAGTTCTGAGTGCTGTATTTGTTATTAGAAGTAAGTAGTATTGTTTTAAAAACAACGTTTCGGGAAAATGGCTGACTTGACCGACCTGGTTGTTGATGGGTGAGTAATACTGCTTAATTTTTATTTTTATTTATACTATTTTTACATTTAATCCATCTTAAATGATTGATTTATGTATACGTTACAATAATTCAAAACAATTTTGTGTCTAAAGTGACTTATAATGACTTTTTTATAACAGTCCTTCCAGAAGGACGATAGTCACGGACTAGGTGTAGTTGTATTTTAGACAAGATCCTTCCAGAAGGACGCTAGGAACATGTAAGAACTAAAAAGTGGAACAAAAAATAAACATTTACTAATAAAATCTTTTTGTTTATTATTTTATTAACAGTGAAATATTAACAGAATAAATGAATTATCTGAATTATTAGTCTTGAAATTCAACTTTACGTCATTATTTATAAAACGATAATATTGTGTGTGAAATAATGCGTAATTTAATTTTGTTTATGTAATAAACTAAACCCTAGATAGCAGCCTACACTAAATTTGACAAAAATTATTATGTTATTTTAAAAATATATGTCTAAGAAAAAGCCATTATTGTAGTCTTATCATAAGCAAGGTACAGAACATCACGCACCTGAAAGGGTGACGTTAGGTATTTAGCGGTTAAGTAAAAATATACCTTCTATTTTTCTTTGTCTTTGTTTTAGAAAGAAATAACCTTAAATGAACTGATCGATATTTTAGAAGGAAATGAAGAAATAATTCCTGGGTGTGGGATGGATATTGCAGTTCAATCCCCGATACGTCCTGTTGATGACCTTACGGATGAAGATTCTGGTGAGGAGGATGACCCAAAACTCGATAATGTGCCTGCAAGTCAACTTAGTGCACCAGCAATTAATGCTTCAAATATAATAATGTATAGAAGCTATGAAGAAACTTCTTCGGCGACAAACGATGAACCAACAATATCAAAATGTGTGAATAGAAAACGAAATTCGATAAAAAGAAAAAATAAAGATGATTTTTATTGGACTAAAGGAGATATTCTTTCATGTAATAAAAACTGATTGCTCATGGTAACAGCAACTTTTCAAGGAAGAACTCCGTTAGAATATTTTGAATTTTTTTGTGATGAAGACATTATAAATAACATGGTGATGAGCACAAATGAATGCGGCAAAACAAAATCGATGTGGAAGTTGCACCGCCGATGAAATGAAGTGTTGCTGTTTTGCTTTTGAGTGGATACAATTGTCTTCCAAAAAGAAGAATGTATTGAGAAACGGCAGATGATATGCACAATAATTTAGTTCCTAAAGCGATATAGAGAGATAAGTTTTAATTTTTCATGACAAACCTTTATGTTTGTGACAATGATAAGTTGAATAAAACTGACAAATTTTTTAAGGTGCGCCCTCTTATTGAACAAATAAATGAGATGTATGAGAGATTTGCTCCACATGTAGACAACCATTCTGTTGACGAAAGTATGGTTCCATACTTTGGGCGTCATGGAGCAAAGCAGTATAACAATTAATAGTAAACACTAAAATATAAATCAATATTTACAGTTTTTTACTTTTTATTATGCAAACTATATTTACGGTAGGATTGTAAATATTACCACAGTGAATAATGAAAATAAAATATTTTCCGAAAAATAAATTTTTGTTAACATTGGTATTTTGAGGTACGGTCAAGAGGTTTTTTAATTAGTAATAAATTAATAAATATAATGAAAATCTCATTCAGTTATATTATGCTCATTATATTATATTTTATGGAATTGTACCTGTCCAAGTTCATCCTTTCCATGACGTACACTGCTGTTGTATTTGCCTAACGTCCTTCTGGAAGGACGGTCGTTTTTTTGAAACCAGGGCAGCGGAGAAACGAAAGTTTGGTGACAATGTCCTATTTAGACCCCAGTAAAGTGGAAAATGGTATTATTTTGAAACAAGTAAAAAAAAATAATTCAGGCATATCTGAGACGACAGGGAGAAAACAGGTTCAGTTCATTTTTTCAAAATTTGTTCTTTTTTAAATATTTTAACTCAATGTTAACTTACTGAATGCAACCATTCAAACATTTGTGGCAAGAACAAGCTCAGTCCTAAATTTGTTAACAAAAAAGGCTTAGTTCAGTTGAGAATTCTGCAAGTAAGAACAGCTGATTTCACTATCACTGATCCGTTTGTTTTGTCTTTCATGGAGTGAGTAGCAATCAAGTGGATGTTACTTAAGATAGTTACAATTCTTATCACTTTTAATCAATTAGTTTGAAAACCTATTAAGAAGGCTTAGTACAAGGTCTTGCAGGGTGTAAAAATATTTTGTTGTGCTGTTCAAGAATACTTCACCAATCTTCCTCATTTGGATGAATGAATCGAAACCTAAGCTAAGTATTTAAAATTAAATGACTTACTAAGTTTTATATTTAAAATAAAAAGCTTTATTCTTTTGGAATTTGTTTTAGTGTTATTTTTAATCCAAGTTTGTTATGCTAGGAAATAAAAATCTGTCCTGGACTGAGCCTGTTTTTTTTACTGTAAAAACGGTACTTCGATTGAATATTTCATTAAATTTAAGACAAAGTTGTTTTACATTGAAAACCGATATCAAACAGTTAAATTAACAGAGCGAAGTATTGACACTAAAATTTTAAAAAGTAGCTGTCATTAAAAATTACTTGCAAACTAGGTTTTAAATCGCAAAAACCGTTTCCTGAAAAATTAAGTAAATGTGACAGCCTGTTTTTCCCCTGACGTTTTCAATATTTCAATGTGCTTTATTTAGTATTATGTATAAAAATTCTATCTTAAACTTAAGGTGTTTTTACAACCGACTTATTTTTTAATTAATTTGGGAAAGTTAAATAATATTAAGGTCGCAACCTTAAAAAAATTACCACAAGAGTACAGCCCCCCAAGAATTTCAGCAGAGATAATATTTACCTGACCTTGCAAAGCACTAGAAATATAGTAAACGGGGCAATTTAAAAAAAACCGAGAAAAGTTAAAAATCACACAAATAAACTATTTGTCTATTTCTGGTTAAACGATTTTGATTTAAATGTTTGTGTCGCGTCCCCTTGTGGTAGATAACTTAAGTTCCAAGTTTTAACTTTTTACGCTATTCTGTTCCTGAGATATTTTTTTCACACTTACAGAACAATCGCTAAAAAAAAGTTGGTTTTTGTTCAGGATATCTGAATACCCGGAGGAAACTCGATTTTTAAAAATCTGATGAAAACAATGATACTTTCTTTCCCTAAGTTATATATTCATATAGCGCAAGAGAAAGTAAAAATGTAATATTTTTTGTTCGCTAATAATATTTTAACAAATAATCATGATACAGAAGCAGCCATAAATGGTTTTTATTGCAGTAGTTTTTAGCTCAGTTAAGATGGGTGGAGTTCGGCGTACATATTATATTACCCACTTCCTGTTACAATTTGTTTCACCTATCGATACACTCATCCTTCTAGTAACTTGCGTCCCTTCAAATGGAACCATCTATAGTTCTACTCGTATACCGTCGAAAAACTTTATTATTTTGATGTAATCATCATTTAATTCACAATAAGTACCTGTTTGTTAAGCTCATTTCGTTGGTTAAAGTAGATAAATATATTTAATAGTTAAAATTGACGTGTTAAGAATTACATTTCATCCCTTTTTATCCCATTTATCCGTTTTTAAGAATTCACAAAAAATTGACAGAATTGTTGTGCAGGAGTGAGAGGATTTTTTAAATCCCTTTTTCTAATTCTTCATCCGAAGCTAACAGTAGTTACAAGCTTTCTTGTTAAATAGTAAGCCACCGATAAAGTTACAAACGCTGCGAAAAGAAGCTGGATGGTAGGGACCTTAGTGTTTCCAAAGAAACACGAATTTATTCCTCTAGATAAGGTTTATTCCTCTAGGCTCTTCCACCGCTGAGATTTTTTCACCTGTCTCCCTCAGTTGTGCAAGGGACTCTTTCTGAGTGTTACCATCTAGGATCCGATCAACGTTGGAGTTCCTCAAGGTTCTGTTCTTTTTCCTTTTTTTACACAGTTGTTACTGCAGATATGCCAGTTCTTCTTGAACATATCTAAACGACAACGTCTGCCCATGACAGTGCCCTCTTGTGCAGCTCAGACTCTCTTAATAACGCTCACTTGACCTTGCAATATTACGTAGGCTACATCAAATTTCAATGTGCCTCAACAAATGGAAAATAAAGGTAAATGCAAATAAATCTGTAAACGTCACTTTCCCTCTTCGGCTGCAAATATGTACAACCATCTTCTTCAACAATTCAGAATTTCCAAAATCAAACATTTATGATTTGACATTGTCAACATATATAACATTACAAAGACAAACAATAACATACAGATAAAGGCCAAGCCAATTGTTGTGAGCGCTGGGCTACGCATGCGCATACTTGACTTCGACCCTGTATCGCCTCCGACCTACAGTTAGATGTACAGTTAGTGTTGTTGAAAATTGACATCACCCATTGTGTTTTGTAGGTACGCTGTTCCATTTTTGATTACATACACTGCACTATTGCAGTACATACAAGACTATACTAATGCAGACGCACGTTTTGCCCAGCGCTGCCTCACGAAAATCAGACTTTTTATAATATAAGCTTCTATACAATCTTCGTAGAAAGTTTTGTAATTTTCTCTTAAAATAAAACTCTTCATTTACCAATATCTCCAGAGTTCCATCTGGACATATGCTTGACAAATTTATGAATGCACAGCTCGTAGCAATTTATCTTGCTTGCATGCTGTACAGCCAGACGTGTCTGGCTGAACTAAAGAGATATTGGTAAATGAAATGTAAATTGAAAAATGTAAATGAAAATTGTATTTGTTAAAGTGGTAGCACTTTTCGCACATGTTTAGTGTTAGTCCACTGGCACTTCTTTTAATTACATGCATTGTGCGTATAGTGTAGAGACAGACTTTACATAAAAATAATTGAAATACATACATAACTGTAAACTATAGCCTATGTACCTACCTATAATATTTAATATCCTCTTCGTATTATTAATTATAGTATTATTTACTATTGTAAATTATTATAATATTATTATCCTTTTCCAGTAAATTATTCTTGTTTTTCTATAAAGTTTCGTCCTTATTTTATCCTTTTTTCCATTAAATTATCTTTTTATTGTATAAATATGCGGAAAGACCTAGTGGACAGTGCTACCACATCAACATAATACAAACTTCATATATCGCGGTAGGCCGCATAATATAGTAGCATATGAAATTCATTACTCTCGGAGGAGATAACTCTGACTAGTGCCTTTTACACCTCTAACTCTTCTGTTCTCAAATGCTTCAGTCATATAATTAGCTGACCATGTGATAAAAAATATAACTATTATTTTTTTAGCTCTGGAACTAGCAGAATGAGTGCAAATAATTTAACACTCCACTGCCTGTTATTGGCAAAGTTTTTATAAAGAAAAAATAGTTTTTTTAAACATTGAAGTTTCTTTTTGGATTATTTCCGAAGAATATTCAACACGGCTTTTGATGAATGAAAACTTTATCAGTTTTTAAAGTACGTCAATGCTCGATTTTACAAAGTTCAATTTAACGTACTTTCAATTTAACGGACTAGCCTCCTAAATAAATAAAACGGTTTGAAAATTACAAAAATCTAAGGAATGTTAATTTTTGTGAAGAAAAACCTGTACGTTTTTTTCCTGAAAGGTACAGATAAGCAAATGCAATGTTTACATTAACACATAGTAACAGACATGACCAATTGTGTCATAACTGAATGACTTTCAATTTAATGGACTTTCACGACAACAGATATCGGTATCCCTCAATTAACCCGCTAAATCGAGCATTGACTGTACTTAGTATCTGTAGTAATAATTTTAATAGAAATTAATGAACAAAAACAGCAGTGAAAAGAGAAGGTTTAAGTAGATGAAGTACTTAGTGAATTTAGTTCATTCATAAAAACAAGTGTGTGTATGTTGTAGTATACGTAGTTTTATGGTAGGTGGTAAAGAGGGGATTTAAGAAAGAAAAAACTAAGAAGGAGGGCACACTGTTTTCTAGATAGAGGAAGAAGCTAAGGTTTCCGGTGTTAACATCCGGTGGGAGTACGTCTGAATGAAAAGGAGACGTCTCAGCACCCTACCCTGTATGACTCTACCGGGGCTGACTGGTCGTCTTCTATATGGAACTTGTCATCTGTTCTCAGGTCTGAACGAATAATGACAGTCTGGTCTTTTATTTATTTTATTAAATGATTGAAACCCATATATGGTATTGCTTAAATGGTTTAAATTTATTTCTTGAAGAGGAAGTCCACTTCTCTTTGCAAACTGGTTGAATTTTTTATCGACTCCAAAATTCTTTGCTTTTGCGTATCTATGCAATTTAATACCTTCTCCGAACGAAAAAAATTGTTGAATTTGTAAACATCAATGAGGCCTTTATCTAAACATTCTTCTCGTCAGATTACAATAAAATAATACGTTGACACGCTGCAATTTTACAAATTATTTTCATGAAAAAATTAAAATATAAAAATACTAGTAGGCTTACTCAGTTTAAAAAAGATATTTTAAGATATGTGCTACTATACGAGAATGTGCTTGTATGTATACATGCAAATGCTCACAAAAAAAAGTTGCTTGCTGCTCACCGAATTTTAAAAACTGTGATTTTTCCTGTTCATCCAAAGAACGTTGGCCGGAGCCTGAATGTATGACAATCAATTAAAACTTGATAAGTTTGAGCCCTGCTCATCTGACATATTTCTGTCATAATTTTATAACCTTAAAAAAATTACTGTACTTTTATTATTTTAAATACTCCCTTAACATAATACTTACTATTAAATGTAACATTTCTTCCCTTAATATAGATATTGTTAAAAAAGTTCCTTTCACGAGACCACGGCTGGTGGGAATTTTTAAGAAGGCTTATCTTTGACTTATGGCAAAAATCAATAGTGATTTCTGTATCTACTCTTTATGAGGAATTGAACGACATTTTGTTTCCAAATTCCGACTTTGATTTCTTAACTTCCGGTTTTGGGCCAATTCCGGTCGAAACCAGAACTTCAAACCCGACCCAGGCCCACTAACATTTTGAAAAGAGTACGACTCCAAAAACCGTTTGTTGCTGTAGCTTGTAGTTCCTGACTTTGATTTTTTACCTTCCAGTTTTGGCCCATATCCGGTCAAAACTGGAACTTCAAACCCAATTTAAGCCCGCTAACGTTTTGTGTAAATTACGAATCCGAAAACTGTTTGTTGCAATCTCTTGTAGTTTCTGACGCCTGGCTGTAACGGACGGACAAAGAAAAATGGTAGATGACAATTTTTTAAATTGTCACCAATACCTAACACTACATTTCAAATTCTTGAGGGGCTACGCCATCATGCTAAAACAAATTTTCAGCGGCAGCCTTAACATGAATTTTAGGGCAAAAGTGTAAGTTATATAAAAATCATTGAAGGAACTAAAAAATCCACAAATATTTTTTCAAAAATGTTTTCTACAGAGCCTAATTTAGCGTAAATTAGTGATTTTTCGTATTTTCAAGTCCAACTAAATTTGATTTTCATTTAGCGCCGTTCACTCATGATGAAAATTAGGTTATGTTTTTCATTTTACATTGTCTACTCTTGATTAAACATATGATATGTCTTTAATTTTGCCCATAACAGACATGTGGAGTATTAAATTATTTATACTCAATCTGTTAGGTCCAGGGCTACAAAAAATAGTTCTGTTTTTTTTCGAATCTGTTTCTTACGAATCATTTAAGAACAGAATAAGTAGAGGTGTAAAGACACTAATCAGAGTTATCTCCTGTGAGAGTAATGAATTTCATTATACAGCCAGACCCCTCGTTTTACTTAGTAAAACTTCTAGATGTTCAAACCATCGGCTGATAACCTAAACAACAACAACGAATAAAAATAGGTGATATGTTTCATTATTTATATTATCAAGAGAAAGTCAAATATGTAGAACTATCCACCACACCTTAAAAAAATAGCACCAGCAAGAACACGAGGGTGAGATTTTATAAAACAAGAGCAGTGCCGACCCTACTCAATGGCGGTGAAACTTGGGTGCTTTCAAAGAGAGAGAAGAGAAGATTGCAAGCATCTGAAATGAAATTTCTTTGACATGCGTATGGGTGTAGTAGAGAAGATTGTTACAGGAATACCGAGATAAGGAAAGAACTCAACATCTTCTCTATAAACGACAAGGTATCTCAGAACAAAATGCAGTGGTTACAGCATGTGAACAGGATGAGGGAGGATAGGATACCTTAGCAAACACTGGGCGAGAAGCCGGAGGGCAGAAGAGAACGAGCACGCCCGAGAAAGAAATGGATAAATTTGAGAGGTTCGGAACAGGCAGAGATGCCTAATCCTTGAAAGGCAGAAGATGAAGAAGAAGAAGAAGAGAAAGTCTTGTTATTGTTTCATACCAGATTTTTATTTAAGTTAGGAATATTTTGATGGTATTTTATAACAAATTTTAACTGGGAATAAACTCTACATTTAAAGTTTTATCAGCCCGCTGAATAACTGTCGGACATTGAAACAAACATTGCATAATATAAGTAGGTCCTGGACTCATTTCACCCGTCATTAATAAACTAAACTAAATGTAATAACAATTTACAGTGAAGTAAATTACTACTGTATTACTAGATGGTCGTTAAATTTTCTCTAGAAATGCATGAGAATAAAGTTTCTCTCATTAATGAAGTGCGTACATTAATTAAACGCATCCATTTAACTAATCGCATTAATTCTAAACTACACGTTCTATACGCATGCTATATGGCAGTAGGCCTATACAATTTCTCTTTTATTAAATACATTATCTAAATAGCTTCAGTGAAATGTAAAATATTTATATATTCAGAATTACTATTATTCATTTATTCTAACTATCTTTATAAAGACAATAGATAATTTTTAATTTTTCTCAACATTCTTCCTTTTTTGTTTTAACTTGTTTATTCATTTTATTAAAAGTGTTCTGATTTTTTTGCGTTCCATAAATTAAGAATCACGTTTACATAGTTTATAATATGTATGTATTTCTACTCTAAAACTCCTCTATTTTTTAACGGCTGTTTCTTCCTTTCTTCTTCGTCGTCGTCCTCCTCGTCCTCCACGTCCTCCTCCTCCTCCTCCTCTTCCTCCTTCACTTCTCCTCCTTTACGGGTTAGGCACATTTCCTGTTTCAGCTTCTATCTATCTTCTTGGTAGTCTACCCAACGACCATACTCCTTGCGGACGGTATCTTAAGGCCAGAAGTGAATATCGATTCTCTGGTACGCGGCTTACATGCTGGAACCACCTCTCCTTATACTCCAAAACTAGAAAACTATATTCTGGAAAACAAGATTTATCAATTTTCTTCCTAAAAATATAACTATCTTTGATTAGATTTTTAATAGTTATTTTTTTTAATAGGAGTGTTGGAAGACCGTAGATGATGACAGAGAGACGCCTGGGGATGTAAGGATGAGAACAGCTCACGACAGGAAAACGTGGAAAAATTAAAGAGGCCGATTAAAATCGAGGTAACTGAATCAAGAAGCAATAGAAAGGGATACATTTTCCTTCAATCAAAATAGAAACAAATCATTTAATATCAACAATAACTACTGTTGTTTCTTTTTTAATTTATAACTGGTTTCCCGGTTGTAGTTCGTATTAGAGATAATAAACTGGAATTAACGAAATTTTGTGTTACATTTTTAATTTTATAACATGGAGGTCGGACTGTTTAACTAAACGATAAATACGTGATTTATATACAATTTGGTTAATCTGAATTGTAGTTTTCCGAGTTACTAGAGTTCAAATTAATTCTGTTAAAATAGTTTAGGTTATAGAATTTTGAGCTGTCAAATGTTTAACTTAACGAGTGACTTTATAAATTAGACTGATGGTTAAGGACACATACTTTTTTAATAGTAGCGTGTGTTCATCTCCTGGGGTCTGTTGATACTTATGCAGGAGGCAACAAGCAGAAGAAGAAGAAGAATACGAAGTTCCTGACCTACCCTGCGCGTAGGCCCACTTCTGTTTTTTTTCAACCACTAATCCAGACGTCCAAAATGAATTACTACATACAGCTGAAAATAGTTTTTTTTACTCTGAAGAGTATTCCAAAGTAAGTAAAAGTGTGTGTATATGTTGATTATAAAAAACCTTTTTTATATTGTTTTTGTTTTGGATATTCTGTAGTCTTCAAATAAACACATATGCAACTCTTAGGTTATTTTTAAATATTTTGTTATTAAATTGTTAATATTAATTCTATTGTTTACTAATTTGCTTATTTTTGTAGAATTCCATTGGATCGACCACTTTAAGTAGCCCAAGTACATGTGTAAACTTAAAAAGACAATTTACTACAATTGAGTCTGCTTCCTATGTGCTGAAACTTTTAATAGCTTATTAAAATCCAACTATTGTTGTTTAGGTTATCAGCCAAAAAAGGTTGAAAATAAAATGAGAAGTGAGGTGGTTTACCTTCCTCACTAAGTTGAAAAGTATGCTTATCAGCATCCAGGTCTTCTGAAAAGCACATATTTTCCACCAAGCAAATGACACCTCTTCGTTCACCACAGGGTCTGGCTACATAATGAAATTCATAACTCTCAAAAGAGATAACTCTGACTAGTGCCTTTTACACCTCTATTTTTCTGTTCTTAAATGCTTCGGTCAAATATTTGGCTGACCATGTGATAAGAAACAGAAATATTTTTTGTAGCCCTGGAATTAGCAAATCGGGTGCAAATAATTTTATTGTGCAAAATTCAATTCCCGTTAGGACATAAATAAAAGAAAAGTTAATATAAAATAAATGTTTTATTACTAGAGATTATGAATAATTAAGACTATTTTTCGACACTGTCACCTTGGTTACGAAGGTATTTTTTACCTGTGAACAAGATTTCCAATTCCCTCTTCATAAAATATGTTACCGCCAATGAATTTAATTGAGTCTGGCAGCTCCTAGTTAGTTTGGAAGCACTGCTGTCCTAGCCACTTTTTCAGTTCAGGGAAAAGATGGAAATCACTTGGTGTTAGGTCGGGACTGCATGGTGGATGATCATCTAGAGGAGATAAAGGTGTACTTTACAATAAAACATGTTGTTTTCTTCTTTGAAATTACTGGATTTTAATCCACAACCAGACCCGAAGATGAAAGAGTGAGAATGTGCGAGTATTTTTCAAGTTAGAAAAGTAGATGGTTTCACGAGTGAGTACCATGTGAAAAAGCAATTATCCGTTTTATTTAATTAAATGACAGCCATAGGAAGAATCAATATATTTTTGGGTTTAATTTCAAAAAGGTTTGTATCAGTCGTTTAGCTATTACATGATCAACAAAAGTGATTAATCAAAACTTGTTTTTAAAATACTTTTTATAATTTGATATTTTTGATTGAATTAATGTAGTATTGTTTTAGTAATTTATTTTTATAGATTTTCTTTGCCCATTCTACCCAATTTACCTTGGATGATATTGTAGTAAAATGATTATATAAACGACCTAAGAAAGAAGTAGAAAACGTAAAAATGTGAATGAAACGTCTGATGTAAAGTAAAATGAAAGAAAAAAGGGTTGATTATACTATATAAACAAATACACGTTGATTTTTAGGAACACGTGCTTCCGGAAAGTAAAGATGTGGTATGGTGACGAAGGGGAGTATGCCCCTTCCTGCACCACGTGGGTGGCAGTCCTCACCTGTATATTCTGTATCCGTGCAGCTTTCATGCAGGGCCGTCTGCGATCTGCAAGTTGGAATATTAAAAATTGGGGTTTGGGTGGTCTTGTGCATATTTTCAAAGGGTTTTATGTTTATCTTTTCATATGTTAAAAGTATTTATTTGATTGTACCTTATGAGGGTATTGATATTTTAATGGTAAATTAATAGGGGTTTTATCTTTGTAAGAAATCTGATAAGCTGAAATTTTTTAGGTTAATTCAAAGTGACTACTAGAAGTACCTTTACGATGAAATCTTTTTGTATTTTGGTATAATATCGAGCTTTATCTATGGTATTGGTTTCCAACCGTGGCCTGCGTCTTCTCGTCTTACAGCTCGCGTACCTTTTCTAAAAGTAAGATTTTTTTATATGGGATTTTCCCCCCAATGTTTTTACGTTGCAATCTTCTCAATTTAAGAACAATAAGCAACCCCTATGACCCAATGAGATGAGGATGATATGTATTACGTGTAAATGAGGTGTAGTCTTGTACATACTAGGCTGACCATTCCTGAAATTATGGTTAATTGAATCCCAACCATCAAAGTCCATCGGTTACCATTATCTAGTATTCAAATCCGTATAAAAGTAACTACCGTTACTAGAATGTGAACCATGGAACCTTGGTCTCCGAAACTAGCTTTTAAACAGCTGACTCGCGGCGACTACTTTACCACAAGAAAACGGGAAAAGTAAAGTACACCTAAAACATTATTAAGTTTTTAGGATGGTTATATAACATCTTTAGTAGATGATGTATGAAGGACCCACTATTGGACTTACCGGAGCCCAACCATCCCCTGCCGTACCTAGACCAAAGTCTTTATCGGCAGACCTTCTTAATGCCCTCAGTTTCTTTTAGTGTTAAACTACACAGACTGGGCTGATGTCCCCCTCCGCATCATAGGCAAAAGCCTCCGCATCATTGGTATATTTACAGAAGGCCTTCCCAGCACTTTCTTCGATGCCACAATCGCCATCCTCAAGTGGCATCAATCCCTTATATCTAATCCCCTTATACCTAAGCCCCACGACAAATTAAATAAAACCCGAATTACATTAACCTTAACAGAAAACGATTACAACGAGCATTCCATCTGAATCCATTAACAAAGTACATTCAAGCCGTACGTTATAAAACCATTCCCCGCGCTTCAAACATAAACCAACATACCTTTTTTTTGCAGAGGAATACCTTTACAGAAATACAATTCAGGTCAAATGACGCAATAGCCAACTAACCAAATAACCTTCACCTATATATGGTTATATAACAATGACATTTAAACTGTGGCCAACTTATGAGAGATGACACATAAGTTTTCAAAAATCTGGTATGAAATACTCATTAACATTGTCTTGCCAATGTAAATAATGAGAAACATAACCTAATTTTAATTATGATGCTAAATTAATTTCAACCTGAGTTGAACTATGATTTCGATGAGAAAAACATGCAGGATCACAAATTGACGCTAAACTAAAAACTGTAGAGAAAATGTTTAAAATAAAAGTTTCAGGTTCATAAATATCGTCTAACTTTAATTATAAACACTTTTGTTGTGAAATGTATATTAAGGCCGCAATCTTAAATTTAAAAAAAAAAACATTTGTACTATGAAAGCACGGTTCTCCACAAATATTTGATGAAAAAGTTCATGACGGTTCCCTACATTGTCCCTAACTTAAATACCAAGTTTTATCTTCGAACGATTTTCCGTTTTTGAGTTTTTTTGTTCACGCACCCACACAGACCAATCAGTAAAAACTTTTTTGGGTTCAGCGTACCTCAAAACATGTATTTTCGGTGAAACTCGATTTCGAAAAGTTGCCATAAAATATATTTTCTTTCTGTAGTTTCATATAGGACAAGAAAAAGTAATGATGTGGGATGACAAAATGAAATGAGTTAATTTTTAAGTAAGCGTTGAGCAAAATTGATTGCACAAAACTAGTAGCTTAACCCTCTTTAACTTTTATTATGTATATTTTGCTGTAAAATGTACTGTAAGGCGGTCAACATGAATCAGCTTCATAAAGCAAACAAATTATCCTGCTTACTTCTATAGAGTTTAATTTTATTTTAGTTAACGATTTTAATTGGTATTTCATACTCTTCTGATAAATATTGTTGTTTAGGTCATCAGCCGAAAGGCTAGTTTGAACCTCTAGAGGGGTTACTACGTAAAACGAGGAGTGAAGTGGTTTACTCTTGCCTTCCTCACCGAGTGGAAAAGTATGCTCATCAGCATGTCAGGCTCTCTGAAAAGCATCTACTTTCCACCCTGCAAATGACACCTTCACTTTATTCACCACAGGGCCTATATAATGAAATTCATTACTCGTTTCTCTTACTCCTCTACCTTTTCTGTTCTTAAATGCTTCAGTCATATAATTGGATGACTATATGATAAGAAAAAAAACTATTTTTGTAGTCCTGGAACTAGCAGATCGAGTTCATAAAATTTAACCCTCCACCTGCCTGTTACGGGATGGGCAATGATAAATATTATCAAAAGAAAAAAGTTCGTTATGTCATGTTTACAATAAAAATTAAATCTTTCTACCTTTAAAAAGTAATTTACCAATGACAAAAGAAAAGTTTTTTTGAATGAAAATGTATGTATTATCCTAGGGGTGTATTTTCAGGTCGATATACTCTCAGACTTTTGTCCCGAACAGGAATACATAGGCATGTATGTCAGTTGTGATGTTAATTTTCTTTTTTTTAATGAAAGGTAGCTAGACGAGAAATTTTTATGAAAAGAACTCCCCTTGTTTGAGCTTCATGTACTACTGTACATCCGATTCAAAACTCAAAAGACTGAAGGGGTCCCGAAAAACATTTCAAATATTTATCAGGTCATCCCTTTTTTATGCTTCCTTATTTTCTATTCATATCTCCTTACGCTTTTTTTATTCCTTCTTTATTTTAAACACTCATTCATTTTTCCTAGTCCGTAACGAATTTTATGGACCATTAAAGATCGTTTGATAAGTATTTAACCCTGACTTTTCGCATTTTTTTAAAATTTAGTTTTATTTCGAGGTTTATTTTGGAGCAGGTTCTAATGGATTTAGAATGACTTTCCTAAGAAAATTACCTAGTAACGGTTGACATTTTTCAAGAATACATTATTATCGATTTGCATTATCTTTAAGAGGATCTGTAATCTGTGCACATGTTAAAACGGAACTTACTTATGACTCGTTTTCTCAAAAACCGTTGTTGGTAGGCAACCAAAAATTTGCAGGTCTATTAATACATAAGATATCTGCGGGTGAAACGGATCAAAATTAAAAATCGCGTGCCCTTTAGCCATAAACGTTTGGGTGAGAGGTTGAACTTCCTCTTGCCAACCAGTTGTAAGTATAAAAAAGTGTTAGTATAGATATTGAAGTCACGAGATTGCCTTTTGCGTATTTATGGGCTGTGAGGAAGGGAAGTAAAATATTTGCAGTGCTGCCAACCTCAGCAGTGAGACACTACTCGTACATTTCACTACCGTGCAGTTTCTACACACATTTTGTAAGCTGTAGTTTATTCCGAGAAAATGTTTTCTTCATAAACCTTATAAGAAATAAATATGACCTGTAATATTGCATAGCTTAATTACATCACTAGAAATGTTTGATCAATGAGATAACTGATGTTGATTCACTTGTAAGAATTGTTGGTTAGTGTTGGTGTTTTACCGTTGCTGACTTGCAGTGCTTCAGTCCTATTCAGTTCTATTCAGTCTTTGTAGGAATTTACTGATCTTGGTAAACAATATAACAATAATAACTGATTTTAGTGTTAGTCATGTACAGGTGAATATCTGCTCTGAAGATTGACGGCTGGGTTAATATTGTTGTTAAAAATTATAGTTAACATGCGCTGTAGCTGCCGCTAAAATTTGAATTGTCATTTGTAGTGGATGACGATATTTGATTTGTAATTTATTTCTATAATTCATTTGATTTGTGAATTTACTGATCTTGGTAAACAATATAACAATAATAACTGATTTTAGTGTTAGTCATGTACAGGTGAATATCTGCTCTGAAGATTGACGGCTGGGTTAATATTGTTGTTAAAAATTATAGTTAACATGCGCTGTAGCTGCCGCTAAAATTTGAATTGTCATTTGTAGTGGATGACGATATTTGATTTGTAATTTATTTCTATAATTCATTTGATTTGTAATTCATTTGTAAACTTGTTTTTATGTATTTTGTGTTTTTATATATATATATATATATATATAACCCCCGTTTACTTGAGTTGGTGGTTATTTATTCCTATAGTAGATAAGATATAATTTTGTATTTGTATAAAGTGGAATAAATAAATATTATTATTATTATTGGCGAATTCTCCTTGGATAGAAGACGTTAAGCATCATGACTCAGTTTCGTCATTTGTTTTTCTTATTGGTCCAGTAGGCCTTCATTGTTTCCGAGAAAGCTTTTTTGCGGTTTTCAGACCACTTTGGTCTAAACTGCTTCTCTCTTGAGGGCTCTGAAACTTTCCACTTGTCTACCTTGTGACGGAATAAGTTTTTATTAAAAATTTCAGTTTGATGTATATTTGCGCTTTTTAGGTCCTTACGAATTTCGTCCAGCCAAGGTGTTGAAATTTTAAGTTTTGTAATATATTCTATATTTTATATATTCTAATATTATATTATATTTTGTAATATAAATATTATTATTATTTTAATAATATTATTTAATAATTTTAATAATTTAATAATATTATTTTATATTTTATATATTCTAATATTATATTATATTTTGTAATATAAATATTATTATTATTATTATTATTATATACGGTATGTACTGTAATTATGGATGAATCGACTTCTTTAATATTACTGTCACTGGCGTTTTCATTATCAGTCCCACTAGTATCTACCTAACCGTTTTCATTTTTTACCAGGTGTCAACAAAACTGTTAAAGAATAACTTTTTCACGTCCTTAATTTCCTTCTTCATTTTCAAATCGTGGAAACAAAAGAAAAACATCACAGTAGTTAGCCGCTCGCTTACGGCGTTTGTCAAGAGGCACGGATAGGCATTTTGTTTAGCTTCAACTTTACAAAATTTTATTACATTGCATATTAGATTTCGTTTAGCACTGTCAATAGTTCGATCACGTTTACGAGAAACCGACATTTCTGTTTACGGTAATTGACAGTTATATTCGTACAGTTAACCTACAAAAGGTTCCGTGATATACTTCTGTATGTGCTCTGGGTATAGTATAAGTTGTTATGTTTGTCGTACTGAAATTAAAGCAGTCGAGCATGCACACTGATGCTTTCCCCCTTTACCCTTCGTTTACAACGTAACGTTTACAAGCTTCAAAATAATTTTATAGAACCATAAACTACTGTCAAAGTCTGCAGAAGACTACTCCTCATTTACATGTCATATTTATATCATCCTCATCTCATTTGGTCGTTGCTTATTGTTTTGAATTGAACAGATTGTAACATACACACATTAGGGATAAAACAATTATAGCTAGTACATTTCTGTGATAATGGGTCATACTTTTTACAAAATAACATGCATCACATAGGGACGTACATTTCCCCTTTAAACTTTATACCATTTTCATTCCTTTTAAACGGGTAAAAATGCATCTGCAAACAAATCAAATATTATTTATTGGATTTGCATGTAATTAAATTTTATGCTTAAAATATTTTTAGTGAAAAGTACTTATTGTAATTTAATTACCAATACACGTATTTCCACTATATTCTTTTAAAAAAAAATCATTGTTTTTTTCTTTAATTAATGTGTTTATTTGTGTAATTAAATCAGTTATTTATTGTGGTTTAACTCATTATTATGTTATTCATGATACAACTGTTTAATTATTTTTTATTACTGTATATCTTTTGTAATACTTATTACGTATTATTATTCTTCGGGCTTAACAATTTTATTTATTACTTCTTTACTTTGCTCTTATTACTCTTAATTTAAATAAATTCAATTACATCTGTTGCATATCAATTAGGTTACAAACGTTACTTATTCAAATTTATTAATTTACTTTCGTTTTATTACTTTGTTATTTTTTATCTACATCCCTTGCGGTTTAGTTACTTCGCCCAATTAATTAAGTTTTGTTGTTAGGTCTGCGTATCATTGAAATTTTACACATTTTATACGTTTTACTTTCTCGTGACTTCAATATAAAGTGAAGCGTTGTAATCTTAAAAAAATTGTTGGCGAGATAAGTGTTACAATATCGATAAGGCAAGTACAAAACATTAAATCTCATCAACTTTGAATTTAGATTAACACTACACATATTTGAGTTACGGGTTACCACGAAACGCCAAGAAAGTAGGATCCAAATAGCTGAAATGAGGTTTTTAAGAAGGGCTGATCGAGGCTGGATCATAACGAGAAAATTAGATCCGAGTTGAGTGTATTTAGTCTGAATGAAAACGTGGAGGAGTAGGCCTACGCAATCAATGGAAGTAACATTTGGAACGGATGCCAGAAGAGAGAATATCATTCAAAGTTACGGAATATATTCCAATTGGAAAAAGGGAGATGGGAAGACCTCAAAGAAGATGGTAGTAGTCGAGATGTACGGGTTGGAATATCTCGTGTTTGTGTATATGTGTGTAGGATTGTTTGTGAGTTCGGAACAGGTTTATGCCTAGTATAGGGTGATTCAAAAAGAGCGCCGGTTTTGATATATCAAATTAAGAGATTTATTTTATTGAAAAACTGAAAATAAATACATCAACAAGTTCATCTTACCTTCCGATTTCATGTATGAAAAATGATGTCATGCATGTGTCCTCCTCTACTGCGCTGGCACGCATCAACTCTGTCCATGAAATTGGATATTACTGCACGACAAGTTTCGATTTCCATTTGCCCGATAACCCGTCGAATTTCCTCCTTCAAGTCATTGATGTTTCGGGGTTTATTGGCATACACCAATGACTTCAGATGACCCCAAAGATGAAAGTCACAAGGCGTCAAGTCACACGACCTTGGTGGCCATTGATGGTCGGAATTACGAGAAATGATGCGATCCTGGAACCGTTCACGGAGCAACAACATTGTTTCTCGTGCAGAAACTGAATTTTATACGGGTGATATTGGAGATCGTACCGAAGAATTCTCCGTACAGAAGAACATCGTAAACCCAATTGTTGAGAACGGCGACGTATTGATTTTGCTGGGCTAACAGCCACACTGTCACGAACCAACGCAACGTTCTGCTCAGTTCGGCCAGAACGACGACGTCCAGAACTTTTAAGGTCGACTGTTGAACCCGTCTCAAAAAACTTTTTCATGAGCCTGCGAGCTGTTGATTCATTCGGTGCTTCATTACGTCCTAGAGTACCGCGAAGTCGCCTGACAGTAGCCGCATAACTCTCTCCACTCTGGTAAAATGTTTTGACGATTAACACTCGTTGTGCAATAGTAAACTTCTCCATGGTTAGACACAGACTGCGAGAGTACTACACTGCGAACGAGAGAAACTACAACTGAATCGTCAATCGGAATGTTCTCCGAAATAGAAATGAGGTCTAACAATGTTGCCAACCGATAAACAAAAATTTACCAGCCGTTTAAAAACCGGCGCTCTTTTTGAATCACCCGTTACTTGATAGTAGGAAGAAGTACTAGCACCGTATGAATAGGTCTTTACATATCTCACCTATTGACTAGCTGTTGATGCGACTTCAATTTTTTTTATTAATTTCTAATGTATGAACGCTGAAATCTGTTCAATTCAGAACAATAAGCAACCCCATGACCCAATGAAATGAAGATAATGTGTATGACGTGTAAATGAGGTGTAGTCTTGTACAGACTCAGGCCGACTATTCCTAAGAGGTATGGTTAATTGAACCCCAACCATCAAAGTACACCGGTAACCACTGTCTAGTATTCAAATCCGTATAAAAGTAACTACCTTTACTAGGTTTTGAACCAGGAACCTTCGTCTCCGAAAATCAGTGACTTAAAATAAATTAAAAAGAAAACTATCACATCACTCAAAATTATTCATCAAACACTATATATAAACTATTTTAGCTAGTACTTAAGGTTAAAAATTAATTAAAACTATACTTAATAATTACATTTGGCTAATATTGTAATTATAAACAAAAAAAGAAATTTACACATTTTTTTAGATAAGTATAGTTTTATTCGTTTTTAAATGATATTTTGTAATAAAAATCCACTATGAAGTTGTTGTTTTTGTTGTTTAGGTCATCAGCCAAAAGGCTGGTACGAACCTCTAGAGAGATATACTGAGCAAAACGAGGAGTGAAGTGCTTTACAATTGTCTACCTCACCGAGTGGAAAAGTATGCTTATCAGCATGCTAGACCTTCTGAAAAGCATCAACATTCCTCCCTGCAAATGACACCTTCACTTCATTCACCACGAGTTCGTCTGGTTGTAGTATAATGAAATTCATTACTCTTAGAAGAGATAACTGTGACTAGTGTTTTTGTACTTCTATCTCTTCTGTTCTTAACTGCTTCAGTCATATAATTGGCTGACCATGTGACAAGAAACAGAACTATTTTTTGTAGCCATGGAACTAGCAGATCAAGTGCAAAAAATTTAACAATCTATCTGCCTGTTATAGGTAAACAATGAAGTTAAGCAGTTTAACTAAAATCTACTAATCGTTACTCTTCTTCTTCCCTTCACGGATTAAGCATTTCTACCTGTTCCAGCACCCATCTTTTCTTTGGTCTGACAATATCTCGACTACCAACTGGTTTATATATTCTCGCTACACAAGACAAGTGCCTTTCTGGCATTCTATTTAAATGAACGACTCATTCGGCATGATAAAATTTCATTTTATCGTTGAGTGGAAAAATTCCCAATTCTTGCCTTATTCTATTCTTATTCTTATTCTTATTTTCTGATCCTGTCTAGTCTTGTACAACCCTTGACAGACCTGAATTATTTCTTTTCTGCAGTTCTGATGTTTCTTTCTTCCCTTTTCTTCATCACGCGTACTTCACTGCCGTATGTCAAGGCTGGAACTGCCTCCGTCTTGCAAAACTTTAACCTTGTTTCGGGTCTTATCTTTTGCCTCAGTATCCTATGAATCCTCCCTCATATCTGATTGAATTTATTCAGTTTTTTTCACATCATCGTCATCTTCATTTGAGACATCAGTTCCAAAGTGTATAGTGGCTCACTTGTTCTAGTATGTGTCCATTAATGACTATTTTGGATCTAACTGGGGTCTTTTCAAAAAATACCATGACCTTTGTCTTATTTATAGATACCTTCATATTATATTCTTCCATAATTTGGTTTTGGTAGTTTTGGTTTTTGCAGTTTTTTGGTAACTAGTAGGTTTGTTACAACTGTAATAATTTTTATTGTAATTAATTTGTTAATAAATACTTGTTATAAGTTTAATATGATTTTTTTTATTAATGAATAACCAGATCCTTAAAAGAACCCAAAATAAACGTTACTATACTAACAACTCTAATATTCATTTAAATTGCATAACTGAAATAATTTCATTGATTTAATTGCGTTAGCAATAAAATATAATTTTTTAATAATCGTGAATAAATTACAATAGTATTGATGCAAACTAAATATGATAGATAAAGACGCAGCTGATACGTCGCGAGTCGTCCGTTCGAACACCGGTTGGGTTGCCCCGGTAGGTGGCTCGAGGGAGACAGGAAAGAGACGTATACGCACAGATCGTGAGTGAGGTACAGCTGAGAGTTGAGAGTCCTGCATCTGTCATACCAACACCTGGCCCACTACAAGGAAACTCCTATCCAGCTTTCCTCGCCTCCAGAATTATTACTACTACTATTATTTCATGATTTTTTTTAAAGTTGTATTTATTTATTTGAATACAATTGTTAAAATTCATAATAGTTTTTATCATAAAAATTCTAAGTAGTTTGAAGTGTATTAGTAAAAAGGTAAATAATACTAGAATCGCTATTTTTTACTTTCTCTTGCCTATATGATAAATGGGAAGGAAAGTATTGTTTTCATGTCGATTTTAAGAAATCGAGTTTTCACCGGATATACATATTCTCAGACCCTTTGAACCAAAAAAACATGTTTTTAGCGATTGGTCTGTGTGTGTGTGTGCGCGCGCGCGCGTGTGTGAATAAAATATCTCAAGAGCGAAACATTGTACGAAGTTCAAACTTGAAACTTAAGTAAGGTACTACTAGATGATCCAATATGAAAATTTTCATCAAAATCGATCAACCGGAACTAGTTTCAAGTATATTATTGAAAAGGTTAGTAATACTAAAATCACTATTTTTTCTGTATAGAACCAAATTTTAGACCAAGTGAGGTGACTTTAGACGTTTCTGGAAGCTCATTGTCCAGTTCACGTTCACAGCATTCGTTCACTGAAGGCTTCTTCTTTCTTCTGTTTACCCGGTTTTTTCCCCTCATAAAAACCTTTAAAATCAATAATTAGTTTTCTGAATTTAGTTCGATTTATTAAGTTTTCTCGGTTTATTCCGGTTTTCTCAATATTCTTTCTGACTTCTTTAAACAATTTATTCGACCTCTTAGATTTATTGTCTAATGTTTTAAAAATTTCTGATGTCAAACGTTTGTCATCCGTCCTAAGCAGGTGTCCATAAATGTCAGTCTTCTTTTTCTAAATTGTTTCCATGAATTGTTCATTTTCCTTGCACAGTTCTTTTCGTCCTCGTAACCTTTATTGTCCGTCTACTATCTTCGGACCTATTATCTTGCAGAGGATCTTTTTCTCAAATTTTTCTGCTTCTCTTAGACCAGCCTTCCCGGTCATTGTTAAGACACTCAATCGCGTTTAAAGGTTTTATCACAGTATTGTGTCTAATATTGGCTTGTCTTGAGAGTGGTTTTTTCTTATACAAGTGGTGAGCTCCTCGGAATGCACCAGCTATCTTTCCTGACCTGCTGTTGTTCGTTTCCTTTTCGCTGGTCTTCGGTTGTATTATTTCCTCGAGGTACTTGATATGAACAAACATCATTGAATGTCTTTGTTTAAACTCAAGCTCCAAAAATGTAGCATAATGGTACGTTAAGTTTAAATGGTTGATTAAAATAAAAGAGACAAATCCCGACAATGCGGGCCGGCCTCATTGGCGTAGTTGGTAACGTGCTCGCCTCTCATCATGCGGTCTTGGGTTCAAATCCCATTCAGGCACAGGATATTTTCATACGTTACAAAAAATCATTTCATCCTTCACCGTCTGCATTAGCAGTAATTTATTGCAGAACAGTCGGACGTTAAACAAAAATAAAATCCCGATAATGAATTTTTTTTTTAATTAGGTGTTACGTGTAACATACTTAAAAAGATTGACAAAACATTCAAACAGATGAATTAATTTTGGAAAAAACACTGCGTAACTATCAAATATGCTCATATTTTTTGAGTTATCAAAATTCGAAGTACGATTAGGGGTTAAATCTAATGACTAAAAAATTACCGGGTATTTTTACGGTAATTTATTTTTAATAAGTTAACTACAAATTTATCTTTCCGAACTGCAGGAAATGAAAGCAATGTAAAAATAACTAATCAGGGGTGCCTGTATTTTATACACAGTGTACTACAAATTTTGTATTGAGAGTTCTGGAATAAGACAGGTTAGCCCAGTTATTCAGCTGGTAGACATTTTTTATTAATTTTTAAGTAACAAGGTGGAAGCACATTTGTTAGGTAATTTATGAAAGAAGCCCTATAGTGAAGGGCAGCTCTGAAAAACATGAAATCTATTTTTTGAGTACGGACATTCTGTTGTCTATGTATCCTACCGTCTATGTTGTCTATGTTTCCTACCGTTTACCTACATTTTTTTTATTTTTCCAGTTTTCCAGACAATACTATAGTACTATCATAACTTTGCTGCCATACACTACTCAAACACGCTATCTAGGCTAACACTTACATAGAAAACTTACATGGAACCCACACGTTTCAAACACATGCCACAAACTCAAAACAAGTTTTGATCAACTGAAACGCTTACTTGATTAAACATTTCACATAAATTAATAATTTACAAGATAGTCATAAGACCGATCTGGGCGTATGGAGTTCAGTTTTGGGTATCTGCTTAAAACTTCACACATGAAACGTAGGCCTATACAAGCGATTCAAAACAAATTTTACGTGCGATAACACATTGCCCCTTAGCCTATACGTCACAAACCTAATGTTACACAAAGATTTACAAATACCATACGAACTGACATTTTAAAACACTTATACAAGATGATGTACTGCAAAATTGAATCATATGACAACCCTCTCATACAAAACATGTACACTAAGCTAATACCGGGTACTCAGCACAGACGTTTAAAACGCCTCTGGCCAAGGGATCTTCTTGGCCAATTATATGACTGTAGTGATGACTGCAAGCTCCAGCAAGTAATTCAAGTTTTGGAACCTCTAGAGTCATATTGAGAAATTGTTATAACAGATACTAAATCTCTATAAAAAGTTTTACAAAACACTTTGCTTTTGTGAAAGCTACTGTCGATATATTTTTAACTTCTAGTTAGGTTTTGTTCTACAATCTCCAGCGTGAATACTTTGCCATATTTAGTAAATAAATTGTATATTTACTTTCAAAATTGAAAGTTATTGAAGTTTTTACACCTTTAAAACAATTTTTTTATAAATTACAGCAAATTTTATAATATAACAACGTTAGAGATTATAGGCCTTCTTTGTATTTATTTATTTTAAAAATAAAGGTTCTACATTGAATCCATCTTTAGTTATAATAAAATTTAATTAAGTGCTAATTTTTCACCCTCTCCCCAAGCTTAATAAGAGGATGTTGAAAATTTGGAATTTAATATTGTAAGTATGCATTTTTAACTTACCTACATAAGTAAACAAAAATAAATTGTATCTACCCAGTGGAAAATTTTTCACTATGAACGGATCTTTCCCCTTGATTCGAAAATTGTTAATTTGATCAAAACAAATTATTCTCAGAAATATAACTGTCCTAGATATAAAGGTTTATCGTTCGGTTCTGTCTTATGGTTACATCTGGTCTTCGCCGAAATGTTCATTTTTCATTATAAACCTTTTACTTTTGTATATTTTTTCTTTTAGGTAACGCAGATGGGGCAGTTATTGCTCTACAAAATAAAAATCTAAAAGAAATGTTGATATTTTTGTTCTGTAAAAGGGGTAATACTAGCCTGTTGCTTATTCAGTTCAACTGTTGCTTTGGTTGATTCTAATATATTGTTTATAATAAAAGTTGTTTCCAGCAGCCGGCGCACTGAAAAGATTGTTTTTAGATTTAGCAAACAAGTATTATTACTGTTGATAAAAATTGTTTAGTTGTTTGTTGAACGGTAGGCACTTTCCTATAACATTTGACCTGGTTTCTCTTTTAGTTATAGACCTACTGTGCGGTGTAATAATGTAACAGCTGATTTTTGAGGTTTTTAAAAGGTGCTACAATTTTAACTCTTTCAAATTTAAAAGTCTTTCCAAACACCATACGTTAGTAACACCTTGTCTACAGCAGGTCGCACTCGGTGATTGTGGCAGGTCGGATGTTTGTAAAGGTTATAAGGATCTAGATTCAGCAGCTGCATTGCGATAGACACCTAGAGATCATCTGTTGCTCTTCTTTCTCCTCCCGTTTATCCCTCGACTCCCACTCCCTCACCTATTCCTTCCTTCCGTTCTCCGACACTCCACCTGGACTCGGTTGACTATGACGACGAAAATGAGTACACATGAAACGACGACATGTAGCACGTGCGCTGCTTCAGATTCATCCACAACCACTGCCTTCTAAATCCGGTGCCGTCCTCACCAAACCAAAGCAACAGATGGTTACTCAAACAAATAATCTTATGTGTTGTTCGACCGGAAATAAATAGTCCATATGGAGCTTTAAATACACTCCTTAAATCCGGTATCGAACAATACGTGCATACACTCTGTTTATACCTGATATGTTTTTTTCTTTTTCTCTTTCAACCTTGTTTTGGCTTCACCCAAAATTATGATAAACATATAACAATCGATGTATTATTCTACATTAAAACAATCTTGCCCTCCCCCACGTATAAAAATTACAATAACTAGACTATAAAATAGAAGTTCCAGGTTCAAAATTTCTTACCAAATCTGAATCTTTTTAGTTTTAACTTCTGTATAAAACTGACAACCAACCAATTTTATTTCTGCTTTCACTGGATTTTTAACGAGAAGTAGACACAAATTTTAACGGGGTTCTATTTGGTGTTCGTTCATGTAGTCTATCAGCTGGTCACCGTGCAAAGAGGTTTTCCCAGTCAGTGTTACGACTTTTTAGCACCCTTATAGCTTCAACGTCTTAAAATCCACTGCAGTCGTTAGTTACAAAGCTTTCTTTTTTTTAGATTCCCTTTCCTCTGACAAAGTTGGTTACCATCGAGGCCACTCGAGTCTCAAAGATTCTTCAACCACTAAGTCCTACGTCAACCTGAACCACTCACACCCCTATCTCTCCCTGCATGATATTTTCCAGCATTCTGTATTGTATAACTTTTATCACATGATAAAAGTACTCCTGTTTTCTATATTTCACAGTATTCACATTCTTTTTTCCTTATTCAAAATCACCAAGTTTCTGTGTTCTTTATTCTATCTGTCCATAATATCTTCGGTTAACTCCTGTAACATCGCTTCTCGAAAGCCTCGAATCACGCTTCTTCTGTTTCTTGATTTAAATGAAAATACGACTGCATTGAAGAAATCAAATATAGAATTGGACAAGCAAGAACGGCTTTCAATAAAATAATAAATGTGCAGTAGAGACCTTACATTGAAGTTAAAAATTTAACTTGCCCCTGGCTTCTATACTTACCGGAGCCCTGGATTTGATTCCCGGTCAGATCTGGCATTTTTTCATCCGTATATCATCTCATATCGTTCGTTACCTACGCGGAAGCTAACGATTTTGTAAATGTCATCACTTAAAAAAAAAATTGTTCTCAGTAATATTTTCCATGGTAAGGCCTGAAATTTAAAAAAGAATATTACCGATTAATTGGAGGTGATCGAAATGTGGTTATATCAAAGGGTTTTGAAGTTGAGCTGGATTGAGCATGTCACAAACAAGAGTATTAACGGAATGATAGAATATAAATAAATTGTTAGAACCATTTAAATACGAAAATTTCAATATTTGGGTTATGTGATGAGAGGAGATAAGTACAGCTTATTCCTTGTGAAAATTCAGGGGAAAATACCCCCAAGAGAGGTCCGGAACGAAGGCCCATATCCTGGCTAAACTACTCTTGACAACGTGGTTCAGATGCAGTTCCACTGATTTTTTTAGAGCTACAGAATCGAAAGTCTTCGTTGAAAGATGATTTTGAACCTTTTTTTAGAGAAGATGGTACGATGGTTTTGACTGGAAATTTTAATTTTCAATTTTTGTTTTCAATAGTTTAGACTTTATCTACCAGAAAAATATTAAAATACGTCAAACAATTATTTTACTGAAAAAATTAAGTTTTTATTAGGTTTACATAAAAATTATCATGTCACCAAGAACGAATATATTTTTTTTTTTTCATAATTCTATAGGCCTACTACTCGTTTTAGTACAAAGGGAATTTTAGTTTTTTATAATATCTGAATCGCTGTTTTTAATATTCTCAGCTGTTGGTTCAGCTCTCTAACAAACTGTTGATGGGAAATTTACTTGTTTGTGTACATTTTGCTTTTGATTTGTGCCATTTTGTTTGTTGGCTTTTCCCGTAAATTTAGATTTTTAATACTTAGGTACTTTTTTTCAGAAACCATTAAACCTACTATAACTCATCTTGTACATGCACATATAGACTACCGATATTTTTATGATTTCCTCAGGAGCTCCAAAAATTAGTAATATGCAACAAACGTAGAAAAATATTTGGTAAACATTTTATATTATTTTTTGTTTTTAATGTTATGGTTCAACAGATTAAATTTTTAAAATGTCAGTAGCTAGAGAAACCCGACAAGTATAAGTGTGTAAAGTTTAATTTCCCTACCTTTTACTAATCCTATAAAAAATGTACCTAAAATTGGCAAATTTAACATTGCCAAGATACAAAGTACAGTTTTCCCTTAAAACTTCTACAAGTTCAAACTAACCTTTTGGTTGTTCACCTAAAAAATATGGCAAGAATGATGTTTACACTTAAAAGATGAATGAACTTTGGCTTCTTCATAAATTATAAACATATGTATTACAGAAGTTCCATTAAAATTATACCGATTGTGACATATGAAAACATAATTTATTAATGATAGTTAAATTTTTTTAAAAATTAATATCATACTTGCCTATCTATTTCATAAACAGAATATCTGATACGAACATACGGTAGTTACTCGAAGGGAGGTCTTTAAAAAAACAGAACCAAAACATTTAAACTCCCTTTACAAAATCATCACTTTCCAACTTGCTGGATTGAACGAAAGGGTTAAAAAAATAATAAGAAATTTTGTTAGATGTACAAATGTGGCATCACGTGGGTCGTCATTTAAAAGATGAAAGAACAAAATAAAAATGAAGAATGGTCCTTAAGAATTAACCACATGTTGTCTTAACAAACATTAAAAGAAAGATCTGCACATGAATAGCTTTTTTAATAATCTCATTATTACAAACCGACAGGTTTGAACATGTCTAAATTCAATTATAAAGTAATTTAATTCATTCATTTTTAGTTCTCATGAGTAAGTTGTTTAAAATAATCAAAATCGTTTACATGACATCAAAATATTTCACACGTGAACTGTTATTCATTTCTATGATTTGTTTAGAATTTATTTTTTTCTGGATAAAACATTTGCGTTAAAAAATTGAAAATTTATTATGTGAACTATAGGAGTAATTATTAAAATATATTAGATAAATTACAGTTCTATAACTCAAGGTTATATTTTTTTTCATATGAAAATTTCACTAGGGATTCTAATTTATTATGAAGTCAGAAGTTTATTTTTGTACATTACTAAGTATACTACATAATTATATTATTTACTTCGCTAACTTCTGATTATGTAACTCTAGACAGAAGTTATAAATACACGAGTATGTACAAGCAGATAGGATGCGATTGCAGAGGATTATAGCGCGGGATAGTTGAGTCCGATTGTTGGCTTACAGAAAGTGGAACTATCCACAAGATTATTATGGACTATTACGATACAACTATCAATCGCTCGCTGTACTTCACGGCAAACTAAACATTTAATGTTCAATTTAAGAACCAAAATCACCACATGACCCAATGATAATGTGGTTGATATGTACGAGATGTAAATGAGGTGTAGTCTTCTACCGACTTAATAGTCTATGGTTAATTGAACCCCAACCATCAAAGTACACTAGTAACCACTATCTAATTAGTATTCAAATCCGTATAAAAGTACCTTTACAAGGATTTTCACCACGGAACCTTCGTCTCCGAAGATCAGCTGTTAAAACAGCTGACTAGCGACGACGACGACGACTTTACTCCTAGACCAACCCGGTGGATTATATTTATATTTAGTTAAAAATATTGTATGTAACTTATTTTAACCCACCGGGTTGGTCTAGAGGTAAAGTCATCACCAAAATCAGCTGTTTAACAGCTGATTTTCGGAGACGAAGGTTCCTAGTTCAAATCCTAGTAAAGGTAGTTACTTTTATACGGATTTGAATACTAGACAGTGGTTGCCAGTGTACTTTGATGGTTAGGATTCAATTAACCACACTCTCTCAGGAATGGTCGACCTGAGTTTGTACAAGACTACACCTCATTTACACGTCATACACATCATCCTCATCTCATTGGGTCATGGGGTTGCTTATTGTTCTAAATTGAATAGATTGCAACGTACAAAAATTAGGAAGAAAAAAAAACTTATTGTACATAATTTAGTAGTAAATTAATACAATATATTTCATCAAAATTTGAACAGTATAACAGCTGGAGTTATAATCAATGGGGAAACGATAAATAATTTTAGGTATGCAGACGAATAATGGCAGCAAGAAGAAAATACCTTCAAATGATGCTGAATCGACTTAATACAAATAGTGAGGAAGCGGCCTGAGAATAAACGTAGACGGTAATGAAGTACTAATAAAAGTAGCGTTTCCCATTTCACATAGGTAGGCTACCTGGGCTGCAATCTCATGTACGAAGATGATGAAGAAATTTTGATAAGGGTAAATAAATTTTAGACGGTTACGGCTTCATTAACAAGGTCTTTAGAAAGAAAACAAGGAAAGATAAAATAATACGTAAGTATGACGTGATGGCAGTTCCCCTGCTGCTTTTAATGGTTGCGAGTCATGGGTGCTAAGAACAGCCCATTTAAGCAAAATAGAAACCGCTGAAATGAGATCGGTGACGGGTTGCTCCCTGCGAGATCAGATTCGTAGTAGTGATATCAGGAGAGAACTGGGTAAAGACGAAACCATCCTAGAGAAAATGAGCAAATACAGGACTCGATGGAAAAATAATGTCACAAGAATGGCAAGTGAAAGGGTTGCGGTTCAAGCATTGCAATGTTGCCCAATTGGAAGAAGAAACTTGGGTAGACCAAGGAAAAGGTGGTTTGAGGCTGGAACAGGCGTAGCGCCTTATCCGTAAGCGGTAGACAAGAAGAATTGGGAGTATATAATTTTTCGGATTATCCGTAATTTCCTTGCGTACTCTTGGATAAATTAATATACGGTAAATCAGGAAACGATTGTACATACGGACACATTTTTAAATACCATTTTTTTGCTTCAGTGGTCATGACGTATAGATTAATCTTGTAAAAGTCTATGGAAAAGGTGGCTCCATTACAATACTTTCTCGTCCTATACTATAGATTCGCAAGGAAGTTACAAAAAAAGTCGTGAAAATTAACTTTTGCTAAAAGTTTAAAAATAAAGGTTACATTGAAAAAACTCTTATGATTTTACACACAATATACGAAGCAGATTAATAGAGCCCAGGTTGTGGGAAGATACGAAGATGTTCCTCACTCGTGGGTGCGTCTGACTGTCTCCCACTCAATCTCTCTTTCTCCGTTATATTCTTTTTCTTGAAAGGACAGTCAGTTTGGTCGTGATCGCGTGAGAGTTGGCCAATGGTTGTTTATTGAACCAGATGGCATATCCTTTTTATCCGACAACGGAGAACCATTTCTCTTAAAGACGTCTCATCTAGCAAAGAGATTACGATTTGCGTGCTAAGTAGACCGGTGTGTCTTCTTAATTTGTCCTCTTACATAAAACTTAGTGGATCTGTCTGCTTTACCAGGCTCCTCTCTCTGGTGCAGTGTCACTTCGTCGGGTCACGGTTGAGCCCTGAACTTTTTTTTTTTGTTCACTCTATCTCTCTCTCCATTTCGCGTGAATGAAATAAAAAACTTTTGCAAAACGGTACCGTTACGTGACCGTAGAATGTGGAATCAATCAATGACAATATCATGAGTTCAGTAACTGATTAAAAAAATAATATTTATCAAAACATTTTTACTCTACAGACTCATTCTTTTGTTTATTCCAAGACTTTTATAAAATTACATCAACCAACTAATAACGTTTCTTTTTAATCGTAAAATATATACTTTAACTTTACTAATGTTATTCCCAACTAACTATATTGGTGACCGTCCGTAGGAAAAAGAGACCTTATCCTCACTAAGCTAAATTTTCAGGAGAGCAAAATTACTGAAATTAAGACAAAAAATAACATTTTCTGTTTTTTTTTTGTTTTAAATATTAGATTATTCTTTTCTTGTATTAAAATAACCCTTTTTTATTTTATTTTGAATTTCAAACCTGATTCAATTCCCGTAAATAGGCAGTATTTCAAATAGGGAAAATGGACCTTATTAGCTTCACCAATGTATTTCTTCCTTGTGAAGTTAAGATCCCTTTACTGTTGGATACTTAAACGAAAAACCAAAAAGTTCTGGCTCAAAACATGAAAAAGTAAAAAATCACTGGAAAATATCCTCCCAAGAAAATAGTCAAAATTTGTGCCTCCACACATAAAAAGAAAATCAACAAAATTCTCAGAATGTCAATTTTTATTTTAGGCCTATTTCCAGTATCATTATCATTTTTTAGATTAGTTTCCTTAGTATTATTTCAATTACAATTAGTTAAAAGAAAAAAATTAATTAGTAATGTTTCATCTTTGTTGTAATTAAAATTATAATAAAATTTTTCAATTATTTTTACTCGTCTGAATTTTTACATCAGACATGATCTCAGAAAATCTGCTACAGGATTTTAACTACAAGGTGTCGCTATTAAATAACGAGACTGACATTGTAAAAAATTTAATTTTAATTTTATACATAATCAATTATTGTCACCTTCAATATACACTCCTTCTCTATCCCTACAACGCTCCATGTGAATTTTCCATTGTTGGAAACAGTGCTGGAAGTCATCTTCTGCCAGCTCTTTCAGGACATGTGCTGCTTTCTTTTTTACAGCTTCCACAGACTCAAATCTTGTCCCTTTTAATGCAGATTTCACCTTAGAGAACAGGTAGAAGTCACATGGTGCAAGATCTGGTGAATAAGGTGGATGTTCTAACACTGAGGTGCTGTACTTGGCTAGGAACCTCTTGACAGATAATGCGGAATGAGCTGGCGCATTGTCTTGGTGGAGAACCCATGATTTGTCCTTCCACATTTCGGGGCGTTTTTCCTTACTCTTTGACGTAGTTTAGAAAGTACCTCAAGGTAGTAATATTGATTAATTGTTTGACCTTCAGGAACCCAGTGAAGTTACGCAATGCCATGGATATAAAAAAAACAATCAAAAGCTTTAAATTTTGACTTGCTCATTCAAGCTTTTTTGGTTCTTGGTGAAGTTCAGCTCTTCCAGTGCATGGATTGGCGCTTCGTTTCCGGATCATAAGTAAAAAACCACGTTTCACCACATGTTATTATCTTCCCTCAGGTGAAATCTGCATTAAAAGGGACAAGATTTGAGTCCGTGGAAGCTGTAAAGAGAAAGCGGCACATGTCCTGAAGGAGCTGACACAGACGATGACTTCCAGCACTGTTTCCAACAATGGAAAATTTGCATGGAGCGTTGTAGGGATAGAGAAGGAGTATATCGTCCCCACCACGTTAAAGTAACGAATGTGCAAAATCGCATTTTTCACTTTCGACAGTTTACCACACAACTTTTGATCGCGGATCTTTTTGTATATTAACGAATAGTCTATCTTTAAAATGAAGGCCAGAATTTAAACTTTCACTTTATGCAGAATTTTTAACATTTTAATGCAGTACTAGCGAATAAATTTATTCGGTAGTCTTATGTTATAAATTTTGTCTACACTGTATTGCAGATTGACGAATGTGTCATTTTCGTAATTTTGTAAGAGTACTTCTTACCCATAATTTTTGTCGTTTTATATTAAAGTAACGAATATAAACACATTCGTTAGTTTGAATTTGTGAGTTTACGATATTTTCATAATACATGACTGCAAAGAAACGAATCCACAACAAGGTTTACGTTTTATATAATATTGAAACATTCGTAAACACGTATATTTTTTTCTTTCACGAGTGTTCTTAATGCTTAAAATGTACAAATTATCTGATTTTTATTTAGTAGGCTAAACACTAAAAATAAAGTTAATGATAATAATAGAATGGATGTTGTTTATTTCATTCTCTCCTGCTCGTTTGTCCTATTACTATGAATCATGACTTTTCAGACATTTTTTGTTTACCATTGAGAGGACAATTAATCATTTGACATTTTTTTAATTATCTAATTCTTTCACGGGCTATAAAGGGCTTCTGTCATCAACTGGAAGGAGACCCCTTAATTCCTTTTACAAAAGGCTTAAGGGAACCAGCCGGGATCAAAGGCTAGTGTCCTATCCATACGTTCACGTTGTGTGGCCTGTTAGTAACCATGTGACCGCTCATCAGCACGATAACCGGCCCATGGTGAACGGAACTGGAAGGGCTGCCCATTCCACCCTGGCAGACGGTGGCTTGGGGCACTCAGTCTGCCAACCATAAAGCTGAAAGCAACAGTAAACTACAGCTTTTTCTGTCTGACTAGAATTATCGTAAGGAAACTCCTTCATGTATGATTCTGGTTAGGCTTACTTAGTATATGCAGATCTTCAAGAGCTTCGAGAACTTAAAAATATGAAAAATTATGATGGCGTCCTCTCTGGTAAAACATTCCGGAGATAAACTATTCCTCCATTCGGATCTCCGAGCGAGGACTATCAGAGGGGACTTCATCAAAAAAATAAAAGTTTCTGAAATTCTGCGAGTTGGAACATGGAATGTTAGGAGTTTAAAACAAACTGGTAGGTTAGAGAATTTAAAAAGGGAAATGGATAGGTTGAATTTAGATATTGTAGGCATTGGTGAGGTACGCTGGGATGATGATCAAGACTTTTGGTCAGGGGATTATAGGGTTATTAACACTAAAGCCATCTGAGGGCAGGGCGGAGTGGGTCTAGTAATGAATAAAAAAATTGGAAAAAGAGTGACTTACTATAAGCAGTGTAGTGATAGGATTATCATGGTTAGAGTAGATATGAAACCAAAGCCCACCACTATAGTGCAGGTCTACATGCCTACATCTTCACACAGAGAGGAAGAAATAGAACAAGTATATGAGGAATTACATGAAGTAATAAAATATGTCAAGGGTGATGAAAATTTTATAGTTTAGGGAGACTGGAACGCAGTAGTTGGAGAAGGAAAAGAAGGAAAGATAGTCGGAGAATATGGTCTAGGGAAAAGAAATGACAGAGGGAGTCGGCTGGTAGATTTCTGCTCCAAATATAATTTAGTGATAGGCAATACTCATTTTAAGAATCACAAAAGGAGGTTATACACTTGAATGATGCCAGGTGACAAGGGAAGATACCAAATAGATTACATAATGGTTAGACAAAGATTCAGAAACCAGATTATGAACTGTAAAGCCTATCCAGGTGCAGACATAGGAAGTGATCATAACTTAGTAGTAATGGATAGCAGGCTTAAACTTAAAAAACTGAAGAAGGGACAGGGAAATGCTAGGTGGGATGTAGACAAACTAAGAGAACAAGACAACCAGGTAGGTTTCCAGGAGAGTATTCAAAAAGGGATAAAAGAAAGAGGTAATGACACAAGAAGTGTAGAGGAGGAGTGGTGAAATTTCAAGGAGTTGGTAGTGAAAGCAGCGGAAGAATGGTTAGGACTTACAAAAAGAAGAGGTAGGAAACCGTAGATTACTAATGATATTTTAGAACTGATGGATGAGCGAAGAAAATATAAAAACGCAAAGGACGAGAGAGATAAAAGGCAATATTGCTACTTGAGAAATACCATAAACAAAAGGTGTAAGAAAGCGAAGGAAGAGTGGATCAGAGCGAAATGTACGGGCATTGAAAGTAAAATGGCAGTTGGTAAAGTGGACGCAGCTTACAGAAAAATAAAGGAAAACTTTGGAGAACGAAAGATGAAAGCTGTTAATTTACACAGCGCAGGTGGCAAACCATTGTTGAATGGCCAAGAGAGAGCTGAAAGATGGAAGGAATACGTAAACCAACTCTACAGGGGAAAAGAATTAGAACATGATGCGATAGAACAAGAAACTGATGTAGAAGAAGATCAAAGAGGGGACCCTATACTACGAGAAGAATTCGATCGGGCACTTAAGGATATGGATATGAATAAGACACCAGGAATAGATAACATACCATCGGAATTATTATTACGATGTGGCGAAGTTGCTCAAAACAAATTATACAAACTTGTGTGCAGAATGTATGAGAGTGGAGAGGTACCATCGGACTTTAAAAAAAACATTATGATTCCAATACCAAAAAAGTCAGGAGCGGAGAAGTGTGAACATTACAGAACCATCAGCCTAACATGCCATGCATCTAAGATACTGACAAGAATTATATACAGGAGAATAGAACACCGAGTAGAAGAAGTATTGGACGATGACCAATTTGGATTTAGAAGGAGAATGGGAACTCGAGATGCAATATTGGCTCTGAGACTGATTATTGAGAAAAGGATAAAGAAAAATAAAACTACTTTTATGGCATTTGTAGATTTAGAGAAAGCATTTGACAATTTGGACTGGAGTAAAATGTTTAAAACTTTGAAAAGGCTAGGAATTAAATACAAAGAAAGGAAAGTTATCTACAGTCTGTATAAGAATCAAACGGCTGTTTTGAGAATCGAGGGGTACGAAAAAGAGGCTGCTGTAAGAAAAGGTGTACGGCAAGGTTGTTCTTTGTCACCACTACTTTTTAACTTGTATATAGAAGAGGCTATAAATGAAGTGAAGGAGAAATTTGACGCAGGAATAAAAATTCAAGGAGAAACAATAAAAATGCTGAGATTCGCCGATGATATAGTAGTATTAGCCGAGACAAAGAAAGAACTAGAGGATGCCTTAAATGGAATGGATGAGATCTTGAGAAAGGATTACTTCATGAAAATTAATAAGAACAAAACGAAAGTGTTAAAAATTATTTTTATTCATGATCCTGTGATATTAAATATTTTATTTTCCACGAATAATGTAAATTTCATTGCCGAAACGAACTTTTACGAAGTAAATTGACGAATATGACATATTCGTCACTTTACAATTTTACATTTATGTACTTCTAAGAAATACTCCATTAATGCAAAGTATCGAATAAATTTTATTTATTTTTTTTAAGCACACTAAAATAGTTAATAAAAACTGATACATAGAACATGTGTAGAATGATGCAGGAATTCAGAAAAACATAACAGAAAGTGAAAAATTATGATGCGCATATTTCAAATTTAACAATGAAACTGTTTTTTGGCTCTCCTGAAAAGTAGCGATTTTCACATTCGTTACTTTAATGTGGTGGGGACGATATAATGAAGGTGACAATAAGTGATTATGTATAAAATTAAAATTAAATTTTTTACAATGTCAGTCTCGTTATTTAATAGCCACACCTCGTATTTCAAACATCAATTATTTGAAGACATCACTGGATTTAGCAAAGTAAATAATAATAGAAATATACTAATTGAACAATATTATCACTAAAATATATAAACCAACTTTAATTGAAATTTCCTGAAAACAAGGGTTTCTTAAACTACATCTTCAAAATTCTGTAACTTTTTATAAATAACAATTAAAAAAAAGTAAAAATACTATTGTTTTCAGCATTAAATTTTCTGTAAGACACAATCATAACCTCACATTTGACTTTTTTTTGGTTTAACATTCGACTGTTCTGCAATTACTGCTAATGCAGACGGTGAAGGATGAAATGATTTTTTGTAACGTATGAAAATATGCCGTGCCTGAATGGGATTCGAACCCAAGGCCACATTTAACTTGGGTGAAGATAAGGTTTCTTTTCCTATGGACAGTCACATTTATATCGTCTACATATTATATAACTAGTAAAAATTGGAGGATTGCGTTGCGGAATGGAAGGTGAAAATATAATGCAAACGATTAAACGGAGAACTGTACTCAGTAGTAAGATCCCCATGGGTTATTTTTTAATTTTAATAAAAGTCTCTACCCATCTTTTATGAAGCCTGTGTGGGGAAGGGATCATGGCATTGTGCACTTTTCAATAAATAAATAATCGTTAACTTTTATCCAGATAAATTAACCTTTTATTCCTTTATTCTTAATTTGCTATATTATTTGAGTTGATGCAAGACACCCTCCTTTTATCACGGTTCAAGCACCACTAAAATTTTGTAATGTCTACATAAGAAGTTATTTTAAGTTCTTTAAAATAATTTCACGTAGCTTTTATATTCTACATACATTTTTTTAACTATTCATAATTAAATTATACACTAAACAGAACTTAAATTAAACATTAAACGAAAATTTATACCATTCTGATTTGTTTTATTGTCAATTTCTCAAATGGTTTGATACAGTTCAGCAAGCTGGATCTATCTTGCGCAAATCGTTTCATATCTACATACCTGTAACACTCCACATATTTTGTAATTTGCTTTATAATTCCAAACTTTACCTCCCCTACAATTCACTCCCTCAGTATTACCATTATTGACAGAGCAATACCTAGATGTCTTAAGATATGCCCCACTAGCCTATCCCTTCTTCTGGTACAATGCTTCCATATACTTCTTTTTTCATCCACTCACCTAAGAACCTCTAAATTACTTATTTTGTCCACCCACCTAATCTTTAACATTTTCCTGTAACACCACATTTCAAAAGCTTCTAATCTCTTCCTTCCTACATTGCCTATCACCCATGTTTCGCTCCAATATAATGCTACACTCCAAAAACCGTGTTTTAAATAATTTTCCTAATCAGTAAATCAATGTTTCTAGTCAGTAAGCTGTTTTTCAATTCAAAGGCCCTTCTATCTAATGCAATCCTGCTTTTGATATCATTTGTGCTTCTACCATCCTTTGTTACTCCCTAGATAACAGAATTCACAAACTTCCTGTATGTTTTCGTTGCCTACTTTTAAATTTCCTATCTCCTCTAAACCACTCTTGCTACTGCACAAAATTTTCATTCTGTTCTTAATTTTCATGAAGTTATTCTTAATTTTCACTCCTCGAGATCTCGTCCATTCAATTTAAAGATATCCTTTAGTTCTTTCTTTGTCTCGGCTAATACTATATCTTAGTAGAATCTCAGCATTTTTATTATTTCTCCTTGAATTTTTAATCCCGCGTCAAATCTTTCTTTATGTCATTTATAGCCCCTTCTATATACAAGTTAAAAAGAGGCAGAGACAATGAACATCACAATCGTACATCTTTTCTCACAGCAGCTTAATTTTCATACTCAATTCTCAAAACACCAGTTTGATTCTTATACAAACCAAAGATAACTTTCCTTTCTTTGTATTTTAATTCCTAGCCTTTTCACGATTTAAACATTTTACTCCAATCTAGATCAAATGCTTTCTCTAAATCTACAAATGCAATATTTATTATTCTTCATCCTTTTTTCAATAATCAATCTCAGAGCCACAATTGCACTTCGAGTTCCCATTCTTCTTCTAAATCCAAATTGGCAATCTTCCAACACTTCTTCTGCTCAATATTCTTTACTCCTGTATATAATTCTTATTATAGCACATTAAGCTCATAGTTCTATAACGGTCACACTTCTCCGCTCCTGATGTTTTTGGTATAAGAATCGTCAAATATTTTTTAAAGTTTGATGGTATTTCTTTATTCTCATACATTCTGCACATATGTTTGTACAATTTCTCTGCAATGTAATAATAATTCTGATGGAATGTTGTCTATTCCTGCCATCTTATCTTATTCATATAGATATCCTAAAGTGCTTGATCGAATTCCGCTCTTAGTATAGGGTTGCAAATAGTACTTAGTGTAGGGTTGGAGTTAGTATAGAGTTGTTATGGCTCTTTGATCTTCTTCAACATCAGTTTCTAATTATTTTCACCTGTACAGTTTTCTGCTCTCTCTTGTCCATTCAATAATGGTTTGTCCAATGAACTTTGTAAATTGACAGCTTTCACCTTTCGTTCTCCAACGTTTTCCCTTATTTCTGTAATCTACATCTACTTTACCAACTACCATTTCATTTTCAATTTCCATACATTTTGCTCAGATTCTATCTTCCTTCGTTTATGGTATTTCTCAAGTAGCAATATTGCACTTAATCTCTTTCATTCTTTGCGATTTTTGATTTCCTTCATTCATTCATAAATTCCAGAATATCATTAGTAATTCAAGGTTTCCTACCCCTTATTTTAGTATATCCTATCCATTTTTCAGCTGCTTTCACTAACACCTCCTTTACGTTTATCCACTCCTCGTTATATTATATTAAAATAAAATTTATATCATTCTCATATAAATAAATATATATTTAAATGTTTACAAAACAGCATACATTTAACATGTGACCATTTGATACTCTACAATTATTGACACTTTATTTTAGATGCCAAGAAATATTTTTTTCATTATTCCTAATTTGTGTACGTTGCAATTTGTTCAATTTAGAACACTAATCAACTCCATGACCCAATGAGATGAGGATGATGTGTATGACGTGTAAATGAGGTGTAGTCTTGTACAGACCCAGGCCGACCATTCCTGAGAGAGTATGGTTAATTGAATCCCAACCATCAAAGTACACCGGTAACCACTGTCTAGTATTCAAATCCGTATAAAAGTAACTACCTTTAATAGGATTTCAACCAGGAACCTTCGTCTCCGAAAATCAGCTGTTAAACAGCTGATTTTAGCGACGACTTTACCTCTAGACCAACCCGGTGGGTTAAAAAAATTTAAGAAATATTTAATGTTTAAAATTTATTGACTGAACAAAATTTCGTGATCAGTTTCGGATAAACCAGAAAATACAAACCCATCAAAAGTTTATCAAAACAAAAATTTATTCAATGGATAGATGCCACTCAGGATTCAATGTATGAATTTTTCGAGCCAGCTATAATTGATATTATAACTGACACATGAACTGGTACACAGGCAGTTAGTCGATTATGTTAACATCTTACTCAACATTCAATGAATATATTTTTAGATAAAAATTAAGGAATAATCAAGAAATTACAATACCAATAAATCACCACATTTTATTATTATTCTTATTGTTATTATACTATTATAATACAATATTAACATAAAAACATATTTACAATAAAATTTAATAAAATAACTATAAAAAATTAATTTATCATAATAAATTATTATTAGCAAATATTATTTATATTACTATACAATATTAAATTTATAATTATATATAATTAACAATAATAATATTGACATAAATATAAAACAATAAAATGCACAATTTTATTATCAAAACTATGAAAATATATTATTATAACTATTATGTAATTGAATTCACAAATATATTTACATACAAAGACAATAATTATTATTAATTATATCAGAAATGAAACACATAAATAAAATATACTAATTTATTTATTTGTTCTTATAAATTCCATCCATTCTTGGATGAAACAAATATTATGTATAACAAATAATGATATAATAATTAAAAAATAAACACAGGTAAAGTAATTCATACACCGTCAAATTCTTCTGATAGGTATTTTACAATTAAAACATCAAAGTTTAACTAAACATGCATGAGGTAGATCTGAAAAATAAAAATAAAATAAATAGTAGTAATTTTATAATGATTCGAAAATTACAATTTACATAATTTGAAACTTGTTAAATTTGGCATGTGAGGTACAGTTAACACTTTGAACCTTGAGCCTGTGTATTACATGGGCTGTCATATTTAATTCCATTATAAATTTCAGATTGGATATGCTCAACTATTTATTGTTGATTGGATTGTTTCTTATTTCATTTAGCACAAACTACTATATTTTAGTGCTATCTTTTGGATATTTTTGAAATATCGAAAAATAAACTACGTGACGGAAATATTCGAAATATGTTGTAATGCACATTATGCCTGAGTTGTGCCCATAACAGGCAGGTGGAGTGTTAAATTATTTGTACTCTATCTGCTAGTTCAAAGGCTATAAGAAATAGTTCTTTTTCTTATCACATGGTCAGACACTTATATGACTGGAGCATTTAAGAACAGAAGAGGTAGAGGTGTAACCACAAAGCCTCGGTTTGACTCATTATATCATTAAAATCAGGTTTCGGGTTGTAAACAGCTTTCACATTAATGCAACGCAATTGGAACAACCGAAGTAACTATTTTGTTGCATTCATCTGACTCATAAGGTTTTTGTAGAAACATTCACACCTCCACGATGTGTCGGATCCAACCAGTTCGACACAACTGGGCATGCTGGTTGCACGTTGACCAGTTTCATCAGTTTCATTTTACCTTACCATTATTAGAAAAGTTTCTTTTACAAAAAGTGCACCTCTTTCTGGTATCCACTTTTTTAATGACGACTCACCAAATCAAGCAGTTCTACGAAGGTTGCTAGGGTTATCCTGTACATAGCTTTAAATTTAACCAGTCTTGTAGTACCTTTGCAGTACATATAGTCTCTGTTTAAATTTGTTTACAAAACATGAGTGCATCTAATGACATCTTTTCTTATTTCTTTTTAAGTACCACCTTGTCTTCTTATAAACATTTAATTGCAACTAGATACATTCAGTTGGATAGATGTGAAAACGTTTGGACGCAATGGTTACAAACGCTGCATTGGATGCATGATTACAAGCGGTGGTCGCTTTAGTGTGAAAGCTGCCTAAGCAGTAGATGTGAATATAGTTTTTGAAACAAAAATTTATGTCACGCTTCAAAACAATATCAATCAAGAACAAACAAATTAAAACACCAAAAATAATTTTTAGTAATGGTAAATATCTTAATTTACTGTATGGCCCAGCAAATCCCAGGTAATACCTAGCTGAAGGTCATTAACATCATACCAATCAAAACAATCTCATCCCAGCTGTCTTTATTCTTGATCTAACACTTGAACTATAAATACAAATGGTACGACCAAGGTGTGGTAAAACTTTTAAACTGTCTCCTTCTGCACTTCACAAGTCAATGTTTTCCTCAAAGTGCATATAAGCCTTTCAAACTTTTCCAATTTGATTTCATACATCTCATGTCTACACATAAAGAGGGGCATTATATCCCAAGTAAATAAACTATTACACCTGTTTTAAGATTTTGTCCTTCAAAACAACTCTGTTTCCAAGATTATTAATACCCTTTAAACCCAAACTAATCTTATACCATTACATCATTAGTTAAGTTAAGTTGTAAACCCAAAAATCACAAATAACCTGGGCAGTTGACATATTAATTTAATTTGCTTACGGTTCCCTCACTTTACATTTTTAAGGAGATAATGTACATTAGGCAAAATAATATTAAGCAATTTTTAATGTGCACTATGATAACACAAGCAAAGGAAATGATTATTATTATGTAGCTAAAACACAACAATAAAACATTTTTTGAAAAAAAAAACTTAAGAGAAAATAAATCAATAAATTAACACAATCTTTAAAATTAATTTTAAAAAAATCTGAAAAATTACTCAACTAATGATACTTTTTACGGTGTACCCAAATTTCTTTCTAAATAATACTTATTAAAACAAAAAAATAAACACCCAAAACATCTGAGCGAAGGATAAGAAAAGTGTGCACTATCGAGTAAATATTAGAAAATGAAACACTAACTGCAGTAAGTAAGCTTGCAGTAACAGGTAATGGGTACAAATTAAAAATAATATGAATTAACTTATAAGTTCTTGACATGTCCTATACTTCCTCAGGAGTCTCCTGGACACAATTAACGAAAAAAGTGACTTTCATTTTTGAAATTAAAAGTAATTCTGTTACTGTTCAAAACGATAACCATTCAGATCAATAAATTAATATCAACAAAAGCAATTTAATAAAAACGTACCGATTAGTATCATGACCCATCATTGTCAACCGGCATTAATTCTAAATCTTGCGTATAATAACCAAACGGTTTTATCGGTTCAGATGTAGACGAATGCGATGATGATTGCTGTACTGTGCTATGCGACTGGAAATGGTGAGATGACCTTGATGTACCGGCACTTGATAAACGAGTACCATGATGAGGACCAACAGGACGAAGTCTCGGACGACCTGGCCCTCGTTTGATCATGTTACCTCTTGTCATTCCAATGCTGCCAACTGCTCCTCCTACAGACCTACCTGAAAGCATGAAAACAAATAAGTTAAACGAAGGTACATAACAATTAATCATCCCTAACAATGATAAATCATCAACTCGAATGTAAAATGATTGTTAACATTTTTACTGCTGGGAGTTAAATTCAAACTGGCCGTATATGACTGTTTTTAAGATTTTATTATCAAACCTATATTATTGTTATTTACCTCAAATTATCACTCTAATTTTTCCCTTTGAAGCGCAATATATCTTATTAACCAAAATACTTCTTATGGTTAAAAATACGCTAACATAGAGAACCACTTTTAAAAAAAATACAAGAATTGAACCGTACTAGATATATTAAAACTTGATATAATCAGAGCTAATTGTTTTTTTTTCGTTAATTTTTCCTAATTCACATCAACAGCTCGGTTATTAGCGACTACAGTGGGTTTTAACTAGTAAAAATTTCCAGGCCCTAACCGGGAATTGAACCCGGGACCTCCACGTTATAGATTAGTGCGCTACCAATAAGCTATTGTATTACCTAAAAATATAAGATTCAAACACCTATTTACTACACCAATAATATCATCATGTAAAATTATGTTATAATAAAATCATCATCATTCAATAAGTTGCAAAACTACAAACAACACACGCACTGTATAGCACTAATTAGTATAGCATACATTAAATCAACCACAGACAGGAAACTAACTTTAAATAAGCGCTTTAGTGTTGTATTTTATAACTAAAAGTATATAAGTGTTTTCAGTTACCGTATTCTGGTGATTAGAAACATATATTTCAATTTTAAATAATACAGGTGTTTATAATCCTACATAGAATGTTTGATAAAATAAATAAAATAAAAATAATGTTCATAACACAAAAAATGCCGTCCACAGACGTTCATTAATTAATACAGCATGAGGAATTCAAAGATGTTAAATGATGGGATCTACAAAACAGAAAAGTTTCGAGATGACATCAATTGACAGGATCAGCAACAGTGTTAATAATAAAGATTTATTTCTTACACCATTCAACAAAATGTTGCGCATACAAAACATTACACACAACACACATTAATATCATTGCCAGTTCACAAGAAGGCTAATTGGTTTCAGATAGGCGAGGTTTAACCATAAAACAGTTTATTTATTTTAAATATTAAGTTACAATTGACATTTGTAATTAATATTTTGTTTTTAGTCATTTGTTGGGGAATCAAATACAACTTTGAACTAAAAAAGACTTGGAAAAAAGTTAGTTATTAGAATATTTGTTTTATTAATTTAAAAATTAGGCATACTTATAAATTAGAAAATTAGAACATACTTCTTAAAGGTGAAGATGATGAACGGCCAGGTAATCCTCTCCTAGATCCACGAGGTCTTCCTCGTGGTTTCATGCCCTGACTACGACTCTGAGAAATAACTTCAGTCGGTCCATCTATGTCAACCACCAAAGCGTCACTACTTGTATCATCTTGCATAGCACTTCCTTCGCTGTGTGCTGGGCTTTCAGGTGCTGAATCGATTCCAAATATAGCATCATCACCTGGATCCTCTAATTTTATTTGTTTGACTGGCTCCTAAAAAAATATCAATTAACAGATATCACATAAGATTGCACATTGTAAAAAACTGGAGAAATATCAATCTTTACTTTTTCACACAATTCCATTCTCTCTTACTAATTCTTTAGTAAGGAACCATTTGTTGTTATTATTGGCATTCATTATGAAGATTCACTAGAAATCTCTATTTAGATCCCAGTCTTACTGGATAGAATATGTATCGGACGATTAAATTTATTTATTTTAATTTTATTAAGTTGCATGGCTAATCATATTTCTAGCTAGATGTTTTGGGAAGAGGTAATTATCTCTGAATAAATCTGAAAATTAATTTTAATTCTCAAATGGTTATTCATTTTAAAAATAAACATCAACTGAGACTTAAACAAAGTGGAAGTTAGAAAATAAAATAATCAGAAAGAAATTATCAGTTTGCAGCTGTCTCAATTACAGCAGAGAATATGGAAAATAAAGAAAACATTACGTTAACATAAAAGCAGGTTAGAAAAAATACTGTTTTAAAGCCCTGTTTAGACGCAGAATTTTAAAATACTTATAAACAAACCTCATTGTATGTAACTCTGTCAAGCTTGTAAATGTTTTAACAACCAATTTGCATTCTGTCAGATGTTTTATGAACAGCCATATCGTGAGATATGAACTAATTGTGGAACGAATAACTACTACACAAGTCAAACACGCAACTAGCATGCCATCGCTCAATCAAATTACATGTAATTAATAAAAAACAAAGACATTAATACATTTTTTGGCAAGACAAACTAAATGATATAGCACAGTATGGGTAGATTAAAAATTTGTTGAAAAATTGCTTTTCAAAATATGGACTTTAAAAGTATAATGTATTTAGGTTACACACATCCAACTTTCCAAGAATTCTTGAGTACAGAAATCACAAAGGAAACATTTTTACCAAAACTACTACATTCTTCACTTTTTTAATTTTATTCATAACAATTAACATACATTATCAATATTTGCTACTCAAATCAAAAATTATTTATTCAAAATAACCTACAGTATTTTTAGGTAAAATTTAAACTATTTTACAATCAGAAACTGATAATTGTACTACAAATTAACAATACTTTACCTTAAATGCACCCATATTCAATTTTCTCTTCCTTTCTTTGTCCCTTTCTTTATAAATATCAGCTCGACTTTCTTCTAACTGCCTTCTTTCCGCCTGCCTTTGTCGATCTGAATAAAATAATTATATTACAGTTAAAAAGATATATATTACAGAAAAAATCTGGTTCACACCATACACCTTTCTCTTGCCATTGTAAATAATGTAAAATACAACCTATCATCATAATTCAACCTATAATCATGAGTAAACACTTATTTGTTATGGAATCTGTACTGCGAGCAAAGTCTGTAAAAATTGATGGTAAAGCCTCAAAACTATCTCACTGTTCTTATTTTGCTGAGTTTCATAGGTTGTCTCTCTCTATTAAAAAAACCATCATATACAGGATCAAAACTGATGCTCCATCTTCCAGAAAGGTTGTTTGTGATTGAATGTGAGAAAACATTTAAGTTGATGAGTGCTTTATAAAATAAAAATATTGAAATCTATTAACGCAGTATCATCTGCCTTTTCTATATAAAAATGGAACAACTAGTAGGCCACATACAATTAAAAGTACTTTTTAAATCTGTTTAATGTAGTTATAGTTGTGAGCTAAACAATTTAGCAGGATGGTATTTTTATAACAAAGGATGTCAAGTAACTATTTTCAAATCTTTGATCTCAAAAATTATTTTAAAGAAATTATCTAATTTCTTAAACTAAAAAATCTCTTTCAAGAGACTGTCTTATGGCTGGTGGCAATTTTTTAAAAGGGTTACTTTTGACCTATGACAAAAACCATTAGTGATTTCTGTATCTACTCTTTAGGAGGAATCAAATGACACTAATTTTGTCTCCAAATTTTGACTTTGATTCCTTAACTTCTGGTTACAAGCCACTTTCGGTCGAAACCAGAACTTCAAAGCCAATACAAAGACACCAACTTTTTTGTGTAGATTACAAACTCAAATACTGTTTGTTACTATCCCTTGTAGTTTCTGAATTTGATTTCTTGACTTTCAGGATTTGGGGTGATGACAATTTTAAAAATTGCTAATAAATAAAAATGTCCCTTTCTCTATAAATGATCACAATTAAAAAATTAATTAAAACCACAGTTTTAGAAATTATTTTCCAATTATTACGACCTATATTATTAATTTACATTAGTACATCCCTGACTTCTTAACTTAAAACCGAAAAATGTTAAATTTTGTCCACATGAGACCTGAGCTACAATAAATACTTACATTTTTGTTCGATTTCTTCATCATCTAACAATAATGACACGACTTCTTTCGGTTTTAATGTATCAGGTTTAAAATCACCCCCACTGATTACCATTCGTTGAATCTGTATAAAAAAAAACAAATTAGTTCGTACATCATAATAACACAGTGAAGAATAATAACAAGAAATTGTAAACACTACTTATTGCTGATAGAAATAAGTCATTCAAGTTACTACAAAAAAAATTTTGATTAAGAAAATGAGAGTTCCTCATGGAATTTTTTTTTTTTTTTTGATTAATATTAACCTGCTGTATATTAAAAAGCAATCTTCAGTTTTATACAAAAGAAAACTGTCTTTATTGATTATTACGTAAATAATTGACATTTACAATGGAGTTGAAAACTATAAAATCATGTTTCTTCCTTCTCTTCTTCAGATTCCAAGGACCAGCAAAGGATTTGTAGAAACCGCGTGGTTTTCTTCCAACCACTCCTTAATTTCTATGCTCTAATGCTGAATGTCCTTCACTTTGTCTCGCCACTATTTCCTGGGTCTACCCCTTTTCCCTCTTCCTCTTACCTCCAGATACACACATTTTGAGAACTACAGATTGTTGAAATTCATCACTCTAGAAGAAAAATTACTGCTTTCACATACCTCACTCTTTTCTCTAGCTCGCTGCAGTATCCTTTCTTCTATTGTATTTTTACATATAAGCCGATAAACGGTAACTTGTTTAGTCTGTCCAAGTCTGTGAGCGCGATCCATAGCCTGTTGATCTACGGTTGGATTCCAATCACTGTCGTAAAATATCACCTGAAATCATGAATGTTATATATAAATTCTAGATCTATCTTTGCATAATTCCTTATAGTTCTGTAGTCTACTTTACAATATTATTAACACATATAAATCACTTGTCTATGGTCTTTAATATTGAGAGAGAGTACGTAGGCACACTTTTTAAATAACAAGAAGTAATTTGGCAATCAAGGATATTCAAATCAAAATCAGGTGTAAAGCACTCACACAACTTTTTCTTGCCAAAATATTAATGAATCATGTAACCCATAATTAATCATGAGTAAACAATGTAAAATGAAAATGTAACCTAATTTTAATCATGAGTGAGTGGTACTGAATGAAAACCAACCTCAGTCAGATTTTAAAATAGGGAAAATCATTCACTTGTTTCCCTTTCCTATCAGAGGTCAGGAATCATCATCATTATGTGGACCTTATTCGCTGCTGCACGGAACAGTTCCTTATTACTGCAACCAAACCAGACCCTCAGGTTCTTCAACCAGAATACCTGACGTATGCCAAGGTTTCAATTGCCCTTTATCTTTCTCTACATGATTTATTGTAAGATGTGATATTCACGACTTCTAATCACATGTCAAAGACATTGAAGTTTTCTCTTCTTCACTGGCTTACCCAACTCAACATTTAAAAAATTAAAATATCACATTGTTCAATAATTGTCACAGATTACAAAAAAAACATGTAAAGAACTAATTAGCACTAATTACTTCAGATAATTCATTTTAAAATGCTGTAAAAATATGTAATTAAAATTAACTAAAACATAACTTACAGTGTCTGCAGCTGTAAGATTAATACCCAGACCACCAGCTCTTGTACTCAAAAGAAAGACAAAAATATCAGCTCTGAAACCAAAAATGAATAATATTTATTAGTAATATGTATTAAACAAATTATTCTACTATACATCTCATTGACTGGCCCATTGGTGTAGTGGTCAGCACAACTGGCTTTTACACTACGGGTCCTGTTTGATCCCCAGTTAGGTTCAGCACTTTTTATCTTAGTATCACCTTCATATCATAATCACCCAATAAAATCAAAAATTTTGCAATATTTAAAGAACGTAACAAGTCTTTTTATCCTTCACCATCCCTCTTCCTAAACAAACAAGTAGAAATATGCCTATCACGCAAACCATAAGCGATCTAAGATGACATGATAATAATTATATTCCTTAAACATTTTTTAACTCAACAGATTACTGAGCTCCTATTTTCAGTTCTATTATTTAATACATTCTCTCCACAAGGAAGTTCGGTTCACACGATACTATGTATCATTCGAAGAATAATTCATAAGCTTTATGCATTTTCTGTTTTCTTGTGCAACTATCCAGTCATTTTTTAGAATTTGTTTTGAAAATTTTTATTCTTTATTTTTATACTACATTTTCCCCGCTATTATACTTTACAATATAGGCACAAAATTGATGTAGAAAAATCATGAAAGATTAAAATACAATAGTTGATGCTTTGTTTAAGACAGAATACCAATAGCATTTCTAATTTTTCTTAAAATTGAAAATAGTACAGTATATACTGTGCTCTGCAAGCCATATTTGATCATGACTACAGTACATACAAGGTGTGATACAAAAATATGGTGAATAATCTTATTACAAACAAAATAATACACTTATTTATCAAATTTGAATTAATCTCCTTCAAAACACTCGAGAGTGTTTTGCTAGTGTATGATAAGTGTTGTGATAAATGTATTGCTAGCCAAGGAGATCCTTGACTTGCAATTAACTTATCACAACATCAATTCCATGATGATTTTCCACAAAGCATTTCTGAAAGGCTTCTTTCAGAAGGGCCTTAACCTGTTCTGTTATGACCCTCTCAATGTTGTGAATGATGTCAAAACATTTTCTGTTCAACAGTTTTATTTTTGAGAAGAGCTAGAAGTCATATGGTGCCAAATCCGGAGATAAGGTGAATGAAGACAGACAGGAATTTTTTTCTGGCCAAAAATTTGCAAACCAGAAGTTAGGTTTGACACACAGAACAAAAGCATGGGAACAGATTTTGCACTCACACATCTCATTTACAAATTATCTGTTAAAATGCTTAATTCGGCCTGTACGAGATGTTCAGTTCTTCGGTAAGCTATCGAGTAGTCAACTGCCTGTTTGAATGAAACAGTTTTACCACTTTTTGCACATTTTCATCTGTTTTTGTGGTTGAAGGACATCCTGACTGTTGCTTGTCTTCAATAGACTCATTTCCACTTTTAAAACGCTCATACCATTTATAAAGTCTTTAGAGTTACCACATTGTCGCCATACTCTTAATAGCTCATTTCACAAGCTTTTTCGGCAAATCTTTGAAACTCTAATGTTAACACATTGTTTGATATCCATGATGCGTGACAGATAAGTCACAACTAGTTCAAACTTTACATTGACTATCTCAAAGAATCACGCTATTGGACCTAATCAGACTTATTTCTTTGAATGGATGTAGTGCGAGTAGTTACTAGTACAAAAATTCATTCACCGTATTTTTTGATCACCAACTCGTAATGTGCTCCACTCTGAATACGTTACACACTTAAATGACACAACAGTTCTTGACAATGAAAAATTACCAGCTATGTACGACAGAATTTTACCTTAACCTTTTCAGTCACAATTTATTAAAAATTTAAAAAGTAATAATACAGGCCTTACTTAATACTCAACTAATATTTAATGTTTTCCATGTAAAAACAATATCCACTGATCCAAAATCAAGATTCTTCTACAAATAAGAAACTATGACTTGAAACATCATATAGCATCAAACAGAAATAAATCTTTCAAAATGTTTATCGTAAAATGATCATTTTCAGATGATGCTTGATATGCTATTTATATGACAGGCTAACTGAAAAGGGTTAAATTCCTCAATTCTTGCCTTCACCAAATTATTACCTAACAAGCAAAATTAAAACAGAATATAAAACATGTTATTAATACTCAAACATACCGGGATTGAAAATCAGCAACCATATCACGTCTTTCCGAAATTTTTGAAGAACCATCTAATCGCATGTAAGTCAACTTTCTATGCCACATATACTCCTGTAAAAATGTTACAATTTTAGTGAAAATTTAAATACCACCACGTCTACAACAATAGTAAAGATATACATAAACATTGTGTAAACAGTTATAGAAAATATGTGAATCCCTTACCTCTAATAAATCAATCATTCTTGTCATCTGTGAGTATATTAAAACACGGTGTCCTTGTTGTTTTAACCTCTTTAAAAGTCCATCCAACACGTATAATTTTCCGGCATCAGTTACAAGGGTTTGCTTATCTGTAAGAGAAAAAAATAGATAAATATTAAAACAGACACAAATTCATTTATTTAATGATTGCGGCAGAAATTAAATATGGTTGTAAAAATCCCTTTCATGAGACGGCACGTCTCATGGTTGGTGTTAATTTTTAAAAAGGCTTGCCTTTGACTTATGGCGAAACCATTAGTGATTTCTGCATCTACTCTTAAAGAGGAATCAAATGATAGTATTTTTGTTCCCAAATTTTGACTTTGATTTCTTGACTTCCAGTTTTGGGCCACTTGTAGAGAAAACCGAAACTTCAAACCCAATCCAGGCCAACTAACTTTACGTGTAAATTACGAATCCAAAAACAGTTTGTAGGTATCTCTTGTAGTTTCAGACATCTGGGTGTGAAGGACGAATAGACGGACAAAGGAAAATGATGACACCCATAAGAAAACAATGACAAACGTATTTAAACCTTCTTAAACTAAGTATACTGTGGACAGTTCAAACTGGCACAACTCTTGCTTTACGTGTACACTCAGTTCCACATAAAGTATATCCATAACCTATTCTTTCAACAAAGTCTACAATTTTAATGTACGCAAATGCCTACAACCTTATTTCAATGTACAAACATACAAATAATTATTTCATTTTAAAATACATATTTAATTTATCCCAGTAAAAATTTAAATTATAAATTACAAGAACTAAACTGCAAAAACTCACTAAACTATACTCTACAGATGTATGCAACTAACTACACAAATTGGTCTGAATATATAATGAACAGAAAATCATAAATGAAAACAAAATTAGTCATATCATTATGTCTGACAGATTCTTAATAACAACAGTGAAAACAAAGCGAAGTGACCATGCGAGAATCGCACATTACAGTAGCGATTGTATTTTGTGACTGTACCATCGTTGCATGGTGAGGAGCAAAGAGTGGAATAGATAAACACCAAAGCTGCTTGTGCCAATTCAAATTGTCCAAGGCATACAAATACACTTAAACACGATCTATCCAAATTGAAATGACAATGACAACTTATGTTTAAGACTACATACTTGATTCCGTTATAATGTGTTATAACAAACAGCATACATTTTCATTCCAAAACTATCTTGTAAAAAGTGTATTTATTTTATCATTATGTTGTTTTTCTATACAAAACTACTTTCCCTGTTAGATGTCTACATAAAATTAATCTCATAAAGTGTGAACTCTTTATCCTGGCAATCAAAAGCTACGATGTCGCTCTTCGGAATAACTGAACCACCAGTCTCACACATTCTTTGGCCAAGAGGACAATGTCCTTCCACTTTCCGTTCTGGCACCAACTATAGCATTGATACATAAAAATCATTCATTAAGTTTCTAATAATACAGCCAATGTCAATTTGAGAGTGAGTTTTAAGCATCTCAAAACATGCCTTACTCTTTTCCATTACCGTACTTCTGACACATGTACATGACTGATCCTATCCATCCAAAATACACGACACACTTTCTGCGATATGCTCACATTTTAAAAGTATCAATCCGGTTTACTACTTTACTTCTTTGTAATAGTAGTTCTTTTTGACACTTCAAAATCCATGTCTCAGCCCCATCCAATAACACTGAGGATACAATAAAATCTTAGAAAACGGATTTCATAAATTGATGTTTCCCACTGGAATATGAAATGGATTTCACAAGCATGAAAGCAGCAATCATGGTTTTTCATCACCACTGTTTTTGTTATTAATCCTTATCCAAGATATTGAAATTGCAGCATATTTTTGATACTTCTTTCAATTGAAAGTACGTCATTATTATCATCTCAGATTTGAAATAAATTTTTTAAGTTATCAGGTAAAAAAGTTTTTATACTCGTAAGTACCATGGTGTACAATACACCATTAATTTCAGCCGTTCACTTGCACTAAATTAAATTTAAGCGAAATCTGGCTATATTCAGTTTTGGAATTTTTCAGACATAATAAAAATAAGTTCTTTTAAGGCTGAGCTTTATCAACAACTGAACCACTCTCATCAGATTTTAATTTTTGAAATATTAAAATTAAAATATTTTATTGAATAATTAATAAACAGTAGGCCCTCGATTTACCATGCTAAAATCTGGTCGGACAGCAACGTTAAATGAAAGCGAAGTTAAATCCGAACCTACAAAAAAAGGTGGGGGAGTATCCGTAAATGTACAGTGATTCTATGTATTTTATTAGGACTTACAATAAGACATTAATCATAATATAGACATGTTACCGCCCATAACAGGCAGGTGGAGTGTCAAATTATTCACACTCGATCTGCTAGTTCCAGAGCTACAAAAAAAATAGTTGTTTCTTTTATCATATGGTCTGCCAATTATATGAATGAAGCATTTAAGAACAGAAGAGGTAAAGGTGTAAAATACACTAATCAGAGTTATCTACTCTGAAAGTTATGAATTTTTTTATTTTACAGCCAGACCCTGTGGGGAATGAAGTGAAGGTGTCATTTGCAGGGTGGAAAGTAGATGCTTTTTAGAACAAAAAAAAGGGTGGGGGTAAAACTTTTTTCTTAAACTGAATTCAAGCCATGGTTAATCAAGGACATACTGTGTTATAAAATATGTATTACCAGGAATTATAATATTAGACCATCCAGTGATTGGTGTAGCCGCAGTCAATCCCCCGACTGGCCTTTTATGGAACAAAGATGAACGATGTCGATAATCGGCAGCAGATTCAGGTGATCCAAACCAAACTGCTTCTTGACCTATCTGTGATGAACACTGCTGATGCGATAGTAACCACCAAGCAGCCTCCCTACTACTTGCGTACATTTCTCGACACCTTACCTCTACCTACAACAAAAAAACAAATTCATTCTTTTGTTTATTGTAATCAAATATAGTATTTTGAACAGGCAAAACCAACTAAAAACGTAATAATATATTCACAACAAAAGAACACAGAAATTTATATGTGCAGGATATATATAAATTTCTTAATTACATGGTATCAGTATGGACTGATTTAAAAAATGTAAGGATAAAAATTTAAAAAAAACTGCATTGCATTATGGTAGGATAATAGTAATTGGGCAGTCACATTCCATTAATCATCTAAAGTAAAATTAAAGGACAGTTCACTAAACTCCAGTGGTACAACCTGTCACATCCAGACGTATCTCCAAACTGATTTATCAATTGTGGTTAACGAAATGGTTACAGATGGAAGAGTGAAAATTGCAGCTGGAATGTTGTTTGTCAAATTGTAAGTCAGATTGCAGAGCTTGTAGAAAACCTCCTGGGTGTGAAGAAATCAATGACAATGACGTCATAAGTGATTAAGTGAACATGAAGTCAACAAAATTACAGACAGTGACATCATAGAAAAGGTGTGCAATGGTAATGAAGAAAATCTCTGAACCTGAAGAGGATAACAACAAAACCCTATATTGAGTCACTTGGAGGCATTCAAGACCATCGAATCTCTGATCAGTTATGTTCAACATCAAGATGAAACAAGTGAAATTGATGTCATTAAGAAGGTTATGAAACGTGGTTTCCAAAAAACATGTGCTGTGTGCAAAGCACATGAAAATCACAAACTTTTTTAAGTTTAGTTTAACTTTTTCAAGTTTGTACTGATGTAGTTGTACTGTAAGTAAAAATTTTTAACCAATTTTACTTTTCGTATTTTTTACAGTGTGCAAATACAAATGCTAAACCAATAGAAACTTCTAAAATAACAATCAACAACGAACGTGTTCATTTTTTCTGGCCTTCACAAGCGATTTATAAATAAGCTTGTGATATCCGGATCGGCCGATTGCCATACTAGTCCTGCGACAGGTTATACCACATTTTTTTATGACTTCCAATGCCATACAGAATTACAATGGTATCATTCTTATCCAGACTCAATGGAACTGTCAGAACAATAAAAATTTTAATAAATAAGACACTTTTATGCAATATTTCATAATTCTAATGACACAAACTTTTATTTGCGGTTTGAAACAGGGATGAAAGGCTATTACAGTAGTAGATTATCCAACCCCGATCTAACTCAGGAAACATGGGTTATCCAAACTGCTGTCTCGTGGAAAAAATGAAAATACGAGGTGTGGCTATTAAGTAACAAGACTGACATTGTAAAAAAATGTTATTTTTATTTTATACATAATCGCTTATTGTCACCTTCAATATACACTCCTCCTCTGTCCCTACAATGCTCCATGCGAATTTTCCACCATTGGAAACAGTACTGGAAGTCATCTTCTGTCAGCTTCTTCAGGACTTGTGCTGCTTTCTCTTTTACAGCTTCCACAGACTCAAATCTTGTCCCTTTTAATGCAGATTTCACCTTAGGGAACAGGTAGAAGTCACATGGTGCAAGACCTGGTGAACAAGGTGGATGTTTTAACACTGAGATGCTGTACTTGGCTAGGAACCTCTCGACAGATAATGCAGAATGAGCTGGCGCATTGTCTTGGTGGAGAACATGATTTGTCCTTCCACATTTCAGAGCATTTTTTCCTTACTCTTTGATGTAGTTTAGAAAGTACCTCAAGGTAGTAATATTGATTAATTGTTTGACCTTCAGGAACCCAGTGAAGGTACACAATCCCATGGATATCAGAAAAAAAAACAATCATCATTGTTTTACATTTTGACTTGCTCATTCGAGCTTTTTTGGCTCTCAGTGAAGTTCGGCTCTTCCAATGTATGGATTGGCCCTTCGTTTCTGAATCATAAGTAAAAAAAAACCACGCTTCATCACATGTTATTATCTTCTACTTGTTCCGTAAGGTGAAATCTGCATTAAAAGGGACAAGATGTGAGTCTGTGGAAGCTGTAAAAGAGAAAGCAGCACATGTCCTGAAGGAGCTGACAGAAGATGACTTCCAGCACCGTTTTCAACAATGGAAAATTCACATGGAGCGTTGTAGGAATAGAGAAGGAGTGTATATTGAAGGTGACAATAAGAGATTATGTATAAAATTAAAATAATATTTTTTACGTCAGTCTCGTTATTTAATAGCCACACCTCATATGCTGGGCAAACATTTATAAAAAGTAGCATGTAGAGTAGATGAGGGTTAATAGTCTGTAGAATTCGTACATGTTTTTCAATATGGTTTCAACCAACCCTTAGCTCACGCTCTCTAGGACAGTCGTGTTCTTCTCAAATTACTGTAATTCAGCAATGACATGCTACCAATGCTAACAACCCACCCTTACCTGTGTCTAATGTATCTACATTTACAACCACAGGTGGAGACGATTAAAAGCCTAATAAGTTTGTGTCTATTACAGTACAATTATTCAAATAAAAAATAAAAAATTGTGTGTTTATCATTAACATACATTATTTTACTATAATTTCAATACATGGTTTTCTGTCTGCAGTAACAACATAAGTCCAAAATTTATTTTGTTGTATTGTTTTGCTTTTTATTATGTAGATCAACCACTTTTAAACTAAATCTCATATTACTATTTTTCATTAAACAAAATTATGATTTGAACTGAGAGTGAAGTTGAACGAGACAAGAGTACACAGATTGAACAGTCAGAATCATACAAACTTTAATAAAATTAAATTAAAAAATTAATTAAAAACAGATAGCGATAAAAATTTTGATAAAATCAAATCTGATAACTTACAAATTAAACAAAAATGATAAAAAAACAAAATAGAGAAATCAATGATAGACTTGAGAGAAAACAGAAAATAAGTTAGTAGAACCAAGTGATTTTATAAATAACAATATGATTGAGGTTAACCAACAATTTAATGACATAATAGAAAAATAAATAAATTAAGTCAAGGACTGCACTTAAATTTAATAGAAACCAAGGATGAAATACACAATACAATAGAACAGTTGCAATATCAATACCGACTAATATAGATAGTGAACTAAATAAAATCAGATTAGAAAATAAGAATAGTATCAATAACCTAAAACAAGACACTTCCACTGCAGAAGTTAAATTTGTTGATGAACTAAATAAAGTCAGTGAAGAAGTGAAAAATTTTAAAAATTCCAGTTTTGAGGCAAACGATAGTAATGTACAATCGATATATGAATCGGGAATCAATATGAAAGTCATAATTAAAGGACAGGAGTTACCCAAATTTTCAGGAAATAGTAAAAATCAACTTCTAGATTTCACAAGAATTAAAAATTAATTAAATATATACATTTAAGATTTTTATACCAAAGGAAGTTGGGACTTAGTTAAGAATCTTGTGTCTATGTGCTTAATAAATAATGCTAGTGTATGGCATCAAACAATTAGTGAAAGGGTGCAATGTTGGGATGATTTCGAGAAAGAATTATATTAATTTTCTGGAGAGAACACAAAAAACGAAAATATGTTTAGAACTTGAATTAGGAAACCATAGGAGCAATGGTAAATTGAATACAGTCACATACTTTTAAAATAAATATAAACAGGCAAAATTTACTTTAGACAGTATACCTGAAAGTGATCGAATAATTACATTTCAAAACACTTCAGTTATAAAATTCAATCAGCTGTTCTCATTCAAAGAATTGACAGTTACAGCAAAATGGTACTTTTATTTGAGCAATTTGAAGACATAGAAAAAAATAATAATAAATATAGTAATTACCAGGCATGTCAGCAAAGTAACAATAACCATAATTATAATAATAATCATTATAATACTGGAAATAAAAAATGATTACCCATCAATGTTAAGAAAGCGCAGTGAACGGCACAGAGTGTGGTTAGGTTGCTGAAGGATAGTGCTGTAGTGAGGAGAAGGCAGAGTGAATGTTCACGCACTCATGCATGCTCGCATTCACGTAGGCACGCTTGCATTCACCAACACACTATGTTCGTGAACGCATGTACAGCGACTGATCTTGTTTGGTTTACATTATAGTAAACAATTTATTAATTTTTATAGTATTTCACATATTTTTGTATTTTGCATTTTTTTAAATTTTATTTATTTAATAACAAAGGAAAAGTACCAAGGAAGTAGGTTGCGGATTTTTAATTAAATGGTTCTTATGTTCTACATGGAAATTGTACAACAATACTTCTCAACGCGCATCTTCGAAAGTTATCAATATTTACTTTCTTCTTCAATCATTTGCAAGATTTTCCTTACATACTGAAATGTTCATTTTCACCCAGTTTATTTGCTTATCTTACAATTTTTCGCACCGTATAAATGGGATAATGAACGGACATCCTGCAAAGGTCAGCCACAAAGCTTGAATTTTTAACTGTAACATTTCTGGATTTTCTTAAGTAATCTTTTTGTAAACAATCATATTTTTTTTATATAACCATCGTTTACTTAAGTTGGTGGTTATTTATTCCTAGAAGGTAAGATATAATTTTGTATTTGTATAAAGTGGAATAAATAAATATTATTATTATTATTATTAATTACACATTTAGTTGAATTTTTACGGCCACTCCCCGTCCTAACCTGCAATTCGATCTTGGATGAGGCATTGCAAATACTACTTAAGAAACGACTATAGAAAAATACTGTTTGAGAATTGGCGAAGAGTATTGAAAAATACTATTTAAGAATTGATGAAGAGTACTGAAAAATACTGTTTAAGAATTGGAAAAGAGTATTGAAAAATACTGTTTAAGAAACGGCGATGAGTATTGAAAAATACTGTTTATGAAACTGTCGAAACGTAGACTACGACACAAATAATGTGAGTGCACAGAGCAACTGGTTTCTTTTCCGTGCATGGAGGGAGGGCCGCACGCTGGAGACCCAACATTTCCCCTCCATTATACAATAAGCTAGGCCAACAACACGTAAAATTAACTACTGCGCATCATGTGATTACACTTTCTTAACATTGGTAGGTTTTACAATAATCAACAAGATAAATACAATACAAATTATAAGGACAGATCCAATGAATATACAACACCAAATTAAAAGTTACAATAATAATAGCAACAGAAATAATAAACCAAAAAATTGGTACAGACCATATAATAATCAAGACTGAACAAATCGATATAACTCAAGAGTGATGATAGTAGGATATTGTTAAATAGAAATCAACAAGATAAACAGAACGAATTTAAACCGTATAGAGGTTGTAAGATCAAAACAACTGATACATTAGTTGAACCAGTTAGTTTCAAGCGATTCAATCATCGACCAATTAAACCAAAAACTTAAAATCATCCATGGAACTACCGAGGAGTCACGGGATGAAATCAAACCATGTCAAGATTCAGAAAACTCATAGTGTCCAAGTGCTATTTAATTTACAAGGGCAGCTTGGGACACGACAAACACATACCTGTAGGGATATTTTGTTTTTTATTTTTTTTTTTGGTTTAACGTCAGACTGTTTTGCAAATTGCTGCTAATGCAGACGGTGAAGGATGAAATGAATTTTTTGTAACGTATGAAAAAATGCCATGCCCGAGTGGGATTCGAACCCAAGACCACGTGATGAGAGGCGAGCACGTTACCAACATCGCCAACGCGGCCGGCGTGTAGGGATAACCAAATTCAACAATTATATTATCTAACTAAGTATGATTTCAGTAAGTTACCATTTTAAATTAATAATATTTATTAGGATAATAATAATAGTAGTCCTGAAATTGAGATTATAATAAACAACCAGAAATTTAATACTTGATACATAAGCAGATTTACAATTAGTCCAGTCACTCACGGTTTTTGCTAAGAATTTTAAAGTACCGCTTGGATTGACATGAAATTTTGCATACACATAGTTGACATGTCAAAGAAAAAAAGTTATATAGTGCCGATGTGTGCTTTTACCCTGGGGGTGAGTACCACCCCTTCTCGGGGGTGAAAATATTTAACCTCAAAATAACCCCGGGAATCGATAGATAATTCAATTTTAAGCAAAAAATGTTTTATTGACTTTTTTCGGTAAGTGGATATTTACCGATTTATTCACGATTGAAATTGATGATTTCTTGCATAAAAAATGCATATTTTTCAGTATATTTTCCGTAATAACTCGAAAACGGTGCATTTTTACAAAAAAGTCTTTAGAATCAAAAAGAAACCTTTTAAAATAACAAATCGAATGGTTTTTTTTAAATTATCATCGGAGCAATAAAACCCAAGTTACAGCCTAATTAAGGTCAGGTATTTATTCGATTTACCTTTTATAAAAGTGTTTATCGTTAAATAACGTAAAAAGGAGTGGATTTTTGAAAAAAATAATGACAATGTTTTTTGTAGATTTTAAAAAGATCTTCAAAATGAGCTAAGGTAAAAGTAATTTGGATAAAAAATGGCCGAGTTATTGCAAAAACAAAAAAATTATGTCGTAAAAAAAAAAAAAATTTATTAAAACGGTAATTTTTTTTACAAAAATAAAAATTAACGTTATCCCAAGTGTAATTAGCTTTATTTATGTACTGACTATGAGTCCTGAAATTTTAACCAGTTTAAAATGCTTAAATTTGAAAAAAAGGTCAATTTAGTAAAAAATGAATTTTTGCAATTTTAAAAAAATTTTCCATTTTTTCAAAACTGCTCGAAATCAAAGAGGAATACGAAAAATTGACAAGAGTTCTAAAATGTAGTATTTTTTTCACTGAAAATTTTCCATTTTTTTTTATTTTTCTATCATAAAAGCTAAGCGAGATATTTACATTCTAAGCTTGCATATAAGGGTGAGAAGCCCCCTTTTTTATCCCTTTAAAACGCATTTTCTAAAAATCAACAACTTTCAAATAGTCCAAATTTTCAGAAGTTGTAGCCCTTAGAATTCCCTACAAAATGAGCTTTGAAACGTTCAAATATCTTTAAAATTACCGAAGTTATCGTTAATAAACCATTTACGTTTTTCTACCAATATTTTCGGAGCATATAAATAGCTATATAGTTTCAACTATTTTGGAGCAGTGAAATACTCGTAAACGTTTTCTCTCATATATATATATATATATGGTATTCATCTCTCACATATATACTATGCATTAGTATATACACGGATTACGTATGTAACCGATGAACACCTGCTGATGTATATATACTCATTTAGTCGTAGCAGTACAGCTACATAACCTCTAAAATATACACGTGCTTCTTTTGATTTTTCTTACTAAAAGTTATTCGTTCATTTATTTATTTATTTATTTATCATTGAGTAGACATGAATAATTGTGGGTTTTATTAAAAAGTAAGTTCATAAAAAAAAAGTTCAATTTACTTTTCAATAATAACCGCAAAATGCAGCATTACCTAATTTAAAGTTTCAAAATATTTTTTTTTAAAATTTGACCTAAAGGGTGGTTTTTAAGGGTTGAATAAGTGCATTGTGTCTTAAATTAAATGTAACCTACCATAAATTACCATTTAAAATTTTAAGCACCAAAAAAAAAATTTTTTAAATAAATTTCATTATAAGGGGTAGTTTATAAGGGTTGAAAATATTAAATACTTAAAAGATTAAATTATAAGTATAACAAAAGTTAAAATCACTACAAAATGTATCATTACCTAATTTAAAGTTTCAAATTTTTTTTTTTTTTTTTGGAAAATTTGACCTTAAAGGTGGTTTTTAAGGGTTGAAAAATTGTTATAAATTGTAAAATACTTTCCTATATGATAAATAAATCTTTATTTAACATACCCACACATAATCCATAGGTAAATAACGATTATATCTACTGTTTTTAATTTTTGCAAGAAAGGGGTGCTTTTCACCCCTTAAAAACAAAAAGCACACATTCTAACCATATAACTTTTGAAGAGATAGGCAAAATAAGCTCACTTGCAAAATTTCATTAAAATCGGAGCGGTACTTTAAAATTCTGAGGTATTGCAATATTATACCGTGAGTGACTGGACTAAATGTATGTCATCTGATTTATATAAACAATTCAGTTCTGATAAAATTTGTTTTAAAAAAATAAGTATGTTACCTAAATAACATGCAAATTAGAGTAGCAAATAATCCGAAAATAGATAGAATAAACAAAAAAAACTTATACCATTTTATATAGGCAAACATAAATTTTTAGAAAATTTTATAGTAGTGCCACATCTAATATTGTGAATATTTTATTTTTGCCATTTATTATTTTTAATAAATTTAACTGTGTTCTTGATATTAAAAACAATATTATAAGCATTAAACAAGATTCAGAGATAATAGATTTAAATTTACAAATTAATATCATGCAGAAAATGATAAAAATAGTCGTAGATTTACTGAAGATGATAATTTAATAATAAACCAGAAAACGTTTTAAAGAATAATTTACAGTACTCTAAAGTAAACTGTATTACAAAAATAACAATTACATAGATTTAGGTTATCCGTTTAACCATATAAAGGATAATTTAACGTAGAATAATCAAAATACTTGCAAAATTGATAATAATTTTTGTAGGTTAGGTTTTAGGCCAATTGGTAGTATTGATATAGCAATATTATACTCGAATCATCGTCAGAAAGATACGCTGAGTAAACAAACACCGGTTACCAAATCAGCTGCTTCAGCAGTGACTCAGAAAAAATGCAACACTTTTAATGAAAACATCAGAATTTATAATAGATATGCGCTTTTTAACATATACAGAATTAAACTATAAATAGAAATGAAAAACCAAAAAATACTATAACAGTAAATTCCTAATTGAAAAGAAATTATAATGCATGTAAGAACGATGCGAGACAATATGATGTCAAAGCAAACTGGTAGCATATACCAATGGCTTGTTTTTTGTCAAAAATGTAGAGAGAGATTTATGGGTTTGGATTTGTCATCATAAAATTAAAATGTGAAATAAGACTAAACTAATATTAGATAGCAAATCATTAAAATAAAAATGTTTACTTTTAAAGTTCTCTTGTTTCGTCATACAGATCAGAGGTAATACATTTAACTTGTAACCACATTTATTTATAAAAAAGAATGGAAATAAATTATTACATTTTTATAAATTTTATTGATCAGTACTTAAAACATCAGTCATGATATGATGTAGACCAAACAGTTTCATTTATAAAAATACTTTTAAAAATATTTTGTACTAAAATACTTTTGAAAGTATTTTGGTACATTTAAATCAGCGTGTACACATTATTAAATAACGCGCATGCTCAATGATGTCATTATTTGTTTACTCGAAATATTTTTCTTACAATGAATAAAGTGTAGATATAATCAAACAAAAAAAAATGACATAACAATAGCTAGTTCTTCTGACAAGAAAAACTTATTGTATAATTTATTAGTTAAAATACCAACAGATTTTCCGTGATAAACCAGGATCATGCAACAACTGTACATACAATTACTTAAAACTATTAATACAAATAACTTAAAAACTAATGCTTTTTTTAGAAAAAGTATACAACCAATCAATATAAAAAATAAATCATCTCATCACCATATCAACATAAAATGGCAGCTTACTATAATATGATATACAGAGCATTTAATTACATAAAAGAGAAAAATACACATAAAAAGACATTACATAATAAAATATGTAGCTATAAATAATGGATACAAAGAAAGAGAGATAGATAAAATAATAGACAAAGTTAAAAAAAGAATAAATCCAATAACTTCAATAAATAAGGTATAACACTTAAGGATTTGAATGAAAAACTAAATAAACAATTGGTCACTGTAACCTATAATAAATAAAATTAATAGTAACAAAATAATAATCGAAAAAGAAAGATCTTGAATAAATGTAATACTCTGAGGTGAGTGTTATATTTAATTTGTTTTGTTTTTGGGTGTTCATTATATATCATATATGTAGTAATGCAAATAAAGGAAAATAATGTTTAATAAAATAAATAATTTACATATCTAGCGGTATGTTCATAAATAAAAATTTGTTTTATTTTAAAATATTATTGTTTAATCAATCCTGTAGATGATAAATACAGATTTAAAATTTTGAAAATAATAATGCTTTTTTTTTATTCCTAATTTGTGTACGTTGCAATCTGTTCAATTTAGAACAAAAAGCAACCCCATGACACAATGAGATGAGGATGATGTGTATGACGTGTAAATGAGGTGTAGTCTTGTACAGACCCAGGCCGACCATTCCTGAGAGAGTATGGTTAATTAAACACCAACCATCAAAGTACACCGGTAACCACTGTCTAGTATTCAAATTCGTATAAAAGTAAATTACCTTTAACAGGATTTGAACCCGGAACCTTCGCCTCCGAAAATCAGCTGATTTTGGCAACGAATTTACCTCTAGACCAACCCGGTGCGTATAAATATTATAATGCTTTTAATATTATTATTATATTTTGTGGTCACCAAAATATTTAATTAAAAATTCTTTTACAATTTTTTTGTCTTCTTTCTAGTAGTTAATAAATTCAAAATGGAGGTATGATGATTGGAGTTATAAATAAATGAACTGAACAGTATGGTCTCTCTCAACTGACAAAGCAAACCGCTGTTGAAATATTGTATCTTAATATTTCATGTTAAAACAATTCAAAATTTTAAATTTAAAATATTGTTTTATAAATAGCCTTATCGTTTTAAATAAAATATTTTAATTTAAAATTAAAGTCATATTTTTCTTTAAACTATAAATTTGGAAAAATTTCTATTACATTAAAAATATATTTCTATAATCAGATGTATAGTTCAGCCGTTCTTAGTTTGCTCCTACTGTCAACAAACAAAAGACACCTACTACAGGGTGCACGCTAGAGTCTGCGACTTTACAGATGTCCTATTCCTATTAAGTTAACTATTTTTTAAATTATAGGTACTTAAAACATCAGTCATGATATGATGTAGGGCTAACAATTTCATTTAGAAAAAAAAATTAAAAGTATTTTGTATTTAAATACGTTTAAAAGTATTTTGTTGTTACTGTTTAACCAGTGTGTACACATTTTGATATAATGCGTATGCTCAGTGACGTCATTATTTGTTTACATTAGGAGCAAACTAAGAGAGGCTGGACTATAGAAGAATACTGACTGCTACAAACAGACTACAGATTTCCTTTGAAAAAACTAAATACATAATGAACATCAAAATAGCCCCATGTCACTTGAAGACACAATATGGAAAAATTGGAGAAGTTGATAGCTTCCAGTACTTTGCGGAGGTAATACAACAGAAGACCAGCGAAACGGAAGCAAGCAACAGCAGATGAGGAAAGAGAAATAGCCGTCTTTCCTCATCTGCTGCTGCTCGCTTCCTTTTCTGATAGCTTGTAGACTTCGACTTGGTTTTTCAGATGGTAGACTCTGAGGAATTCACCATTTGATTAAGAAGAAAGCACTCTCATGACAAGTCAAGATTAGACATAACAATATTATAATAAAACCTGTGTAACTGTAAGCAAGTAACTGCCTTAAAATTCATTAGATATTTATTTGCGAAATAAATACACAAAAAATTACTGGATTATCCAAACCCCTCGGTTATCAGATCGATCATCCACTCCCTATTAGTTTATATAATCGAGGGAGTGTGAATCTTGCACAAAATGACTGTGGATAAATTAAAAATTACCAAACAAGAATACGTCTTGATAGTTTAATTTACGTTACAGTGCTTACAGTAACCTATATATGTTAGCGCCACTATAGCCCAAATCAATTAGAAAAAAAACGCGCTCTATTAATTCATTAGGTTTTTCTGCAGCTGTTAAATTCATATTGGGCCTACTTATATAAATACTCTGTCATAATAGGTTTCCTGAATTAATTAACTTTCTGTCTTGTCTGATTCTGGATCCCGTCCCCGTTACAACCCCTCAGTCTCTTATCTCACCTCCTTCACTCCACCTGTCTCTTACCTTGTCCAATCACTCTGCTTCCCACATGTTTTTAATGCAACATGGGAACAAACGCTCCATTCTTTGATGCTTACATTTTAGTGCTTTGTGTTGAATTATTCAATATGCTACATGCCGCTTGTTTACTTAACTGTATATTAAACGTTTATGCTTACATTAACTTTTTGTATAATCAACAATTAGTGTATGTGTCTTTTACTCATTCCTGCCAATATCATCTCTACCGCTTCAGCTCCAGCGTTGATATCTCGTTTCATCATCAAACTAACAATTTTACGAACTTTGCAAGGACTTAAACTCATAAGTATCACTCTATGTTACGTTCTGATTATCCTATTAAGTGTGCAACTGTTTATCTTTTTTTCCTAACGTGTTTACCAATCTAAATCTTTTTTGCTACACCTTTCACCTGATTTACCCCGTTTCAGCCATGTTGATACACAGTAATAAACACCAACTGGTCCTTCGGAAAACCTATACATAATTTTAGCCAAATTACAGTTTAATTTTTGCTCCTAGCCCTAACATTATACATACCTTTGGAACTATACTGTACAAAAATGATGGTAGATTAGTTGGATAACATTCTAATATGATAGGTGGACGAGGAACATGACGAAACTCTGGTAAAATTGCTAATTTACTATTGGATGACTGTGTAGATGGAGAATTATTAGTACCAATCTTTTCAGTTTTATCTACGATATCATTGTTACTCTTTCCAGCAGTACTAGTAGTTGGAGATGTTTGATTTAGTAAATTAGTTGTATTAGAAGTAGGCGATATTGTTGCACCTGTTGTCTCTGCTGATGTTTTTCCCACCTGAAAATAAATACAAAATATAAATACTTTTTTCTTGAATCACTTCACAAGAATTTAAATTTAATAGTTACACGGATTTTTTAAATAAAACACTCTTAACTTAAAGCAATAATCAGCAGCTCTCTTTGTAGCCTTTTTCAGCGGATAATTCAAGGATTTCTTTTTAGATTCCTCATAGCATTTATCAACATTTTTTAAAAATTAAAGATCTTGCCTCACTGTACATTGTGAAATTTCTTTTCCTATTAGTCTGAGGCATTTAAAAGAACTTATATGACAACATACAAAATTAAAAACATACTTTTACAATTACACACTCGACAATAATAAAATCACATACATAATAATAATAATCGCTCACAATGAAATAATATCACACACAAAAATATTACAATAAATAAGTTAACAAGCTAATCCTAAACAGTAGGGTATGTCTACAGCGAATACACAAAACACGCCCGTGTGTCATTAGGCAATTGACCGCCTAGTGAAAAGTGATAAGATAAGTAGTACAAGTGTCACGCGTTAGCAGCAGTCTGGTACCTTGGCTGACCCCTTCATCCTGCTGATCCACAAAGCTTGAATTCATACAGTACAATGAGGTATACAGAAGATCGATGGAACAAGGGGGTTCAGCATTGGAGGCCCTGGCTGGGAATGAGAAGTCGAGGTTGTCAACAAACACGGTGGAGAGATGACTTAAAACTGGCAGCCAGATTTAATTGAGTGAGAGCTGGGCTCAGCTGTTCCCTTCATCCTGCTGATCCACAAAGCTCGAATTCATACAGTACAATGAGGTATACAGAAGATCAATGGAACAAGGGGGTTCAGCAGTGGAGGCCCTGGCTGGGAATGAGAAGTCGATGTTGTCAACAAACACAGTGGAGAGATGACTTAAGACTGGCAGCCATATTTAATTGAGTGAGAGCTGGGCTTTCAGGCCCAGAGCAAGGGGAGGCTTATCTCAAACAGTGGATGATGATAGATTGATAAAGAAGAAGAAGAAGGAAGAGAACTACGGAAATAAATTAAGCTTATGGAATCCATAAAAAAAGTTTGTTACAATGATGCATCTAGGAGACTCCCAGGGGAGTATAAGACATGTCAAGCAGTTAGAACACCTTAAATACATACTTCAATCACAAATTTTTTTACTTCTACTATTTAGAAAGAAATTCTTGTACACTATAAAAAATTTCACCAGTCAAGTCATTTTTCAGAGTTGTTTTAAAGGAATGCAAATTATCACAACATTTTAAAAATTGGGGTAATTTTTTGATACATTTTCTACCTGCATAAGTAGGTTTTTGTTCAAACAATTTTGTAGTGTGATTAGCCACATAATATTAGTTTCTGTTCTTTGTGTTACGATAGTGGAAATTGAAATTTTGCCTAACATACATAATCACCTCAAAAATGTAGAGTAAGGTAACTGTAAGCAATTTAAGCTCCTTAAATAGTGGTCTGCATGAGGTGACCTGGTTAGCTCCCACCATACACTTAATTGCTTTCTTTTAAATTTTAAAAACCCTATTCATATTACTTATACTAGAATTACCCCATACTAAAGCGGATAAAAGACAAAATTTGACTGTGGTACACTACCATAAGTAATTTTTTATCTTTTAAAATCTGGCAATTTGTTTTAAAGCAAATACCCTAGATGATTTCTACATGCTCTAGACTATTATTATGAATAAATACATCCACTTCTCTACTTTCTTAAACGTTATGTTGGTTTTTAAACTGCAAGTATTGACACTTTTTCCCATTAACTGTCAATAAAATTTGATTCAAGAACTGTAAAAAAGAACTCTATGTTAACATGTGTATTTACTTCAAGAGCATCTACCAGTAAACTTTAATTGATTACTGAAGTCTCTTGAGATAACCATAGCTATTACACAAATAAAATACAACTACTGAAATTTGTTAAGTTGTAAATATTTTCCAAAAATTACCTGTATCTGTTGAACTTTTTTACTACGAAGAAGTCTATGTTCTATTGTTTCTGGCATAGAATGGTGAGTGATTTTTGTATGTGAAAATACACATATATGACCTTCATTTGCAGTAAAAACTAAATTATCGGGATACTTTCTTTGAGGTAGTATTAATTTGACACTGTTTTCTTTCCACCAGAATCCTCGATGTCTGATCGCATCATATTTTCTTTGTTGTTCAACTATATGTAACCACCTAAAAAATATATTGTATAACATAATAATATAAGAGTATGGTTACAGAGAAAATCAATCAGAATGACTTTCTTACAGAAAAAAATTCTATATGAAAAATTTGAGAATACAGTAGAACAATGATTAACTAAATTAAGAACTAACAGAATGGAAAGTAAACAATCAATAATGGACTGCTTAAAGCCTCACTATGTTTCATCTCATTTAAGCACATGTAACTCTTTACATTTATACAATATGTTTCCGGAAAGTAAGTAGCCTACCATTTAATAAAAAAAAATATTAAATTTTTTTTTTCATTTATTAACAAATTCTTGTAATGCATCCTGCCAACCATTTAATCTATAAATTATAATAATAATGATTATTTCTTACTCTTTTTTGGTTGCTCTTTAGTTTTACGTTTAAAACCTTACAATAATTTCAAAGGTATCACCTTATTCACAATAATCAAAAAATTTAAATTAAATTGAAATTTACAATGATCATTCCATTTAGTCATATCAATAAAACTCTTTTATTGAGTTTTATTGATATGACTGAATCAAACGACCATTCTAAATTTTAATTTTTTTGATTACTCTGAGGAAGATGTAACCACCAAAACGATTGTAAGTTTTTAAACATAAAAACTAAATAGCAACCATAAAATAGGTAAGAAATAATCATTAATGCAGTAGTTATCACATACAATGCCCAATCAATTAGTATAACAAATATTCGATGGAAAGGTTGGACTACTATTTCTTGTGATATAAAATAATATAATTTACAGTGGCATCGATTAAAATCACACATCGGTTTTACAACTGAAAATATGACGTCATGGCATAGACATTTTACAGTGATAGAAAAAGCGCACATTATTTGGTGTTTGGAAAATGGTGAAAAGAACAGGAATATTGCAAACAAGTTCATCGTTGGACACTCCACAATATCCGCAATTTGGAACAAAAAGGAAAAATTCAGAATAGTTTTGACAAAGATAGAGAGAAATCGAAGAGATTTTGACTCAGTAAAAAATAAGACATGGAAAAAGCTCTTTAGCTTTTTTTTTGTTAAAGTGGTTTATTTCGCATTAGGCAAACAACATGACCGTAGCTGGACCTTTGCTACAACAAAGTGCCATCGGTTACAGTGGCTGGAACTAGCCGGTCCCTTGGAGGTCACTGCATCCAATAAATACTGTATTATAATTTATATTTTATTTTCATAAGAAAAATCATACCTTAAACTATTTTTCTACACAGTTACCACCACTGTTTAGGCACCACCTGTCATAGCGGGTGCCCGGCTTATCTAAACCTTCCTTAAAGAAACATCTGGTTAATGAAGACAATTCAAGTATTACTCAAACATTTGTTGGTTGCACAAACCTTTCCAATTTTCATTATTTCACAAGATTAAAATATAATAATTCAATTGTCAGTGATAATATAGAGAAAAACATAACTATTGAACCAAAGAAGTTTAAGAAAATTTAATTCTATAATTATTAAAATATACCTGTAAAGTAGACCTCCAATGGTTAATTTAAATATTTCATTTGGCGATAAATCAGTAAATCTTGAAAATGAGAATAAACTATCACAGATTAATGTTCGATCTGAAAAAGAAATGTTTTTTACTAAATAAACAGAATCTAAGAAAATTTTCAAATTATAACGAAAACATTAAGATATATTTAATGCAGTATTTCACATTACTTCTGTATATTAATTCTATGAAAAAATTAATATTTACAAGAAATTACAGAACAACAGATCTGTATAAAAGTCTATAATAAATGATGATGCCTACATAAGGGTTAGTTTATGTGTAGGTAAACATATCATTATATGAGGTGATGTACAGATGAAAAAATGCCAGACCCAATTGGGAATCGAACTTGAGACCCCAAGATAGAAGCCCGTTGGACTGTCCACTACACCAACAGGTCGGCCACAGCTTTATAGATGTTTATCATTGTTAAGAGTACCAAGTATTAGAATACGTTATTCAGTTAAAAAATTTGTATCAAATTTAATGTTGAACTAATCTTTACTTTAGTCTAGCTGAAATAACCTTATTTAGAATTAATAATTTGAAAGCTCGTTTCTTGAATCAACTTTTCAGAAAAATATTGTCAACAGTGAATTTGTCATCAAAAAGTTATCTTGTATGACTTCTAAGCCGTCATACAGGACGCCCTATGTTGGTGGGTCCAGAGAAAAGAAAAGACGGTTATATGCAAGTGTTGTCCATTCAATAATACCCTAGCAGTGCCGGCCTGAGTCAATGTGATGACAAAACAGGCACATAAGAAGAGGCTGCTGTCGGTTCAGAAATAAGTGGCACTAAGAGTTACGGAGGCATACCGAACAGTTTCAGCGGGTGCAGTAATGGTGGTAGCAGGCATACCCCTATAGATTTTCTAGCCTAGAAAAGAAGCGAGATATCCGAGAGACTGAAAGCTGAAGAGGCTACAATGGCTCAGATAAAGAGAGAGGCCAGCGATAAGACCTCAGGAGGTGGCAGGAGAGATAGGATGAAAAGGTGTCCGGTCGATGGACACACAATTCATTCCGGATCTAAGAAACAAAATGGCTGAGTAGGGGGTACAGTGAGGTTGGTTATTACGTTGCACAGGCATTGACGGGGCATGGTTGCTTGGGCATATCTCCACCGGTTTAGACGATCAGATAAGCAAGGTCTCTGGATTGTGAGGCGGAGGAAGACAGCGCAATACATGCGATTTTCGACTGCAGAAGATGGATACCAGAGAGGAAAGATCTAGGGACCAAGCTTGGGTTGCCGATTTCTCCAAAAAATCTCTGTGATTTTATGATTGCGAAGAAGAAAGCTGGAAGGCCATTGAGGAGCTCATCCAGAAGTTGACAAAGATCAGAGAAGCCCTGCTGCACTAGTCCCAAAAGAAAACACTCAAAAAGAGGGAAAATGGGTGATAAGAAGAGAAATTATCCAGCTGATAAAGAACCTCTGGCTTGTTGTGAAGTTATGTCTAACGGTGATCCCACAGCAAGTTGAGATGGGATAGTAAGGAACTGAGAGGTTTTGATGGATAGTTGCCTTCAGCAGAGCTCCGCATACCCCATGTAAAGACCTACCTGGGTACCGGTAAATTTGGTTTTCTCTTGTAAAAAAAAGCCGTAAGAGAAACTATACCTTACCAAACTACTATTCCTTATCAAAAGAGAAAAATATTAGTACTTCAGAAAAATTATGAAATCAGTAATTAATAATAGTCACAGTAAATAAATACGTACCGTCATTATTTAATGGAAACATAGTCCGATGAATATAATGTTGATTCATAACGCTGTAATGGTTATAGAGTAGATGGTGTTTACTGGGAAGTGCTCTATGAAGGAGACCATCTTTGAACACCAGTTGGGGTATTACGTGATCCTGACAACGAATAAAAAATGGAGACTTGGCTTCTCTTCGCTCGAATAATTCCGGATGATTACAAACCTGAAAATAATTTTTGTTAGTTACATTTTTTTAATGCACTTAAAGTAAGAGGATCTCAAGTGAATACACTTTAATGAGGCCAAACACTACCTCTACAACATCAATTATCTGTAAATTAAGGTATTTCTTTAACACCAGATTTTTCAAATATACTTCTAACCTTTCTAACCATATTAAATAACTTCAAAAATTTCTGGAAGCTCTTTTTATTGCCACAATTTCAAAATTATTTTACTATAGGTATTTCTTCTTCGCTTATTTCATCAAGTATTTTATTTTTTCTCTTTATGGAAGCTCTTAAAGTCACTAATCTGTAATCTATACTTCATTCAATCCATCAACTTTTGTATCAATAGATACCAGGAAATTTGTAGCTATTATATGTTTCTTATCTTTAAATAATAGTTTGCAACAAGCATATAAGGGCAAGTTAAACACATACATTTTCTTTTTCTACTTTTTCATGAAAACATCACTGTTCAATATTTCTCCATCCAAAATCTCAGCAATCACTGAAAAATCACTGCAACTATTGGGAAATTTATGGCAGCCAAACCAAAATAATCAGTATAGCTTCAACACAATTTGTTTTTAAATGAATAACTTTAGAAAATTTTTGAACAAGAATAAAGGAATAATTTTTTTAATTCATAATAAATATTTGTAAGATCACCAATTCAAATATAATTTGTACTTCAGGTAGTATTACAATTGTAACAAATTTTAGTGCTGTAGCACCAGTAGTTCCTGAGATAATAGGTCTTGATTTCAGCAATTTAACGTGAGCTTTATAGGATGGTTGAACTCTATTTAAAATAAAGCTGTGAAACAAAAATAATCAGTATAGCTTCAACACAATTTGTTTTTAAATGAATAACTTCAGAAAATTTTTAAACAAGAATAAAGGAATAATTTTTTAATTCATAATAAATATTTGTAAGATCACCACTTCAAATATAATTTGTACTTCAGGTAATATTACAATTGTAACAAATTTTAGTGCTGTAGCACCAGTAGTTCCTGAGATAATAGGTCTTGATTTCAGCAATTTAACGTGAGCTTTATAGTATGGTTGAACTCTATTTAAACCACTTTACTTATCAAAATATCGGCTAGCATTTTTCATACATTCTTATAAGAAATACGTCGCTTTATGGGTTGAATTTTCATAATTTGTTTGGGAACTTGAAGGGTTAAATTGCACACATAACATCTAGGGCAAAATCATTTGAATAAAATTAATGAAAAAAATCAGGTGTGAAACACTCACACGGCTTTCTCTCTTAAATGTAAATAAAAACCATAACTTTGGAAAATAACCTAAGTTTAATCTTTAAAACAATGCAAAATTAAAAACAACCAAATTTTAATCATGAGTGAATGATGCAAATTGAAAATCAACCTAGCTGTAAAACTTAAAAATACGGAAAAACAATAATTGCCTCTAAACTAGGTTCTGTAGAGAAAAATGCTTAAAAATAAACGTTGTAGGTTTTTTAATTGCCTATGACTTTGATTATACAAACTTTCGTCAAAAAATGAATACTAAAGCCACAATATTAAAAATTTCCATTTTTTACTGATTTTTTTATGAAATATAGAAAATCAATATCTGGCGCTAAACTAAGCATTGTATAAAAAATGTTTAAAATCAAAGTTGTAGATTTGTAAATGTTTTACAACTTTAATTAAATATACTTTTGATCTAGAATACATATTAATGCTGCAATCTTAAACATTTTTTACCACAAGAGCACAGGCACTCCTACAAATTTCATGGAGCTTACCCAATCTTGTAGAGTATAAAAAATGTAGTAAATGAAATTTTTTTTTAAATTGTAGAGCCATTTTTGAGGTCGCAAAAAAGTGAAAAATCGCACAAAGAAAACTACTATTTCCGGCTGACCAATTTTGATGAAAATGTTGCTATAAGCCGGAGGGCAGGAGAGAAGGACACCCGAGAAATAGATGGGCACATTTGAGAGGTTCAGAACAGACAGAGATGCCTAACCCTTGAAAAGCAGAAGAAGAAAAGTTAATTACTGTCAATACGTCATAACGCAATGAACTTTAATAAAATTACACAACAGGAACCAGGTGAATATTTATTACCTTTCTAAATTGCATAACTAAATTCATTAGACTAGATGTAATGCTTTGAGCTGATTGATACGGCCCAGCTGAATGGAGTAAATCTTCTATCCTGATTTTTTTCTTCAAAGCTGCAAAATTAAACATTAATAATTACTTGTCTCACATAATTATGTAAATAAAAAATATCAATGATCCAGTGATTCAATAATAAAATTGTAGACCCGTAAACGAAGTCAGCAGTGGGTGGAAAAGGGTGGGGAGCAACCAACAAAAGCGAGAATGTCCAAGTCACGACTAAAGGCAATGTTGATCAGTTTTTTCGATATTCGCCGCATCATTCATCGCGAATAAGTTCCTGCTGGCCAGACAGTGACTGGACAGTTCTCTGTTGGCATCCTGGAGCGGCTGCAAGCACGCATTTTACGTGTGTGGCTCGAACTCGCCGAGGTTGGCCAGATCTTGCACCACGACAACGCACCGGCCCATTTGTCATTCATTGTGCAAGATTTTTTGGTGAAAAAAGGCATTCCAACGTTGCCGCACCCACCCAATAGCCCCGATATTGCCCCCTGCAACTTCTTCTTATCCCCAAGATGAAGTCGCACCTCAAAGTAACTCATTGTGGCACCGTACTGGAGGTCAAGGCAGCTGTAACCACATTTATGGATGAAGTAACTTTGGAGGATTACCAAGGGTGCTTGTAATCATAGGAGCAACGCTAAAATTGTTGTGTTGAGTTAGAGAAAGACTATTGTGAAGGTTGATAATAAAATTTTCTCATAACATAATTTGCTTGTGTTTTATTGATAAATTCCCAGAACTCAATTGCCACACCTCCTATGATTCCAAATTATCTTAAATGTTAATCCATAAAGAAATATTAAATAAAATTCTCAAGTTAAATATTCTTAAAACTTCCTAACATCATAAAAGGATAGAAAATTTTATCATAAAAACATAGGCTACAATTACTTTTCTTCAGATGTAACTCACCAGAATAAAGCATTTTTTGTCTAGTGGTTAATGGACAATACACCATAACTTCAATTTTGTCGGAGAGCTCATTTTCAACGTCCTTTTTAATTCTACGTAACATAAAAGGTTTTAAAATCATATGTAAACGCGATAAATGTTCTGAAATAAAAACAAAAGCAAACATTAAATAGGTTTATACAACTTTTTTAAATAATATACAATACAGTTTTTTCTTATCACTAACCAAATCAGAATGAAATGATATACGATTCTACAAAATTTCTTACTACATTTGTGAGGAAATCCATAGAAAGCAGTAAAACTCACACCAGAATTAACATAATAGCCTTGCATTATACTGAATTATGTAAGTCTACCAATGTAGAATATTATACATTCAACAAAAATTGTACGAACTGTTATCAATATTAGTTGTTCATTCAATCATTTGAATACACTTTTATGCTTTTCTTTATCATCAATTACGCTTTTCTTTATTGTGAACACCAATTTTTGATTTCCACAAATCTATTAAAAAATCCTAATTAGTTATCTTAAACTATTAAAATATTTTAAATTTCCAAGGGAAAAAAGTAGTAAAAATTTTTACAGAATCTGCTTAAAAAATATTTCTAATGAAACCAAAAGCACATAAATTCATGTGGTAGAGGTAGTTACTTCCATAACAACTTAGCACCAAAAATAAAATGAGTAGGTCAAAAGTGAGTCTGTAGTTATCACATGATGAGTTGGGGAGCATGGAACTATTCAATCCTCCTATTTTGCTATCTACTTCTCTCGCTCCAACTAGAACTTGAGTTAAACAATCATTCTATGTTCACTGTCTATCAATAAAACTAGTATCTATTGTTGCCGACTACCCTACCAACATTAGCGCCTGCACATGGTCCCAGTACCTGCTGCGAGTAGCGCTACAGACACCCACAGCCTACAGCGCCTCCTCTCCACCTTGAACTGGACTCGCTGGAGGGGGATTTAAGCAACAGCCCTGGCCCGCGAGAGTCGTTCTTCACTCAACTCCCAATCAGAGAAGAACAAGAAAGAAGAGCTCCCGACTGAAGAAGAAGAGACCAGGCACATCATCCCTGGTCTACGCTACAGGTGGCGGATGCTGCATTCCCGCACCAGTCAACCTTCACCGACCTGGAGAGAACCGCCTCAGCAGCGCTATCGGCAGACAGCCTACGCCGACCCGACACTGTGGGGCTCTAGGGCCAACTACTGTCACGCTGCAGTGGGGACCCAACTGCTGCTGAGGGAAGGCTAGGCCTGAACCCGGTAGCCAAGCCGTCACTCTTCGGGCTCCGCTTCCATCAAGCCGGCTCACCGCTTCCGACCGCCAACAATGGCCCTTTTCAGGGCCACCAATTTTCCAAACAAGGTTTTGCCACGTGTCGTCGGCCCCAGTCGGCGACACTATAAATAAAAGTAAATATAGATACTGTAGTCAAAAGAATGCCTTTTGCATATGAATGGGCTGTGAGGAAGAAAAAAGAAAATCTGACAGTGCTGCCAACCTCAACAGTGAGACACTACATTTCACTACCGTGCAATTTAACCTTCAACTACTGTCAATGACTGACACATTTTCCACTTAAACCCAATATCCTTAAAAATTGTCTTAACGTACAAAGTTTCCAACAAAAATTTAGTCTCATTTAAAACCATAAATAACTTTTCACATGTCGGCACCACTATCTTATTAACATAAAAATACTATATAAATTCAACAATAAATAATTGTTGATGATACTAACTTGGTATAAATTAAAAAAGAAAATATTAAATTATTGAAAAATTGATAAAGATACACATGTAAAATTACAAGCAAAGCAATTAAAATATACCTAAATACACAGATTTACAAAAATGAAAAACCGGATCATTAAAAGAGTTCTTACTTTCATCGATACTAGTTTTGTTCTCTGCGTGGCTTTCAATATCTTTTGAAAACCATTCATTAAATTCATCATGCGAATCAAACATCGTCGGCATTATAAAGTGAAGTAAAGCCCACAACTCAGCCATACTATTCTGGATCGGCGTACCGGACAAAAGTAATCGATTACGACAACTAAACCCTAGTAAAAGTTTCCACCGCATACTGAAACAAACAACATAAATAAATTGTAAATAAAGACATTCAATCTGACCAATGAGCCCAAAAATAAAATGATATCAAGAATCAGGAAATTCAAATATTTAGAAGAATTTTAACTCCCAACATTAACTCTTTTAAGGTCATGAGTCATGATATCAGCTCAAAAATAATTTGGTAATGGCGGCAAGCCAATATATTGGCTCCATGAATGCTATGGCTCAATAGCAATCAGCTGGTATCATTTATATAATATGTATACATATTGAGAAGAGCACAGCTCCACCCCCAAAAATTTCAGCAGATGTGGTACTTTTCCTATCTAGTAGAGCATAAAAAATGTAGTAAAGGCAATTAAAAAAAACTGTAAAGCCATTTTTGAGAAAATTGCCAAAAAGTTAAAAATTAAATGAATAAACTACTACTTGTGATTCACAAACTTTAATGAAAATGTTTTTGTCGTGTTCCCAAGTGGTACCTATCTTAAGTTCCAAGTTTAAACTTCGTTCTAAAGATATTTAAAACAAAATATATTTTTTGTTTACTCAGTAGGTTTTGTAGATATATTATAGACATATCCAAATATATTATACTCTTCAAACCACCAGTATAGATACTGAAGTCACGAGATTGCTTTTTGCGTATGTATGGGCTGTGAGGAAGGGAATTGAAATATTTGCAGTGCTGCCAACTTCAACAGTGAGACACTCCTCGTACATTTCACTACCATGCAGTTTCTGCATACATTTTTAAGCTGTAATTAATTCCGACAAAATATTTTCTTCATAAACCTTATAAGTAAAAAATATGACCTGTAATATTGCCTATAGCTTAATTACATGACTAAAAATGTTTTATTTACTCTAATTACGAATGAATCACCTTCTTTACTATTACTTTCACCGGCGTTTCATTACCAGTCTCTCTAGTATCTACCTAACCGTTTTATTTTTATTACCAGATGTCAACAAAACTGTTAAAGAATAGCTTCTTCATGTCCTAAATTTCCTTCTTCATTTTTCGAATTGTGGAAAGAGAAACATCACAGCAGTTAGCTGCTAGGCTCATGGCTTTTGTTAAGAGGCACGGATAGCATTTTTATTTAGCTTCAACTTCACAACATTTTATTACATCGCTTATTAGATTTCGTTCAGCACTGTGAATAGTTCGACCACGTTTTTGAGAAACCGACATTTCTGTTTACGGTAGCAAACAGTTATATTTGTACAGTTAACCTACAAAAGGTTCAGCGATATACTGTATATGCTCTGTGTATAATGCAAGTTGTTATGTTTATCGTACTGAAATTAAAGCAGTCACGCATGCGCACTGATGCTTTTCAGCCTTTACCCCTCGTTGCAAACAAGGGCAAACTCGTGACTCAAGTGACTACAATAGGTACGCTAAACATTATAATGCCTCTATAAGGACGTTTGATAAAATAATTATATATATTTTAAATGTACACACCTGCTGGTACTTTTAATTGCTTGAGCTTCATCTAAAACTAAATATTGCCATTTAATTCGATTAAAATATTTAAAATCTGTTATGACAAGTTGGTAACTAGTAATTACTACATGAAAACTAGCTTCCTGTGTGTGTAAACCTTTCTGATCCCAAAACTGACGTAATATTTTTCGCTCCTGAAAGAAAATAACAGATTGTTAGGTATCGTAAAATAGATATCTTAGATCTATTAAAAAGTAAGATATCCGTCAGGTAAGTTAGGTATCTTCTATTAAATCCAGATTTCAAAAATTCAGTATCAACAGTCCTCCTGAGCATAAGCTGTATTGTACAGCCTATCTAATGTAAGCTGGCACTTAGCTGCCAGGTAGAAAACTTGTATTCATCATTCTGAAAACATCAACTACTGTCAATAACCACTTCAGACTGCTTAAACTATAACAGTAAATTACATAAACCCGGTGAGTAATCCGGACATGGTGTATGTAGTCAATGTTTGTCGAAAGCCGTTACAATGAGCATCTCCACCTATCCCTCGCCATATGACTGTCGAATCCCATCCCGTCCAATCCCCTATCCCCACTTCGAATCCCATTCAGGCACGGCATTTTTTCATACGTTACAAAAAAATCATTTCATCATTCATCGTCTGCATTAGCAGTAATTGCAGAACAGTCGAACGTTAAACAAAAAAAAAAATATGACTGTCACCTACTCTCTCCAAACCCAAACGCCAGCTTATGTTAGAAACACTATACTTTTATTGTATCATGAACTTGCACATAAAAAGATACAGTACTTATAGATATTATACAATTTATGTGTGATACTTACTGCATGAATTGTACAAGCTATAAATTTGTTAAGTACCAAGAGTTTCTCAATTAATTAAACAAATCAAAAGTAAAACCTTTTGTGAAAAAAGTAAAAAAAATATTTTACAGAAACGCTATTCAATTATATTTGTAGTTATTTATTTTTTTCACAATTATAATTTACTTTGTATAATTATTTAGAAACACACGGTATATTTGTAGAAAAAAAATTAAAAATTATAACATACCTGTGGACTTCCCCAATACGGTACAACTTTGAATTGCGGTACAAATCTGGCAACTTCTTGTTGCCAGTTGTGAAGTGTAGATGCTGGTGATATAATTAAAAATGGTCCCCAAACAGCTGAAAATTTTTTTAAAAAATCTGGTGTAAAACACTCCGGCAATGTAAGCAATGAAAAATATAACCTACGTTTAATCATTAGTAAAATGAAAAACATAATTTTAATCACAAGTGAATGATGCAAAATGAAAATAAACCTCTATGTGGCTTAAAACCATGGAAAATCACTGATATGAAACTAGGCTCTGTGGAAGAAAATACTTAAAATAAAAAGTTGTAAAATTTTTAATTTAATATAACTTTGATTATATATTTTTGTTGTAAAATGCATACTGAGGCCTTAATACAAAAAATCCCATTTTTTACCAACTTTGATGAGCAAACTACAGAAAATTATTAAACACTAAAATAAGCAATATAGAAAAAATTTTAGAAATAAAAATTGTAGGTTTCGTATGTTCTACAACTTTCATTATATACGCTTTTGCCCTAAAATGTACATTACGGCCACAATCTTAAAAAAAAAAACAGTTTTTACAATGAGAGCACGGCCCCCCAAGATCTTCAGCAGACATGGTGCTTACCCTATCCAGTAGAACATAAAAAATTTAGTAAATGAAGTAAGTTCTACAAAAATTTTAGAAACAGTTTTTGAAAGTAATCACAAAAAAGCAAAAAATTGCAGGAATAAACAACTATTTCTGGCTGACTGTGACTTTTATGAAAACGTTAGTGTCAGGTCTTTAAGTAGTATCTTACTTAAGTTCCAAGATTTAACTTTATATACATACACACGCACACAGACCAATCACTAAAACCATGTGTTTTGGGTTCAGGGGGCCTGAAAACGTGTATTTCTAGTGAAAATGCATTTTTGAAAAATCAACATGAAAACAATAGATTACTTCCTACATATTCATAGAGAGCAAGAAAAATATAAAAAAAACATTTTAAAAATAAGCATAAATAGCTTTGCCAAGACAAAACGTAAATCAAATAAACTTTTATCCTTTCATATTTTTACAAAAATCTTACTATAAACCTCATGTACAAATATAAAAAAGTCTACATTCAAGAAAAAGAGAAGGCCTATAAATAATTTTATTAAAAATTGTTTTTGAAGTCATAAAAAAAAATTTACGGATTTTTATTTGCTCACTTGACGAATAATATCTTTCACAATAAAAATTTATATAGCCTACTTAAGATTAGTACAAAAATAAAATCATTCCGTATTTTCTATTAAAAACGGATCTACTTCAAAAACGAATTTTTAAATACATATTGACTAATAAAACTATACAATCTAAGGAATGAACTCATTATGCATTTTACATACTTCCAGGAACTTTAGTTACCAGTAACCAAATTTATATGAAGGTGAATGAAATATAAACGGTAATTTATTCCTAATTTTAATGTTTTATTAATATTATATACAAATTATTCCTTCAGCTTTTCTCAACGTAATCTCCAGCACGATCTACACACTTTTGCCAACGATTTGGAAGCTTAAATATTCCTTGTTCATAGAAAGTTTAAGGATGGGATGTCAATCAAGTAAGCACATATTTTTTTTGAATTCCTCATTGTTTTTGAATCTTGGAACCCATTGAGCACTACTTTTTCAGAAGCCAATATTATCAATGATAATGGAAGGGGTACTCCTATAGCTAATAAAAGCTTTTAACACCATTTCTTTAATAGTAAACCAGCGATCAAGTTTGATTAACTCTTGAACACTACAAATGTTATCAGCTGTTAAGCTTGTTATATCTTTTATACAATTTTATGCCCACCCTTAAATTCTTGAGCCCATGAATACACTCAATTTTGTGAGAGTGCAATGTGCTCGAACTACACCCTTAAATGTGTTAAAATCTCAATGATCTGACGCTTTCATTCATTAGAAACTTTATAACACAGCAACAGACAGATGTACTTCTGGCTCACTCATGGTTGTAATGAAGGTAGAACAGAATGTAGCTCCTAACTAAGTCTGTTCCCCCTATTCTACCTAAAATTTCTTTTCATCGTACACTCTTATTGCCTAGCTCACAACTTGTCCCTATGCTTAATAGCAAAATTACCATTTATATTTAATTCACCCTCATTTAGCAACATAACTCTCTTACAGTAAACATGTTGAATAACTTACAGTACTTTTCAGCAATGTGACAGAGAAACGCAATTGACTGAACAGTCTTTCCCAAACCCATTTCATCCGCAAGGATTCCGTTAATACCCTAAACAATAAATATCACAAAAAATATTTAAAAAATACAAGAGTAAATAAACAAAATATATTAACAGGTTGAATGCTATGAGAGGCTTGTTTCTCTCTCAAGTGGCCAAACCCATGCTGGTTTTCAAAAAAAAATTTGGGTCATTTTTGCTACAATTGTTTCTTTGTAATATTCTGCCGTGATTGTATGGCCTTGAAGGACAGCATGTTGGTACAGAAACCAAAAGAATCAAAGAAGATTATCATCATATCCTTACCAGCGCTGTGACTCATGATTTGTGGAATCAACAGGCACTTTTGTTAATGACTTTTTCCAAATTTTTTCATCGAATTACAATTTTTCAAATTCTTAAGTTAAATCTGAAGAACTGGCAAAAGATAAAATATTCTCTTGTTCTTCAATGCATCAAAAACTGAAAAAAAATTCTTCTGATGCCATACTAAGTTGAAATTGATGGCGCAGTAGCTCCTTTACTTATTCAGTTACTCATTGATGATATGAAGTTTTTTCTCAATGATAGTCTGCTTACGATTATTTATTACTTTTTTATCTATAGTCTGAAGGAGAATAATTACCACTTGACCACAAGAATTGATCAAACTGAATAATTGCACTTTTTACTTTGAACTATATACTTTTTTATTTATTATAAAACTAACGAAGAAAAAGTAAATTTTAAAATTAATTTTGAACAGAATTATGTCACTGAACTAAGTACTTTTTTAAATAATAAAACTAACAAAGAAAAGTAAATTTTCAAATAACTTTTGAACAAAACTATGTTATGCCAAATAAAACATTATATTAACATTTTAATCAATAAATTTAAAGCAAAGTTACCTGATCGTATAGATTAGCCAACCAATTCATCCCTTTAAGCTGGTATCCTTTAAGAATACCTTTAAATATAGCAGGCTGTGGTCTTTCTTCATCTACTACAGGTATATCGTTTTCTAAATCCAATGTTTTTGCTCCAAACTGCTGCGTCCTTTGTTCTTCCGCTTGAAATGCATTATGTACATTCTGTTTCACTTTCTCCTTCATTACATCACTATCATAATCATCAATTGCAGCTAAACGAGGATTTTTTTCTTCTTCGAGCTGGTTAAGAATTCTTAATTGTTCTTCTGCAGAGGCATTGCCAAGTTTGCGAGACATAAAATGTGCGTATAATTCAGTCTGTGTGATTAAGAAATTTAGTTTGCGTTGTTGCCGTTTTGCCTGAAACAGAAATACAAATAATTGAAATTTATTACATGTTTTGTCAGTTTTACTAAACATTTTCGGTTGATTTGCCAAAAAAAATGATATTAACATTTTAATCAATACAGAGCTTAAATAACTGACCAAATAGCCTAGATTATTGGTAATTGGTTAGCTGGCATTTCTCCCGCCACCTCCCCTCCGATTGGTCGCTCGAAAGCAAAGATCCAGAGACTGGCAACTTTCAACGAGGAGGGTGAGCCAAGTCGGCTACCTGGGGAATGCGTATATACTTGCTCTCAAGATAGGCTATCTAGGCTATTTCAAGATAGCCTAAATCCAATATTTTGCTCCAAAAAATAAAGAGGGATAATTAACTACTTATTTCCCGCGTTTACTTGAAGAGCAGGGATGAAATTTTTTCTGATTGAAGAAAACTCGAATTTATTTTTAAACCCCTTCAGTACTGATTTTTTTTTGAGGATGTTGCCAATCTTTTATATATAAATTTTAAATTCTCAAATTTCCCCCAGGTCAGTCAGTGTATCACTTAAAACAGATGTAAAACTGTTAATAATTGTGAAAAAAATATAAAAACCGATACAGTTTTTTTGCAGCAGGTACTTATTTATGCTGAAGTCATGGTCATAATTATGACCTCCAGGTCCGAAGGGGTTAAATTAACCATTTTCTCATTCTTCCTTGACGTCCAAGTAAAAAGTGTAAAATTCCATTTTCCATAACATATTTTTTATCTGAATAATCCAAATTACAAACAAGTACAGAGAGATAAATAACTCATTTATTACATACAAGTAAGCAAATTAATAAAACTACATTCCAATTGAGAAACTAAATTTTCTTTTTTGTTGGGCGCATGAAGCAACTCACACATCTGTATACTTGCAACCATAAAACCAGTACAAGTGTACAAGCAGTTAAAAACAGCTTCAGAAAAACATTAATCACTCAATATTCAGTAGTCTACAATACTCCCATTTTTTGTACACAAAATAATTAAAATATAACGATGAATAGTTAATTTTAAAAGAAATACCAGTATTCCATTCCATTTATAACAAACCTCCATCAATTCGACATCTAATTTCCTTTGTTCTTCCGCTTCTTTTTCCATACGTCTACGAGTTTCCCTTTCAACACGATCATAACGCCTCCAGTAAACTTGCATTTCACGAGTTAATCTCTTAGCTCTCCATAACGTTTCTTTCATATTTCTTTGTGACTGAAAAATAACATTTTTTTATAATTAAATTACATAGGGTAATATTAAATAGTTAATTAATTGAGAAGGTCTGTGTTAAAGAGATTTTAACCACTGTCAATATTTTAACTGACAAATCTGAACAATCAATGGAAATAATAATTCAAACATACAAAATTTTACATGCATTTGGATTTATAGGCACAATATGTTCTTTCTTCCTGTCATGGATTAGGCCTTCAAACTTCTTTGCCCACTTTTATCATGGTCTATCTAGATCTCTTCATCTAGTGGGTACGTAGCTTAATGCCCATCTATCTTGACTCATTCGTATTAAATGTTCCTCCCATTTCTCTCTGTATTTGTCAACTGTTTCTAAAAAAGGGAAGACATTTAAATGAGTTGGATTTCTTCATTCTTAATCCAATCAATCAAACTACACTCCTGAACTCTTCTCAAGAATCGCAATTCCACCGCCTGGATCTGACGTTCATCGTTCTTCCCAAGTACCCAAGACTCACTACTACAAAATAATACTGGAACAGCGAGTCTTGTAACTTCAATTGGGTCTCTTTCCATTTTTTTTCCCCAGTGACCGCCCTATTGCCCCACATATATACAGAACATTTCATGTTATAAGTACTAATTTTTCTATAAGGCTCTATATTACAACATCTCTCACCAAACAGTAAATGCGGTATCAGACTGTACTTCAAATCACAATTAGATTAGATTCTGCAAACACTGTAAAATAGGGTAATCATCCAAGGTTTCACTTACACAACACAATAATGTTGGTTAATATAACTTTAGATAATCAGACATTTTTAATGTAGTAAATTACAAACCTGCATTGCTTTTTGCCTCCAATGACGCATACAATACTGTGCAACTCTTTTACAACTAGTTAACACTTCTTTATGATTGTAAGTTCTTGCTCTAATAACCTGTTAACAATTAAAAATAATAAATATCAAAAAACCAACAATAACAAATTTTAAAACCTCAAAAGTCATTGGAACACAAAACTAAACGTGGCCCAACATCATTCACAATATCAAATAAAGGAACTTCATGTTTTCAAGTCTCATTATTCTGAGCACATGGTCATAACTGTGCCATTTCACAAGAAGTTAAAAAAACTTAAAGCATATACATACAATTCCTTTAACAGCAAGCTAGCATTTAGTTTAACTAAAAGCTAATGGTTAATCAATCGGAAATGTTCTCAATAAGGTAAACTAACAGAAACCTCATTATAAAGTTCATCTATTCACAAAAAATTTACTATTTACAATAATTTTTTGCCCATAACACGCAGGTGGAGGGTTAAATTATTTACACCGGATCTGCTAGTTCCAGGGCTACTAAAAATAGTTCTGTTTTTTATTATATGATCCAGCCAATTAAATAACTGAATCATTTCAGAATAGAAGAGATAGAGGTGTAAACGACACTAATCAGAGTTATCTCCTCTGAGAGTAAGAATTTCATTACACAGCCAGATCCTGTGGTGAATGAAGTGAACGTGTCATTTGCAGGGTGGAAAGTCAATGTTTTTCAGAGGGCCTGGCTTGCTGATAAACATACTTTTTTACTCAGTAAGGAAGGCGTCTGTAAACAATCTCCACTCCTCTTTCCATTTTACTTAGTAAAGCTTCTAAACGTTCAAACCAGTCTTTCGGCTGATAACCTAAACAACTATAATAATGAAACTTATCTAATAAAATAAAGATTAGATTTCATTAAACATGTATGATATCTCACTTAAACGGTGCAAACTGAAATTTATCAATCACAAAAAGTTTGTAACTAAATCATTGAAACTTTTTATGCACGGCATTTCCTATTTCGCATAAATGCATACAAAAACGTAATACTTACTTTCCCAAGTTCTTTTTTAGCCATAACGGACCAAATTTTACGCCTTCTATAAGCCATGACTTCAGGATCCTTACTTTGTTGACCTTTCTTCTTAGAACTTTTCGAACTTTTATTGCCGCTTCCTCCCCCAGTTGATCCTCCTCCACCGAAACTTGCACCACTACTACCACGAACTGATGATGAGGATGAAGACATTCGATTATCTGGATAAAGTGATTCCCGACTTCCATCAAATTCCTATAAAAACAAAAAATATTTAGAAAGAAACTCTCGTATACAAAAAATTGTCCCATCAATCATTTTTTTCTTTTTTTAAATAAATAAAAATTACATTTTAAAGACTGTGGTAATTTGTTCATTCATTTATCCTTGTGCAAATAGGTTTTGTTCAAACACATACCGGTTAAAAGGCGTTGATCTTCTGTTTGCCAAATAGTACCATAACGCACCGTAGTACCTTCTCGTTTTCTATAGCTTTTATTCAAACTATGGCCCATTAATATGACAAATGAAAACACATTTATCTGAGGAATCACTAAATAGATAACACAGATTTTTGCGATAATAGATAACACAGATTTCACAGATCACTCTAGATATTATTCCACTGTAGTACCATTATGATGCAACCTTGATTTTCACTAAACAAGAGCCATGGAATAGTATTTTTCATAAGTATCGTTTAAATACATCAAATTCTTTCACTCTGTTATGTATAATTTACCTTCAAATTTACAAAATGAAATGTTAAATAAGTCATAAATTCAAAATTAACCAAGGATCGATCCTATGATGAATACGACTAGTACATGCAATCTGACAGATATAATGGAATTAAGTACAACAGTTCATGTCACACATGGGTTAAAGTTATTAACAGTAACAAATATATATTTTTTTACCTGACTATCATATTCATGTACATTAGTTTTATCGTCATTCTTTTTACTACTTCCTTTTTCTTTCTTGTTAATTAGGACTTTCTTCTTCTTTTTATTGCCAACAATGAGCGTTTGATGTTCTGGAAATTTATCATAATTTGACAGAAGACCTGCTCCATAATATTGGTACTGACGATTCTTTACAACAAAAAAAAATCAACATTAATTTATACATCTAATGTTATTCTTTAAAACTCGCTCAGTGCGGTGGAGGCATTTATGCAGTTTATCGAACACTACCAGGTGACTGGCGAACACAAAAATGTGGCCAATCTATATATTTTATTATCTCTTTTTTCTCCTTTCAGTCAGGACGAATAGTATTTCTATTATTGTGAAATCCTAAAAAAGGTTCATTCTATGCCAATATGCAATCAGTTCTTGAACAGATGTCGTGAACTTTTTTTAACAGAATTATAAAACAGATATACACGAGGGTCATTCATTGGAAATTCACGATGAAACCGAAGCAGACGGCCTTCAGTTTCAGATGGAATTGTCAAAAAAGTTTAGACAATATTGCTTGAAGATCGGAGAATCACCATTAACGAACTTGCTTTGCATATTCCTGAGACTTCCTACACCCCAATCCATAAGATTTTAACAGAAAAATTAGGCCATCACAAAGTGAGTGCGCGGTGGGTACCGCGAATGCTCATGTCTCACATCAAACTCAAGAACTGCTGACAGATTTTGGCTGGACTGTTGTGCCCCCCCCCCCCCTACAGCACGGACCTAACCCCAAGTGATTATCACTTATTCCCAAAACTAAAGGAACACTTGGGTGGCCTACGCTTCAGTACCGATGATGAAGTCAAGGAAGAGGTTACTCGATTTCTCAAAGGATTGGCGGCAGAATTCTACAACATGGGGATAGAAAAGTTGGAGCATTGTCTGCAAGTGTTTGGACAGAAACGGCGATTATGTAGAAAAATAGCGTAAGTTTTAAGCTTTAAATTGATGTATAACAGTAAGATAAAAAATATAGCTGTCTATTTTTAAAAATCATGGAAACCTTATTTTACGAATGACCCTCGTACATATACAACTCAGTTTTAAGTTTTCTGTACAATTTTGTTTGTTACTTATAAATTGTTTGTTTTAAATGAAATACTTTTATATATTATTGATTATTAAGCTACACATATTTCAAATTACCTATATTGATTATATCATTTCATCTAAATTCTTGTAATCACGTAAGAAAACTTAAGCATTTACATAATTTTTCTATGTTTTCCATAGTAATAATATTGTAAAAATTTATTATACGACATTACTTGCATTACAATTACTACATATTTACAATATTACGCAAAATCAGTTGTAGTTAATATTAAGTATGGCAAAAATATTTAAGTAGTAAATAATTAAATTTTTGTGTATAAATAAATATAATAGCATCGAGCCAGTGTACCATTGAAGTATTGCTCGGTCACAGCGATGACCTTGCCTCTACCAGGCCGCATTGAACGTGTTAGTAAAACATACAATACATCACAAACACTGAAGCCTACTGAATACAAAAAAAGATGAAAAAACAAAATTACCTCTGGATTAGAATAAAACCGGTTTTGGTATTTTTTCTTGTACAAGTGTAATCGTAACATACTCTGTAATTCTTCTTCTGTAACAGGTTCATCATCTTTATCGTCTGATGAATCAGAAGAATCGCTGACTAGGAGATTTTGAAGCCACGCTCTATCATCACCAACATGTGCAAAATTGTATAATCGCATTCGATCTGATCTTCTGTCTACAGAAAATAAAAATAAAAATTTACATTGTAAAATTGAGTAATACACAAATGAAAATCAATGATACATTGTGTAACTGACAAACATATAAAATTAAACTTACCTTGTTTGTTTGAACTAACTCCATTCCATATACTTTTCCCTTTTATTCCTATTTTTTGACTTTCCCCGTCAGAATCACTAGTTAATTCCTCACTACAAACAAAAAACAGACATTTTAGTATTTTTAAAAAAAGAATAGGTCCTATCAGATATTTTGCATCAATCTTAAGTTGCATCAACATACGAACACTTTTGTTAAATTGTCATGACAAACCAACAGTCTTGTATTATGTCTACTGCCTGTTTTAATCAAGTGCTACCCATCTATTGTGTATTTGGTGTTTTTTATACTTTAATGTACTTTATAATTTTAATGTAATCTTCTCAGCCAAAACAACTCTGAGATAATAATCCATGATAATTTTTATAGTATCATCCCTACCTACTGGAAGTTCAAAATAGACAATTTATTTTTGCTGTCTTTGGTTTTCATGTGGTGGCCATTTTTGTTTAGACAAATGCTGAAATGCAAGGGTAAACCCTTGCATTTCAGCAATCTGTGATTACAGATATAAGTAAAGTAATCACAGATATAACAAAGTCTGGGTCTTTCCCAGCTTCTGTATGCCACTGTTGTTGTTGTTTAGGTCATCAGCCGAAAGGCTGGTTTGAACCTTTAGAGGTTTTACTAAGTAAAACTAGGAGTGAGGTGGTTTACAATTGCCTTCCTCACCGAGTGAAAAATTATGCTTATCACCATGCCAGGCCCTCTGAAAAGCACATTTTCCTCTCTGCAAATGACACCTTCACTTCATTCACTACAGGGTCTGGCTGTATAATGAAATTCATTGCTTTCAGAGGAGGCAACTTCAATTAGTGTCTTTTGCACCTCTGTATGCCACTATCAAATCTGAATTCTCTGAAGGGTTGTTCACTTCTCTTACTCTTGCATCTAGCGCGCCAATCTGATTAGCAATATTCGTATGTAATGTCAACTCCACTCCATTTCACAGTTAATTATTACACAGTCTACTATGAATTTTATAGAGTTACTTAATAATATTCAGACGGAGGAAGATGCTACAGAGCTTTTTCAGGAAAGGGGGTTATTATGTCATCCGAGAAGATGTGACAGCTAAAAACGTCTGTGGGAAACACTCACAAGACTTTCTCTTCCCAATTCAAATAATTAAAAAATATAAAGTAATAGTAATGTAGTAATAGCAAAATAAAAAAAGAAAAAAAGAAAGAAAACAACAGAACCTGTGACATGGTACTATATACTAGGACTAGGAAGGGCATGTGTATACGTGCGTGAGTGTGCTGTTTCAGTATAAGTATTCAGTAAGGCAGGGAGTGGGAGAAATGAACACATATGCAACCCTTTAGGGAATTCGGATTTGATACTGGCATACAGAAAACGAAAAAGACCCCAAAATCTATTAATACTTTGACATGGGATAAAAACCAACTTTTTCAAAAAAACAGAAGAGCTACATTTTAATATAGCAACTGTAAATTTGATGTCCAGTACCTAAATATTAAGTTTTAAGAATGAAAATTTAGAAAAACTTTTCCCCATTTTCGAGGGATGATTTTATTTGTATTGATCAGGGCTGAAAGGTTGGTTAGAACCTCTAGAGGCTTTATTAAGTAAACAAAGAGTGAGGTGGTTTACAAATTGCCTTCCTCACTGAGTTGAAAGAGTATGCCTATCAGCATGCCAGGCGCTCTGAAAAGCATCTTCTTTCCACTCTGCAACATCCACCTCCACTTCATTCACCACAGAGTCTGGTTGTATAATGAAATGCATTAATCTAAGAGGAGATAACTCTGACAAGTATCTCTTACACTTCTACCTCTTCTGTTTTTAAATACTTCAGTCATACAATTGGCTGACCATGTGATAAATTTTTGCCATAGCAGTACTTTTATGATAATAACGTCATGAAATTTTATTTTGTAATTCAAGCTGAACTATTATAACAAAGTAAATTTTGAAAAATGTCAATTTTTGGTTACAGCCTTAGAACAGTTGTCTATGTTGTATCATATGATGCAAAATATGTTACAACTGTAAATTTTGTGTTGAATAATGTATCTAACAGCTGACAACTTTACTTTTAAATTACTTTATCAACAAAATAAAAATAGAAAGTGCAAACATGATGGTCATGCCAACAAAATATGTGGTATAACCAATTTATTGAAAACACAACAAAAAATTGATTACACCTTAATTTACTTCACGAAGAGGCACCTAAGTTATCCTACGCTCTTCACAAAAACAAGTGCTGTGATAATTTTTTTTAAAAATAAATAGTATATAAAAGGGACAGTTGGTTAGTTCACAGGTTCAGCAGCACATGATGTAAAAATAAACAACCAATTTGTAACACAGAAAAAATTATACAAGAGTAAAATCATGCAAAAGGCCTACTAACTTTATTAAAATTTAAAAACGTTTTTTCCAATCCTCTAGAATATTAATACAAAACAATCACGACAACTTGATAACATAAACATGTTAAATAGAGGTAAAGAACCAAGCTAACCTAAACTAGTACTACACACAAACAAAACATTAAAAATCCGTACTCACTTGACTGGTTCTCGGAACAATGTTTCAACACATGATAAAAATGGTTGAATATTAAGACTCCTTTCCAACTGTTGATAGTACAATGGTTTAGCTATTTCGCTAGAATTGACAATTTTGGAATGTCCTCCTCCTAACGATAAAGGCTTATTTACTTCAGTAGAGTGTACCATTTTTGATAGATCTTCATTCATGTTCAAAACATCAGCTGCGAAAATATGGTACAGTCATTAATTAATGTCAGGAACTTACAATCTCACATGCATAAATTAAAAATATAAACTAAACACCTGGATGTCAAATTATAGGCTGACAGACAATCAGTTACACTGCATTTCTTAAAAACAAAAATATTCACACCAGGTTATATAAATTTAGAGAAAATCAAGAATCAGCCTGTTCATTAAGAGCCTAATCTTAAACTCACTGTAAATATTGGCTTACTAAGGGCAGAATTTTTTAAAAGCAGCAATATAATTTTTGTTCACCCTTAATATAAAAAACATGCTTTCTGTAAGCCATACATAAAACAATTAAGGGATACAAACAATTATTGGTTCCACTTTCAATTTCCATACAAACTGGATAGGATTGCATCTACTGAGTTTATGTTTACTAAACAAAGAGCACAATACTGTGACAGTGAATAGATTAATAAATTTTATCATTTTAAGATATGGTCTGAAACATTTTTATAGGACACAGATGAATTAAACTGGAGTACCTACTTAAAACTTATAATAATCCTAAGCTTTTTTGAAAACCCAGCATAATGCTGCAAAAACTCCAGTCCATCCTATGCTGATTTATAATTAGTTAAGGTTATTAACACAAAGTATTATAAAATAAAATGTATCATACGATCGGCAAAAACGAGTAATGCTACTTTTGCAATATTTTTTATTAGTGCTGAATTAAGTGGGAGAATGTGTAATAGGGTAAAGAACACATACAAGTACAAAATAGTCTTTAGAAATAACCATAACACCGGCTAAACGTAGTCATTAAAAATAAATTACGATACCAAAATTACTTCTAATTATTTTTGCAATTCAAGAAAATTGTTATACAAACCTGCTAATCATTATAGACGAATAAATTCATGTACGGAACAGAAACTTTTCTTCCAAATTGAAACTAATACCTAAATATAACCTAAACTTGCATAATTCCACAAAACTTCCATTTTCACAGATTGTCCTACATACTAGAACGTATTTAGGAAAATGAGCCAGCCTACCTAAAGTTCAATTAGATTAGTCCAGACTTTTAAATAAATATAAATATTGTTATAAAGAAGATTTTTCCAATTACAAATTCATCAGGCATCTGCTGTTTTGAGTGGCACCTAGTAAAATTATCCCATTTCTCGATTTATAAAATAAGGATAAGGGAACAACTGTAATTGAAACGATGACATAATTTTACTGGCAAACGCCAACAGCTGATATATTTTACATCTAGTTTTAAGATCCATACTTTGGGTGTCCGCCATGTCATAGTCTTGAACCCAAAACAGAAACGAGAACAGACAATGCATTAAAACTTCGCTTAAACAATTTTATAATTAATGTATATTCATTAACTTAACAACTAATGTAATTATTTTAATTGAAATTGTCATAATATAACATAATAAAAGTAAAATTAATGGTAGAAATCGTAGCAGCTGTAGGCTGGTGTCAAGACTAAAGGCTCTCCGACTAGCTAAGCCGGGCGCGTTCATGTATTGTTTTCCATAATTCTATGTTTTTATACAGTATTTTTCGTTTCCCTTAAGTCGAAGAGAAACATTTTGTCATTACTACTTAAAATGTTACCATAACTCAGATTAATTCAATTAAAGATTTTTTTGTGAATTATCAGTTCAATAAGTACATTGTGTGAGTTTAATCAATACGGCTAATATAGCACTTTGCCATAGAATATGCAACCGTGGTTAAGAGTACTACTACCACTATTATACGTAATGTTAATGATACCGTGCATATGCAATAAAGTTATAAAAATTGATACGACTAATGCGTTTGTTCCCTAAATTATCGGAAAAATGTCTAACTGCTAATATATTCAAGTGTTCCTACACATACATCAAGTATTTTTCGTCCGACGAAATTCTGGATATAAATAATAAACATTTTTTAAATTATCTTACAATACTATAAACAAATTGAATTCAATTATGTCTATTTTTTTAAAATATAATAGGGCAAGTAAAAGTTACAGCGGAGACAGAACTTTGTAACGATGATACGGCCATTTCAGCGGCAATCGATGCGAGTCTAGGACCGTGTTGTGGTTTTTGTAAACCCCTAACACGACCATTCATTCAGCAGCAGAACGAAACGCCATTTTGTTTGTGGTAATGTTACACGTTTTGTTCTTATGAAGCTGGGAAGTTTATTTTATTAGGAGAATATATATTTTTCGATTAGCAAGTACGTTGCAGGTAACTAACAGTTAATTCAAATATTTATTTTCATACAATTATTGTATCGCCGGCTTATTACCTCCATGAGAAGTTCTAGGCGTGACCTCTAATGTCCTTTTTGTCTTGAGGGCGTATGTAGTTAAACGATAAAATTAGAATCGTCGGTTTGTATTATCTAACTGAAAATATATATATTCGTTTCAGTTAATGAGCTTGAATTCATTATGACGTAGTAGACATACATAATTTTTGTGCAGTATCTGAGTTGTATTTGCATATTGCCTTTTGTTCCTTAGTTCAGTTCATGGTGAATTGCAATTTAGTCGGCTTGCCTATCGTGTTAAGAAGTAAGCTTAAAATTTGAACATAATTATGTTCAAAATTTTGTAGGTGTGTTAATCTATAACTTTGGTCTTTAAAATTTGCTTCTACTTTCTATTGTAAAACTATACGAAGAGTAGCGTATGGTGTTCACGTTTCGGTCTTTTATGGTTTTGGACCTTTTAAGTGTTACTCAAGATTTACAAGTTTACTAAAAGCATTATAGGTAATGAATAACTACCTTTGTAAACATTTTTATGCTCTTGAAAAAAAATTTTTTTAGCTCTTGCTAGACTGCTTGTATTGTGTTGAGGGCCTAAAGTTCGGATCCCCACTGAACTGAACATTTTTATCTATTGTGAAGTATGTAATGGTGGAAATGCATTTTATTAATGTAGCACTTGTGATAAAATCATGTGCGCACATGCTGAAGATACAACAGTATTTGTAAGAAACTTTGAAATTTGAGTTTACTGTAGTTTCTATTAGTTACAATTTTTTAAAGTAGGCCTGATTAACTAATTTGTGAAATGGAATGATGTATTTTAATTATTTATGTGGAAATTAATAGTTTATTGTGACCAGGACGTGATTTTTGTTTTGTTTGGGGATATAGTATACTTTTAATGGTTGAATTTGGAAGTGTGAAGTAATTAGTGCATTTAATTAACAATATTAGTTGTTAATTGCTTTGTGTGATATTTATTAATTAGTTCACTTATTTATTAAGAAATGGTAGTTGCATATTGATGATAGCTTCTTTTATTTCATTTAAGAATGGGCACCAGAGTTTTCGTTGGTGGCCTAACTTATCGTGTGAGAGAACGCGACCTAGAGAGATTCTTCCGGAAATATGGTAGAATCAAGGAAGTGGCCATGAAGAATGGATTTGCTTTTGTGGTAAGTTGATTTTAAGTCCTTTCTCATTATAGACTTTGTTCATTGCAGCATGGTAGGTTCACGAGTGTATGTCGGGGGCCTCCCGTACGGCGTCAGAGAGAGAGACCTAGAGAGATTTTTCAAAGGTTATGGCCGCACTCGCGGTGTACTTCTCAAGAATGGTTATGGTTTTGTTGTAAGTACTTTCAATAATAATAGTAATAACAATTTGACAATTATTTTATTATATATTTACTGTTATTGTTTTGTTTTACATGTTGATGTAATTTAAAAACAGCCATTCTGTGTTTTAACATTACAACGACCACTGATTCAGTAAAACCGTTCTTGTATTGCATATTTCTAATTGTCTCCTTTAGAATTCTTTTGATTTTGTGATGTGATATGAATTAAACATCATAGTGTGTTTTAACTTAAATTGAAAAATTAAATTTACTAATAAAATAGGTCTACCTCAAATTTTTGGTAAAAGTAAATTACCGAATGCCCTCTCTCAGTCTCTCCTTGCCGTTTAAATCTTATTCTGGGAGTATATAAGTGTATTTTGTAACATGTGTTTTATAAAATATTTGGTTTGGTAGATTTAAATTTTTATTGAGAATGTAGACAGTGTTTTCGTAGTTTAGTTAAATTTTATGTACAGATTATTCATCTTATGTATTTATTATAGTCATAAGTTTCGTAGGTATTAGTGATCAACCACTAAAACAAATCATATGTTATTTGTGGCCGGAAACATGATGTTTATTAATATTAAGATCAGAAAAACATTCTGCAGTTCTATACAAGAATAAATGGATTGTTAAATTCATTAAATTTTCTAGATTTAAGTTAATACAAACTGAACATTTTAAGGGACTGGTTAAATTAATACAACTGTCATGGATTAGGTACATTAAGTGATTTTATGTTTTTGTTACCAGATATTTCTGAAGACAGTTTACAATATTATGATTTCAAGGTCTTACTTTTTTTTGTTAGATTTTAGTTAAAATTTCTAAAAAGAAACATTTTACCAATGTGACAGTTTAATTGTAAACTTAAGTTAATTTTAAAGTGGTGGTGTGTGTTTTAGTTGGTATCTTAATAAATCAGCATTCTGCTGTATTTGTTAAAATATGGTTATTTTCTGTAGTATAGGTTAATAGTTTCAAACTTTATTTAATGGCCAATATTTGGATCTGTAATTGCACTGGTGGGCCAGATTAATAGAAAGGGTTATTTTTACTAGTTTCTTTAGAATTTAAATCTAGAAAACCATAAATATAAAGTAATACTTTACATTCGACGAATTAGATATTTTTTAAGCAAACTAAAATTTAGATAATAATGTGACTTCTTCCTTGGTGAGGTGGTCAGCATGCTGCACTGCAGAGCAGAGGTTACGTTTTAATCCCATGAAATCGGGAGCTGACTGTAGTCAGTCCAGTACTTATGGTCTTTACCACAGTATAACTTGTGTGTATATAAAGCTATACTATAATACCCGCTATATATATCAAAAAACTTGCCTTGAAATGATCGTTCATTTGATGTATAATATAATGCATTTAGTGTATGTACAACAGAACTAAGTGGCAAACCGTTTTGATGGCTTCACCTACGTTCCAAATAGCATAACTTTTTAATAAATAGTTAATATTATCTCTCTTTTCTATGAAAGACAATTCATATCGTAATATTCAATTGTAAGCCGAGTGGACTGGTTTTTGAGATAGAAGATATTTCTTTCTTCATCTATTTTAACCTTAGGGCTTCAAACGTCTACAAACACATTTTACTACTGTTATTTTACAAATGTGTGTGTTTTTAGTATATTTGTGTGTGATGCACATGTGTCGATTGTTATTGGAGGGGATAGAAAAGCATTTTTACGTCGCCTGCGATTGCATTGCATACTCTTCTAACACTATTTTCAGACTGCTGTAACTCGGCCCAATCTTAACCCAATATTGTAATAAAAATTATGGTTTTATTCACAAAACCTTTCTTTAAAACGTGTCTTGTACAAATTTTTGCTAGCTTAAACGCCAAGCAATTTTCATGTTTTTTTATGCAAAGAAGCATTCGTACCTGGAATTTTTTTTATAATTTTTTATCAGGAATGAAATTAGATAAAGGAATTTATTCAAGAGCATGTTATGATATTTTAAATTTCATTATTGCTTATAAAACTTGCCGATTTAAAAGGTTAAGGGTCTGATAATTATTATTGGGTGTAGTTTAAACCCAAAGTACTTGCTAATGACCGAGGTTTAATGCGACTTCAAATATAAACTAAAAATAATATTGTGCATTCACTTGCATCATCTATATTAATATCGACAATTGTTATAGTAAAATACATCAAAATAGTAAAAATAAAAATTGTTTTATTTTGTGATTGTTTTGTATAAAAAAGCATGAGCTAGCAGTTAAAAACCTTTGGTTTATTTATAGAAAATGCTGGTGTTATGTTTACATTAAAATTGTGATTTTGTCTACAATTTTTTAAATTCCCCAAATTTTGTTTCTACAAAACATCTACAGCGAAAATAAGTTCAGCTGAATTTTTGTATGTCTCTGCATCATGCAAGAACCAACAATGAATTTTGATATTTAGATTCTGGACATAATTAAAATGAAAAAAGCTGTACATTTTTTAATAATATTAACAATGGGTGATGGGGGTGTTCAGGGGAGTGGTAAACAAAAAAATTACATATAGTTTTATTTAAAGTCAATGTACAGAAAAATGTTAGTTTTTGTAAATTAAAAATTAACCGCTAAAAATAATGTGTTGCAACTATTAATTTATATCAGCAAGATCTTGCTTTTATTTTACATCCAAATGATTTTTTTCCGATTAATAATAATGCTGATATTATTACTATCTGTCTATAACTTGATGGCCTCCCGCAGAGGAGCAGAATCGGCCCACTACTAGCCTTTTCAATAACACTTCATTATGTACCAAGCCCAGTGTACTAGTTAGTAGTAGTATATAATGAAATGTTATTGAGAAGGCTAGTAGCGGACCGATTCTGCGGCAGGCCATCAAGTTCTAGACAGACAGTAAACATTAGGAGACCTGATTGGAATCTAACTCAGTAAACCAACAGACTGTATGTACATGGCAGCAAGAAATCGCATTCAGAGATGGGTATTTTAGCTAGTTAGTTTTATTAAAAAAATTTTTTTTTTTTGAATATCTCAAGTGCATGTAAATGGTAGGTGTAGAAGTTTTCACCCCATTAAATAAAATTTGTGGTTTCTATATCATGTATGAACTTTAACAACAACTAATTAACTTAATTATTATTGACTAGCTCTGTTCCATTTAAAAACCATTTAATTTAAAAGTGTTGTTTTATTACAGGAATTTGATGATTATAGAGATGCTGATGATGCTGTTTATGAATTAAATGGCAAAGAATTGCTGGGAGAAAGGTAAGCGTTTACTAAAGAAAATCATTTTTGCAAATTATTAAAATAAATTGTTTGAATTATGCTTGTAAATGGTTTTCTAATATTAAACTTGTTGGTACCCTATGATGGTGCTCGTTTTTTTTTCTTCAGAAAATTGTAAAAAAAAATTTGCTAACATCAAAACAGTGTACACTGAAGAAATCTCAATCTACTAAAAATTATTGTTAAAAGGTTTTTAATGTTTTACTCGTATTAATTACAAACCGTACTTATTTTTCCATTCAAAATGCAACTTATTTGATTTTAACATTTAAAAAAGTTAATTAAATTGTTTACAAGCATAATTTTGTGTACTTCAAGGACTTCAATAAAAATTAAATGCATTATATTTTTAAATTGTTATAATTCTTTTGCAACATTAGCATTTTTTTCTATTATGTAAACTTATTGGTGTACATATTAAGTAAAGTTAATGCCCTTAATTTTACATCTGTTAAACATAATACTCAGATTTTACTACACGTTATTAATTCATTCATAATCAAGATCTGATTTTCATGTGCATTTGTTTTTATTTTTTAAGTTCTTGAAGTATAATTTTAATTTATTTATGTTTTTTTTGTTGAAACATTTTTGATGACAATTATTGAAGAAAAAAATTGTTGAAAAATGTGTTTCACGCATTGTTTATTTAATCCAGCAGAATGTACAGAATAAAATTTGAACTATAGCAGTACAAATAACGTATAATAAATTTAAATCTATCTGTGCATGTGTAATTTTATTTAGTAATTACAGAATTCCAGGTAGATTTTGTTGCTTTCTTTTTTATGGAAATTAGTGTTTCGTCCAGTTAATTTTCTGTTGTAGCTCATAAATTGTTCAAAAATAAAATAAAAGCTACATATTTTTTCCCTTTATTTTGTATATTCTGTGAAATTGTGAAAGTATTCTACTTTTAAAATATTATAAACGCTTTCTGTATTTGTCTTAAAAATAGTAAATTTTTAAAAAATACAAAAGGAGTAGTTTAATATTTACTACAAAGTTGTTATCATTCCTGTCAACATTTCTATTTATGTGCTGTTAGTTATTTTTTATGAGCATGTTTTTCATTATAAAATTATAACGACTGATGCTTATCCTCCAAAACTTTTTGAAAGAAAAATGTAATAATCTTTTAACTAAGTTTGAGTGTTAGTGGATTTTGCTACATTTATTTAAAATAATTTATGTACGTTTATATCATGGCCGCAGTTGACTGGATTTGTTAAAACTTTGTAGAAAATGCGTTAAGTGTTCCTTGTCTTAACATGCGAGAATTTTAAATAAAATATTATTGCACTTTTTAGTTGAAGTATGTACAGTTTTATTATAATTTAAGTTTCTTTAGCTGATAAATGATTGCATCGAAAATTTATGAGTTCAAAGCCAGCTGATTTAAATTGTTGTATCGTGAATGTGTGTTACATTTGCTAATGAATTCTTAAAATGCTAAGACATGGAACTTAACAAGTGAAATGAGCTATAATTAAAAATACAATTTAAATAAAATTGATTATAAAAATCTTTTAAATACAAGGCTCTTTAAATTTCCGTCAAGTAGTTTTAGTTGATAAAATTTTGTTAATGGGTTGTTGTTTTTTTTTGTTTCGTTAAGCCTTAACTATAATAATGACTAGTACTGATCAATGAAGTACGATAACTCATTTTTTGTTCGTATGTATGCAATACATTTTAATTGCACCATTACAAGTTAGGAAATGTTACACTTTGTTTATAAAAGTGTGATCAGTACTGGCGCAATTTTTGGAATTTATGGAATGACCGATTACATATCAGTGAGAACTTGGAACTATACTATTTTTCAGGGCTGATGAGCTCTGAAAGTACGCATTGCCCCCTATCCATTTCATAGCTAGCCAATGATTAGTCAGCAACGGTGCCAACACTTGCTCATTGCTCTGTTATATATTTTTGGTCTTTTAATAAAAATTATAACCTATGAACATAACAATCAGCTGATTATATTATAAAGTATCGCATGTTAACGCGCTCTATAATCGATGTGTTCAATATAAGATGCTAGACACGAGTGAACAACTGTGGTTTTTAAACGCATGCGTGTAATATTTGTCAGGCTGAAACATTCTTATAAATCTGACAACGCTGGCAAATGTTGTGATTGGTCTAAACGTGTGGAACAGGAGAGCTCATCAACCGTGGAAAGCATTATAGGTATTTTTTTACTATGGAATGACCACAGCCAAGTTTTCTGTTTGCTCAATAACACATTTGAGCATGGAGGAAAGAACGGAGGTTGCACTGTCATGCCAGCATGGGATTACAGTGAAAAAATCGGATGCCCACCGTAATCAGCTAAATATATATTTATGAAAAATCTATTGATAATTACACTACAGTGTCTAGACAATTTAAAAATCTTTGGTGACTGCTGACTAAATACTTGTTCTATTGTATCAGCCTGAATGCCGGTAGAACATTTGGTAAAAGTTAACTGTTTGAATAAAAGCTACCGAAAGCTCATTGTTATTAAGGAATCATCTGGCACCTATGTACTAACTGTTCATAGTTGTATTTCCTGTAAATGCACTGAAACAGTATAGTGGTAGTTGATTGCTGAGTTACTTTGATCTATAATTAAATATACTTAACTTCAGCATGTATGTATGTTAGTTTAGTGGCTGTGGTATCCATTATTTTTGTTAATGGTTCATCAACTACCAGTACTATCATGGGATTATACATAACGAAAATTTAAATAGTAATTTAATTTGAAAAACAATCCATTAATAGAATATAGAAGTTTTGTTTGAAAAGAAATTATTTTGTGATTAATTACAGTTTTTAATTTTTAAAATGTTTATTTTTTTATTTTTGTTCTTTTTGTTATTTTTTGACCAGCTGATATAATACTATTTATGTACTAAAGTGATGTTACAGTCGTAGTATCTGGTTGCCTGCAACCTTTGTGATGAGAGCTAATGGGGCCTCGACGTTTGCGTACTGGCTTTGGACTTGATGCTTTACTTTTACGTGATGATGAAATGGCCGTGCTGAATAAATTTGAATGCCTGCATGATGTGTCCTGTATGATTGTGGTTGTATTTGAAACAAGATCTTTCGCTAGTGCCATTGCTTAATCTTAAGATAGCTTGATTGCGTTTTATTTTGTTTCATACCTTCCCGTAAATATTCTCCTGTGGTTTCTAAAAAAAATTTTACATTATCAAAATTCTTTTATTTATTCCATTTGTGTAAAATAATTCCCAGAGCTGAAAACAAATAATTCATTTTTATTAACACGTTCAAGCGTAGTATAATACAAGTAGGCTGGACAACTTTTTACCCTTTATTTAAATAAGTACAGTACTATTTTCAAACTATTATGCAAGTATTTATAATACGAAGAACACATATCATGCAGTCCAAATTTCAAAAAGAAATACATTCATTTCAAATGTATAAAATAAACTCATGACTGTACCTTCTAGAAGATTATAGTTTTTAAATGTAGGTTATTTGTTGTGGAAGTTGTAAAAAGAACATTTTAGGTTTACTATCAATATGGTCGCTGTGTAAAATCAGAAGTTACTGATAGATACATCAGCATCAACCAGACTTTTGTGCCCAGTGTTAGACATATGCTTCCTTCATTACATATTTTTATTCTATTTTTGGCTCTCCAAATCCAGTTGTCTGTCTTATTCTTCATATAGTTGGTCCAAAATGCAAGAGGGTTTCTACGTGCTTGTCCATATTTTTCGTTGATTTCTATTTTAACAGTGCAGTCTGTATAAAATCAGCACCAATATGGTTTTGTAATGACCCACCAAAAGTATAAATCTTTTTATTTTTTGTTGGTCGCTGATGCTATTTGTCAATTAGTTGAAATTAATTATTAGAAAAATAGTATATACATCGAGAATAATGTATAGTTGACGCTCATACTGGCCAGGTTCCATGTGCCATATTATTAACACGCCTGTATTTAATGTTCTATAAGTCAGGCGCTTGTTTTTGAACTTTCGCTTAAGGATGCGCAGTGAAGGAAGTCTTCTGTTCATGGCTAAAAGTTGTGAGGGTAAATTCTTAGATAACTATGGAAATGGGAGACACTAATACATAAATAACGTAGTGGACATAATATTTATAATTTATTGTATACATTTCATGGCTGAAGAACACCCGTCAACGTCTAGTATAATCACTCTTGGCCTGAAAGAGTTGATAATTTTCAAAAAAAAAAAGTTTACTTTTTCTGTTTGGTTTTATAATGTTTTATTGATATTCTAATGTTAGTTTAATAAATTTTTCTACATTTTCAAATTTGTTTCAAGTTGATATTTCCAACTGGGCCACATTGCTATACAAACAATCATGGGGACATTTAATTTAGGATTTGTATAATCTTGACAATCAATATTAATGATGATTTCATTCTGGAAAAATATTTCATCATTTCTTTATTATTTTGTTATGTTTCATTGATATTCTGATATTTCATTTAACAAGAATTGTAATTCAAATTTAAAAAGTAGTAATTAGATGAGATAAGCATGGCACTCGGAAGGTTTGTTGAAGGCTTTACTGTTGTTCTGAACATGATCACGACAGTAAAGTGAGCTGGAGAGACTGTAGAGTGCTTAAGTTAATGGAGATGCATTGAGAGGTGTTGCGATGTCCGTATTATTGTTGTTTCTAGGGTAATAGTGGAGCATGCAAGAGGCACGGCAAGGCGAGGCGGTGATAGATATGGAAACAATCGTCGTCGTTCGTGGTATGACAAGTAAGTGAAATGAAACGACTTATTGTTGCAGAGTCTCTGTAGAGAAAGCGCGGGGGACGCCTCGCGGGAGCGATATCTGGCGGGGTCAGGGGCGTAGTCGTAACTCAGGGCCTCCCCCTCGCCGAACCAGCCCCCGTCGCGCACGGGACAGGTACTTCCCATCCCAACCCAAGTAATCATGAAATTTTTTATTATATTACTACTAATTTATTTAGTTTGTTACTTAAACGTTTGAGATTTAATGAATTTTTTTAATAATTATTTAGGAACGTACTGTATGTGATGATTTTACGATGACTTTATTAGTCATTTTTTCTTGAATACAGTAGTGAAATACAACTTTATTATATGTGGCATCAGTTTTGATAAACTTGAATTCCAGTTATATTGAATGATTGAAGCAAATTCTTATTTAAAATTGTAAATGGCATTGATAAATCTTGCCAACGATTTGGACGGACGAAATAGCATTTAACGGAAGATTATTATACCATTCATATTGACATTGTCAGTTGATTCTTGGTTCGTTAACAGATTTTAACTTTTAATAAGTTATTATTACACGAGATCATAAATGCTTTTATATTAATGATTTGATTCTCAAAAGAAGAAACATAAAAATTAATATATACATAATAATTGTTAATATAAGATTGTTTTAACAATTCCCAACCTGAAATTGTGGATGTACTTGTTCAATTTTTGAAATGTTTTGATTTCAGATGATGTTGGTAATGAGTTTTTCCAAATCATATGATTTAATAATGTATACAAAAAAAGTTTTCCTTGTTTTGTATTTGGGTTGGGAGTCTTCACGATTTTTGATTTGAAAGCCAGAAACAGACATATAGATAACTATTATAATGTTAAGCGAACTGCATGGTAGAATATGTAAATGACAATCATTTTTGAGTGATTATTTTCTTGATGTGTACAACAAATAAAGGATGAAATTGAAAATAGTTTGCTGATTATTATATTTTTTGAACATTATAAACATGGGTAATAAGGCAATGTGTTACCAGTTGACAGTGCGAACCCATACAGAATTTTATTTATACAGGTGTATATTTCTTTTGAAGTATTCACGCTGTGTTTGTTTGTAATTGTTATTGATGTGGAATGATGTACATAATATTCAGTTAAAAAAATTATCCTATGTAGATGGAATTTGCATGAAAATAATAAAATAGTAAGAAAAGTTAGAATAAATATTCTCGTTTTAAATTCCCTAAGTAATAATGGTTCTTTTTTTCAGGGAACCTGATCATCGAATTCAAGACAGGTGTGTGTTACTACTTTGATTTTGTCATTTTTATAGAGTAATTTTTATAAAAAGAAAAAGAAATTAAACTGCTTTTTGTGTATCAGTGAAATTTTAACGTATGTAGTTGTAGGTTTCTGTAAAATAACAATATCTGTAAGCAACAGAAATGAATTATTATCTTGTAAAATTTAAAATATGGCATTTTGTAAATCAAATAAGATATTCGATTTAGAGATGGTTTCACATTTCTTTATTACTCATATTTATTCGATCTGCATTTTGTTGTGTATTTTTTCTATTTAAATAGTGTATAATTATTATTACATTTTAATTAACTTTTTTTTGTACTGAATACGTATTTCAGTTAATTATTACCCAAATTGAGTAGTGTATGCAGTTTAGTAATGATAAGTCTGTGATGGACACTTTTTTAAGAACGTTCTTTTCCTATTGTAAAAACTATGAAATATATTAATCATTTTAATAAGATAACGTCAGATTTTACCCGATTGTGTGTTTTTTGTGTTTGTTACAAAGTAACAATCCAAAATATTTTTTAATGTGGAAGATCAAAGTCATTCATGAATTAAAAATTTCAAGATTTTGTTTTTAAATATTTAATAATTTTGATTTATAACCATGAGTTAAGTCCAGTTGACAGACAGTATAATTGAATTTTTATTAAAAAAAAATTTTTTGTCATCAGTCTCTCGACTGGTTTGATGCAGTTCTCCAAGCTGTTCTATCTTGCGCAATTCGTTTCATATCTACATACCTGTAACACCCTACATCTTTCGTAATTTGCTTTATATATTCTAATCTTTGCCTCCCTCTACAATTTACTCCCTCAATATTACCCTCCATTATTGATAGCCCAATACCTGGATGTCTTAGGATATGCCCCACTAGCCTATCCCTTCTTTTGGTAAGATGCTTCCATATACTTCTTTTTTCATCCACTCGCCTAAGAACCTCTAAATTACTTATTTTGTCCACCCACCTAATCTTTAACATTTTCCTATAACACCACATTTCAAAAGCTTCTATCCTCTTCCTTTCTACAGCCCCTATCACCCACGTTTCACTTCCGTATAATGCTACACTCCAAACATAATGTTTTAAGAAATTTTTCCTAATCTGTAAATCAATGTTTTGTAGTCAGTAAGCTGTTTTTCATTTCAAAGGCTTTTCTAGCTTGAGCAATTCTACTCTTGATATCACTTGTGCTTCTACCATCCTTTGTTATTTTACTCCCTAGATAGCAGAATTCCCCAACTTCCTGTATGTTTTCGTTGCCTACTTTTAAATTTCCCATCTCTTCTAAACCACTCTTGCTGCTGCACAACACTTTCGTTTTGTTCTTATTAATTTTCATGAAGTAATCCTTCCTCAAGATCTCATCCATTCCATTTAAGGCATCCTCTAGTTCATTCTTTGCCTCGGCTAATACTACTATATCATCGGCGAATCTCAGCATTTTTATTGTCTCTCCTTGAATTTTTATTCCTGCGTCAAATTTCTCCTTCACTTCATTTATAGCCTCTTCTATATACAAGTTAAAAAGTAGTGGTGACAAAGAACAACCTTGTCGTACACCTTTTCTTACAGCAGCCTCTTTTTCGTACCCCTCGATTCTCAAAACAGCCGTTTGATTCTTATACAGACTGTAGATAACTTTCCTTTCTTTGTATTTAATTCCTAGCCTTTTCAAAGTTTTAAACATTTTACTCCAGTCCAGATTGTCAAATGCTTTCTCTAAATCTACAAATGCCATAAAAGTAGTTTTATTTTTCTGTATCCTTTTCTCAATAATCAGTCTCAGAGCCAATATTGCATCTCGAGTTCCCATTCTCCTTCTAAATCCAAATTGGTCATCGTCCAATACTACTTCTACTCGGTGTTCTATTCTCCTGTATATAATTCTTGTCAGTATCTTAGATGCATGGCATGTTAGGCTGATAGTTCTGTAATGTTCACACTTCGCTCCTGACTTTTTTGGAATTGGAATCATAATATTTTTTTTAAAGTTCGATGGTACCTCTCCACTCTCATAAATTCTGCACACAAGTTTGTATAATTTGTTTTGAGCAACTTCGCCACATCGTAATAATAATTCCGATGGTATGTTATCTATTCCTGGTGTCTTCATATTCATATCCTTAAGTGCCCGATCGAATTCTTCTTGTAGTATAGGGTCCCCTCTTTGATCTTCTTCAACATCAGTTTCTTGTTCTATCGCATCATATTCTAATTCTTTTCCCCTGTAGAGTTGGTTTACGTATTCCTTCCATCTTTCAGCTCTCTCTTGGCCATTCAACAATGGTTTGCCACCTGCGCTTTGTAAATTAACAGCTTTCATCTTTCGTTCTCCAAAGTTTTCCCTTATTTTTCTGTAAGCTGCGTCCACTTTACCAACTGCCATTTTACTTTCAATGTCCGTACATTTCGCTCTGATCCACTCTTCCTTCGCTTTCTTACACCTTTTGTTTATGGTATTTCTCAATTAGCAATATTGCCTTTTACCTCTCTCGTCCTTTGCGTTTTTATATTTTCTTCGCTCATCCATCAGTTCTAAAATATCATTAGTAATCCACGGTTTCCTACCTCTTCTTTTAGTATGTCCTAACCATTCTTCCGCTGCTTTCACTACCACCTCCTTGAAGTTTATCCACTCCTCCTCTACACTTCCTGTGTCATTACCTCTTTCTTCTATCCCTTTTTGAATACTCTCCTGGAAACCTACCTGGTTGTCTTGTTCTCTTAGTTTGTCTACATCCCACCTAGCATTTCCCTGTCCCTTCTTCAGTTTTTTAAGTTTAAGCCTGCTATCCATTACTACTAAGTTATGATCACTCTCTATGTCTGCACCTGGATAGGCTTTACAGTTCATAATCTGGTTTCTGAATCTTTGTCTAACCATTATGTAATCTATTTGGTATCTTCCCTTGTCACCTGGCATCATCCAAGTGTATAACCTCCTTTTGTGATTCTTAAAAAGTGTATTGCCTATCACTAAATTATATTTGGAGCAGAAATCTACCAGCCGACTTCCTCTGTCATTTCTCTTCCCTAGACCATATTCTCCGACTATCTTTTGAATACTCTCAAACTACTGCATTCCAATCTCCCATAACTATCAAATTTTCATCACCCTTGACATATTTTATTACTTCATCTAATTCCTCATATACTTGTTCTATTTCTTCCTCTCTGTGTGAAGACGTAGGCATGTAGACCTGCACTATAGTGGTAGACTTTGCTTTCGTATCTACTCTAACCATGATAATCCTATCACTACACTGCTTATAGTAAGTCATTCTTTGTCCAATTTTTTTATTCATTACTAGACCCACTCCGCCCTGCCCTCCGATGGCTTTAGTGTTAATAACCCTATAATCCCCTGACCAAAAGTCTTGATCATCATCCCAGCGTACCTCACCAATGCCTACAATATCTAACTTCAACCTATCCATTTCCCTTTTTAAATTCTCTAACCTACCAGTTTGTTTTAAACTCCTAACATTCCATGTTCCAACTCACAGAATTTCAGAAACTTTTATTTTTTTGATGAAGTCCCCTCTGATAGTCCTCGCCCGGAGATCCGAATGGAGGACTAGTTTATCTCCGGAATGTTTTACCAGAGAGGACGCCATCATAAATTTTTCCATATTTTGAAGTTCTTGAAGATCTGCATATACTAAGTAAGCCTAACCAGAATCATACATGAAGGAGTTTCCTTACGATAATTCTAGTCAGACAGAAAAAGCTGTAGTTTACTGTTGCTTTCAGCTTTTTGGTTGGCAGACTGAGTGCCCCAAGCCACCGTCTGCCAGGGTGGAATGGGCAGCCCTTCCAGTTCCGTTCACCATGAGCCGGTTATCGTGCTGATGAGCGGTCACATGGTTACTAACAGGCCACACAACGTGAATGTATGGATAGGACACTAGCCTTCTATCCCGGCTGGTTCCCTTAAGCCTTTTGTAAAAGGAATTAAGGGGTCTCCTTCCAGTTAACGACAGAAGCCCTTTTATTAAATGTTAACCATATTTTAATGTTGATATATGATATATAATGAACAGCCAAAAACAAATTAAATATAACACTCACCTCAGAGTATTACATTTATTCAAGATCTTTTGTCTCTCTCAGATACATCATCAGGAATTAAATACACACATATAACATAAAACAATTATGGTCAAAGACCATATCAATTATTTTATATTTCACTAACCGTGCCGTGCGCGGTTATTCGGCCAAATAACCGCGCGCTGCACGGTTAGTGAAATATAAAATAATTAACTTGGTCTTCGACCATAATTGTTTTATGTTATATGTGTTTTGTGTGTGTATTTAATTCCTGATGTCTCGGAGAGAGATGAAAGATGTTGAATAAATGTAATACTCTGAGGTGAGTGTTATATTTAATTTGTTTTGTTTTTGGCTGTTCATTATATATCATATATTTAGTGGTGCAAACAAAGGAAATTAATTTTTTTAACATTTATTACATGCAACACAATTATAATAAATCTGTTTACTTTTTTTATACTATGTGAAAATGACACCACAGTTTTCTTTAAGAAATATTCTTTAATCATTTTATTAATATTCTCATTTGTTGCGATATTCTTGTATGTATGTTTTCTTTTATGGTATTTAAAAGGCATAATTGAAAAAAAAAATTTAATTTTTTCTAAATAACATGAAACTTTTTGCTGTACCGTAATGTCACTCAACTATCTTACCAGATGACAATGTATCAGTACTGGTAATAATTTAAAAAAAACCGTATCGTCAAAATTCTGCTTTGAGTTTTTCACTTAGCGGTGATAAGGTGATAATATGTTAAGCAACTATACTTTTTTGCTTAAATTTGGGGCTACTATACTTTAAATCATTTCCATTGATGTATCTGTAGAGAAGTTTAAGTAGCCCTATTTTAAATATTAACAAAATTCCTTGAAATTGTTTGTGGTAGTTTAAAAATTGGAAAAAGTGTGAAGAATGTTTATACTGCTGAATGGATTGTGTAATTTTTATTCAAAACTTTTATTTGTACTTATGGTAATAAATTTGGCTGCCCCATTAGTGTAGTGGTCAGTGCATATAGCTTCTATTCTTCCAAAGGTCCCAGGTTCAATTCCCTGTCAGGTCTGGCATTTTGTATGTTTAATTATGTTTTGTTAGGCTTATGTAGGGAGTCATGCCTCTACAAAACTAATTTTATGCAAGATTTATTATGAATAAGCTAGATTATTCATTTCTCTTTTTAAGTTTCCTCGTGTTAGGCCCAACATAAATCGTTTCTTCTATTGTTGAACCATCCATTCACTGTTTTTTCTTTGTTGGACTTTTAATTATAGCAGCCTACCATTCTCCATCTTACCTAAAATGCTTGTATTAAATTTTATTTCCTGCAGCTTTTGCATTCTACTCTACCTTCTTTCCATATTTCTACTGTTTAAACAGCCAGCATTGACAAAATAAGCATAATAATTTCTTACATACTTTGGAATCAATGACATTAACGGAAATAAATTCCAATGTTGTAAAAATTATATTTAAATGAAAATCAAAATTAGGTATTTGTGTTTTTTAAAGTGAATTAATTATTAAACTAATACCTCGATCGTGAAGTGGTAGCACACTAGCCTACAACATTAAGGTCCTGGGTTCAATTATTGGTTAAAGTCTAGAAATTTTCAAACATAAAAACTCCCACCGTTGTCGCTAATAACCGAGCTGTTGATGCCAACTTTAAAGGTAAAAAGAAAATTCCTCCTTTATTTCGGTTAACCATTATCTATATTGAAATATTAAACATGTCCAGGACACATCTATTTGGAGTCATTCATGCACGTATTAATTGGCATTATACTTCTGCATTTGTGATGCGTATGTACTAGCTCAAATAGAGGTAGGAGATAAGCAAATCTCCTAATTACATTCTACTTGCTTTCTAGTAAAATGCATTGATTGCAATGAGCTGGAAAGGATACTTTACCCTGACTTTTTCACAAATTGTGTGACGTGTATACTGCATTTTTCTACGCAGTGGTATGGTTTCAGTATATAAATAAAATAAAAACTAGATTACTGAAGTTTATTCTAATGTGATAGTTAAATGTTAAATTTTTTTTTAATGTATGTTTCAGATATGGACCACCGACACGAACAGAATATCGTTTGATTGTCGAGAATTTATCTAGCAGAGTCAGCTGGCAGGTATGAGAACTAATCTTAATTGAACATTAAATGATGATGACTGATGTCTTTATATCTGATGATACTGATGATGATGTTTAGATGTCTTACATGACAAGACTGTTGATGTCCGCTCTCCTTTGTTGGGATTTGTGGATAAAATGTGTATATGTGTAGGTGATATATAATTTAGAAATTTGTTGTTAATGTGTGTATTTTTTATTCTTTCCATAAAGAATTGTTGTTTCGACATGAGATTTGATTTATTATTTATCTTGCTGTTATTTAAGTGTTTTTTTATAAGATAATTTTGTTACGATGTATTTTGAATGATGGAAAGTGATGAATATGTGAAGATCAAGAAACTGGATTGCGATTGTGAAGAAATATTTTATACACTGTGGTTTTTCCGACTTTGACTTAACACTTTTGTGAATAGATGGAAAATGTTGTGGATTACTTTCGAAGATTGATTATAATGCGAGGCTTTATCAATGAGACATGAAACATATGGAAGAATAATGATGGAAAAACATTTTTTTTAAATTTCAAGATAAAAGAATGTAGATATATTGGCGGTAACATATTGAAGTGAAATTATTTTTGGAAGAAAACACTTAATTCAGATTTGGTGGAGCGTTCATATTGTAGTTGCAAGAAGTCCTTTATATTATTAAATTCTGAATATAATTCCAAGACAACTAAGAATGATGGCATCTATGTAACGTAACAGAAGTTGTAGAAAATTGATATAATTTTGTGTTTTCTTTAATTATATAGTTTGTAAGCTTAGTCTAGATAAATTTTTTGAGTATTTTATTATGAATTTTTGTGTCCTTGCTTTCTTATATTTAAAAAAAAATTGGTGTGACTGCAGCTTGCACTCCCCAGAGGACTAGCTACGAAACGGATGTGTTGCATTGCTGTATTATTCCAGTGTTACGCTGATATCCGTGTTGATGTGGAGATAATATTTCCTGCCTGTATTACGATCCTTTTGTTTGCCGCTGGAAAATGATTGGATTTTTTTTTTAATTTTATAGATGTTTTGATATGTGTGTGAGTTTGAATAGTGTAATTTTAGTTGTAAAACTTGTTAAATAATCCATCTGTGATTTTTTTAATAGTTTGTAAAGATTGTTGCATACATTTAAATAAAGATGATAATGTTTTTTTCTCGAAGAGCATAGTCCTCTTCGCGATGGGTGGACCACACTGACCTGTCTGATGGTACCAAAGGGCACATATACTCAGATGACTGACCGTTCCTTCCGTAATAGATCTGGGCTCCGCCCGTGACTGTGTGTGTGATCTCGCTCGCTCGCTCGCTCTTCTCCTTGTTGCTGGTCCTTTCACCCCAAGGATCAGAAACGTACCGTTCTAACCAGGGAAAGGCTTGGCAAGGATCCTCTCACTCTCATTCGGGACCTCTACTCCAACATTCCAGGACTAGGCAATGGCAGGCGCTTTTGGTGTGTGATGTCCACATTCTCTGGCAATGGTTATCCTTTCTTGTGCTGTTGGCCAATTGTGTTCCATTATCTGTGAGCTCACCTCTCGCGAGGCGAGGCCAAGGTAATTAAATGCCCATTTTTATAACTACTAAGCCTCCTACGATTCTTCTAAAAAAAAAGAAAAAAATTTTTCTATAGAAATGTAAAGATATCTGTTATTAAAGTATTAAAGTTTGGCAAAAATTTTTAAAGTTAAGAATATTTTTTCAATTTATTTAAAAAAAAAATTATAAACATTTTTAAAGAAAACCTATGGATTGTATTATTCATAATAAGTTTTATGTGAATAAATCAATTTATAGAAATTTATAAAGTTTTAAATTTTTACATGTTATAAATAAATTTTTTAGAGTTCTTTTCATTAAGATGAAAATTTATTTAAAGAAATATATAACAGATTTTTTTAAAAGGAGTGGATTAAAACTAATTGCCTATTTCTGATGCAGGGCCCCCATCAATTGAAAGTGTCATATTAATACAGGTATGACGTTTGCTATTTGGATATTGTTTAATCCCACTTTTTTTTACGACTGTACAATATATTTTGGAATATTGAGCAAATTATTTTCTAGTCTGTCATTTGAAATTGAGATTCATCGGCAACGATTGTATGGCAGTTATTTTGGACGTTATCACCTGTGGATGGATTATGTGTACGTTGGAAGTTGATGGAAAAAATCATTGCTGGGTGCTCTATGAACATTTTAAGGATGGCTTCAGTCCAATTCCGTTTGATATGCTAATTGAAAAAAGAGCCTCGTCCGTAATAGATTATGAAATGTGGATTGATTTGTCGATTAGAAGAATTTAATTTTATTGACGACAGCTACCGGATGATGTGATTTATGAATGAGAAAATGTTTCAACGTCGTAAAGAAAGCGGAAGCATAAATCGTTCCATTTGCCAGAGAAATGCCTCGCGTAACAAAACTACTGATGTGAAATGACTATTGCCCAGTTTTTCATCTGATTGCTGAAAAATTTGCTTAATTATTCCTTAATAATATATGTACATGTCGCATTCAAATATATATTTTTTTATTAAAAATGCAGAACGGAGGATTTTTACAAAATATTATAAATTGATTTTTGAACTTATTTTAGTTTTTTTTTTGTTAAGTTATTGATGTTTTTGCAAATAAAACCCATAAAGTATCTAAGTTAGATTTTGTTGTTTGTTTAAATAGTAGGCTATACATGTTCCCTTTGTAGACACTAGGTCCTGGGTTCAAATGCCTGGTACAATACTGTTATATTGTAACTTTATATAACTTTCTTAATCTTTATATTAAGATTTACTAGAAAGTTGTTAGTGTTTACTGTAGACCTTCAATTTGTGTAAATTTTTTATACATTTTAGAATAAATTTACTTGGGTCACTCGTTTTTGGACCATGACAATGATGCGCTGTGAACCAGAGGCTTTATTCTATATAAAATGTAACAGTGAATTGCGGTAGAAACTTGTGTAGATTATAAGTAAGTAGTGGCGGTAGCTTAAAAAAATTTAGGGCTCAGAAACTCGGGTCAGATGTTTAGGAACGTATTGGCAAATCTAAAGTGTTTCGTTTCTACATGGTACAGTAACTATAACTTTTTAGACTTAACATAAAAAGAAGAAAAGTGGTTGAACTAATTCAAACATTATAATTACTAGTTTTTTTTTGTGTTAAGTAACTAGGAAGTAAGCTATGTACAATTTTTTTTCATTCGTAATGTATTTAAAACAATACTTGTGTTTATATTACTATTTGGTGAATTATACAGGAACCTCTTTTAAGTTTTTTTAATATGTAGAAAGTTAATTGAAGGTAGTCTTTAATTCATATTATTTTACCAATGGTTTGTTAATAAATGTTTTTGCATTATTTCCTAAAATTGTATGAAAATTTTTCAGATTGTTACTATATGGGTTTTATTTTGTAAATCATTAGTATTTATATATTTAAAGAGACTTATACTTTTTAAAAAATTCATTCATTAGTTTTTAATGTGCTTATTTGCTTAAAAGGCAATAATCTTTTTAATTGCATTCAGTTTTATGGATGTACGTACGTATAATGGAAATGTCTATTGTCTAAAGTTGATTCTATTTGAATTGACCATGCTGAATGCACAGCCTCCATTCATTTGTTTGTGTGTATACAGACTCAGTAGTTTAGGATTAAAGAAATCAATTTAAATTTTAATGGGTTCGGTTAAGGTTAGATGTATGTTCATGAATTAAGTAACAGTCTACGGAATGAGTTTCTAATCTGCATAAATAATTTTTTCAGGATTTAAAGGATTACATGCGGCAAGCTGGAGAAGTGACATATGCTGATGCACATAAAGATAGAAGAAATGAAGGGTAATTGTCTTTAATTTATCTATTATGCGGAATTTTTATTTGCTGTATACCCTGAGTAAATGTAATATGGTTTCGTGTAGTAAAACATTTTTAATGTAAAACGCGTAACACGTATTTGTTTTCTCACAAGTTAAATAAAAGATTAATAACTCAATCATATTTACATCAAAACTTTTAATCTGGAGGTTGTATAAGTGTTGTTGTTTACATCGACAGCCTCAAGGCTGGTTTGAACCTCTAAAGGTTTTACTAAGTAAAAAGAAGAGCAAGATGGTTTATAATAGCTTTCCCTCACAGAATACAATAGTAGCTTAATGCTTGTCAGCTTGCTAGGCCCTTCGAAAAGCATAACTTGAAAAATGTCCACACTTTCAATTCAACGCCCAGCTAAATAAATTTTGAAGTTGTAATGATGAGATGATGCTTTACCATCTTTCGGGACTTATTGTCTGTGCTGACAAATTTTATACACTGAACAACTTCTAAAAGTTCATTTTTCACTTTATTTTTCTATCCATGCACTACATAATTGTTTTGAAAAGAATAGTAGTTTTGCTATGCGATGCAACTTGAATAGATAACTAAAGTATATTAAATGGATATAGAAATTCAATTCTATTATTTTTTACCTGTCAATGTATAACTTGCCTCATGCTATTTGCCTATTTGTAGCCATGAAGAAACTAATTTATACACAATGCTTAATAGCAGTTTTTATTTTATAACCAACTCTATGCTAGTATGTTCCTACGGTGTATCATTTTTTTTTTTTTTTTTTTTTGCTACTTGCATCCTGGAGACTCCAAAGGGAGTATAGGACATGTCAAGGTAAAATTGATGAACTGAAAGTTTATCACCAATGTGATACATTTACTACTTACCACCAAAATTTGTTTTTGCTACTGCTTACTTCAGTAGGCTTGTTATGAACCCTATTGAATTAAATATCACACACAATAACTAATAAAAATAAATCAAACACAATGATAAATTCATCACTTACCAGTAATTTCCCCCTACCACTGCTTAACTCAGCAGGCTTGTCAAGAACCCCTTTGTATCAAATTGTACACAATATTTGTTTAATTAAAGTTAAATACCAAAACTATTTAGAAAGGAATTCGTGCACACTGTAAAATGTTTCATCAATCAAATATTGTTTTAGCTTTTTTTAAAATGACTTAAATTGTCACAACTTTTTAAACCTTGAGGCAATTTATTGATGTATTTTCTACCTGCATAAGTTGGTTTTTGTTCAAACAATTTAGTGTTGTGATTAGCAACATAATAATCGATTCTGTTTCTTGTGTAGTGGTTGTGAACATCTAAATTCTGTAAAAAGGTATTTTTCTTTACGTACATTATCACTTCAAAAATGTACAAAGAAGGAACCGTGAGCAATTGCAGCTCTTTAAATAGTGATCTGCATGAGGTAAGGTGGTTGACTCCCATCATAGACCTAATAGCTTTTTTCTGTATTTTAAAAACTCTTTCCATGTTACCCTGTGATGAATTACCCCATACTAATATGGCATACCTGATATGAGATAAAATTAAACCATGATAAGCTGCTATAAGCAATTTTTTATCATTTAATGTGGCAATTTGTTTTAATGCAAATACCCCAGATGATATTTTACTACAAATTTGATCGGTGTAATAATCCCACGATAGGGTCCTATCTAGTGACACTCCTAGAAACTTCACTGTTTGCACGTGATCTAGGTTATTATTTTGTATCAAGACATCCACTTCTCTGTTTTCCCTTACATTGTGTTTGTTTTTGAACTGTAAGAACTGACACTTTTTCCCATTAACTGTTAACATTAATTCATTCAGAAATTGGACTACAGATTCTACGCTAATCTGTGTGTTCACTTCGAGACTATCTACCAGTAAACTTTTGTTTATGATTGAAGTATCATCAGCAAACAATAAAGCTTTACTGTTGGTTAAGATATCTGGTAATCTATTTATATACAACAAAAACAAAATGGGACCTAAAATTGAACGCTTTGGAACACCAGCTTTGACATCAAGCTTTTCAGACAAAATTTTTGTAAGTTTCCCCCTAACTACTCTAGTTCTTTCTACGCACTGTACTCTACCTACCAGATAAGACTGAAACCATTTTAGTTCTATGTCCCTAATACCTAATGACTCTAACATTTTCAACAAAATTTCATGATCAACACAGTCGAAAGCTTTACTGAGATCTAAAAACACAGCTAAGGCTTTCTCTCCTGCATCCAAAATATCAACTATCTGCTCAAAAAGTGAGACAATAGCAGTTTTGGTTGACTTAATTTTTTTGGAAACCATGCTGATCTTTTGAGATGATAAGGTTTTCAGTCAAAAAATTGATTAACCTAATGAACACTACCTTTTCAAAGATTTTGCTAATAGTGTTTAATATACTTATGGGCCTATAATTTTCAACTACTTGGGTATTGCCATTCTTAAACACAGGCAATATTTTACCTTCCTTCAGTTGCTTTGGAAATACACCTCATGCTGACCAAGCTTTTTATTTCTCAGATAACATTTTCATGTGGACTTGAAAATGTCCACACTTTCAACTCAATGCCCAGCTAAATTAATTTTGAAGTTGTAATGATGAGATGATGCTTTACCATCTTTCGGGACTTATTGTCTGTGCTGACAAATTTTATACACTGAACAACTTCTAAAAGTTCATTTTTCACTTCATTTTTCTATTCATGCACTACATAATTGTTTTGAAAAGAATAGTAGTTTTGCTATGTGATGCGACTTGAATAGATAATTAAAGTATATTAAATGAATATAGAAATTTAATTCAAATTTTTTTTTTACCTGTCAATGTATAACTTGCCTCATGCTATTTGCTTATTTGTGGCCATAAAGAAATTAATTTATACACAATGCTAAATAGCCGTTTTTATTTCTCAGTTAACATTTTCATGTGGACTTGAAAATGTCCACACTTTCAATTCAATGCCCAGCTAAATTAATTTTGAAGTTGTAATGATGAGATGATGCTTTACCATCTTTCGGGACTTATTGTCTGTGCTGACAAATTTTATACACTGAACAACTTGTAAAAGTTTATTTTCCACTTCATTTTGCTATCCATGCACTACATAATTGTTTTGAAAAGAATAGTAGTTTTGCTATGCGATGCAACTTGAATAGATAATTAAAGTATATTAAATGAATATAGAAATTTAATTCAAATTTTTTTTTTACCTGTCAATGTATAACTTGCCTCATGCTATTTGCTTATTTGTGGCCATAAAGAAATTAATTTATACACAATGCTAAATAGCCGTTTTTATTTCTCAGTTAACATTTTCATGTGGACTTGAAAATGTCCACACTTTCAATTCAATGCCCAGCTAAATTAATTTTGAAGTTGTAATGATGAGATGATGCTTTACCATCTTTCGGGACTTATTGTCTGTGCTGACAAATTTTATACACTGAACAACTTGTAAAAGTTTGTTTTCCACTTCATTTTGCTATCCATGCACTACATAATTGTTTTGAAAAGAATAGTAGTTTTGCTATGCGATGCAACTTGAATAGATAATTAAAGTATATTAAATGAATATAGAAATTTAATTCAAATTTTTTTTTTACCTGTCAATGTATAACTTGCCTCATGCTATTTGCTTATTTGTGGCCATAAAGAAATTAATTTATACACAATGCTAAATAGCCGTTTTTATTTCTCAGTTAACATTTTCATGTGGACTTGAAAATGTCCACACTTTCAATTCAATGCCCAGCTAAATTAATTTTGAAGTTGTAATGATGAGATGATGCTTTACCATCTTTCGGGACTTATTGTCTGTGCTGACAAATTTTATACACTGAACAACTTGTAAAAGTTTGTTTTCCACTTCATTTTTCTATTCATGCACTACATAATTGTTTTGAAAAGAATAGTAGTTTTGCTATGTGATGCGACTTGAATAGATAATTAAAGTATATTAAATGAATATAGAAATTTAATTCAAATTTTTTTTTTACCAGTCAATGTATAACTTGCCTCATGCTATTTGCTTATTTGTGGCCATAAAGAAATTAATTTATACACAATGCTAAATAGCCGTTTTTATTTCTCAGTTAACATTTTCATGTGGACTTGAAAATGTCCACACTTTCAATTCAATGCCCAGCTAAATTAATTTTGAAGTTGTAATGATGAGATGATGCTTTACCATCTTTCGGGACTTATTGTCTGTGCTGACAAATTTTATACACTGAACAACTTGTAAAAGTTTGTTTTCCACTTCATTTTGCTATCCATGCACTACATAATTGTTTTGAAAAGAATAGTAGTTTTGCTATGCGATGCAACTTGAATAGATAATTAAAGTATATTAAATGAATATAGAAATTTAATTCAAATTTTTTTTTTACCTGTCAATGTATAACTTGCCTCATGCTATTTGCTTATTTGTGGCAATAAAGAAATTAATTTATACACAATGCTAAATAGCCGTTTTTATTTCTCAGTTAACATTTTCATGTGGACTTGAAAATGTCCACACTTTCAATTCAATGCCCAGCTAAATTAATTTTGAAGTTGTAATGATGAGATGATGCTTTACCATCTTTCGGGACTTATTGTCTGTGCTGACAAATTTTATACACTGAACAACTTGTAAAAGTTTGTTTTCCACTTCATTTTGCTATCCATGCACTACATAATTGTTTTGAAAAGAATAGTAGTTTTGCTATGCGATGCAACTTGAATAGATAATTAAAGTATATTAAATGAATATAGAAATTTAATTCAAATTTTTTTTTTACCTGTCAATGTATAACTTGCCTCATGCTATTTGCTTATTTGTGGCAATAAAGAAATTAATTTATACACAATGCTAAATAGCCGTTTTTATTTCTCAGTTAACATTTTCATGTGGACTTGAAAATGTCCACACTTTCAATTCAATGCCCAGCTAAATTAATTTTGAAGTTGTAATGATGAGATGATGCTTTACCATCTTTCGGGACTTATTGTCTGTGCTGACAAATTTTATACACTGAACAACTTGTAAAAGTTTATTTTCCACTTCATTTTGCTATCCATGCACTACATAATTGTTTTGAAAAGAATAGTAGTTTTGCTATGCGATGCAACTTGAATAGATAATTAAAGTATATTAAATGAATATTGAAATTTAATTCGAATTTTTTTTTACCTGTCAACGTATAACTTGCCTCATGCTATTTGCTTATTTGTGGCCATAAAGAAATTAATTTATACACAATGCTAAATAGCCGTTTTTATTTCTCAGTTAACATTTTCATGTGGACTTGAAAATGTCCACACTTTCAATTCAATGCCCAGCTAAATTAATTTTGAAGTTGTAATGATGAGATGATGCTTTACCATCTTTCGGGACTTATTGTCTGTGCTGACAAATTTTATACACTGAACAACTTGTAAAAGTTTATTTTCCACTTCATTTTGCTATTTATGCACTACATAATTGTTTTGAAAAGAATAGTAGTTTTGCTATGCGATGCAACTTTAATAGATAATTTAAGTATATTAAATGAATAAAGAAATTTAATTCTATTCTTTTTACCTGTCAATGTATAACTTGCCTCATGCTATTTGCCTATTTGTAGCCATAAAGAAATTAATTTATACACAATGCTAAATAGCAGTTTTTATTTCTCAGATAACATTTTCATGTGGACTTGAAAATGTCCACACTTTCAACTCAATGCCCAGCTAAATTAATTTTGAAGTTGTAATGATGAGATGATGCTTTACCATCTTTCGGGACTTATTGTCTGTGCTGACAAATTTTATACACTGAACAACTTGTAAAAGTTTATTTTCCACTTCATTTTGCTATCCATGCACTACATAATTGTTTTGAAAAGAATAGTAGTTTTGCTATGCGATGCAACTTGAATAGATAATTAAAGTATATTAAATGAATATAGAAATTTAATTCAAATTTTTTTTTTTACCTGTCAATGTATAACTTGCCTCATGCTATTTGCCTATTTGTAGCCATAAAGAAATTAATTTATACACAATGCTAAATAGCCGTTTTTATTTCTCAGATAACATTTTCATGTGGACTTAAAAATGTCCACACTTTCAACTCAATGCCCAGCTAAAGTAATTTTGAAGTTGTAATGATGAGATGATGCTTTACCATCTTTCGGGACTTATTGTCTGTGCTGACAAATTTTATACACTGAACAACTTCTAAAAGTTTTTTTTCCACTTCATTTTTGAATCCTTGCACTACATAATTGTTTTAAAAGAATAATAGTTTTGCTATGCGATGCAACTTGAATAAATAATTAAACTATTTTAAATTAATATAGAAATTCAATTTTATTATTTTGTTCCTGTTTTCTATAAAATATATAAGATCCTTATTCTAGCATCTTAAAACATGTTAATATAATGAATAGGTAGAAACATTTGTTCAAAATGCACATATGATGAAAACTTCCTTGGTAGGGACATCTGATTAAAAATCATTGATGACCAATAACCAGTGAGATAGTACATTATTCTGATGTGCTTCTAAATGCATAATAATTTTTTAAAAAAAATTATTACATTGACAAAAGAAACTGTATAAAATATTCAGGTGGATTGTTGTATAAATGACAGAAAGCTGTTGTTATATTGTTTTTACATTGTGTGTTAATTCAGTTTATTTTTACATAAATCTTACAATAAACATTTGTGTTTCAATTTATTGAATACCTTTTAAATTAGAAGTTAAAATGATGCTTGACCATCTTTCGGGGCTTATTGTTTAATGCTCATATCATTTCACGCTGATCAACTTCTAGACTGAAATCTTTAAAACAATCATATTATGTAGTTGCTTGTTTTATATTATGAAATATTTCTTATTGTAGTCTTATCAAAATTTATCATTTTTGTGTAAATTGGAACAATATGGCCAGTGGGTGGTTGTTTTTATTGTAATTTGGGGGTTGATAGCGACTTAAGCTGGAATGAGGAATTGGAACAATATGGCCAGTGGGTGTTTGTTTTTATTGTAATTTGGGGTTGATAGCGACTTAAGCTGGAATGAGTAATTGGAACAATATGGCCAGTGGGTGTTTGTTTTTATTGTAATTTGGGGTTGATAGCTACTTAAGCTGGAATGAGTAATTGGAACAATATGGCCAGTGGGTGTTTGTATTTATTGTAATTTGGGGTTGATAGCGACTTAAGCTGGAATGAGTAATTGGAACAATATGGCCAGTGGGTGTTAGTTTTTATCGTAATTTGGGGTTGATAGCGACTTAAGCTGGAATGAGTAAAGTGCACACGTGATGATAAATTCCTTGGTAGGGACATCTGTTATTTCAATGATGAATTTAAATACAGTGAGATAGTAAAAATCTGATGTGCTTTTAGGGAGAATTAGTGCATTTTGCTGAGAACCGCGGAACAGACTTGCGAACTCAGGCAGAAAGTTTCGTTCCTCGTCTTTCCCATCATGTACAGTCACATAGGCCTAAGTAAACAATCCTGTGCTGCATCATGCATTTAATCAGTATTTACAAAACCCCTTAGTTTAGCATGAGCCATACTGTACCGCTGTGACCGCAACGTCTGGTTCACAGCTCTTGGCAAAATGCAAAAGCTCTAATATCAAATAAAAATTACATGTATTTATAAAATTCTTGCATACATTTTTAAGTTGTAATGTTTAAGCATCTTTTGGGACTTATTATCTAATACTTATATTATATTGCATTGAACAACTTTTAATCTACAATTTTAGACCACAATTTTCATTCAATAAAATATTAATTGAGTGCCTTTGTCAGGTAGTGACTAGTGTTAGCCTACAAAATGGAAGGTCGTGGGTTTGGTTCAAAGCTAGGGTTTAGCATGAGCCATACTGTACCGCTGTGACCGCAACGTCTGGTTCACAGCTCTTGGCAAAATGCAAAAGCTCTAATATCAAATAAAAATTACATGTATTTATAAAATTCTTGCATACATTTTTAAGTTGTAATAATGTTTAAGCATCTTTTGGGACTTATTATCTAATACTTATATTATATTGCATTGAACAACTTTTAATCTAAAATTTTAGACCACAATTTTCATTCAATAAAATATTAATTGAGTGCCTTTGTCAGGTAGTGACTAGTGTTAGCCTACAAAATGGAAGGTCGTGGGTTTGGTTCAAAGCTAGGGTCTGGAAATTTTAATACATTAAATCCTACCGTTACAGTACTTTAAACCCTGTAATCACCAATGACCAAGCTTTTGATAAGATTTTTAAAAAAATTGTTTTAATTTGATTAAACAACCTTATTAGTAATTTGCCATTTTCATAGTCCTGTATGGTTTGCATTCTATTCTTCAAAGCAGAGCTCTTCAATTCTCATCCAGGGTCTAGAAAATTATTATTTAACAAGTTGAAACCCAGCCTCCCTTAACCCAATGTAGTCGCTAATAACAAAGCTGTTGAGGTGACTTAACAAAATTGTAAGAATTATTAATAACTTCTTTAAATTAAGGTGAATAGTATTTTGATAAAGCTGAAATGATGTGCACATATGATGATAATTCCTTGGTAGGGACATCTGTTATTTCAATGATGAATTTAAATACAGTGAGATAGTAAAAAATCTGATGTGCATTGGGTAATTTAGCATGAAAATTTCATTTTTTGAACAATTTTTAGTTGCTATTAAAATTATAATGTACATTTTGAAGTTGTAATGATGCTTCATAATCTTTCGGGGCTTATTAAGTTGTGCTGACAAATTTTCACACTAAACAACTTTTAAAGTGTTTCTCTTGTAAGGTTAAGATTTTATTTATATCAAGAATCATAAGGTTTATTGATAAAGAGGTTGTTTGCCTTGTTTTCTATACTGGATCTAGAAGTATTGACTGCTCATCAATGTATGTACTTATAAAATGATTTTTATTTTCCTTCATGTGATGACATTAAGATTCATGAATGTAATGAAATATGGTACTTTTTGAATTATTTTTTTTTACATTTAACTGTATTACACAAAAAAAATGATTTTTATTTTCCTCCATGTGATGACATTAAGATTCATGAATGTAATGAAATATGGTACTTTTTGAATTATTTTTTTTTTTACATTTAACTGTATTACACAAAAACCTTATAGTGTACATTTTGAAGTTGTAATGATGCTTTACTATCTTTCGGGGCTTATTGTTTAATGCTGATATCATTTCACTCTTAAAAACTTCTAAACTGAAAATTTTAAAACAATCATATTATGTTATAGCTTGTTTTATATTATGAAATATTTCTTATTGTAGTATTATCAAAATTTATCATTTTTGTGTAAATTGGAACTATATGGGTGGTTGTTTTTATTGTAATTTGGGGTTGATAGTGACTTAAGCTGGAATGAATTATGTGCACACGTGATGATAAATTCCTTGGTAGGGACATCTGTTATTTCAATGATGAATTTAAATACAGTGAGATAGTAAAAATCTGATGTGCTTTTAGGGACAATTAGTGCATTTTGCTGAGAACCGCGGAACAGACTTGCGCACTCAGGCAGAAAGTTTCGTTCCTCGTCTTTCCCATCATGTACAGTCACATAGGCCTACGTAAACAATCCTGTGCTGCATCATGCATTTAATCAGTATTTACAAAACCCCTTAGTTTAGCATGAGCCATACTGTACCACTGTGACCGCAACGTCTGGTTCACAGCTCTTATGAAAATGCAAAAGCTCTAATATCAAATAAAAATTATATGTATTTATAAAATTCTTGCATACATTTTTAAGTTGTAATAATGTTTAAGCATCTTTCGGGACTTATTATCTAATGCTTATATGATATTGCATTGAACAACTTTTAATCTAAAATAGATAAGAACACAATTTTCATTCAATAAAATATTTATTGGGTGCCTTCGTGAGGTAGTGACTAGTGTTTGCCTACAAAATGGAAGGTCGTGGGTTTGGTTCAAAGCTAGGGTCTGGAAATTTTAATACATTAAATCCTACCGTTACAGTACTTTAAACCCTGTAATCACCAATGACCAAGCTTTTGATAAGATTTTTAAAAAAATTGTTTTAATTTGATTAAACAACCTTATTAGTAATTTGCCATTTTCATAGTCCTGTATGGTTTGCATTCTATTCTTTAAAGCAGAGCTCTTCAATTCTCATCCAGGGTCTAGAAAATTATTATTTAACAAGTCGAAACCCAGCCTCCCTTAACCCAATGTAGTCGCTAATAACAAAGCTGTTGAGGTGACTTAACAAAATTGTAAGAATTATTAATAACTTCTTTTAATTAAGGTTAATAGTATTTTGATAAAGCTGAAATGATGTGGCACATATGATGATAAATTCCTTGGTAGGGACATCTGTTATTTCAATGATGAATTTAAATACAGTGAGATAGTAAAAAATCTGATGTGCATTGGGTAATTTAGCATGAAAATTTCATTTTTTGAACAATTTGTAGTTGCTTTTAAAATTATAGTGTACATTTTGAAGTTGTAATGATGCTTTATAATCTTTCGGGGCTTATTAAGCTGTGCTGATAAATTTTCACACTGAACAACTTTATATCAAGAATTAAAAGGTATATTGATAAGAGGTTGTTTGCCTTGTTTTCTATTCTGGATTTAGAAGTATGACTGCTCATCATTGTATGTACTTATAAAATGATTTTTATTTTCCTACATGTGATGACATTCAGATTCATGAGTGTAATGAAATATAATACTTTTTAAATTATTTTTTTTACATTTAACTGTTTTACACAAAAATCTTATAGTGTACATTTTGAAGTTGTAATGATGCTTTACTATCTTTCGGGGCTTATTTAGCTGTGCTGACAAATTTTCACACTGAACAACTTTAAAGTGCTTCTCTTGTAGGGTTAAGATTTTATTTATGTTAAGAATCAAAAGGGTTTATTGATAAGAAGTTGTTTACCTTGTTTTATATACTGGATTTAGAAGTATGACTGCTTATCAGTGTATGTACTCATAAAATTATTTTTATTTTCCTCCCTCTGATGACATTCAGATTCATAAATATAATGAAATGGAATTTTTAAAAGGTTTTTTTTACATTTTAACCGTTAATCATGAAAAGCTAATGCTGAGTGTGTTGTGCTTTCTGTTAAATTGTTCTAAATGACTATAGAACCTTAAAAATTTGTCATAGAAATATGGTAGGTACAGTAATCAGATGAACTGAAGTCTCGTAGCCGTGGAATTGAGAGAATGCATAACGCTCTCTCTCGCACAAGCCATACCCGCCATTCCAATTACATTGTGTAATTTTACTCATTGTTGTAAGTAAGCGTTTATGCACGCAGTAAACTAACAAGCAAGATACAGACTGTAATATGTTTTCAGATTTGTATTATTATGGTAAAGACATTTGGGCGTATGCGTAGTTATGCCACATATCTCCCTCTCACTCGCTGGGCTATGGGACATTAATTCATCTGATATCTATTTTGACACTGATAGTGCAAAAGGAAACTGACATTTTGTTATAGCTTGAACTACCATATTGAATGCAGTCAATTTTAACTTGGCCTTTTTTTTGACAATTTAATTTTTTTATAAGGTAGTAAATAAAAAATTCTCTTTGTTTTTGTTTCTAGGGTTGTGGAGTTTGCAACATATTCGGATATGAAGAATGCTTTGGATAAACTGGATGATACCGATCTTAACGGTAGGCGTATAAGACTCGTTGAAGATCGCCGGCGGTCACGACGTTCACGATCTTCTAGTTCTCGGTCAAGATCACGTTCCAGGTCTCGCTCTCGGCGCAGATCACGATCAAGGTAATTTTGCGTAATAAATATTAACGATGTAATTTGTTTGAAAATTGATAGTTAAACCAAATCACAGTATTTGTGAATGTTTTGTTCTAGTGACGAATCAGTATGTGTTTGTTTTTCATATTCATGTATATTGTCATGTCTTGTATCACGAGTATTTTTTTGTTGTCTCATGAATCTTTTAAATGAGTGAATGTGAAATTTGTTTTTATACATTGAATTGAAAAAGTTGTGATGTCTTAAAATATTTTGTACTAGCATGATCATCATCGTCGCATGCTCTGCTTTTTGCTCTTTCAGTAATGTCGAGTGATTTAACGTTCTTAATTGATAAAACGTCAGCAAAATATGCATTTGTGTTTTGTTTAGAAGTTGTATTAACTGGTTAACATGTTCAGGATAAAAGATGTATTGCCTAAGCGTCAGCTGTGTGTTAATGTGCAGGGTGAAGAACAAGAGTTATGTTTCATCTGTAATTTCAATCAATCAGTAGTAATGTGTTAATACGGTTTCGAAAACATTATTAACCATAAATCCAACAGAAAATAAGTTTCTTTTGTGACTGGTTTTCAAAGTAGTTTGCTTGTGACTACTAACTTAATAGTAAATCTTAACACTGCTTTTTAGAACATGTTGTAGTAATTTTGTGTAACATTTAAAGATAATTAGACAGTATCAAATTAACATTAAATAGTGTTTTCTAGTAATGGCATTAGTGTTATAGTTCTTTTTGTTTTGGTGTAGTATTTTTATAAGAACAATGTTGTTGGCTTCAGTGAAATGTTTCAACATGAAAAATTACAAAACAGTTCTAATTCTGAAATGCCATTAAATTAAAGCAATGAAGTTTAATAATTATTAGGTATATAATGAACTTGCACTTTATTATTGAAAGATAATGCGGGTTGCATGTTAAGTAAACATTTAAACTAATTCCACGGAGCTGGTGGTAAGATAACTATCAAAAATTTTCGCTAAATGTGAGGTAGATATTTTCCAAAGAGTATTTTGTGACTAAGGGTTATTTTAAAATGCAGTTAAACATGTTTGTGCCAGTTGATGACCGCATCATTGTATGAACCCACTAGTTTTTTTTTTTTTTTTTTGTAGCCTTTAGTTAAAACTCTGATACATTCGCAATTACCTTATGTTCTAAAGGCCAATCCTTATAAGTGCTACAGGGGATAAGGTTGTCAAGTTACCTGTTGCCAGGAATTTTTAAAATATTTTTGTTAAGAACTAGAATAGAATTATTCAGATCTAAAATTTGTACATTATTTAATTAAGAAAATAAAATAGTTAGTTATGAAATTTTTAAATAAAACAGATGGTTTAAAACGGATAAATAAAACAGACATGGTTTGAATCGATCGGTGTCACTACTAAATTTTTCAGTGCGGCAAGCCTATGTTTTGGTTATTTTTGTCTTAATTCTCAAAGAAAATTTTTGTTTAGGTTAAATTAGTTTCATGCATAATCATTAGTTTTATTGACAGAACAAATAATTAGACAATTTTAAAAGCATCTTTATGAAATTTTGGAATCTATTATTTACATATGATTGATCCATTAATAGCATACAATCATGATTTAACTTTTTTTACGAAATATTTCACATTTAAAAGAGGTTCATTATGACTAGGTTAGACGTCATAACCGGATTTTTAACAAGTCATTTAAAATATGATGTGTAGGTTATGGTACACAAGACTGACTGCTAAAGGAATTTGGGTTAAGTACAATTTTTACTCAAAAAGTAAATAGTTTAAAATAACTGGAATTAAAAGTCCAAAGAGATACTAGTGCTGATCTTGTTACAGTCGTGCAATTCCTGCTACAGAGTCAGAGCAAACAAAGCGCAGGTGAGTCCCATTTATCATTGCTAGGGCTTTTCCATGATTTTCTAATGGGTATTTTATCATTTCTCCCTTTTTCCTGCATAAAAAGTGTTTTTTCTTGAAAGTAAATCTAATTTTTAACAACATATTCAATAGCGATAGAATTAAATTTGTCTGAGACATGTAGTTACTTTTTTCTCGTTATTGTTTTTTTACATTGTTAAAGTTGAAACGTAAAAATCAGACCAATTTTTTTTTTAGTAAAAGTGAAAATAATTTGAGTGTCATTCGCTTGCTTATAAAAATATTTTTAATATATAGTTTCAATTAATTCTCTATAATTTTGCAAGCCCTTGTTTTGTGTACTGGTTTTTAAATGCTTATTCCAAACGTTTTTGGTGATATTTTTTTTTAATGTTTGATTGCTTTGCATGTTCATTTTTGAGTGATAACACGACAGTTTTTTAAAATTTTCATAGCACTTTTTTCTGTATTTAATAGAGTATGCGTGTGTGTATTAAATGACTTGCTTACTGCTTATTGTATCAGTTATGTTACATATCGCAAATGAATTGTGTGAAAGTGATATGTGTGTGTGTGTATTGTTTCACAATAATTCTGGGTTTTTTTTACATACGGAATAAACATATGTGTTTGTCTTATCTTGAACAGAAAAGTAATTATGTCTTATCTTTTATTTCCCACACAGTGTTCAGCGATTATTAATAAATTTGTGATTTTTCAGTGCATTCTGTGGAAGAATTGAGCAAAAAAAAAATTAATTTAATTTTTATGAGGATTAAAGTACCGTAAAAACTTTTTAATACAATAATGATCATTTTGTTTGGCTATTGTTTAGTATTGATTGTATTATTGGTGTTTCAGCTTGTTTAAGACAAAAGTATACAGTGGTAAAAACCTTTTGTTTTTCTTTATTCTTTTATTGAACATTTTCCGATCCACAAGACAAACTTGGTTGCATATTAATGTGTTGGCAAAATAAATAATTCGGTAACCCTTAAACTCTTGATATTTGGTGGAGGGAACTTGTTTAACTGCAAACAATAAAATGAAATATGGCGGGTTGTTAAGCTCAGCTCGTCAAATAGAGAAATTAAACTGTCAGTTTTAGCACATGATTAATTTACATAGAGCACAGGTTTGTCAGTGACTTTTATTTGCCATTTCACTGAAGAAAAAATTTTATAAATGTTTAGTCGAAATATTCTAAATTTCTTCCTTTTTCTATAAACGATGTCACCAGTTTTACCAGTTACTGTATAATAATTACAAAAATTGGAAATTATACCGGTTGGAAGGTGCTTTTTTACGCTTTACTAAACCATTAACTATGAAACTCTTCTCACGTGTAAGCTGTTTGAGAAGTTGTTTTCAATTGTTTTAAAATAAAACTGCATCCCGACTGAGGTATCACTGGTTTCTGCCAGCCGCATTGGCGTAGTTGGTAACATGCGGTCTTGTGTTCGAATCTCATTTAGGCACGGGCATATTTTCATATGTTATAAAAATCATTTCATCCTTCTTAGTCTGCATTAGCAGTAATTGCATAACAGTCAGACATTAAACAAAAAAAAGATGTCGTCTGGTCTTAAACATCTTGTGCGCTTTGTATTTTGGTTTTTTTTCTAGGCAGTAGGCAGTCGATCAGACGTAATTGGCTGAACAATTGAAAGAATTAAGTAAATCGTTATGATCTGTTCTTGTTGTATAATTAAGACAAAAACTGTTGTTTGCTCTGTTTAGGTCTCGCAGCCGTCGTAGTTCAAGAAGCCATAGTAGCCGATCAAAGTCAGGTGCACGTTCCAAATCTCGTTCACGATCAAAATCTCGATCCAAGTAAGTACACAGATTTTTTACGAGTTCTGTGTGTTGGGTTTTTAAATGTTTCCATTTATCTCTAGATTGGCTTTTATACTAATATTGTTACGTTTTCTATTTCAGATCTAATGAACGGAGTAGATCACGATCTCGTTCTAGGTCAGAAGAACCTAAGAAACGCTCTAAATCAAGATCACAGTCAATTTCACAACAAAATTCCAAGTCTAAGTAAGAATATGCTTTTTTATTATATCTTGTTTGTTTTTAATTCAGTTTTGAAGTTCCTTTTATGTGTCGTACTATTCCAGATTTAAAACAAATAACTTTTATGTAGAGGAGCTGATTATAGGTAGGAAAATAATAATTTTGGGTAGTTCATCGATTGAACCCTGCGGTGTTAGTGAGTGATGGTTGATAGTGTGTAATAATTATTTTTACAGTTTTTGTGATTTTTCTTTCTAGTTTGATGTTGTTTTTGATAAACTTTTGTATTGATAAGTACTAGCCTTCTGCTTAACCTTTTTCCTTATGAATAAGTTTTTGATTTTCGCTTGATATTTTTTCGGGGCTTATTTCTTTATTGGTTTATTAGAAAAATCTCTTGTCAAGTTGCAGGACATTAAACACTTAAGTTTATTTCGGTATATGGAGTATTTTAATGAGAGCAATTAGATTCTATATATTGTTATTTTGGGGTATCACGTGATCACTAAATTTTCTTTTAAAATAAATTGATGTGTGCCTATTATTTATTTTTCAAGTTTTTATTGGTTTTGACTTAATTTAATATATTATGTTATGTTAGTACATAGTGAGGTTACTGCTCTTGTTCATAGTTGATCCAGTTCTTTTTTGCGTGGTTTTCCCATTAAGGCTGTTGAAAATGTTACACACAGACATTTCAAGAATTATTGGCCCTCATGAATTTTTTTGGTGTTTGTAATAATATTATGAATGAGTGATGTCTTGAACAGAAATAGTGGGATACCAGCTGCGGAAGGATCTGGTAAACTGAATGAACAAGTACAATTAATGCTAGTATGTTATATTCTCTTTATTTTTAATTTAGAATGAAATAAATATTCTGTAAATACAAATACAAGTAATTTATCTGTACAAAAATAGCCAACCATTTTTATTAAAGTTTGTACAAATAGAAGAAGAAAATGCTTATCTAAACACAAGACTTATGTTCACTTATGTGGACATTTTTCTTTAGCCATACAATAAAGTTCTAGAGTTAAAACATACCTTTTAAATACGCCACATCTGCGGAATGTAATGAATATAATATGTGGTATTGGCATGATTATGCTGTCAAGCTGCACGTAATACCAATTTTAGTACAGTTTGGAGGTGGGTAGTAGTTCTTGTCTTGCTGTGATTTGGTTCACATAACTTAATTATTTTGAGTTGAGCAATTGTCACCAATTAGCAACATTAGTGGCCAGATAAAACGTTTGGGTTGGGTCTGAGAAGGGTCATTTATGTGTATTTCTGCCCGGGTGGACAGATCAGGGTCAGTGAATACATTTAGGAGTTTGTCTCAAAGTAGACCAGTGTAGGTTACAGAGATTAATTGCTGCTGTGTTAAGTTCCAAAACATCTTTGTTAATTCTCTTGTGGATCCAGTTGGTCGGAGTTGTAGAATGCAGTGACTATCAGCTCAGTGCACTGGTCTTGTGTAGTCACTAAGAGTCCTCTGGCAGGAGACAGCCTCTGTTTTGGTGACAAAGGTCAGGAGAAGTATTGAAGGTTGGCAACACGGTAACTAATTAGGTGGTGCGGCGATATTGCTCTATAACCCGTGAAATTGACAAGCTTTCTTTCAATCTGCACTTCACCTTCATTTTTTGATGACCATAATTTTAACCCTTTGAGACTAGAATTTTATCCCTGGTTTAATACAGTTGGTTTCAACTTATTTTTTGTTGAAAAGAAAGCCAGCCGTACTTCTAACAATAATTTTGTTTTAAATTGTAGCTTCATACATTGTCTGTTCTCCACATACAAGTTCCAAACAGTTTTGGGTACATAAATTTATAGCATAAACAAATTTAGCAAGCAAGATAGTGCCTGGGTACAAATTACATTTATTTAATCGTTAAAACAGAAATATTGTTAAAAATTATGTTGTTTGTGGATTCTATTATGTGAAGTACATAAAAAAATTGCAATGTGATATGTACAAATGCACTCTGGTACAGTCTTTTGTCATATTAAACTAATATTAATGTATATTATATTGGACTCTGTCTTGAAAATGTTAAATAATTTAAAATGTGTCTACCGAATAAAAGAAAGATAAAAATTATCTACAACTTTCTGAATCCATCTTTGATAACTGAATTTTTTTTTTAAGGAAGTTTTGATGTATTGCTGAAATGTTGATCTATAATAAATTAGTAGTTACCATGTTTACTGACCTGTTTTGTTTTTTCCTTAGGGAACGATCAAGGTCTCAAAGTAAAGAGAAATCTAAATCGAGAAGTCAATCACCAGAAAGAAACGGTGATCAATCACCGGAAACTAAAGAAGATGATTAGGCTGGAGAGTTTTGCTTTTTTTTATCATTGATTGTACTAAATTTAGTAATATAATATTGATATGATTAAATAATATATTCAGTAACTTCCATTACAAATTATAATAAATAAATATGCCTGGTTAAGTGTTAGTCGTTGTCTGGTTTTTGGGGAGACGTATGCTGGTTGCTTGGGTCCATTACGAAGAAAGAAGGCTTTCTCTAAATGATATTGATGATTTTAGAGATAGATAATGATAAAAGATAGCGATGATCTTGATAGATGATTTGTGGTGTGTGATGAGCATTTGGGGACAATATTTCTTTTATTAGTTGGTGTTGCAGTTTTTATAAATGGACAATGATATGCGATTGTATAATATTGTATTATTTAATAACGGATGAATGAAGAATAAAGGAAATATGGTTAACTCCATTTATTTGATTTTGTAGTAGTTTGTTTTGTTTAAATCAACAATCAATCATATTTGATGCAATCTGTAATATTTTTTATGTTTTACCTAATTTATAATTATTTGAAATTTTGTATTCGTAAATTGGTAAACTATCATTCCAGTATTGTTTATTAAAACTGTATTTTTTCTTTTAAAATTAATAAAATCGTGTCGGTTTTTACTACATCTCTAGCAATTACAACAGCATTTTGTTAGCAATAAATATTTTGTTTAATATAATATATATATGCATTTATTATATTTTTTTTTTTTGTAGAAAGATGAATAATGTACAGAGAAAAAATCAATGTATGTTAAATAAATAGGTATTAGTGCTATGGAAATTTGTATAGGCGAGAAGTTTTTAGTTGATTTAGTTATCTATCAATTTTTTCCTCATTATTTTGTTACATTTAATTGATGACAATTTTTTTATTAATATATTTATGTAATTAAGACTGATATATAAATTGAATTGTTTTAATTAATTAATTAAATACATGCAGATAAAGTTAATAAGTAATTTAATTTTGAATGCCGATCAGTTGTAACTAAAAATTTTTGATTTAGTTTTAATCAGTGAAAGTTGAATCCTTTGATGTATTCACCCAACATTCATTGCAATTTTTTTGATTCGAATTAATGTTAAATTGTTCATTTAAAGACAAATTTCAATTATTGTAACAAACCTGGAGAGCATGTGATATTTTTTAATCCTTTCTTTTATATACTGTTTCAAACTAAGCGTACGTCAGATAAGTCCAATCAATTTTTCCGATTTTTTTTTTATATACTGTTAAATTTTCAGTGAGGAAATTAAGGGAAATCGTGGAAGCATTGATTTTTTAAGTATTGCATTATTTCTTTGTTAAGGTTTGTAAGTACAGATAAATTTTGTACGAGGTCATAATCGTCCAGCAATTTTAGTAGAAATGTTTAATTTCTTATTAAATAGATTAAGAGTATTATATAATAGTTTTAATGAATGTTGGTTTATTAAGTTCAAAATTTTAATAATTTGAATTTTCTAACTGTAATATTTGAATTACAGTGAATACTAATGGTATCTTCATTTTAAAGTTTTTTTTTCTATTTGTTAATAATATTTAATGACTTTATATTCAGACAATGTTAAGTCACATTTATCTTTTTTTTATAATGTTTAACAGTATTTTTACTTCAAATAAATAAAATGAATTGAATAATATCTATTTTGTTTCCTTTATTTCAATATAAACCTCAGATGTGACTTAGACTATATGCAGATTCCATAGCCAAATATTTAAGTTTCTCAGTACAGTAAGTAGCATCTGGCAGGCAGGTCAACCCCTTCCACTTTCTCCTCATTCTCCTACCATTCCGTTGTCATCGAGCACAGTACAGTATTGTACTGAAGGGCACGTCAGCTTATTTGTATGAAAATTGTCCAATTTTCATAACTAAATCATGTTTTTAATGCTTACTGTATATAATACGCCATATGCTCGTGATATTTTGATACTTCGACAACCTCTTTTAAGTCCACAAAGTGTCGAACTATCAAAGTTCTACTATCTTTATTTGTGGTAATCACATGCATGCAGAGTATTTTTGTTGCCACTGGACAAATCTGATGTGCTTTCATACAAAGAAACTAAAAAAAATTTTATCAGGTTTCTCAGACCGCAATTACTTGATTTAAAAAATGCAGGATAATAATCCCTAAATTCTTTTTCATCCTCATTTAACGAATGCTGGTTGATTGCATCGTCAGACTGTATGTGCCGTTGTAACCTGCTGCGTGCTGCGGAAATGTACCGTTAAAACCTTTAAAAAAAAATGTTTAAAACTGATCTGGGCTTTCTTGCATCATTTTAATTTATTGTAAATAATACAATTATTTCATAGTTATAGAACAGAATTTAGAACATTGATTTAGATAATTGATGAGCTCTAAATGTATGCATTGCCCCTACCCACTTCATAGCTAGCTAATGACTTGACAGTACTTGTTCTTATGGCTTTTATGTATTTTGTCAGCTATTTTTTTGGTCTTTCAATAATTCCAATTATAACTTATGAACATATAACCAGCTGATTATATTTTTAAGTATTGCATGTAACGTGCTCTGTAATCAATGTGTTCAATACAGGTGCAAGATACAAGCAAACTACTGCAGCTCATATGCATGCGAGCATAATGTTTGTCAAGCTGATACATTCGTACAATCTTTGCAATGCTAGCAGTTCTGATTGATCTAAATGTGTGGGACAGTAGAGCTCATCAACCGAGAAAAGCATTATAGTTGAATAATCCTCCCCTTTGCTAAATAGCACTATTTGAATAAACAATAGATTCATACCTCATCACTACCATACCATAGCTTCCAATTCCAAAAACTTGTAACTGCAATTTTTACATTCTTCTGCTCTATATGAATAAATATGGAAGAAAATGATTGTTTTCTGTTTATTATATGAGAGGGGTTGAGAATTTGTGTGGTGTAAGCCAGTTTAACCCTGTTCTGCAAAAAGGTTTTACAGCTGTAGATTTTTGTTAGGAAATGCAGTATGTTGCTGCCATCTATAAGTTATAAACTGTGACTTAATTCATTTCTCAACAGAATACACATTTATGTTCCTTCCAGCAAAGTTAGGTTAAAAAAATTTTATTTGTTCGTAATGAAAGATGGTTTCAAGTTCCCTAAACCCAAAAAAGCATGTTTTTATCAATTGGCCTGTGTGTTTTCTAAGGGATCAGACGTAGATTTTCATCAAAATCGTGTCATCTGAAAATAATAGTTTACTCCTGCAATTTTCTGAAAAACTGCTCAGATTTTTTTTTAAAAAAACATGGGCAAAAGAAAGTCTTGTGTTTCATACCAGATATTTTTATTAGATATGTTCAGAAAACTTAAAAAAATCATGGAAGTTCCTTAATAATGACATGAAGTCTATTAAAAAATTATAGATTGTGTATGCATTCATTACTGTACAATGTAATTGTGTGTAATGTTACATTGTGGACTGTTAAATGATTAATCCACATCTGATTAATGAAGAACTTATCATTTCCATAACAAGTGAGAAAACACTGTTTACGTAAGGCTATTTTGAATGTGATGGAGCATTGTGAACTTATAAAATGCCATAATCGGTTGGAGGAAGAAGGCTGATGTTCTTGTAATTGAATGATGCTATTTATTGTGGGCTCATCAGTTGAAGATTAAAAAGTAGAATAAAAACACTTATTGGTGGAAGTTAGACAATGAATGGGGAGTGGATGAAAAAAAGAAAATGTAAGGAAACTGATTAAAACTATCACTTCCACCAGTGGTGTTGCAGCCAGTGCAATACTTCTGTGCCAGGGTTCCATCCTGGTGTAGTATTTTTAAAAAGTATTATCGACAACTATGATAGGTGGCTGGATGTGCTACGGTTTTTTTTTGTAGTATTAAGAGAAACCATTACACTTATTTCACTAAAGTCGTTTGCACGTTCAGATGACACAACAATGGATCTTACGGGAATCCTCACTGCTATTAGCGCAACTAAAAGACATCTGGATGCGAATATAAATACATTTTTTAAACCTCTATAGAACACATATTTTAAGGTAGAACTACAATTTAAGTTTTGCTCAACAGAAAAAATATGTGTTATATAGAATGTTTAATGAGTTGTAAAAAATAAAAACTTTTCTTCTATTGGGGGGGGGGGGGGGTTAAAATTAATATCTTATCTATTTTACTGCAGACATATTGAGGCCTTCTCCATATATTATTCCCTCGCCAGACTTTCTAAATACTGCGTGATAAATGTAAACAAATGACGAAATCGGGTATTAAAAATCTAAAAAATCTGCATATGAAGTTGAGTATAAACTTAGTGCTAATTATTAATTAATAGTCATGTAGACTACTCTACATTATACAGTAGAATCTCGGTAGTTCGGCACCTCCAGTAATCCGGCCCTTAAAATATTCGGCCTATAAAAGTATGAAACCTCACCAAGGACAGATTTTGGTAAAGGATTTAAATTGAATTAGGGAAATCAACTCGACCTAATTACGGCGGATTTAATATAACATGTATGTTTAAGATTTGATTAAAGAAATGAATAAGCAGACCTTAATTATTGTTAAATGGAATAATTTTTGGCCTTTTATCCAAAACCCAGAACTGGGTCGTACTCTATACTTCATGCTGAATTGACAACGAATCGTAATTCTCAGAACACGAGCACCCCCACACCGCTCTAGGCGATGTCAATAGCCGATAATTATGTTTAGTACCATGACTACAGAAGTACTCAGCAAACCTTTTTTAATTAGTTAATTTAATTTAAAATCACATAGAAATCAATGCATATTAATATTTTGTTTAAATTTATAATTTATAGTTCCAAAATTCCAACACATCCAGTAATACGGCATTTCAGTAATTCCGCATCCTCTCTGTTCCGAACAGACCGGACTACTGAGATTCTACTGTATAGGTGTGTTATCTATGCGGCGCGGAGGAGGGGAATGTTATTGGTTATGGTGGCATTGACTGTTATGGTGGCGATGTTTGTGTATGTGCTAGTTGCAGTCAAAACCCCATAAGAAATACACTGTCCTTTACTGCTCTGTTGTGTCAACTGAACGTGCAAACGACTATAGATATTACTTCTGTTGTCATAGAAGTGAAGTAATAATACCTATGTGACATCGACAATTTTAACTCTCCTGCAATTCGTGTTAAAAATAGTAAACAATGTCAAGTCAAACGTTGGTAACTCAGTCAATTCAAACAATTACGATAGAAGGCATGGATTTGGAGTTGTAAACATTTCTGAAGTTCTCAGAAATTTACGTAGGGATGAGAAAGGACGTGGAAGAAATTCCTTGGCTTTGCTCATATGGTAAAATGCCACCTCTACCATATGGTAACCCACCACACCTCAGGCTCTCCCCACAGCTGCTTATTAAGTTTACCCTTTATTCAAAATAAGCCATTTGATAGCCTTCCCCTATCTGCAACCTGGGTACCTGTTCTGTCACCTCAGCTATGGATAGGAAACTAACTATCAAAAAAACCTTGGCGCAAGTGTAATGAAAATTTTACCCCACTACCACGGCAAATGAACCGTGCGGATGCGCAGGAACCGATATTATTGAGAGATGTCTGCGTCTTTCTGATTTACGTATTTTGGTGGAGGGGATTAGTCCATATCATTGTCCACCGCATCAACTTTAAAATTGTCAAGTTCATCCGGACGCCCACTTTGAGTACAAGCTCGTGAAACAGTTTATAGTGTAGCTTTCTATTTAATAAGTTATTTAAAAAAATCATTATTTAAAATATAATGCTGTTGATGCTACTAGCGAAGCCACTGGTGTTTCTCCATCAACAGTGAAACGGATACTTTCTGAAGAAAAGCAATCAATTGCAAAAGGAGAATTAAAACTTTCTTTTCCAAAGAGCCTAAAAAAAGAAAATCATTGTTGATGATTTTACTATGAGCACAAGAAGACGTAAAATTAACGATTTTTATGTAGGCTTACTCGGACAGTGAAAGCTCCAATGACTTCGAGAGCAACGATGATTTATAAATTATTGGTATGTTGCACATTTTTTAAGCTCTTCAGATATATTAATAAAGTGGTAATATTTTATGCACACATGGAGGAAAATTTAAATTTCTAAGTCCTAACAATTTACAGAAGTTTTAACCAAACTGTATGATCTCATAACAAAAAATTAATATTAAAACCTTTTAAAAACCTAAAATTAATTTTAGAAAATTTTATTAACAGTAATAAGGTTGTGAAACTGCTCTAGAAGAAGTGTTTCGTTCAAAAATCTTTGGCTTAATAATAAACAAAACCCTTAATTGGAAATAGCATAATAGATAAGTCTTTTAGGGAGATTTCTTTTCGCAACACGCTCGTTGTGAGTAGTGCACGCTAGACGAACTGTTTTAAACTGATTCCCTCCACTGGCAGGCTGTGCGAGAGAGAACGAATGTAACGGATTCATCGTTTTTGCTATCTCTGCGCAGTAGGGTTAATTTTTAGTGGGCTCTTTTGTTTGTGCACGCATTATGGCTCTCATTTCTTAGGGCTGGGCTTAACGAAGTTCAAAAGAAGTATGCTGGAGAAGACAAAACGAGGTAGAGTGAGAAATAATGGGAACAATTCGGGATTGATAACCTGATACGGAGAGTTGGAAGACAAAGCTGCTATGGTTTGTTCATGCCAATACTGGAAGAGGGTAAACTGTCTGAAAGGATACTGTACATGGTTATGGAGGGAGAAATACGAAGAAGCAGACCAAGAGTGAGATGATGGATCAGTTACGGATGAATTGAGGAAAAGATACGTTGTTAAGATAGAAATGGTTCACTGATAGAAAGAACTGGAGAGGAGTTGTGGTTTGCTAAATAATTTAATGATGTAGTTATAAGCTCAATAAACTGGTAATTTTTAACATTTGAGATGACCATTTATATGTATTTTATTACATTTATTTTATTTTTTATTCCGATTGCAGGGAAATAATGAAACAGTTAAATTTTAGTATGAAGACGTTGGTGGAAAAATTTAATCTTGGAAAAGTAATTGCCGGAAACTATTTTCAAGCACAGTGGGACTTTACAAAAATTATACCACAATGCAAATTATAAAATTATTTATTAATTTCATGTTGGTAATAACTGCCGGTTAACTTAAAAATTAACAGCTGACTAACATATTGAATTTTATTCAGTTATCAGAAAGCAATGTTTTGTTTTAGAGATGTTATTCATTTTCAGTACAGAATAAAATTTAATTTAATTTTAGTGAATTCAAACAGAATTATTATTATCTATGATGATAAATAGGTGTTACTTATTAATATTATTTGTGCAATTTAGTACTGCCTTGGAATCTACACAAAATGTTCGTAAGTAAAACCAAATATGTCTTGAGTATGCTTCGATCATTGTACATAATATGTTTAAAGGATGGAGTTAAGCCCTGTTTTCCTAGCGACGCGTTTTCTGCGCCGTGTACGACGCAATACGCTCATTGCGTTCGTTACGCCGACTTCTGTTTTCAGTTGAAATAAGTAGGACTGTCTTCCTCCAGAAAGCAACACGTTCCACACCCGTGTTATACGCTCAGCGCGTTTGACAAACTACTTCCAGTGGAGTCTACTGCATAGTGCGCTGTGTAATAAGAGGAAATCTATTCTGTTTTCTACTTTTCATGGCGTTTCTAACTTCATAATGTCAAAAAGTGTGGGAAACAAACTTATACGTTTTTTTGGCTGATGAAGATGAACTGTTAATTGATTCTGTTGTCTGGGTATACCGTTGTCTGTTGTAGGAGTCAGTTCTCAGTAACCTTCTATAAGGTTGAAAATGTAGGTAAACCTTTCACAGGTCAACCTGAAAATTGAAATATCTTTTTAACCTTTCGTTTTCCCCTCGTTTTGAATAAATCCCACTAACTGACTTATTAATATTTACTGAGCATATAGAGTCTGCTCATCTTATTCATCATGGTTCGTAATGTATTTCAGCATAAGCAGTGCTAATACTTCCTGTTTTTATTTTGTGTTAATAGCGTATTCATTTGAACAAACTGCCCATGCGTCGACTGAATAGATCAGCACATTGCCCTAGGAAAACACTTTTGCGTAGTGTAATACATTTCACGCTCCTGCCGACGTGACGTGTTTGGCCTTGTTTATGTACTGCGGCGAGCCGCAATAAATTTTAAGCTCAACGGCTAACCGCACCGTCTGGCTGGACGAAATGTCTGGGTGGGGAAATCGTTGTTGTCAACCTGTAATCTCCAGGATTGCTATCAGTGTGTGCTAGTCTCTAAAAATAGATCCGTGTTTGCTCGTTAATTAATATTTGAACTTGAATAAAAGGATCTTCTCTGTTAGATGCCTACCACTATTAACTCCAGTTCCCCTTGTGATAGTTCTCACACGCAGTCAATAGCCGGCCATTTACACAGATACTTACTGGCGGGTTTGGAACGCCACGTACTTGCTGGCGTGTTTGGAACGCCGGGTACTTACTGTGTGTTGCCCACTAACATAAGTTGAATTTACACGTGCTAGACTCGCGCTCCAGGAACGGCAAATACTTGCGCGTTCGTTTATGGGAGAGATAAATAGAATTTTGTACGTTCCAAGTACGCGACTAAGTATTTCATCCGGTTAGAAATACTAAATGTTTGGAGTATGATAAATCTTTTTCGGTTCATGTTGTTTTAATATTTTATTATTATTGGTTATACTTTATAGTAGACTTGGTTATTTAAATTGTTTTGTTTTTTTGTTATACACGTGCTTAGTTTAAGTTATTTATTTAACATTTATTAAAATTGTGAAATATGAGTTTAATAAGCCTTGAAAAGAAAGAAGCTTTGGCTTCAGCCGTTACATTTCTTTGCGCTGATGACAAGCCTAAGAAACGGAAACGTAGAAGGGAAAAACGTTGGTTACAAAAATGGGAGTATACACACGTTAACCTTTTAAACGAATTACGAGAAGATTTTTTAAATTCCTTTCGGAAACAGCTACGTATCGCTTGAATGTTTTCCACAACAAACTTATTATCAGCCTTATCGTAGATTTTTTTACACAGCTCAATCATTTCTTCATAAGCTTTTAATTTTAAATTGCGGTTCGTATACTCACTACTTCTAACTTTCATAAACTTGGATGACACTCTATACAATTCTATAAATTCCATCATGAACTCCTTACTCCAATATCGTGTATCTATTTTCAATACCTAACAACAAAAAACTAAAGAATACTAAAAATTTAGGAGAAAGAATATAACAAAAGTTAACGAACGGTTTGGATGCAATTTCACAACTGGATGAAAAAAGAACGGCACGTTCTAGACCTCAAATTAGTGGGCTTGTCACACGCTAAACCCGCGCGCCAAGTGTCTCGATCCAAGTGTCTGATGTGTCTCTCCCCTTAACACACACTTTTGTACGCGTTCTTGGTACGTGGCGTTCCAAACCCGCCAGTAAGTATCTGTGTAAATGGCCGGCTATGTGTGAGTGTATGCTCGCACACATCCATTGAACATAAATGAAACATTCTTGTTTTATTTACATGTTTTAGTTGTTTTCATTTTTATTTTTTATTATACACAAATACCTAGGTCTAATGTAATAAATTAATAAAAACCATCATACAGGAGGCATAAAATCTCTAATTGCTTGAAATATCTTCTCAAATAGATCATCATTTCTATTCCCTAATTTTATAAAAGCATGTCGTGACCATTACAACAACGGGGTTATAAAGCCATCCCTTGTGCTGCAGAAAAACTATGGCATCGTCTTCATTTCGTACAGTGTCAGATAACTCCAGGAAATTCATTACATATATTGTTATAAATATATAATAATACAGTATACCATCAGATACTAACAGAATGACGGTTGAATAGCGAATAACCATTCCCGCCTTCATACTAGACCGCCCGTAGTACTCCCACCAACTCATACCTTGCAGTACCTACCGTAGTAAAGTCAGGCACAAGGAGGACTGGAACTAATAGTGGTAGGCATCTAAGATTTGAATAAAAACAAAGGGGTATAAGGCGTCGGTCAGTTCATCTGATTAACCGTGCTAGAGCGGTAGATGAAGCTCAAGGTATCTGTACTCAACGCGCACATGAGAACTACTACTGTCAAGTGTCAACACAGCTCTGCTGGACTCCCCAGCGAAGCGAGGGGTTGGTAGCACTGCCGCCGGTGGATGGCGCCCCGCACTAGCGCATAAACAGCTCCATATTATATAATGTAAACGTGACTAATTTTGCTGTGGACAGCAGGTCGCAATCATACAAGTACTATCTGTCAATGTTATGTAAGCGTAGTTCGCGCAGAATGAGAAGTGAGTGGGAGAACACTGCCGGCTGTAGAAGGGATAACATACGTTCGATGCATGCGTAGGTATGTGCGTGCGTGAAGTCTCATTTTACTGAAGCTGTCGCAGAGAACAGATCGTAGCTGGAACGGTTGACTATTTTGTCTTATTGTCTGTGGTCGGTGGACATTTGTGAAAAGCCCCCAAGGAAACGTCAACCCTTCCACCATGTTGGAGGTCGCTCTTTTAGGAAAAAGAGGCTCCCGTAGGCCTAGACCATATAAACCTACGGTACGGAGAAACCAGAAATTTCACTAAAATATTTATGATACAGTATTGGATACATCAATATATAATACATTATTTACAATATTAGTCATAATTATATTTGCAATGGCACAATGTCATCTGCATCAGACTGTTCACTGTCACTCTCATATCTTCCATCACTGCTACTGTCACTGTCATTTGTAATTATTAGACTTTCGGTCTGCATGTCCATAGCTCTGTCTGTCTCGTAATATTCATTTTCTATTTTTAATACGTGATCGCAACATTTCTTCCAAAAATCCGTACCCAATTCGCTTATTTTCTGTTCAACCATTGCTTTCACGTTACGAATGTCATTTGTAACATTCTCAACAGCAATCTCATTTTTTATTTTCGCCCAAATTAATTCCATGGGATTTAAGTCGGGATGGTAAGGTGGCAGTCTTAGTATTTTATGACCTTCACGTTCCAATAAGCGATCAAAATAATACTCCTCCTGTCGTGATTTGTTCATTTTAACTAATTCGTATAGTTCACATTTTAGCATCGCTTCAGAACATGGAATGTTTCTTTCTGTTAGCCATGTCATCAATGTTGACTTTCTGCTATTTGAATTTGGTGTAGCAGCCGCTAATTTATTGTGATACGGAGCGTTATCTACCACAAAAATTGAATTTTTTGGAAGATTTCTGAGTAGCTGGTTTTGAATCCATTTCTCATAATTTTCCGCATTCATGTCGTTGTGGTAGTCTCCTGTTTTTTGACCTGCTTTAAAGACTAAAAGAGAATTTTCCACACCTCCTGTTTCACTGCCAGCGAGGACTATGATTAGTCTTGATCCCTTTGAAATATTTTTTTTGTAGCCGTTAATTGATTAATCAGTCCATGCCAAATTCATGGTATGCGTTGAATGAATACACGACTCATCTGAAAATATGATTGGCCTATTTTCCACCCTATACTGTCGAACTTTATTTAAATAGCATACTCTTTTAAAGCGTATATCATGTTTTTCGATCATGATCCTCCTCTTATTTTCCGTCTTTTTCCATTTAAATCCCATGGATCTTAAAATTTTGCGCAAAGTTTCATGAGTGAAATTAAATTCCAATTCGGGATATTCTAGTTTCAACACTTTTAACACACTCCTTAATGTTGGGAGTGTGTGATGAGTCTTATGAAAATTAAGAACTATTTTTCGTAGAGCACATTTTTGAAAATCATCTATATTTACGTTTTTAATTTTCCTTGGACGAATTTTACCTGGTGTACTGAATGTTTCGTTTTGTCCTAGACGTTTCTCCTCCGTCAATAACTTCCTTAATGAGTGGACAGATATTCCACAAAGGGTTGCCACACGATCTTGAATTGCTGAGCATGACATGTTAGGATTTTCAGAAGATATGTTTTTAAATACATTCACAATAACGCATTTGGTTTGACTTCTGAGCGCCACTCCTTTGCCAAACAAACGTGGTGTTTTCGGTTGAGGCATCCTTAGTATTGAAAAATACTGTTTTGGTTGATACACTACACTATTCACTGTAACACCTACTGCTACTAAAACGGTAACGGTACTGTTTCCAGTGTACAATGCGTATGCATTCCAGCGAGGCGGCTGTGAATTCCCCCTCTACTGTTGTACTACTCACACCATTATTTCTCCCTTCTTCGTAGAACTACCTCAACCAAATCCGTCTACTGCGCATACGCTTACATAACTTTGAAGAATAGCCGCGTGTTTTTAGACACGCAACGATGAACCGTCGCTTACCGCGGCGCCCCGCACTATGCATAAACGCTCTCACTTAATTTAATGTACTTATAACTACGCCAGCAGGCTATTGTGGCTACAAAATCAGTTCCTGCTGCGCAAAATACACATCGCTACGAAATCACGGCTTCAGCCACAGTATTACTGGATCGGATTTCCCATTTTGTTATTTGTAAGATTACCTCACTCTCACGAGCTTAATACGATTTAAACAACAGTATAGACTACTACTGTGTGACATAACCTTAGATTACTTTTACTTATCTGTGTAGGCAATAGAATAGTTTTGGAAGAAGAGGTATGAGGTAGAGCTGTTATAGTAATACAAGAATTTTAAGCTCACTGTGATATGATGCACACTAAGTATGTTCGGGTCTTTTCTGTTACCCCCCCCCCCCCAGCATATTTTTTTACATTTTTTAGATATGTCGTATGTAGGTATTCTTACAGTATTTTTAACGATAAAAACGGGAAAAATATTTTAAAAATCCTACACCAGTATTCTTCAAGTTAAGGTTAAATATAGGTAGGGTAAATACATTGTTTTTTTTCTCAATAATTGTATGTAATAATGAAATGTAAACTCATTGGGTACATGACATCATTAAATAAATTATTGAATTAATTTTACATAAATAAATTAAATATTATTAAATAATTTAATAATTGTCAATAAACAGTTTAAGGTTAACTTGAAAAAGGAAAAAAACCTTAACGTTAACTTGAAAAATATTGATACTGTATATGATTTTAAAAATATTTTTCCGTTTTTATCGTTAAATACTGTAAGAATACTTACATACAAAATATCCACAAAATGTGAAAAATTATCCTGGGGGGGGATAACAAAAAAAACCTGTAGCCTATGTTCCCTTACAACATGGATTTTTGTTGTTTCCTCTTGAAATAGAAAGAAAAATAATAGCTAAGCATCCCCATGACCTAATTAGATGATAGGACATGTAAATGAGGTATAGTCTTGTACAGACTCAGTCCTACCATTCCTGAAAAAGTGTAGTTAATTGAACTCCAACCATTAAATAATACACTGCTGTCTAGTATTCAAATCTGTATTACAGTAACGTCCTTTACTACAATTTGAACAATTGAACCTTTGCTCCATACATCAACTGACTCGTGGCAAAGATTTTACCTCTAGACTAACTTATGAGATACAACATTGCTGAATAAGATTAATTTCACAACTGAACCACCAATGGCCAGTCCTTTGGTAAAGTGATCAATGAAATAAGCTTCTATTTCAGGGGTTCTTGTTTTGACTCAGGTCTGAAATTTTTAATCAAATTTTTTGTCACCCTTCTTCATCTGCATCATAGCTTATGTGGAAAACAGTCGTATGTAAAACGAAACGTTTAGCTATTTTTTTATAACCTACAAAAATTTAGTGCCCCTTCCCAACAGTTCATAATAATATGCTAGTATCAAACAGATACTGTCTGTCTATAACTTGATGGTCTCCCGCAGAGAGGAGCAGGATCGGCCTGCTACTAGTCTTCTCAATAACACTTCATTATGTACTACTACTAACTAGTACACTGGACTTTGTACAATCTCTTTCACATTCTCTTTTACAGCTTCCACAGACTCAAATCTTGTCCCTTTTAATGCAGATTTTACCTTAGGGAACAGGTAGAAGTCACATGGTGCAAGATCTGGAGAATAAGGTGGATCTTCTAACACTGAGATGCCGTACGTGGCTAGGAACCTCTTGACAGATAATGTGGAATGAGCTGGCGCATTGTCTTGGTGGAGAACCCATTATTTGTCCTTCCACATTTCGGGGCGTTTTTTCCTTACTCTTTGACGTAGTTTAGAAAGTACCTCAAGGTATTAATATTGATTAATTGTTTGACCTTCAGGAACCCAGTGAAGGAACACAATCCCATGGATATTTTAAAAATACAATCTTCATTGCTTTAAATTTTGACTTGCTCATTGGAGCTTTTTTGGCTCTCGGTTAAGTTAGGCTATTCCAGTGCATGGATTGGGCTTCGTTTCCGGATCATAAGTAAAAAAAGCACATTCCATCACATGTTATGATCTTCTACCTGTTCCCTAAGGTGAAATCTGCATTAAAAGGGTCAAGATTTGAGTCTGTGGAAGCTGTAAAAGAGAGCGGGACGTGTCCTGAAGGAGCTGATAGAAAATGACTTCCAGCACTATTTCCAAAATGGAAAATTTGCATGGAGCGTTGTAGGGATAGAGAAGGAATGTATATTGAAAGTGACAATAAGTGATTATGTATAAAATAAAAATAAAATTTTTTACAACATCAGTCTCGTTATTTAATAGCCACACCTCGTATTACCTGTCACTGATCTTGATAACTAGAATTTGGATAACTTTATACTGTATTTTTGTTTTATTTAAGGTAAACACCATAAAAAAGGAAATTCTTTAATAACATCAACAAAGTTCCAAGTCAATGAGCAACCGGTGACAAGTGTTGGTGATGGACCATTTTTTGAAATGAGTAATGATCATAATATTAATAACATTGCCCCTGATGTACCAAGAAGAATTTCAAAATCACAAACCAATGTAGTATTAGATTCATCAAATCCAGATGTAAAAACATTTCTAAGTTCTAAAAAACAACATTCTAAATATAACAAAAATAAAAATGTAAACATAAAAAAACACAAAAACACAAATTCTAAATATCAGAATCTTTTAGATGAAAATAAATTTTTACCACGAAAAATTAATCATGGAGCACTCGCATTAAATGATGAAATAAAACTGATTAAAAATTATGATTCAAATCTAACAGATGAAAATGCATCAAATCCATTTTCAAAATTTTTAGATAAAGTACCTACAAAAACAGATGGTCCTATGACACTACAAGATATCCGATCGAACGTACCAGAAAACCAAGGAATTTTGTTATTATCAAATTTAAATCAAATTTTAACGACAATTTTAAACAATATTACACACCTAAATCCTTCAGCATTTCATTACGAAAATAAAAAGAATATTAACAGTAAAAATATCAGTTTAACTAACAAGGGAAAATATTCATCAGGAAAATCAAATGTTAATGATTCAACAGAATTTCTGAACAGTAAACTTTCAGAAATAGATAAATTTATAAAAATGATTCCAACTTCTGGTAATGAGACTTTAAATAATGGATTACAAAATAGAGGTATAAATAATGATAAGAAAAAGGTTAACGCTTCATATTTGGATGTTACTAAAGAAATTAACGATAAGTTAGTCAGTTTTTTTACTAAACATTTAATATATTCACTTTTGTTAGATCATTCCAATGTTGACGAATCAAATCCGTTTCTAAATTACATCAGTAATGTTGTCTGCGATGCAGATTTAACACCGACAAAAAACAAGGAATTAAAAAATAACTACAATAAATATTTATCTAACCTGACTAATGCCGACAATAACCATGACAAAAAGAAATATATAGGTCTAAATGACAAGTATATTTCACATAATTATGCACAATTTTCTGATGATAGAAAAGATAAAGAATTCCCTGTTGAATTATTTGAAACACTGGCACATCAAAATTAAATGTCTTTAGAAATTTTTTTGGTAAGAATTTCAAAGATATCGGACAACCAAATGACACTAGTTACTGTAAAATATGTGAGCTTGAGAATACATCTAATAATCTATAGCAAATATTAAGTTAATAAAATAAAACAGTATAATTTTTAAACTTATTTGAATTCAAGTTACATGTAGGAAAAGAATATTATTCCAGTTTATTGATAATAAAGAATATATTTATAAAATATTAACTTTGTTTATTTCGTTGTTTAATTTCGTACATTATGGGGAGAATGTTGATGTTTATAATGCTTTTCATGCTTGATGAGCTCTGCTGTTCCACGCATTAAGACCAATCAGAACCTTTGCCAGCGTTGTCAGATTATACGAATGTTTCAGCCTGACAAACATTACGCGCACATGCCTGTAGGAGCCGCAGTAGTTCACTTGTGTTTTGCATCTTTTACTGAACACATCGATTATAGAGTGCGTTAACATGCTATACTTTATAATGTAATCAGCTGATTGTATGTTCATAGGTTATAATTGTTATTGAACGACCAAAAAACTGGCTGACAAAATATATAACAGAACTACAAGAAGTGTTGGCAACGTTGCTGGCAAGTCATTGGCTAGCTATGAAGTGGGTAGGGGGCAATGCGTATGTTCAGAGCTCATCAGCCCTGAAAAATGGTATAGGTCAGCAGTTCTCAAACTTTTTATTTAGAGCCCCTCTATATGGTTTTACTGTAAGCCACATGCCCTATAAGTGTGCATTTTTTAAATAACACTTTTACTTATAATTATTATTTAAGTTACGTGTTTCAAGCGTATTCCTATTGGGAGAATGGGTTCAATGTTGAAATAATTAAAAACATAATTTTATAAATACATCAGGACATAAATATTTTTAGTAAGTACATATTGCTAAATATAACTAAAACAAAAATTAAACTATTATGTGATGGATGAGTGTGTTTTTTTCACTTGCTGAAACGTGGAATCAGTTCCGATTGTGCAACTCTAAGTTCTCTTGTCACATATAATCTTGAACGATATTTTTGCACTTCATGGCAGCAAGAGTAGAAAATCCAGTTTCATAAGAATATGTCTTAGGAATGGGAATGAGTACTCTAGTCATTTTCACTCAAAGAAAGGTATTAATATTTTTGGACACTGATCAAGAAGGGCGTGAGCTAACATTCCTTAAAATTTGTTTCCAAGGCCACTGCCTTGGAAACAAATTTTAAGGAATGTTAATGTGCTACTTTGAAAAACAATGAGATTTTCTTTGCCTAAAAAAAATTTCTCTAAATTTTGTAGATAAAGAATATTTCACTTCATTTATTTGGTCCACACAAAACTTCCTTTATTTTTTTAAACTAAGCTTCATGCCCCCACTTTGTGAGAACCCATGGTTTAGGTCATCAGCCGAAAGGCTGGTTTGAAACTCTAGAAGCTTTACTAAGTAAAATCAGGAGTGAGGTGGTTTATAATGCCTTCCTCACTTGAGTGAAAAGTATGATTATCAGCTTACCAGGCCCTCTGAAAAGCATTAATTTCCAACCTGCAAATGACACTTTCATTTAATTCACCACAGGGTCTGGGTGTATAATGAAATCATTACTCTCAGATCAGATAACTTTGAGTAGTGTATTTTACATGTCTACCTCTTCTGTTCTTAAATGCTTCAATTATATAATTGGCTGACCAAGTGATACGAAACAGAACTATGGGAGGAACCTTTAAAAAAATTTCTTTTTTCTTGTAATTTTTTTGTAACTCAGAAAATTTTTTACAGTCTGCTCACATTTGGAGCAATGAGTATAATTTTAACAATGTTTAACATGAGAGTTATAATTACCTTACATTTCCCAAATACTATTTACAAAACCAAGAAAGTACATTATTTAATGTAAATAAAAATAAAGTGACTATTAACAACAATGTTATGACTGTAAATTTTACAAAAAAATTAGAAACATTTGGTGTGAAACACTCACACGACTTTCTCTTGCCGATGTAAGCTAAATAATGAAAAATATAACCTATGTTTAATCATGAGAGAACGACACAAAATAAAAATCAACCTCTGTAGAACTTGAAATACGGAAAATTACTGATACTAAACTAGACTCTAGAAAGAATTGCTCGAAGTAAAAGTTGTACGGTTTTTAATGATCTATGTCTTAAGATTATACATTTTAGTCAGAAAATCCATACTAAGGCTGAATGCTTTAAAAAATCCCATTTATTTATTAATTTTGTTCAGCAAAATACAGAAAATCACTAATTAGCGCTAAACTAAGTGTTGCAGAAAAAGCACTTGAAATAGAAATTGTAGGTTTTTAATTTTTTTATGGGACCAGTTCTCTGAGTTACGTTAATTGTGGTTGCAGGTAGTATCAAGTGTTTCTGGATGACAATCGTTTTAATTCTTAAGAACGGTCATCTATTGTTAGCTAAATTGGTTTAAGCTTACGTTTTGTAATTGTAAAGTTTAATCATTAATGTTGTAAGTATAAATTTTGTTAATAAATAATTGTAATAAGTTTGTTTATTATTTATTAAATCCAGATCCTGAATGAACCTAGATTTAGTTGTTACAATATTTTCATTAAGAATACAGTATAACAATGAATACAGAAATTAAATAATTAAGTTTTTATTAAATATTAAAAGTTGAACATAGTTTTTATTAACAATAATTATTGTAAATTAAGAAAATTAAGTATTATTATGTAATAAGTTCCTACATCAGTATAAAAAAACCTTACTGTCTAAATTATTAATTTTATAAAAGGTATTTCTAGTTACTTATTATATAACATGATATGTATATTTTTAAAACACTAAAATTTATGAGTTTAATAATAATAATTTATTTAAAAACATACCGATAACATATAATATATATGGCACTGCATTAATGTAACTTATCATTATAAATGAGTATAAAAAATATTGTACTTTATTTGTCAAAATTTGGTTTTTCGTACTTAAAAATTATAAAGTCTTTAATAACATATATAAAATTCAATCACTTTACATCATTAGTAACAAGACAAAATAAAAATCACCCAAACTTCAGTCACATAATACTTTTTTTGCAAAAATACTAAATTAAATAACATTTTATTAAAGTCTTTTTTTTTAAGAGATGAGCATAAAAATATATTCTAGCTTTGTTTATGAGGGAGAATTTCGTTTTTTTACGAACGGAAGAAACCCCCATACACTTGCTCCAATAATTAAAGAACATCCAAGTGTACTGAATATATAACTAAATGAATTTAGTCGTTCAAATGCAGCACCACAGATAGGGGGTCCGATTAACTGTAAGATGCCATTAAGGAATAATGAAATACCATAAGAGGAAGCAAGACGATCTTCACCTAAGAGATCAACAATTATAACTGCAGTGATACCTACATAAGTACCGGATGCGAGACCAAAAAGACCACAAAATACTGAAAGTCCGTCGTAAGAACTTGCCAGTGGAAGAACAGCTAATGAAAGACCAGACACAAGAAGACCTCCAACGAAATATACTTTTTTATCGATCGGTAACCAATCTGATAAAGCCGAACCACCTATTCGGCCGACCAAATCGAAAACAGCTACGATCGATAAAAGTAAAGATGCTTTAGATTTATCAAACCCTAAATTAACAGCATAAACTGGAAGCAATATCGTAAAATTTGTATAACCTATTGCGTTAGATGCATTTGATGCTAATATTATTAAAAAAACAGGATCTGTTAATAAATCTGCATAACCACTCGATTTTTTTGTATTGTTATTATCAATACTTTGTTGTGAAATTGCCGCTAATGATTTTTTATTGCTACAGCAACCATAACAATTGAATGGTTTGGTAACTGATTTCAAAGTCAAATTTGAGGAGAATTCTGGATTTAATCCAACAAGAGTACTACCATGAAAAGCTGTGCTAACATAACGGAAAGATGAAGTCGACATGTTTGATGCCACACTTATTTTTCGAGACATTTGCGAAGCACTGTTTACTCTTGGTAATTGTCTTGACACGATACTTGGTTTTCGTGATATCTGTCCTGTACTGCCAACAATCAGTCCTGATTTACCCATATAAGAACCTGTACTTATTTTCCGTGTTAAATGTCCAGTACTTCCGACGTTAAATACAGGTCTAGTAAAATTTCCAGGAGGTGGACTTATCTTTCTATTTAATTGATTACAACTGTCTACAAATAATAATGGTTGATTAACATCTCTGAATGATTTTTCATTATTTGGACTATCAGGACTATCAAGTATCTTCGTTCCATCGTAGTCATCATAACCAATAGATTCTGATTCTTTTATAATTATCTCTAGTAAAGCTTTATCTTCACTTTCCGGTATTTTCTTCATTTCTTCATCATCTTGAGTCTGTTGTTGCTTTGGGACACGCTTCATGTGATATTGTACCGGCTCGTACAGCATGGCACCAACCCAAACATTTAATGTCAAGCCACCCATTATCAGAACAGCACCTCTGAAACAGAACAATACTTATTTAATACTAGATATCACTAAACATATGGTAATATGAAAAAATGTATCAGATCAAAAACTATACAATAAGTTCCAAATATCACGATAGTTTCTGCTCACAAACGGAATTTTAGATTAATGAAGTTATAATTTTCCCTGTAATTTTATACTACAGTATAACTTCACTAACACAACAGTCCATGTGCTTGACAGCTCCTTTCATTTTTAGTATTATCCTTGAAAGAAGGTAATGATTTGATAAGTAACCTAAAACGAATTAATTTATTAATTAATTAATTTACTAGATGTTATTGGGTGGGTCGATCAACCTTGGAATAAACTAAACCCAATAACTCTTGTTCGCTTGTGGAGGAAACTTTTACGTTATTTGGGCAATGACTTTTCTAAACAAGATGAGGAACGTAAAACCTCCGCTATGGTTGCACTGAAAAAATTCCAGGATGTAAAGAAACTGTAGATGATGATGACAGAGATTGGATGGATCTTGGTGGGACCATTAAACCACTAGGAAAAGATGAAATTGAAAACCCATCCAAAATTCCCATGTTCTTGGTAACTCGAAAATCCCCAAACTTGACATCTGTTAAGGCCAATCGCACCCCCGTTAAGTAATTCATATTTCCCCGCTAATTATTATCGTCGTTAAATACACTGATTTTGTATTAATAACCTTTTTCCCGCCTCTGTCTGTATACTTGTCTTGATTTCCGATGGTGATCTCAGTTCATGACGTAATTATTCTCCCACTACTCACATTCCATTCTTCCCGGTCAACTCACTCACTGGTTGGATTCTGCGGCATGTAGACTGTTCGTGCCTTCGCGGCGCCGGCCATCCTATGGCGTCGCTTCTGCAATTGTCGTTATGCTTCGTTCGTTTCTGATGTACCATACATCATTTTCAAGTGTGTTTTTGCTTATGTGTGTAATTTATAATCATTTACAATTGTTCTTGTTTTCGTATCAAACATTAAAGTTACAGTGTGAATCGAACCCCGGACACGTGTCGCGTAGACGCCGTTTCTACACTTCAGGCCATTCAACAGGTAAGCGAATTAGTCTATTTTGTTGTACGCTTTCTAATTTTGTGTTTGAGTTGACCAGTGATGTCCTGCTGTTCCAGCAGTTACTTATCGTTTTCCTTTGTCTCCCTCAGTGTACATTCCATCGTTGTATCTTGCTTATTCAGTCGTTCCGCCGTTGGTTTCTGGCACCATTAAATGAAACTAGGTCCTCCGGAATAAGTCGTTTATGCTTCAGTTTACATTAATCTGCCATTAGTCGTTGATAGTGGATTGATGTCCTACAGTTACAAGTCGGCTTACCGCTTAACTCGTTTTATCCAATATATTTTGGGTTTATTTCAAAACTCCTGCCATCAAGGCTATAACATTTGGTCCGTCCCGGGCAGGATATTTATCAGTGCATATTTGGAAATACAGTCTATTGTCTTAATTTTTTCAATCGTCAACAATTTCAGTATTTTGTTTAATTCGTTGTTACATGGTGTTACATTGCATTCATCGTGTCGTTTATTGTGTTTCGTGTCTTACATGTGTTCAATATATTAATAAAAACATTAATAAAAATATTAATATTAAAAACAATTTCATTTATTCAGTTAAAAAATACGGGTTAAGTTGCATAACAAATGCAACGCATTATCAGTGTTGTGACGCGTTCATTCAATACAAGTTGCAACCAACGCTATGCTGACGTCACAGTAGATCGGTTCAGTGCTATATCTTTCGACACGGCCAGAATTTGGCTAGAGTCGCCATTTTTTCCTTCGTTCTTGTTAACTGGTTCACGCAGCTTACAGCGCATGCGTGCCCTCTCTCTCATTCGCTCTCTCTCGTGCTGTCCGTCGTTACTGCTAGCGCTGAGAGAATCACTTCACTTGCGTCGTCTGCAACGTATACATCATAGTTGCAACTAACCTAGATTCAATAAACAGCTGTGTTTTGTTTACATTCTATTATTTGTTTTTCGCTCGTTGTCTTCGTTCATTATTTTCAACATGGACGATTTACAATCTTTAATCAAAAAACGCAACGTTGTTAATAATCATCTTTCTCGTTTTAATAATTTTCTTCAATCTGACGTTGAAGTTAACCAAGTCAAATTACGACTTGACAAATTCTTAGACCTCTGGTGTGACTTTGAACAAATACAAACGAATATCGAATTACTTCAACCCGAAGCAGATTTCGAATCAGAACGCACTGCTTTCGAAACTCATTATTTCCAGTTAATTGATCGCGCCCAGAAATTAATTGAATCTCTGGACAATACAATCGTTTTACCAAATCAAGTCAAGTCTTCTAATTCGCAATTAATACAATTACCTCGAATTCGCCTACCTTCATTCGACGGAGATGTTGCAAAATTCCAGAATTTCATCAGCTTGTTCAATGATTTAATTCACAATAATTCTGAGTTATCATTTGTTCAAAAACTTCATTATTTGAGGTGCTCATTAGTCGGTGAACCACTGCGTCTAATAGAACACCTGCCTCTCTCGCTTGAAAATTATACGTTAGCGTACAATTTAATTGTTGAGCGCTACTCCAACTCAAGGCGCATAGCAAATGTTCACTTAAATCAGATATTCAATTTCGTTAAATCTGACACTCCGTCCTATCAATCGTTAAAAGGTTTTCTTAATATCCACGAATCATCAATCGGAGCCTTACGTCTGCTAAATATAAATTTACTTGAATATTTACTTTTTGAGATAGCCTATTCTAATTTGGATCCTGTAACAAAGCAAGCGTTCGAGGATTCAAATCCTAATTCAGCCGTGCCTACATACGAGGCCTTAATGTCATTCGTTACCGCTAAGATGCATGCTTTCGAACTCTCGAATTCTTCTCAACCTACAGATAACGCTGGTTCTTCGCACTCCAGCGATTCAAATCTCGAACAACCGGACTCTTATCATCCGGTCACAGCTGATTCCAATTCTGTACAAATTAATCGTAATTCTGTTTCACCGTCTTCTGATTCTCACAATATACCTTCGTTTTTCGTCAAATCAAATTCACTCAAATGTCTGTCGTGCGAATCTCACTTTCATTCAATTCACAACTGTAGTGAATTTCTCGCGCAAAATGTAGATAATCGCTACAAAATTATTTCTCGTCTTAAACTTTGTTTTGCCTGCTTCGGGCGACACGATCGCCGCAATTGTAGCTCAAATAAACATTGTCGTATCTGCCAGTCAAAATCGCACAATACGTTGCTGCATATTGATCGCAGCCCTCAAAAATCTAATTCGTCCACCGCTTCTGTTGTTAATTCACATAATTCGCCAACTTCTAGTTCGTCTCATCTTGCCGTGCATCCGGATAGAAATTCACCGTCTACTGGATGCCTACTTGTAAATTCTTCGCCGCCGATTCAAGCTAATACTATCGCAACTCCGCCAATTAATTCTTGTACTACCTGCTGTGCTGATAAGCCGGTAGTTACTTCAAATTCGTCGTCCTCGTCCATTATTGTTAACCAACCTGCCGATTATTCACTTTCATGTCGACTTAACGGCCAAACTGCGCTGCTAGGTACTGCTATCGTTCATGCTGTCGATTCATCCGGCAAAATCGTTCCGCTTCGCACTGTGATCGACAATGGATCTCAGTCCAGCATCTTAACATACAACGCCGCTCGTTCACTGCAACTCGACATCGTTCCTACTTCTAAACGCCTGCAAGGCATTTCAGCCGAAGTCACCTCAGTTAAAGGTATTACAAATTTTACAATTCTGTCGCCGCAAAATTCTAACTTTCGCCTTCCGCTTCAGGCTACTGTTATTAACAAAATATCAGACCGCCTACCTGCTTCTCGAATTCATAAGTCAGTCGGTGAACAGTTTTCACAACATCTGCTAGCTGATTTTCGCTTCCGCAGCCCCAATTCAGTAGATTTACTGCTTGGCGCTGATTGTTTTTCAGAAATTCTCGATTTTAGTAAAACGCCTTTAATTAAAGGTACTCCATCCGCTTTATCAACCGTATTTGGTTATGTAGTATTCGGAAAATTGCCCGAACTACAACCACTTAGTTCTGCTTCAAGTAACGATTCGCTCTTAACATCTGTTTTCGCTAACAACGCTCAAGTCTCGTCGCCTGCTACTGATGTTAATCTCACATCGCCTGCTGTTCAAAATCACTCGTCAAATAAAAATTCATCTTCGCTTCAAATTATCGTCGCTGACCAACAAACTATCATTCCTGCTAAGTCATCAATCAACCTCGATGTCACCTCAAACCCTGTAATCAGTGAATCTATCGCTTCTATCGTCCAGCCGCCTAGCTGCCTACTCGCTTCGCCTGTATTCAACAATAATTCGAATCACGCCGCTGTTTCAACTAATCGTCTTCACCATACTTCTGGCTCTTCGCCTTCAAATCGTTTCACCGATTCGTCCGAGATCATCGCTGTTGATCCTCGTCTCGCTTCGTCTACTGACTCCGCCAGTATCTCGACCGATCTTGCTGCTGGTACTACGCCCATTCGTCGCTTCAACTCTGCGCCTCGCTTCAAGTCAACGCCTCGATTCAAGTCTGTACTGAAGGCCTCCACCAAGTCGCCTTCAGTCAATTCTTCGCCAAACCGCTTCGCATCTCGCTGCATCATCACTAATTCGCCAATAAAACCTACTACGTTCGCCTCAGTCGATTCTACGGCTAACCAACTCTTCTCAAATCATCGCTTCTCGTCGTCTCTCGCAAACACTCTCGATCAACCGCTGCAAGTCGCTTCGCTAAAGGGCAACCGGCCCTCCTCAGTCGTTTCATGTTCTGCTAACTCTCTTCGCACGCCTTTAGCCCCTCTTGGCGGGCGGGGCCCCAAACGTCGTTTACAGTATTCACAACCGGTGAATAGTTGTAATCTCAACTCTCTTCGCTCGTTCAATGCTTGGTGTGATCTTCGCAACTCTCGCTCGTCTCAACCTCAATCACGGATTCACTCACAACTGGTTAGTGAAGTTCGCCGTACCGCAACTCTCGATTCTCGCCAACATTGTTCGCCTACTCGTCAATTCGCTTCGCAACCCGCTTATCAGTTAGCTCTGCCTTTGGGCAACTAACTTCTCCGCCGTTCTCACTTCGTTTCACGCTCAACTCATCTCCATTCGTTTTGTTCTTCGTTCATTTTCGTTCTTCGTTTGTTTTCTTCGTTCGCCGTCTTCTTTCTTCGATTCTTCTTCTGCGTCGCTTCTGGTTGTCAACCCTTGTTGGCAATCACCTCAAGATCGTTCCGTTACTCGTTGGCTTCCGCGCAAGCCGTGGAAGATGTTCCGTTCGTCGTTGGCCGGGCAAACCCGTGCGTTTGTCACGCCACCTCAAGATGCTCCGTTCTTCTCTTCATTCGATTCTTCTTCGTCGTCTTCTTTGCTTCGTACTCTTCGTTTGCTACGTTTTCCGCTCCCTGTTGCTTCAGGGCGGGCGGCTTCATTCTTCGTCTTCTTCCTGCGTTTACCGCTCCCTGGTTGTTTCAGGGCGGGCGGCTTCGTTCTTCGATCTTCTCTGCTAGTTTTGTTTCTGTAAATCGCTTTCATCGATTTAGGCGGGCGGTATGTTAAGGCCAATCGCACCCCCGTTAAGTAATTCATATTTCCCCGCTAATTATTATCGTCGTTAAATACACTGATTTTGTATTAATAACCTTTTTCCCGCCTCTGTCTGTATACTTGTCTTGATTTCCGATGGTGATCTCAGTTCATGACGTAATTATTCTCCCACTACTCACATTCCATTCTTCCCGGTCAACTCACTCACTGGTTGGATTCTGCGGCATGTAGACTGTTCGTGCCTTCGCTGCGCCGGCCATCCTATGGCGTCGCTTCTGCAATTGTCGTTATGCTTCGTTCGTTTCTGATGTACCATACATCATTTTCAAGTGTGTTTTTGCTTATGTGTGTAATTTATAATCATTTACAATTGTTCTTGTTTTCGTATCAAACATTAAAGTTACAGTGTGAATCGAACCCCGGACACGTGTCGCGTAGACGCCGTTTCTACACTTCAGGCCATTCAACAGGTAAGCGAATTAGTCTATTTTGTTGTACGCTTTCTAATTTTGTGTTTGAGTTGACCAGTGATGTCCTGCTGTTCCAGCAGTTACTTATCGTTTTCCTTTGTCTCCCTCAGTGTACATTCCATCGTTGTATCTTGCTTATTCAGTCGTTCCGCCGTTGGTTTCTGGCACCATTAAATGAAACTAGGTCCTCCGGAATAAGTCGTTTATGCTTCAGTTTACATTAATCTGCCATTAGTCGTTGATAGTGGATTGATGTCCTACAGTTACAAGTCGGCTTACCGCTTAACTCGTTTTATCCAATATATTTTGGGTTTATTTCAAAACTCCTGCCATCAAGGCTATAACAACATCCTCAAGGTCCACAAAGTGTCGAGTTAATGAGGTTCTACTCTATTTATTTTAATTTTCATTTACATTGTCAAGTTAAACCAAGAGATTCTTCTTTGTTCTGGACAACGTTTGCCCTGTATGATAGATTGAAGTAGTTGATATTTGCTTCATTCCACCTTTTATGTCCAAAGTATTTGAGCATGTAGACTTTAATAGTGTTCGTGATCTCTTTGCTTTTTTCAATTCTTTGGTAAACTTCGGTATTGAATATAATGGTGCTTCTGTGATATCCGTAACATTCTCCATTCTTCACATCTCAAAAGCTTCTAGTTTTTTAGTGGTAACTGCAATTAATGCTCAGGACTACTTGCATCATACATGATGGAGAAGATTATAACATCTAAGCATAGAAATTTTTGTTAAACTATAGATCATTGCTTTTGGATACATTGCTCATGTTGGTAAAGGAAGCTCATTCTTTCCTAATATTAAATTTGATTTCTCGATTGTTAAGAATAAAGTTATCAAAGTTAATTAAACCAACTGTTAATATTAAGAATGATTTTAATTCATTTTTCTGAGTTTAGGCCCTTAAAGACTTCAGTAAGTCAGGTCAGAGAGTCATGTTGATCTCTCACATAACTCACATTGCAATGTTCTTCCAGGATTCCTTCAACATCTTAAATTAAATTTTTTAATTAGTAATTATTATTCTTATTTTTCTTTCTTTGGAAAACCTTTGTAGTCTTTTAGTAAGTTGTTTTATTACTCCATCTTGTGTTAACTGTCAAACTTTCATTACTCTCTCTGTATGATAGTAATGAATTTCATTATACAGCCAGACCCTGTGGAGAATGAAGTAAAGGTGTCATTTGCAGGGTGCAAAGTAAATGCTTTTCACAGGGCCGGACATGCTGATAAGCATACTTTTCCACTCAGTGAGGAATGCACTGGTACCACCTCACTCCTCGTTTTACGTAGTTATCAGATGTGGAATAATTACTACATTCACCAATACTGCCTTATCGATAATAGGGACGTGAGTTTGATCCTGACGTCACAGGCAGGCGTGGGAGTTCACGACTCAAATCAAACGTGTTTGATTTTCAGCTGTGAGTTTGATTCTTCAGGTGTTAAATGATTGTACATTAACAAGATGACAAGTAGTCCCATTAAAAGTCATGTAATCAATTGCAAGACAGTGAAACTGTTCAATTTCTTGTAATATATATATGCTGCTGAACAAATTTCATTTCAGAAGAAAGTCACACTGAGCTTCAGACATTCGTAATAAGTTTTTAAAATCTTCAGGGTTTTGGTTTCAGTTTCATATCAATCAAATTATGTGCTCCCAATTTCCTTTGAAGTATTCAGTTTCTAATCCACAATCATCTTTTCTTCTGTTTTTTTGCTGTTCAATCAGCCAATTTTTTTCTGTGCTCAAGTAGCAGCACAAAATGAACCAAATCACCACAGCATAACTCTTGATGACGAGCTTGTTCATAGCTGCCTTCCCGTGATCATCTGAATCACGCTTTCGTTGGTATTTCAAACCATGTAAACTGTCCACAAAGGTGAGCTCCCTCCAGTCGTGCCATCGACAGCAAGTACAAAAGTATCGCACCCATTTGTGTTTACGCCCCATGGGAACCTTGCTTAAGGCAGCAAAAAGCCCAGTTAATTGCCTAACAATCTATTTTTTTCCAAACATTAGTAACCAGTATTGGTTTAAAAAATGCAAGTTTGTTCAGTGGCCTAAGTTTAGCCTAAATAAGTTTAGCGATCACTGCTGCAGAGGTTCAAACCAGCCTTTCCGCTGATGACCAGAACAACAGCAACAACTGTCCAAATTTGTTTTTATTGTCAATTATATCAATTTGTATACCCAAAATTTCGAGATTGTATACAGTTTCATCGTACCATTTATGTTCGTACAATTACAACGAAGAATTACGTATATTAATTTAATAATTTAATCAATTCAGTTACATGTAATAATACCAGAGATAATAATAAGAATGAGGAACAGAAATAGTTTATCACTCTCCTGAAAAATGAATTTTTTGTAAATAATTCTAGTGTTGTTTGACATTAACCGCTCGCATTTAAGTTTGGTTTTATAATTCTCATTTCGTAAAATATTTGTAAGTCTTACGAGATAAAACAAAGGTAACTGATATCATAGAGCATATAGTATGTCTCGAGTGGAGATGTGGGGTAAGTTAGTGGCTCCAATGTCTTTGTCAATAATTTTTGTTCTATTGTGTTAACTGTGTCCAGGAGATTCAAAAAAGGGTGTATTAGGACATGTCAAGAAGTTTAAGGCTGCGATTAATTATTATCAGATAATATAATTAATTGTTAAACTGTACGTCATTGGCACAATTCCTAGCTAGGTTTTGGAAGTAACCCAACGTCAAGAGGAGTTCCTACTCTGTTTTATCGGAAACAGTTTTACCGGATGGTGCATATCAATGTTTACGTGCAAAGAGCCCTTCTTTTAGGGCAATACTTCTCAAATCTGTTGTTACAAAATAAAAGAATTATCACCAATTCATAAAAAAAGAGTTATAATAATAATGGTTTAGAGTAATGTAGTCAGAACAGTAGACCTTCAACAGGACGACTTCCTCGATAACCCATACATTTTCCTAATCCCCTTGAAATTGCCATAACATAATGTAAAAGGTACTCTATAATACTACTATTGTTATTTTGAAACCTCAATAGCACAGACTTTTTCTAATAAAACTTTATATGATCAAAGCTTTAACTCTCTATACCACATCTTTTTGCGTAATCGTACCTTTATAGCATGAGTTCAACCTTTACAGACCTTGAAAGCACAACTTTTAGTCTATGCAACCTTGATAGTACGAACCTCAACTAAAAAATGTAGCATATTATAAATGCTACAAAGAGTCCTAGATAACGAGATTAGAACAAGATAAGAACAAAAAATCTTAGGAACAAACATCACAAAAAATTACTGATAATTAACAGCCCCTACCACTGATTTATTGTTTAGTTAAAAAGAAAGTTAAGTTTGGTTTTTAGAAGTACTAACTGTTATGTCTTGCCAAATTTCAATGCGATTGTAATAACTAAAAACTAAGCCGAAGAGAGAGAGAGAGAGAGTGCAGTTCATAGGTAATACTAACACAACCATCTAACATTACAAGTTCAAAATTACATCATTTAGGCAACAATTTTTGTTTAATTTTTTAAAAACGCAGTAAAGTAATGTTTTGAAACCAAAAGTAATCTATTATAAGACTTTATCATAAATACAAGTATGTAAATCAGTAACATCCTGAAAACACAGTCAAAATAAATTATTGATAAATTTAAATAAATTATAGTAGTCTGTTTAATTTTCGAGCAAATAAATTGATCAGTATTTTTTAATTATTTTTATGATGTTTGTGGAGTATTATGTTGTAATCTGCTAGAACAAAATATATTTATTGTAATCAGAATTTGAAATTCGGCAACTTTCGGCACAGGTATAATATAAAAAAGGGATTTGAACCCATGTAATCCTTATTAAGTACACCTTAATTACAAAATTGATGTATTATTAGCAAGTCAGTTGTCTTAAGTGGCCCTTTACACATGGAAACTGAGTTTGCTGATCTTGCTTTGGTGAACTAAGTTTGTGGGTATCACTCTTTACATACAGTGGAGGGAAATGCCAAAAACGGTTGGTCCAAAATGTCGGTTTCCTTCTGAATGCGATCAAGATGAGTTTATTGTTTTTAATAAAAAACAGAAGAAAGTATCCGAGTGGACCAAGCAGTGGTTGCACATTAAGAAAAGTGGTCTTATATTAATCTTTTTAATTACTTCAGAGGTGAACCATTATTACTCTAACCCCTTAAATATCTAATTAAAAATCACTGAGGTTGAATTTCATTATTTCTTAGAGATTTTGACATTCGATATGTCAAAGTAAAATACTTGTACAAGAAAATCAGTATTGGCTGAACACTTCCTTGTTGCTGCACTTTGTTACTTGGCTACTGGGAGAAACATGGGAGTACATGCAAACCAAAAAAAAATAAAAATAATAATTCAATGAATTATTAAGTTCTTTACAAACTTGATTCGTTTATCTCCGCATACAGACAAAATACAGTGAACTTGGTTTATGCAAACTGAGATCAGCAAACCAGGTTCCCAATAGGGCACTTTTGTATAGAACAAAATACTGTTAATGGAATTGGGATTTAAGAAATGACAGGTGCTGGGGCTTGCTGTAGAATGGTGGCAACACTGAAGGATGTCTATTCGATGACTTGTTTTGTTAATGGCTACAGATCCAGCCCCTATTGGTATTGAAGTTAGACAAGTATCATGTGATATAACCTCAAACTGATAATTCTAAAGTGAAAAATCTTGGTAAAGAAACAAGTAATGTATAAAAATAAAGGTAGTTAAAGGAACATTCTAACAATGATATACTTACCTTTAGGAAAAAATTTGAGTTTATTGATTTAAATTAAAATTTTAATGAAAACCTTTCACTTGGATAGACTCACCTGTACCCATAAGTTTCTAATAAGAATCTTAGAAAGGGAGGTAAGATAATAGATCCAAGAGCACTCCCAGATATAGCAATGCCATTAGCTAGTCCCCGATACTTGACAAAGTACGAAGTCACAATGAAAATTCCTGGTGGAAAAGAGAGTCCCGCTCCTGTCCCGACAAGGATCCCATAACTGGAACATACATTATGCATCTGTGGTACCACCATTTATGGTGTCATAAATTTTCACTGTACATTTAAACGTTTTTGAAAAAAAATTTAAAATAAAAATAATTCATTTCGTAACAAAAAAATTTCTCTAAATTTAATTTTTATTTTAATAAAATCTGAAAATATTGAAAAACAAATCAATTATACATTTAATAACATCATAAATTTTTTAATAAATATTAAAAAAATACATTAAATAAAACTTATGACACACTCTTGGCATCCCACATGCATCCAGTATCTAATATTGAAGAGAACATCATTTAATTTTAAAAAAATGGGTATCATTTTAAAAATTAAATCACATATTTCATTTCTCAATTTCAAATACACAACCAATACAAATACATAAAATACATAAGCGTAATATATGTGTAAGTAAATATATTATGTATTATCATAAACATACTGATAAGAATGTCACCATTTATTAACTAAAACTAAAACAGTAACCGTTTATAAAAATAATTGACTCAAACCAGTAAATTATTTAATGTTCATTTTCAGTAGACAATAACTTAGACAACCAAACTATTAAAAAAAGAAATATCTTAATCTAAATATTATACAAATAGAGTTCAACATTGAAAAAAATCAATGATACCAATAGATTATTGCGATATTAGAAATAGAGTCTTATGATTTACTCAGCTCATTGTGTTTATTTAAAACTGGTGAGTGATATATGTAACCTCCAGATTTCTTTAGAAAAGACAAAGGTGATGGGTTTCAGAAGAATTGATCATCTCAGAAGTAAAGTACAAGTCTTAGTTCGAAATAATAAAACCTTAAAACAGTTACATTCATACTTATAATTATATTAGACATATATTTCAACGTGATTATGGAAAAGATCCATCACATGAAAATAATATATGACATTGATTCAAACAATTTAAAGAAACTGGATCAGCTATAAAAATGTACCTGTATGGTACAATTACTTGGGATTGATGTTTCTTATGGGTATTCATGAGATGCAGAAATTAAATTAAAAAAGTTTTAATACACAGGCTTATCATAAAGATGGTGGGGTTACACTGATTCAGACCAAGATAGTAGGGAAATTTTGAGATGTTTTGTTGGTAGTTCTGATAGCCTCCAACCCAAAAGTTTGTGTAACAGAAGTTCTAATCTCAACTTAAAGTTTTCTATCGTTGCTATGGTCTGTTTAGACTATATTCACTTATAAAGAAAACTATATTAATGGAAAGGCTGGCATGGACCTATACCCTAGCCTCCAATAATCCAGACCTGACATCTGGCGGTTTTTACTTGTGGGGTTACATAAAAAATATTGTTTATTTAAAAAATATTAGTGACCTAAATCACTTAAAGGAAAGAATTAATGAATCATTTACAATTATAACAGAAGATTTGTTAACAAACGTTTGGTAAGAACCTGAGTATCGATTGGACATTTGCCGATTGACCAATGGTGCATATATTGAAATTTATTAGTTATATAAAAAACTGTTTGATACGACAAATTCTATGATTAAACAACATCAACTGTAAGTATTTCTGTATTCATTTAATACATGTTCAAAACCCCACCATTCTTTCATGATGACCCTTTAATATAAATTTACAATGTGAGGAAACACTGGTTGGTAAAGTGCAGAATGAGACTGTTTTAAAATTTCATCACACCTTGCTTCTGCCAGTTTTAATGAATGGTTCAAAGTGTTGGACCTGACTGATCAGAAGGTATCAAAATTTGAGACTACAGAGATGAGGTTGTGAAGACCTTTAGCAGGGTATTGAGTGCTGGACTATACAATAAATAAAAATATTAGGCATGAACTTAATGTGCCAGGGGTGATTTCAAATACTGTATTCGGGAATACAGCCAAGAGGGAAATAGTCATTTGTTGTGGATACCAGATGATCGAATACCCAAACGATGTTTATTTACGAACCAACTGGACAATGTGGTACTGGATGACCTTGGAAGAGATGGGTATCTTAACTTTTTTAAGAAATTTCAGGAAGCCTAATCCATATAGTTTATTATGATGATGATAGAAGCTTGTTTTTAAACATTCAGAACGTGGATCCTTTAACAGTTCTTAAAATGAAGAAGGAGGATGTGGGACAATAGCATGGTCACTGGGTAAAAGAGTTTGGATAGAAACCCAGTTGAAGTTTTACAAGATTCTGGCTGTTCCAGTATTGCTGTATGGTAGTGAGTCCTGGGTACTTAGGAGGAAAGATGAACATCAGATCCATACAGAGGAAATGCGGCTTTTTAGAAGACTTAAGGGATGCAGTTAGATGGATGAGGAAATCTGTGCCCATTTAAATGTCTCCTCTCTCTTAGAAACAGTTGGGAAATACAGAGAGAAATGGGAGGAACATTTAATGCGAATGACTGAAGATTGATGGGCGAAAAGAGCGTTGAGCTACATAATGCGAATGACTGAAGATTGATGGGCGAAAAGAGCGTTGAGCTACATATCTAATGGATGAAGAGATGTACGTAGGCAGCGAAAAAGATGGGCAGAGAAGTCAGAATAGGTTGGAAGGCCTAATACATGACAGGAGAAAGAAGAATAAGTAGAAGGAGGAAAAGAAAAAGAAGGAAAAGTAGGAGGAGAAGGAGACAGATGAAGAGGAGGAAAAGTGGTGGGGAAGAGAAAGGGAAGAGGAAGAAAGAGATGAAAAGGAGAAGGGGCAGTTTTAAAACACAATTTCTTATTTTTAAGTTTGATCTATAACAACACTCTCTTACTCAATATTAAAGAGAAAGTAAAAATATTTCTATTTAAATTATGCCAGAGAATGAATGAGTACATAATTCAATGGGGATGACTATTTGATCTGTTTTTTTTCTATTATATAAGAGTATGTGTTACAAATGTGATAAAAAAACAAAAATAATCTATAAATGACACATGGGTAGCTAAAATAATCATTATTCATGACTCATGCCAAAGGCCAAAAGAAATTATTTATTTAAAAAGCCATCATGTGATTAAATTTAAATTTGTATGGCATTGATAACAAAAAATTGTTTTCCGGTGACAATTTTTTTGGAATTTGGAAAGTCGCCAGAAGTAACATAGAATCCAATCATTAATTACAATAATACTGTTTTAGCAATATAACTAATTCAAACTTGCCAAATCATGAAATTTACATTTAGCAAATAAAATCTAAAAATAATATATACTTGTCACCACGATTTTCAGTATTATCAACACATGTATGTGTAATTTCTATTACATCTGTGTTAATTTTCATAATTTAAAAAATCAATTTAAATGATTTAAAATAGATTTTAGTTAAGTATATAAATATAGTTATTATGTATGTTAGGTATCTTCTTCTTCTTCACTTCATGGATTAGGCAGCTCGGCCTGTTCCAGAAACCATCTCCTTCTTGGACATCCAACACTTTGCTAACATGTATTTTAATACCGCCGGTTCCAAGCCTGGGGTCTCAACTAGCAAGTGATGAGGGAAGAGAAGCAGGAGGAGTAACAACCTCGTAAAAAAAATCAGGGTCCAACTGGCCCGAATGGTGGCATCATCAGGGCCTCTACCTAGGGTATTAGGCAAAGATGGTCAATGACCCTGAAGGTGAAACAGGCAGTTTTTTCCCAACGACAGAAGGGGCGCAAGAGCCTAGAGAGACACCTAGAACTAAACTGTCCTGGATGCTTGGATGCAGTAAGATGGCAGCCCCATTACCAAGCATAACCTGTGCAGCACTCGAAACACAACCAGGGGAATTTTACATTACTGGCACAAATCAAAAAGCCTCAAAATAAAGAATGTATGTTAAGTACAATTTGCAATTTAATTTATTCCAGACACCTACCAGAAATTGAGCAAAGGACTTTTGGCTTAATTGTCAAGTTGTTTATCACTGTTCCATCAAGGTGGCTTTTATTTTCTGAACTAAATGTAGCAGAACTAATAATAAAAAAAAGCTATAACAGAAACGTAGTTATGGTAAATCTTCTTTGGATGAACCGGAAAAATTAGTGAATTGATATTTTTAAAAGTCTATGAACAGCAAATTTCTTTGAGTACATTTGTGTATGTGCATATAAGTTAAACAGAGTACTTTAAATAGAATACACCTACTGGTATTTTAAAAAGCTAATTAATTTGTTTATGAAAATAACCTTTAAGTACATAATAAATTCAAACTATACTTATTTTACATTAAAAAGATTTCATAATTGGTTATTTAGTGAAGTTTTTTTAATAGATACAGTAATTAAAGCTTACATTAGTAAAAATAAAGGGAGAAGGCTAAACATTCAAAATAAAATGCTGATTATAATGGTCTTAATAGTACTTAGATTTGAAGAATCGTTATTATTGCTGATATATTTGACAAAATATACAAGACTACAAGTAAAAGAGAAGAAAGAGTAAAACCATTTTATTTTTATTTTACATCTGACTGTTTTGCATTTTCTGCTAATGCAGACGGTGGAGAATGATAATATATGAAAATGAGTGATGAAAAAATGGCAGACCTGACTGGGAATTGAACCCGGGACCGCAGTGTAGAAGCCAGCTGCGCTAACCACTGTACAAATGGGCCGGCCATTATGACCAACCAAAATGAAACAAAAACTTGGCCGCCTCCATGGCATAGTGCAGGGGTCTCCAACCTTTTTTACTCTAGGGCCACATTGTAAATTTTTGGAGGAAAGGCGGGCCAGCAATATTTCAGGGTATAAAGTCTAGCCCCCCTCCCATACACCCTCGAAGTTTTTTCTAATTAAGAGCTCAGTGGTGGTTTTTGAGATTTTCTTGCTTAGTTTTTTAAGTTGCTATATTTCCTTATATATCTTTGTTGTTGGCTAACTAAAATTCTTTACGTGATTGTAAAAAAAAGCTGTGACCAAAACAAATAATTATATTTGCTATAAAATAATATTTGTTCTGTAAAAGGAGTTTTCAAGTAGGCTTAATGAAAACACAGGATGATACAAAACCAAATTTTTTCAATTTACTACAAAATGTACTTTATTGAGTTTTAAAGAAAACTTGACAATAAATAAGTTTACAACAAGTGTAAAGCTTAAAAAGAACAATTATTTTTTAGTGAGAAGATTGCATTTGTTTGCCACTTAAAATTTCAGCCCATTTAGGGTCAAACAATGGTTGATCACTACTTGTTTACGGCTAGTTTTACACTTATTGAGAAAAGAAGTAGCAAGTGAGAGACGAGTACTGTACTCATATTTAATGGTAAAAATGCTTAAAAGGAAATATATTATCAAATAAAAATTTCTTTTCAGTATGCTAGCTTTCTGCGGGCCGGAAAAATCTGTTCCCGGGCCGGATGTGGCCCGCGGGCTGTAGGTTGGTGAGCCCTGGCATAGTGGTTAGCTTAAGATAAATAAATTTCTTAAATTATGTTTTCTCGTTCCAGATATTCATTATTTGGTCTCAAAAGTCTGGTTGAACTGAAAATTATTGTAAAAAATATTTACTTTTTGAAATAATAATTACTAATTGATAGCTTTTCCTAAACAAAAATTTTGTCTAAAATTATAAACAATAGCCATGAAAATATAACACACGTTAGTAAATTTCAATTACTTTTGTACTATATTACGTGTTATTTAAAAGAACATGATTTTTAAATGTTAAGTTCAAGTTGAATGAACATTTTTTTGAATAGTCTTTTTCTTATCAAATAAAACAACAGCAAGATAAAAATAATTAATAAAAATAATTTTTCATTTTACTACATAAAATGTAACTATATATTGCATTTCACAATGCAATTTGGCTCTTAATACTTAATGTTATCTTTACTATAAAATATTGTATGATTTATTTATATTGTAACATTAAAATAGTGATACTCTAGAAATAGTTACTATAATAAATTTTTTATTGTATGAAGTGGAATTTAATAAGTAGAGATAAATGAATTGCAATGAATGAAATGTTTTGAACAGGAATTCTCAGAAATCAAAAAAAAGTATAAACATTCGTTGTTATTTTGATTCCTTCTCCCATGTTTTAATCAAACAGAAAGTGTTAAAAGGGTCTCAATTTATTGAGAAACTATCAGATCACAGGAATTAAAACAGTTAGCGCCTTTGTAGTCAATCATTTAGTTTTTAGACTGTGAGAGGAATTAGTGTTGTCAGACTGTTTCGAAATAGTGCTGTTCTTAATTAAGTTAATAGAGCATGTAGTGTGGATGGGAAAATCATGTGACAGTATTTTATTTATAATCAAGTTTAGTTTATGCTAAGTTTTATAATTACTTTAAGTAATCTAATTGTAATTTATAATTTTGTAAATATATGACAGTATTGTTATAATTTTAAAGAATGTTTGTTTATTTATTATATCCACATACCGATCGAACCTAGGTTTAGGTGTTACAATACTTTTAAAAAATGCTTTGTTAAGTCATAAGTTGTTTTTACTTTCTCTTGCCTATATGAATATATAGGAAGGAAAGTATTGTTTTCATGTCGATTTTTCGAAATCGAGTTTTCACCGGATCTATACGTTTTCAGACCCCCTGAACCCAAAAAAACATGTTTTTAGCGATTGGTCTGTGTGTGTGTCTCTCTGTGTGTGTGTGTGTGTGTGTGTGTGTGTGTGTGTCTGTGTGTGAACAGAATATCTCAAGAACGGAACATCGTACGAACTTGAAACTTGAAACTTAAGTTACATACCACTACCGGACGCGACACGAACATTTTCATCAAAATCGGTCAACCGGAAGTAGTAGTTTATTCGTATAATTTTTCAGTTTTTTGCGATTTTCTCAAAAACTGGTCCTACGATTTTTTTTAAAATCGCCTATTTTACTCAATTTTTTATTCTCTACAAGATAGGGTAGGCGCCATGTTTGCTGAAATTCTCGGTGAGGCTGTTTTCACGTAAAAACGTTGTTTTTTTAAGATTACGGCTTTAATATAAATTTTAGCGCAAAAACTTATATAATAAAAGTTGTAGAGAATTTAAAATTCTACAACTTTTATTTCAAACATTTTTTTGTATAACGCTTAGTTTAGCGGTAATTTGCAATTTTCTGTTTTTTTCTCACGAAAACGTGAGAAAAATCGATTTTTTTAACATTTCGGTCTTAGTATGCATTTTACGACAAAAGTGTATATAATAAAAGTTATAGAAAATTAAAAGATCTACAACTTTTGTTTAGAGCATTTTTCTCTACAGAGCCTAGTTTAGCGTGAAAGCGTGATTTTCCGTATTTTTAAGCCAAACTGAGTTCGATTGTCATTTTGCGTCATTCACTCATGATTAAAATAAGGTTATGTTTTTGAGGTTAGTTTTTGTTTATTTCTAATATTTTATTAATAATGTTAGGTTTATTATTAATCATTTGCATTGGCAAGAGAAAGTTGTGTGAGTGTTTCACACCAGATTTTTTTCTTTAATGAAAAACTTAGTTACATTAAAGGTTGTTTGAAACTATGTTTTTCTTATTAGTTTTATGTTTTAACGAAAACATAGAGAATTATAAGCAATCTGTTTACGATTATTAAGTTTCTGACACATTCAATACCTACAACAAACAGTTTAATTATCTGTTACTTAATTAAAGACTGTCATTGACAGCAAACTGATGCAGACAATGCAGACAATAACGCAATGTACAATGAGATGTTTTCCCTTCCCCATTTAAATGAATGTAGTTACAAATTTAATCATGAAACTGCGTTAACCGCCCTGCTCACTATGCTTAATGGTGAACAAAATCTTTCATCATGAGTTTTTAATTAATTAACTTCTCACACAACCTTCAATGTTGAAAGCCACATCACAACTGTACAAATAAACCAATTAGTACTGGAAACATATATTTTGTTGAAATCTGTATGTCACCAATGGAAGGGAAGAAAAAAGACCTGAGAATAACTGAATATGTGTTAAAAGGAAAGTTTTTTAGTCCCTAATATGTGTACATTGCAATCTGTTCAATTTAGAACAATAAGCAATCCATGACCCAATTGAGATGAGGATGAAGTGTATGATGTCTAAATAAAGTGTAGTCTTGTACAGAACCATGTTGACCATTCCTGAGAAAGTATGGTTAATTAAATCCCAACATTAAAGTACACCAGTAACCACTGTCTAGTATTCAAATCTGTTTAAAAGTAACCTACCTTTATTAAGATTTGAACCGGGAAACGTTGTCTCCGAAAATTAGCTGTTAAACAGCTGACTCATGGCGATGATTTTACCTCTAGACCAACCCGGTGGGTTGAAAGAAAAGTAGGTAAATAATTTTTTTAAATGGTATGATCACTATGATTTCTGAAAGGTTTACATAACTTTCAATGCAGTAATTGGATGGAACATTAATATTTTGTCATTTGTCTTGTAGATTATTTTCAAAAATTTTGAAAAAATGAAAGCATTGGATACTAATATTGTAGGGTGGTAGTCTACCGCACCTGATATCTGATTGTATTGTATGCCACAGTAAGATATCTTCCCAAAGGACAAATAAATTAAAAGATGACTTCATTTTATCAATCACATTATTCTTTTAATTAAAAATTTAAACATAATGCCGTATATCCTATGTTACTCAGTAAGATCTAAGCTTTCCAAAACCTTTTAAACAACCAACCAATTTGATCACGCTTTTTGTATTGTTTAAATTTCTTTTATTCATTTTTACGTGCATTAGTGTAGAGCTATTTAGCTGGCCTTGGATTGGAATAGGATTTTAGGTAGAGTTGTTGCCATGGGGAAGCTGTTTAACAGCTGATTTTTAGAGACAAAAGTTCCTGGTTCAAATCCTAGTAAAGGCAGTTACTTTTATACAGATTTGAATACTTGACAATGGTTGGTGTACTTTGATGGTTGCGATTTAATTAACCATACTCTCTCAGGAATGGTCGGTCTGAGTCTGTACAAGACTACACCTCATTTACATATCATTCATATCATCCTCATCTCAATGGGTCATTTCATGGGGTTGCTTATTGATCTTAAATTGAACAGATTACAATGTATACACATTAGGGTTAAAAAATAAATAAATTAAATTATTTTAGTTGTAAGTTATTCTTGAGTCATTTGTATCTGGTACAGAATGTACCATGTATGCTTGTGGCATACTATTCCTAGTATGCTGCTAGTATAATGCACAAAGTATATTTTGTTTCCTACAACTTCCCCCATTTATAAATCTAGCTGTATTTGTTCATGTATGGCGATTCACCATATTATTAAGTTACTTCCTGAAAAGTGTAACTTAACAATTAAAAGTCTCTTTTTATCTGATAACAAGGTGGGGTGGCTTAAAACCCATGAAACACACTTGAGAAAAATTGCTGTATGCTTGAATGCTTTTAAAATTTAATTTCAGCTATCAACCTGGTGTAGTGGTCGTGTGATAATCTACAAAGTGGAAGGTTTTAGGTTTGATTTCTGATTAGGATTTTAATACATAAAAACTCATCATTCCATAACCCACGGAAATCTTAAATAATCAAGCTGTTGATACAGTTTGAAAATATAAAAAAAAAGTTCCATTCGTCTTTTATATGGTACAATAAAAAGGATATCAGATTGATAGTACGAGTGTGTTGAATACCCAACAGACTAAAACAGATTACTTTGATCATGTGAAGCAAAAAATACGAAATGCTGCTGTGGTTAAAAAATTTTTGAAATTGGTATGATGCGAGTTCAAATAACCCTTTTTTGATGGGCACTTAATGAAAGCCAACATTCTCAGAGAAAAAAAATTCTTTGATTCAAAAAAAAAGAAGAATAAAATTGTAATGTGATTACTGTTATAGGGTACACAATATCAAGGGTTTAATTCCTGGGTAGCATCCGAAAAATAAATTAACCACAACCACTTCTGTACTTCCAACTAAAATTGCAAATGACAAACAATTGATCCAACTTTAAATTAATCTAAAAAATTTATACAAAGTATTCTAAGAAAATGTGATAATCTTGTTAAAGATTTATATACAATAAATTATACTTGATCTTCAATATTTTTTTATATCATGTAATTTCGAAATGAAATTGAGTAACAGTTTTCATTGAGTTATCAGGGTGAAGTTCAAGTGTTATGTAAACAGTTTTTTTATCAGACACTTACCATTTAACAACATTTATATATAAAGGTATGTCGTAGTCATGTTATGTTTAGAATTAATTTGTTAATCGATTCTCTTAATTTATTCTGATTCCTAAAAGAACTAGTTTATCCATGTGGGAAGCAACATGTGCTAATAACATACAATTTTATTTTATTTATCATTCGTGAAAAATATTGACACATTTTTATAATAAAGGAATTTTACAGTACAATGCACAAAAAATTTTGTTAAAATAACCAAATTCAATTTGTATTCCACAAAGAACAGTATTCATCATACTGTATTATTATAGTTATACACGTTACACTATAAAATGTATTGAGTAAACAAAAAAAAAGTCCTTTCAAGGGAAATATCCAGTCAGCAAAAAGATAATGGTTGACGGAGTAATTCTTAAGTAGGTCAGTCATTTTGCCTATTTTGGATATGAACTGTCATATGAAGAGGACAGTGATTTACCACAAAAAGTAAAAAAAAATTAATAGAATTTGTGGTACAATTCATTGACATTTAAAAGGAAAGGCTCGAACTGACACACTGATGAAAGTCTATAAGATAGTGGATGTAGAAGAGGAGTTATGAGAATATTCTATCAAGTCTGCAGAAATGTGCTTTTTGAGAAGCGATTAGGGATGTTGTAGACTGGACTGGTTCAGAAATGAGAATGTATGGTGAGAATTAGAAGTCAGTTCTCTTGAGAAGGCAGTTATAGGGTACCATCAGAAATGGATAGATCATCGATAAAGAAATTATCCATATAGGATTCCTAGACTGGTCACAAAATTATAAACCAAATTGGAAGACGTGATCTGGGGCGATCAGTGGCTAGGTGGATATCAGAACAGGTCCTGGAACCTTTCAATCTTTGAATGGCAGTTGAAGACGTTACGCTATTACATTTCTTACATTGTTGCAATTGAAGAATCAATTATATACATTAGCAAACAGGGAACCCACAGGTTTGTAACATAAAAATCAACCCTTAATAAATCTAGTAATTTAAGTTAGATTGAATAAAAATTTGGTTCTTATATAAATTTACATATGTACATGGATTTTTTGTTGTCAGTTTCTTCACTGGTTTGAGGCAGTTCTTCAAGATGTTCTATCTTGTGCAAGTTGTTTCATATCTAAATAGCTCCAACACGTTATATCTTTTGTAATTTATTTGCTTTAAATATTCTAACCTTTGCCTCCCCCTAAAATTCATTCCCTCAAATTACCCTCCATTTTTAATAGAGCAATAACTGGATGTCTTAAGATATGTCCCACTACCCTATCACTTCTTCTGGTAAGATGTTTCCATATACTGCTTCTTTCATCCACTTGCCTACGAACATCTAAATTACTTATTTTGTCCACCCACAAAATCTTTGACATTTTCGTATAACACCATATTTCAAAAGCTTCTATCTTCTTCCTTTCTACAGCCCCTATCACACGCATTTCGCTTCCTCATAATGCTACACTCCAAACATAAGTTTTAAGAACTTTTCCTAATCTGTAAATCAATGTTTATAGTCAGTAAGCTGTTTTTCATTTCAAAGGCCCTTCTAGCTTGAGAAATCCTACTTTTGATATCACTTGTGTTTTTACCGTCCTTTGTTATTTTGCTTCCTAGACAGCAGAATTACCCAACTTCCTGTATGTTTCCATTGCCTATTTTTAGATTTCCCATCCCCTTTAAACTACTCTTGCTACTGCACAACTCTTTCGTTTTGTTCTAGTGCCCATATACTACATGGGTATAATGTTGTAAATTAAATACCAAACTTTTAACAAAGTGATCCTTGAACATATTTTGAATACTCATAGATTTTGCATCATATGGTATAAAATAATACAAATATAATGTTCAACAACTTTTTAATTACTTTTTATTTGATATTTGACAAAACAGGTGATTGTTAACGAACGACTTCTGCCAAATACTGCAATTAAAACTGTTAAAATATACAGAACTTCTCATTAAAAAAAAGTTATTATCTAAAGTAATTTTCCAAAACAATCAGTTTAAAAATGTAAATAAAAATATATAACGCACACTTTCACTTCACACGTACCCACATCTCAAATAACAGTTTACACTATACTAAAAAAAAAGCTTTAAAAAATAATAATACATAGATTTTGTAAATTTTCTACAGATCTATCATTATAATTATTAAATAAATAAATGAATCCTGTAAATTGTCACGTAAAGTGTACTACAATAATGTATAAGTAAAAATAATATTTGAGTCATATATTCTTACCTAACATACAAATATGTGATCGAATTAGCAAAAAAACTTAAAATCATTCCAGTTCCAGCACACAAACCTCCAAGTAATGTAACAGTGCGGTATCCATATTTTCCTGATAAAAAACTTGCTAAAGGTCCTGTTTTAAACATAAGAAATGCATACTAATTAAATCAATTTTATAAAATTTAATTAAATAATAGAAATATTGAAAAATATCCGGGATTTCAAATTCATAACGAATATTTTGGTTTAATTTCAGACCAAAAATATTCCACGATGTTTTCCATTCTTTAATAGGAAACTGAAGGAATCAAACTCCTCAAGATCTCAGGGATAGAAGCCCATTTTCTCTGACAACAACATTGACGGTACAAAAATCAGAAGTTAAGTTATTTCAATATTGTAGAGTGATTTTCCAAAAATGGTTAAGGGAATAATTTGTTAATTGTAAGAAATTGTGTATTCTTTGAAATGTTGTGTATTGAACAAGGATAATAGATCACAATGAATGGAATGTTTTGAATAGGAATTCTCAAAAATTGAAACTATTAGAAACATTTTGTTTTTATTTTAATTCCTTCTACACTGATCTTGATTGTTTGGAGAAAATATCAGACTGCAGTTTAAAAACAGCCAAACCGGAGCACTATACAGGGTGACCTATGCATCATAGCTTTGTCTGCCCAAATCTCCTTACTCCCAATCATTCCCTAATCACATCATTTCTTACTCTATTTCTTTATGTGTTTCGCAGGAAATTCCTATTGAATTTCATTCTATCACCTGAATCCTACTGTTTGGAGCTTCCACTTGCTTCACTTCATTCATCTGTCCATGTTTCTGTTTTATCAGTTAGTATAGACTTAGTATATTTTATAAATTGTGCAATACAAAAAATATTTAAGAAATTTAAATTCTTAAATACTGATCAACATGTTAAAAACTGAATACATTTACTGAAATAAGTAACCAATATTTTATTTATATGAACACTTATAAGTTTAGTTTAAGTTAAGTTTAACTTAACACATGACATTCTACATGATTTTTATTTGTTTTTTTTCGTTTTCTTTCTTAGTTAATTTAAAATCCATAAAAATTTTATTATCAATTTATGTTTTACACATTGTTTAATATATAAATTATTGATAACAATATTTAAGTGAAGTACGGTGGCAGACAGATAAATCAAGTGGAATTTCAAGTACTTCAATATGTACATACTATTGGTATTTCTACGTTACACTTGTATCATGAATTAATTATAATCATTCAATTTTTATGTTTGAAATCACCTCATTTGTTTCAATTAGCCTACAGAAAAACAAAAAAAAAAACTTTAAAACTTTATTGAAATTATACAATCATTTTAAAATTGATTAGATAATAACAATTTATTTTACTCTTAGAATGACAGTTTTAATAAATTAAGATAAGTTTTAATATGTATGGATTTTCAATATGCTTCTTCTTCTCACAATTAAGGATTAGGCTCCTGCCTGTTCTGACTCACAACAGCGACAAAACTATTGAATTTCTTGTGTGGTCTCCCAACATCTTTTCTTCCCTTCTGGCCTGCATTTCAAAATGCTGAAGGGGATCTTTCCCTCAAGTATTCTCTCTGTGTCTTCATTGATTTTGATATTCTGTAATTTTCCCATTCAGGTTGTAAACATCCAGTTCCATTTTTATGTCATTTCTTAGTTGCTCCCTATGGCAGCAACCCTAGTTCTCCACAGGAATTGCATCTCTGCCTCCAGTACTCTACTCTCTTATGGTCTTGTTCTAATCCACAACTCACTTCCATTGAGAAGAACTGGGGAAAGACATCATCTTATAAAATTTCATCTTAGTTTCTTTTTTTGTCTTCCTGCCTAGGGTTTTTCTAATATTTCTGCACACTGCTTGGAATTTGCCAACTTTCTTCTCTATATCCAAATCTTGATCAAATTCAAAGTCACAACCTAAATAATTGGATTCTTATATTTGTTCCAGTACCACATCATCTATCATAATTTTAGACCTAGTGGGAACCTAGTGTTTAGTTTACCAATATTTTATATTGTTTATTTTACTAGGTTTAGTTTAAACCTATTGGGATATTTACCAATAAATACAATTATCTTTGACTTTTTTACAGAAATTTTGCAATTATATTTCTAGCATTATTCGTTCAACACATTTCGATCCCTGAAGCTCATCCTCACTTTCTTGTGAATCCGCAAATCATCCGTACACAGTAAAGCGTTCAGGTAAATGTATTGTTCAGCGGGTTCAAAGAGCTGTTTATGCGTTGTGTGTTTTAAGGTGGGAAGAGTCAGTTTGTGGGCGACTGCGGCAGTGGTAGCTGTCATGACAACCGAGGAGCTGGATGCTCAAAGGTCTCGTCGTCCGGTGAAGACGTCTTTTTTTCCCTCTCAGTAGTGGGTCAATCGCTGCTTCATTGGGACCAATAGGCACAACATATAGTTAATGGACAGTTGTGGGCAATGCTCATGGCAGCAGGAAATGACGGTCCTGGTCGACAGTGGTTGCAGTGTTGGGTCGGTGAATGGAAACTTTAACTTCCCTCTTCTATGACTTTAATTATACATTTTTGCCCTAGAATGCATACTAAGGTCACAAACATAAAAAACCCATTTTTACCACGACAGAACAGCCTCCCCAAGAATCTTAGCTGATGTGCCACTAGCCCTATCTTGTAGAGAAAAAAAAATGTTGTAAATGAAGAAATTTTTACAAAAATGATAGGCCTAGGAGCTGTTTTTGACAAAATTGTAAAATAAACTAATTCTTCCGGTTAACCGATTTTTTCCGGTTGATTTTTTTTTTTGCTGAAAATATTAGTGTCAGTTTGCTAGACATGTTTTTTTGGGTTCAGGAGGCCAGAAAAAGTGTAGTCTATATTTGGTGAAACAATTTTTAGAAATTGACATGTAAATAATACTTTCCTTCCCTAAATATTCATATATGGCAAAAGAAAGTAAAAAATGTATAAAATATTATATTTCAAAAAACTGGCTTACCTAGAGAGCAGTAAAGAAAATAACAAAGGGCTGGTATCCATGATGCAGATACTGGTGACGCGTTGAATACTTCTAAAAATTCAATGAATAAAACTCCAAATGATTTTATTGTACCAGGAATAAGTAAATTAATAAGTACTGTTCCACCCAGCACCAACCATCCCCAGCCTCCATCTGGTGGTACCAGCTCATATTCAATTTCTTTCTCATCTGTAACAGAAAAAACATTACAAAATGATTCACTTATATCATAAAAATCTGATGTGAAAAACTCACATGACTTTATCTTGCCAATGTGAAATGAAACTATAACCTAATTTTAATCATGAGTGAATGGCGCAAAATGAAAATCAACCTCTGCATGACTTATGAATACAAAAAATCACTATTTGATGCTAAACTAGGCGCTGTATACAAATACGCTTGAAAAAAAAGTTTTTTAATTTTCTATAACTTTGAACACAAAATTTTTTCATAAAATGCATACTAAAGTCGTAATCTTAAAAAAATCCAATAATTTCTTATTTTGATAATCAAAAATAGGAAATCACTAATTTTGCTGCTAAACTAAGCATTGTAGAAAAATGTTTGAATTAAAATTTGTAGGTTTTTCGTAATTTCCTTCAACTTTGATTGTATATGCTTTGCCCTAAAATGCATACTTAGGCTGTAATAAACAAAACATTTTTTACCACGACAACAAATTTCTTGCTGCTCATTTTCTTTTTCTTGAGGTCATCATCTTCTGTCAAGGATTAGGCTCAATGGCCTGTTCCGGTACCCATCTACCCATCTCTTTTTAGGTCTTCCCAAGCTTTGCTTTCGAATTTTTCGAATTTTTGAACTTTTGAACTTTTTGAACTTTTGAATTTTCGAATTTTTGTGTTTCATCGACTATGAAAAGGCGTTTGATAATGTAAAGCATGATCTCCTCATATCATATCTTGGGGATTTGGGGCTGGATGGGAAGGATATAAGGCTTATAGGTAATTTATATTGGAATCAAAGGGCGGCAGTTCGAATTCAGGATGCGGGAACAACTGAGGAATTCGAAATAAAAAAGGGTGTCCGACAGGGGTGCATCTTGTCTCCGATGTTGTTTAACTTGTATGTGGAGAGAGCATTCGCCGAGTCAATCTCCGACAGTAGCATGGGCATTAAAGTGAACGGAATTCCCATTAACAATATTCGGTATGCGGATGACACCGTGATATTGGCGGATAGTGCGGCTGATCTCCAAGCTCTATTAGACAAGGTCAATGAAAAGAGTCAGGGTTTGGGTCTGAAAATTAACATCCGTAAAACGAAATGTATGGCCATCAGTAGAAACGGCACTCCGGGTACAAGAATATCCATAAATGGAGAGAACATTGAACAGGTCGCTCAATTTAAATACTTGGGATGTATGATAAACCAAGAATGGGACCCAGATCATGAAATAAAATGTAGAATCGAACAAGCTCGAGCAACATTCCTCAGACTTGGGAAATTTTTGAGAGACAAGAACTTAAGTCTCAGTCTTAGATATAGGATGGTAAAATGTTACGTCTGGTCCGTTCTCTTGTACGGAGTAGAGGCATGGACGTTGAAAACAAACAGTATCAGCAAACTTGAGGCCTTTGAGATGTGGACCCTGCGACGAATGATGAGAGTGTCGTGGGTTGATCATGTGACGAACGAGGACATCCTGAGAAGAGCTGGTTTGGTGGATCGTGAGCTTTTCGAGACTATTAAAACAAGAAAGACTGGGTACCTTGGACACATACTACGTGGGGAGCGTTATCATTTCCAGCGGCTTATTCTTCAGGGTAGAATAGAGGGAGGAGGAAGAGGAAGAGGTAGAAGAAGGTTATCCTGGCTACGGAACATACGGCAGTGGACAGGGATACGAGACTTCCAGGCATTGCAGGAGGCTGCAATTGATAGAGTAATATGATGTGAGCGAGGATGGACGCCTACGCAGGAATCTGCATGGCACTTTAAGAAGAAGAAGCTTTGCTTCCCTCTAAGTATATATTCCCATGCTTGCAGAGGAAGTCTGTGTGCTGGCGTGCGAAGCAAATGGTTGGACCAGTTTTCTTAATGTCTCCCACAGTGACTGAAGATTTAACTTGGCGCGTATAGCTTTGTTACATACTCCAAAAAAATACCCGTGGATCACTGAGGTGAAAACTGGTCAACGGTCTTGACGGCAGAGATTGAGGATTCCAAATGGCATGGAGGGCGGAAGAGTCTAGGGAGTCAACCCAAATAAAATCCAGGGCAGGTGGAGCCCTGAAAAATGGTCAACAGTCTCGAAGGCGGAGGAGGAATTTTCCCAATGGTGAAGAGGGCGAACAGACCTAGGAGGTGGGTCTTCGAATGAAACCCAAGGTTCGTCTACAGGCTCTAAGATGACAGCCCCACCACCGGACTACCCAGCACAGGTCTCGTAACTCGGTTTGGGGAAAACTTTATTACTGGCAAGCATCAAAAATTAATCTTGGATAAGGACCGGAATAAAAAGAACAATATAACTGGATAGGCTTCTTGAGGTGCCTATCCATTACAAATGTTTGTGATCATCATGGAAATTCTCACTTACTCAACTGCAATTCGAAACAGTTGTGAGAAGCTTTTGTTGAACCAGGTCCTCTTTAACCATGATATCCTTCTTTTTTTGGAGCCTCTTTCTCCAAAGATCTTCACTTACAAAATACATTGAAGCAAGGCATATCTGGCTTCGTTCAATGTAATATGACCCAGGTGCTTCAGTTTACACGCCTTGATAGTTGCCAAAACCACTAGATCCTTTCTTATCCTTCGCAGAACTTTGGCATTCGTCACTTGCGTTATCTTAAGAGCACAAAAAAAGTACAAAATGACAAAGTTTTAAAAAATTGTACAAGCCATTTTTCAAGGAAATTGCACGAATAAATTAATACTTCCAGTTGAGACAAGGGTTCTGAAGGCAAAATATAAGGTGTACAAATTTAAGGGTAAAAAAATATGATATTTCTGCAAATAAAATTTATTATTTTTTCACATTTAGGGCCATTTTGGACCTCGTGATATCACATAAATCCCACATGTTTTGGCAAGCAGGCAAAATTATAGTGTACAAGCCTAAGACTCGATTCATTTTAACATTATTAAAATTTACTACAAATTTTTCGGTAAAAATTAATCATGATGTCACATACAATAATACAATGAGAGATGAAGTAAAATAAATTCATAAGATGTAATTTAAATGACAATAGTAAATACAAAACTTTAAATTCAATAACTAACCTGTTTCTGTAATGGTATCTATGTCTTAAGAAATTTTTTTTGCGTGTCAAAGGTTTCAAATAATTTAACGACAATTTTTTACGTTTCATAAAATTTACGAAACGTTTCGTGATCAATTTATTTTGTCGATACACAATTTTAAAACTGTCTTATCACTGTGATTATAAATTTAACAATATTATGTTGATTTATAAAAACCATTTATTGAACTGACGATGTAGTCTTAAAATACATTCATAAAAACCAATGATGAAACAACAATTTTTATAAATAAAAGTAATAAAAATTAATAAATTTGTATGTATCTTTTTAAATTTTTAAATAAAAATACAGAATATCTTTGTAGTAAACAAAATGATGTACAAAACCTAAAACAGCTGATTACTATACTTTATTTTATTACATTTTGATTTATTTTTCCTTCTTCTTATTCTATGGTTTAAAGGAGTATTCTTTTTTTAACATTCCAATGATAACAAAAATCTGATGCTTAGTTATAACAGGAGTTATAACTCTTGTTGATTATGTTTTTACTGATCAAATTTGTTGTAAAATGTCATCTGGGGTGTTGACATTAAAGAAAATTTTCAGATTAAATGATAAAAAAAATTACTTACAGCAGGTTACCATAGTTTAATTCTATCTCATATTCAGCACCATGTTCGTTTGGGGTAATTCAACAAAGAGTAACATGGACAGAGTTTTAAAATTCAAAAATTTTCGGTACAACCAGTTTGATGAAAATGTTCGTGTCCGGGTCCCCTTGTGGTACTTAAGTTAAGTTTTAACTTTGTATGATTTTCAGTTTTTCATACACACACAGACCAATTGGTAAAAATAAGTTTTTAAGCTCATATTTATTTTTTTTGGTTTAATGTCCGACTGTTATGCAATTACTGCTAATGCAGACGGTGAAGAATGAAATTATTTTTTAACGTACGAAAATATGCTGTGCCTGAATGGATTCGAACCTAAGACCGCATGATGAGAGGCGAGCACGTTACCAACTACGCCAATGTGGCTGGCGTAGCTCATAGGGACCTGAAATATGTATTTGTAGTGAATACTCAATTTCAATATTTGATATGACAACAACTCTTCTTATATATACCTATTTTAAATAGGGCCGGCCCGTTGGTGTAGTGGTTAGTGCAACTACTACTACGCCGGGGTCCTGGGTTCGATTCATGGTCAGGTCTGGCATTTTTTTATCACTCATTTTCATATATCATTTTTCTCCACTGTCTTCTAGCAGAAATTGCAAAATAGTCAAACGTAAAACAAAAAAATAAAATAAAAAATAAATAGGGCAAGTGGCCTCTGGGCCAGCCCAGTCCGTCAGCTGGTAGAAAGGCACTATTATTTGTTAATTAACACCGGTTGGGCAAGCGACTTTGTATGGTGACCAGTGACAGCCATCCATAACAAACTCTACTGGGGGTCCCTGTTCAATCTCATGCCTAATCTACTTCAAAAATACAGCGATCAAATTGGGTAGTTGTCAATAATGTACAGTTCCCGATAACAAATAAAAGCTAAAAAAAAAAAAAAAAAAATAGGGCAAGAAAAAGTAAGTGCCATGTAAAGTAGCTTTATTTTTTCATTCTCACACTTTAAGAAGTTGTACAATTATTTTTTAAAAATTTTACCATGTAGCTTAATCCTGTATTACCATTTTATATACATGAGCTTTGTTTATTTTCATTGTCTTTCTAGTATTCCTAAAAAATATTTGTGGGGGGCCTTGATTCCGTTCAGAAAATCTGATATTTTTTAAAAATTATATTCTTACAGTCACTGTCAGTTACAGTCTTACAGTTATTATGGAACAAAACAGAAAATAACAAAAATTGAAAACAATTTAAAATGCTACAACCTTTATAGTATAAATTTTACAATGTAGCTTAATCCTGTATTACCATTTTATATACATGAGCTTTATTTATGTTCATTGTCTTTCTAGTATTCCTAAAAATATTTGTGGGGGCCCTGATTCCGTTCAGAAAATCTGATATTTAAAAAAAATTATATTCTTACAGTTAGTCAGTTACAGTCTTACGGTTATTATAGAACAAAACAGAAAATAACAAAAATTGAAAACAATTTTTAAAATGCTACAACCTTTATAGTATAAATTAATTCAAGTTTTTTTTATTACCAAAAGTTATTTATCTCAAATAGTTTCTGCAAATACAGTTTTTTTAAGAAATAATAAATTTATTTTTTGAAAAACGATCCTCATATGAAAAAAATTGCTGACTAAACAAATTTGATTTAAATTTAAGTAAACACGCTATTTACGGTAAAATTCATCAATTTGTAATATTTTAATAAAAAATAAAAACTCATGTAAGCCATGTGCCAAATAATTAACAAAAACTCAGCTTTTAATGAGTTTTAAAGAAATTTAATAATTAACTAAAAATATACAATTTAAAAAAGTATTTATTAAAAATTTACTTACACACAAGAAATTATTTCAAGGTTTAAATTATAATTAATGGTTTAGAATAATTTAAAGAAACATTTATTTTTTATTCTACTGATTTATTTCTAAAAAATAACAAAAGTACTATTTTAACATAGTAAACCTTTTAAAACATAGGAAAACTATTACACATCATATTATTGTGATAAAAAATGAAAGCTTTGATAAGTAGGCCTAAGTTATAAGCGAAAGTTATTATTTATGACAGAATACAACCGACATCATTAAATAATGAAATATAACAATGTGTAATAAAGATTTTATTAGGCACTGGAGATATAAAAAACGGCTTTCACTGTAACCTTAATATGAGCTATTATTCAATATATAATTTATTTATTTTATTATGAAACTGAATTACTTTTCTAGAGGCAGGCTTAAATTGCAAAAAAATTAATCAATTTTTTAATAACTGTATGAATAATGTTGAAAGAAATCAATAGTAGGTCAAGTGTACCGGGGTTAACTCACTGGGTTGATCTACTGGTGAACTCGTGGCCGTGATCAGCTGATTTTCGGAAACGAAGGTTTCTAGTTAAAATCCTAGTAAAAGTGATTACTTTTATTTATTATAAAATTTATTGAATTTTTTATAGTATTGAGCGCCACTTAATTGCAATTTTTGAAACGTGATAAGTTAAATAGAATTGTAAACTGAAGCAATGGTTTTGCTAAATAAGGAATTGGCAGTAAAATATGACAACTGATCACAGGTAATTATATAAAAGTCGAGATAACGAGAAAATTTGTAAAAAGTTTTACCTGAAGTGTTCTGTCATCAAGAAATGAAACATGAGCATTAGGAAAGCAGGAAAAACAAACATTAGATGCGATGGAAATATAATTTATCATTTGGCTCTTTGAAGAGTACACTTTTATACATGGTTTTACACTTTTTCAAATAATTATATTGTTCCTCCAACACTATTATACTAGTATTTTATGTTGAAAATCTCGGAAATGTCTTCTTTACAACGTTATTTAATAATAAAACTAGGTCAATAGTTATACAAAATAAGTTTCAAGCAAAATTAATGTACTGTAATAATAATAATAAAATAAACCCTGAAGTTTAAAATATAACATTTTCTTAATTCTAGTTAATTTCTGTAACAATGCTTTCTTTCACAACTCGATGTAAATAAACCAGATGGCGGCCGAGTATGATCTATATTTATGTACCTAATACGAATCAGCTGTTTAACAGCTGATTTTCGGAGACGAAGATTCCTGATTCAAATCCTAGTAAAGGTAGTTTTTAGACACAGTGATTAGACGAGAGGTAGGGGTCACGTAAGGATGCGCAGTAGCCGATGATGTCACCGGTGCTTAACACGTTCGATGCTGACGACGCATAATGTTGCGTCCTAAAGGTTTTACCTCCCGTGCTCACGACGCACGAGTTGCGTCCCGGTATTCTACCTGTTATTTTATTTTTTGGTGGGGGTTAGCACTATTGAAACTGTTGTGTATTATACTAGAGCACTTAGAAAGGTCTAGAGAATAGCGTGGATACCGTAGCCAGTGATTTTTAGTTGTGGACGGTCCTGTGTTACACTTTAATACGTTTGTGCACTGCCAAAATATTTTGACCATCTTAAATGATGCTAATAAATAGTCATTATTTGTTTCAAAAATATAATCCCAATAAACCCAAATTTGATATCCATGATTATCAGTGTGTCATTTGCAAGCACTTCTTGCCAGAGACTATCAGTCGCGTGGTACCTGTAAGTGGTAAAATGCATTTACCAGAGATCGTAACGTTGGGTCCAGCTGGTAAGAAACTAAGGCGATAATGCTGATATTGCTCTGCACAAAACAAAAAAGGACAAGACAGCAATTTTATTATTGCGTAAATTGTCCAGAAAATTCAGGACTATGTTTGACTCCATGTTTTAGATTTTTTCACAAATACTAAATTACTTTTACATTACTTAGTGACATATAAATAATTTAACATTTTCAGTTAATTGATTTTCTATACAGTAGATCTATGTATTGATATTTCTTTTATCTACTCATTTATGTTTTTCAAAAATGTATATTAGTATATTTTTTTGTATTTTTATTAGTAGTATATGTAACGTATTACTTTTTGTATTGTTGTTTATTAGTATTTTATGTATTTTATTGTGTTATAATTAGGTTCAATAAAAATAGGCATTATGATAAAATATTAGCGTGTTGTTATTCTCTACACGAATACCGAACTAAGAGAAAATAGAGGGCGACGCAACGTATGCGTCTTCAGCCAAGTGGCATATTTTGCACTCCGACATTACCGAGTGCTCACGACGCAACAGTTGCGTCGTATAGAAAAACCACTTTTCCGAGCCGTAAACATGATTTCAAAGAAAAAAAATATATACCATACCTATTTTTTATTAGTGACTAAAGTAATTGTTAAAAAAAAGTTAATCAGCACGGGAGGTCATTTAACTAAAAATAGTCAGCCGCGAATGTGTTAATAACACAGCCAGCAGTTAGTATTATTTCGGTTTTTGTGAATATGTTATTGGTCCGTCTAATTAGCGACTAACGAAGTTATGTGAATTCTTTGTGCATTTAGTTTAATCGAATGAATTATCGAACATAACAAGAACTAGTAAATATTTAAGCCTACTAATAGTTAGTTTGTATTTCATTTTATTTTTGTTATTCTATTAAGTACGTGTTTATGTCTAGTGAGTTCTAATATAATTACATGAATCCTATAGATGAGCGGTTAAAAATTGTAATCCAAATGGAAGAGGAATCGTCAAATTTCGTGGAGAGAGTGGCGTAAATGAATGTAATGAAGACCCTAGTTTGGAGGCTGAAATTAATATACAGAGATGTTAATGAATTCGCAATAACGTGTTATGTAAGAACTAGGACTTTTACAAGAATTAAGGACATTAATAAGCAACAATCTTTGAAAAGAAAATCATGCGGTGATGAGAAACGTGATTTAGGAAGGATAAGCAAAAATGTTAGAAAAGTCGTCCAATAAAGTTTTTACGTTGTTTCATTTCTATAGAATACAAAATATAAACATTTGTAATAACAGTAAGCCTAACTGTTAAATATTCACAACCAATTTATTTTTCTACAAGAACGCTACCGGATATTATGTATTTATTATTTTATATTACAATTACAGACTTGTTTAATATTGTTTATTACATAATGTGAATATCAGACAACTGTTTACTTACATTTCATTACAATTCTTTATTATCATTATTATTCTCGCTGTTAATAGTCTATTATATTACATAAAACAAAATTATTATATCCCAATATTAGTCTTTAATGAAGAAGGAAAAATTTAAAAAAAGTGGTGCTTCAGCACCGGTGACGTCATTTGCTAATGACGGTATGTACTCATAACGGCTGGTCATGCGCGTGACCCTTACCGTCTCTTCTATTTACTATGGTTTTTAGAAAATTGTTTTGCTGGCATTTCTCCCGCCACCTCCTACCGATTGTTCGCCGGAAAGCACAGACCCGGAGGCCGTTCCGTAGAACTCTTATATTTCTCGTGACTGGTGACTGTTACTTTACTAATATAATATAAATATGAAGTATATGTACAAAATCTGGAGGGCGAGGGTAAGCCAGGGAACCTAGGGAACGTGCATTTACTCGCTCTCAAGTCCAAGGAAGCCTCTTGACGCACAAGGCGCCCATAATCAAAATTAAAAATTTATGAAAATCTGGTCCTAACAGTCAATGGAAACTCGTCAGAAGATAAATGTAAATTAAAGCTTAAAATCTAGTTAGGACTGTTTTCGCCAAATTATGTCTTACCAGCAAGTTCTTGTCACCCTAATACGTTTCCGGCAACGGAAAGATAATAATATTAACTCGACACCCTTTGTCTCAGACCTGGGACAGCACCCTTATCAAACTATCTGACGACGTTAGAGCATCACTACCTTGTCAAGGAACTCCCACACCGGAGAGCTATGCACCCCACAGTACAAACTTTCACGTGCCGTGAGGGACCAATTTTCCCTTTGGCCTTGAAGCTCCAGGGTCAGTCGCTGCCTGGATCCCCCAAGGACGGGGCAGTCGTACAATAGATGGTCTCGTGACTGGACCTCCCCGCAGACACACGAATCATCATCTAGCGGGCGAAACCTCTTTTAATACGCCGGGAAATCACAATGACCAGTGAGGATCCAGACTCCCGATGTTCTTAAGTAAACACTCGAGGCATACTACCAACCCCCCAAATCCTGTATGTCATACAAGGATCTTCCCTTATGCGAGGTGTCCCACTCGGCCTGCCACACTTCCAAAGCGAGAGTTTTTACTCTCTACTTTAAGGTAGGGTAGGGAAACATAGTAACAGATTCTAAATTATTAGGACTCCCCAGTTCCTGATCCCGGCCCGCCAGAGCGACCCGAAACCTCTCACCGAAGTTCACGGCTCCCTGCCCTTCGCAATTTCCACATGGCAACCCGCACTCTCGCATTAATATCCGTTTTTAGTTTTTAGAAAAGGTTAGTCTTTAGAAAAAATTACCACCATAAGACGGGTCGTTTCATGAAAGAGAATTTTTCATCCTGCTTTCCCAACACGCATGTCTCATTTCTTAATGGCAGACTACTTCAAGTATGATTTTCACAAATTTTCTCGTTTTCTCGACTTTTATATACTAATTAATTTCTATTAATTTTTGTCTTTAACTAAAAATTCCTTTCTTAGCCACTATATATTTTTTAAAAAAGCGTAAAATCTGTCAGTCTACCATATTAAACCATGTATAAAAGTATAGTCTTGTAAGTGTCTAATGATAAATTACATTTCCATCGCCTCTATCTTGTTTTAACCTGCTTTCCCAACACTCATGTTTCATTTCTTAATGGTCAAAGCTTCAGGTAAAACTTGTGACAAATTTTCTCCTCTCGAGTTTTACATAGTTATTACATGTAGTTATAAATTGATACTGTCATCAATTTATATGCTTAGCTAAAGCAATGCTTCGATTTATAATTCCACATCACGTTTAAAAATCGCAATAAAATAGTGCAAAATATTATAAAAAATTCAATAAATTTCATAAAGCAATTTAAAACACAAGTACGTGCTTTAAATATTGTAACATTCATACAAATTTCGGCCTATAACCTTGAGTTTAAAGAGTACATCAGATTTCATTGAAACACAATAATTGTAGACTACTTTATAAAATTCTATTAACGACGTAAACAAATTTTTCAAATTTTCTATAGAATATTAAATTGTAACTGATTAGACCATAGTTTGTTATTACTGTATTTCATTTATTATTCAAAATGCAATTGGATGAAGGTCAATTTTCTAACGTCATAATAATTATTGTATGTACTGTATGTAATAACTGTTATTATTGTTTATAATACAACATATTAAAAAACTTCAGCAGTATAAATATTTTTATGTCATAGATCATAAAATACAGAAAATTTAATGTTTTCCTATCAAAAACACGTGACTTGATAACAAACTAAGTTTTGTAATATATTATTTCTTTTAAAGCAAGTAATAAGGAATCTAATTACAGTACTACATCGTTTAATCTGACTAATTAAGACTGAAGGAGATCCGGAAAATAGAAAATCTTGATGAATCGTAAACAATAAGTAATCGATAAAAACAAAATGTAGAAGGATAAAAATGCAGAAGGAAAATGTAGAAGGATAAAAATGTAGAAGGGGTTTCTTTGGGCACACGCCAATATTATAAAATTATACCAGAAATGTTTGATGAATAGATTTTTTATTGTAAAAATTACGAGTATATATTGTATAGCATGGAGTGTGTTGAAGAAGGATAGTGAATTGGAAAGAATAAGATGTTTTGAGTAGTAGTTCTAGAAAATCGCAACTACAATTAGGCCTTGAAACCTTGTGTCACCGTCGCCTCCTTTGAGTAGGTACTGTGCTCCCGGCCATTAAAGCTTCCGACATACCGACGGAGGGAAGCCGACAATAGTTCCGACAGGGGCGCTAGGCCGGTGTCGGCACTGCAGAGGGCTAGTAAGTAACCGCCTCTACCGCAGCGCTTTGGTGACTATATAAGAGCGATCTACTGAGTCCGATCGTCATTCAATTCTACTCTTCAGGGTTGACCAAATATCTACCATCGGCACACGGCTACCGGACTCCGACGAAGACCCATCGATGACCACGCAAGAGAGAAGATGATGCTTCTGCTCGCCGACCTGACACCGTAACCGCCGTCAACCGGGACCGTCATCGCCCGCTGCCACGGACGATGCCCACAGTGGCCCCCCGACTGAGCCTTTCGCCCACCGGATCCTGACGCAGCAGCCATCGACGCACTACTGCCAGGGAAGATGTCTCCACTGGTGAACGACACACCGTGTTGCTCACCTCCTCGAACGCCACGACAACGACGACTACGACCGACTCTTCCCGGCTAGACGACCACCGCTTAAACGGCCCTTTTCGGGGCCACCAACAATTAAAGGTTTTATCTCGCCACTTAATGTCACCATCCGGTGACACTTGAATTGAAGATATTTATTATATATCATATAAAAAAAATCTATTAAATTAAAACATCACGGTAGTATGAGCTATTCTTAAGACCAATCGGTATAAAAGATTACTGTAAAAACGATTTCCCCATGGTTAAGATATGTTACAATTTTCCTCTCTATAACAGGCTACTTAAAAATCCAGCCCTGCATATAATCCACCTCGGTTTTTTAGTTTTCGTTCGTAGCCCAGTGGTTAGCGTGCTACGCTGCAAAGTAAAGGTCGTGGGTCAGATTTTCAGCAAGAGTCTGGAAATTTATTACACGTTCTACCTGCCGTTCCTTACCCCAAAGTAGTCACTAATGATGAAGATGTCGATGCGATTTTAAATAAACTAAAAAATATCTGGTGTGAAACACTAACACGATTTTATCTCGAAAATGTAAATAAAGAAAAACATAGTCTAATTTTAATCATGAATGGATGACACTAAATGAAAGTCAACCTCTGTTCGACTTTGATTTTCATGAGCAAAAATTGGAAAATCATAACTGACTTTGAACTCTGTAGAAAAAAATGGTTGATAAAAGTTGTAGGATTTAAATTTAAATTTTCTATAACGTTGATAATAATATCTTCTTCTTCTTCTTCTTTAAGTACCATGCCCGACTATCGGACGTTGGCAATCATATTGACTACCATCACTTTATTCACTGCAACTCGGAATAGCTCAGTGGATGTTTTGTGGTACCACTCACGGAGGTTTCGTAGCCAAGACGTCCTTCTTCGTCCCGGTCCTCTCCCTCCGGCAATTTTACCCTGTATCACTAGATGCAGAAGGTTATATTTTCCTGGGTGTCTCATCACGTGACCAATATATTCGAGCTTACGTGTTTTTATTGTTCTGATTATTTCTGTGCTCTTTTTCATTCTCTGTAGGACCTCTTCATTTCTTACTCGGTCCACCCAACTTATTTGGAGAATTCTTCTGTAGACTCACATTTCAAAAGCCTCCAGCCTCCTCATTAAAGTAGTCGTCAGCGTCCAGCTCTCCGCACCATATAACAAAGCGGAGAATATGTAACAGCGTGTTAATCTGATTTTTAGTTTTAAGGTGATTCCTCTGTCACATAGAATTCTCTTCAATTTAAAGAAGGCGGTCCTGGCTTTTTCAATACGGATCTTTATTACCTTACTCATGTCCCATTTGTCGTTGACACTGGCGCCCAGATAAGTGATGTTTTCAACTCTTTTTAGCCTTATACCGTATGCGTTGATTTGTACAGGTTGTATTGTTGCCTTGCTAACTACCATAAGTTTGGTTTTTGAAGCGTTGAGCTTTAGACCATATTTGTCACAAGCTGAGGTTACCCTGTTTACGAGTGTTTGTAATTCCTCTTGGCTTGCCGCAATTAAGACCGTGTCATCCGCGTATCTTAAATTATTGATGTATCTTCCATTTACTCGAATGCCGCAGTCCACTTCATCCAAGGCCTCCTTGAATATGTAATAATAATATACTAACACTTTTTCCTTAATGCATATTAGGCAGGTAAATTTCAAAAGGTATGTCACTTACCACGTCATGTAGAATATAAAAAAGAACGATTTTTAAAAAAAATTGTAGGGCTTAAGAAAATAGCAAAAAGTGAAAATTTTCACGAGTAAGTATTTCCAGTTGAAAAATTTTTATAAACATGTTCTTGGCGGGTTCCGCATTGTATCTGACTTCAGTTCCAAGTTTCAACTTCGTACAATTTCCCATTTTTGAGATATTTTGTTAACACATACAGACTAATGGGTAAAACTATTGTTTTTTGGGCGTAAGGTCCTGAACACTCGGTTTCAAAAATTTGAGACGAGAACATAACTTTTCTTATCTATGTTTATTTTCCTTATCTATGTTTCATACACAGCAAGAAATATTATTAATAACTTAAATAAAAATAAATATAAATAAAATACAGCAAAATTAACATCCGTTTTAAAACGCATTAAAATATTGACATATTTATAAAAAAATTGGAGCGGAAAAATACACGAACGATAAAAGTTTTAAAATAGTCAAAGGTCTTAAACATTTTTTGATCATTTTCACAATATAGTATTTTTTGCTAAATACTATACAGTTTCCAGTAATTAATAATTATATAAAAAAATACCAAACATGATATTACGGTACCGCTAAAAAAATATTAAAACATGGGTGATAAAAATTTCTACGGATCAATAGTTTAATTACTCGATGTTTTTATAACTACTTTCACAGGTCAAAGAATACGTCCCGTAGCGATAAACTCATTTCATCTTTACTCCGTTAAACAAAGAGTTCTTTGATCAACAAAATCACAAATTCAAGGTTGAGACAGAAAATCTTGATAAATATTCAAATTACTTTTTAAAAAGTACTTTACTTCTGGTCATTTCCATAACAAGAAATACAAAAGCAGAACAAAATTGCAAAGCTAAGAAATAAAATCCGAATGAAACGAGAATGATAAGATAGTCTCTACTTATCAGTTTGTAGAATTCCAGCTGTTTAGTATATTTTTCAAATTACATATTTTTTTATCAGTTTACTTTGATGGTTAGGGTTCAATTAACCATACTGTCTTAGGAATTGTCGGCCTGGATCTGTACAAGACTACACTTCATTTACACGTCATACACATCATCCTCATTTCATTGGGTCACGCGGTTGCTTGTAGTTCTAAATTGAACAGATTGCAACGTACCACATTAGGGATAAAAATACACAATTAAAATTTTTTTTTATTGTTAATATTTTGATCCTAAATGGGCAGAGTGAAATATCTTGGTCTGTATATTGATAAGAGATTGACCTGGAACGAAAATGATAAGATAGTTTCTTCTTATCAGTTTGTAGAATTCAGCTGTTTAGTATATTTTTCAATTTACATTTATTTTTTTATCAGTTTACTTTGATGGTTGGGGTTCAATTAACCATGCTCTATTAGGAATTGTCGGCCTGGGTCTGTACAAGATTACACCTCATTTACCCGTCATCCTTATTTCATTGGGTCAGGCGGTTGCTTGTTGTTCTAAATTGAACGGATTGCAACGTATACACATTAGGCATAAAAAATTATCACAATACAATTAAAATTTTTTTTATAGTTAATATTTTGATCCCAAACGGGCAGAGTGAAATATCTTGGTCTGTGTATTGATAAGAGATTGACCTGAAACCAGAATTGAACTGAAAAACGTACAACGTTTGATCAGAGACGAAAACAAATTTAAACCTTATTGTCTAGGTCTTCCAAACTTAAAATAATTAGGCCTACACTCGTTTATAAATCCTACTTCTTTTCTTTTTTTTGGATTAACGTCCGACTGTTCTGCAATTACTGCTAATGCAGACGGTGAAGGATGAAATGATTTTTTGTAACGTATGAAAATATGCAGTATCTGAATGGGATTCGAACCCAAGACCGAATGATGAGAGGCGAGCACGTAACCAACTAAGCCAATGCGGCCGGTATTATAAATCCTACTTAAAACCAATTTGAATGTATGGTGATCAAATATATTGTTGTGCAAATCATCAGTCATCGCAAAAATACAACGTTTCTAGTCTAAATTTTTACATCAAATTACTGATGCACCATCTTAGTAACAAATTCTATACTACATTCTGATTTACAAATCCCATGCGTCAACGACGTTTTCCACAAAATATGCAAACATTTCAAAGATAAACTGCGAAATGATTCCAACGCTCTAATTGCTGACTTTGACTCTTCTGATTAACCTAATCATACTGTACGAAGACTGAAACGACAATGGAACAGAGATTTCATCAAACAAATTTAACTAAGCCCTGTTTGAGCATTGTCACTGGACAGCGATCTCCTCAAAGTTTTAAAGCCACTTTTTTGTAATTACCGTATATCCCGGCGTATAAGTCGAGGTTTCAGAAGCAAAATATATGTTTAAAAAACAGAGGTCGACTTATACACCGGGTCTACGAAATTTAATTTTTTAAAGTTCAGGGTAGTTGACTGAGAAACAAAATACACTGAGGTACTTAACTGAAATAAGTAACTACATAACACTATATTCGTTAGAAATACGTAACTATATTCTTTTTAAAAGAAAAAGTAATAGAATAAAAAATTACCTAGGTAGGTATCATAAAATACATACAGTTATAGATCCGTGTCAGAAATTTCTGACTCTCCATTGTCTATTCCTGCAGCGTCATATGGATCCCACAAGTCTTCCCTTGCTTCATCACTATCCTTGTCAGTATCGTCATCGTCGTCACCTACGTCCCACAGTACGTCGTCTTCTGATGAATCTAAAGCGTTAGATATCCCGCATTTTTTAAATGATTTTACCACAGTTTGTATTTTCACTTCATCCCAAGCTGTAATTACCCACTGGCAAATAATGTCTAAAGACGCAGGACGCATATTTCCGCCCGGAGTAAAACTTTTCTCTCCAATAGCCATCCATTTATTCCACTCCCGATAAACTGCACTTTTAAATGGCTTGTTTAAACTAACATCCAATGGTTGTAGCACTGACGTAAGTCCACCCGGGATTACACATGTATCCGTATTTTTTGTTTTTTCCGTTAGATGCGCACGAAACATGTCCCACACCAATAAGCTTTTTTTCTTTCTTAAACCACCAGGTCGCCTATTCCAAATATTTTTTACCCAAATGTCAATACCGGCCTCATCCATCCACCCCTTTTCTTGGAAATGTACTATTATGCCTGATGGAAATTTAATTTTTGGCCTAATTTTTCGCTTAAAAATAACCAAAGGCTTAAGTTTTGTTCCGTCTGCCATACATGAAAGAACCACAGTAAAACGAGTTTTTTCGTGTCCAGTTGTTTTAACAATTACCGAATGTTCACCTTTTACGTTCACTGTGCGATTACCAGGCATGTCAAAATTCAGCGGCGTTTCGTCCATATTTCCAATGTTAGCCAGCTCATAGTCATGTTTTTTTCGAAGGTTTATAACAAATCTATGAAAATTAATAATCTTGTTATCTAAATCTTTTGGTAGTTTTTGTGCGATTTTAGTTTTTTGTCGCAGAACTAGGTTATGTCGATCCATAAAACGGCTACACCAACTTCTAGTTGCCAGGAAACTTACCGAGTGTTCAGGATTATCTTTTGCCCAGTTTATTGAATGCAATCGAATTGCGCAACGTGTGATAATATTGCCGCTCAATCGGTTTTGAAGCACCCATTCCACTACATGTTTCTCTAATTCCGGCCAAAGTACAGTTCCTGTTCGCATAGCGCATTTAGAGCGAGGCATTCCTCTAATCGTTTCTTCACTTTTCCGCCAATCACGCACAAGTTTTTCGTTAACACCGAACTTACGACCCGCTTCACTGTTGTTTGTAGTTTTTGCCAAACCGATAACTTTTAATTTGAATGAAGAGTCGTATTTCATTCGTTTAACCGCACTCATTGCTACAGGTAGTATTGCACGCACGAATAGGCCTATACAAAATGCACTAAATAAATAACCGAAAGCAGGTGGATAACCTTACTCGATGATTGTAGTCACGGCAATGAAGACATAATAATAACCTGTACTGTACTAGTAGCCTGTGAAAGTCATTCACACGACATATTGGGTATTCCCAAAATGTAACATTAGGTAGGTAGCCATAAAACCTTTTGATTGACAGGTGGAATTCGTCAACAATATAATACTTCCCCATTTCTGTCCCAAAATAAATATAGTAATGTAAACTGAAATGTATAATCTTATACCTATCTATCAAAACCTAGTAGCTAGGTATTTTCATTCATTGTGTAGAACAGATGGCTAATTAAAGAGTCGTTTTTAAATAATCTGACGTACCAGTGGGTTATCAAAATAAACTTCGTATGAATTACCGGTACCTTACTTTTCGGATTCGACTTATAAAACGGGTCTTGCTTAAATCAACAAAAACACTCTTCAAAATTAGGTTCGACTTATACGCCGGGTCGACTTGTACGCCGATATATACGGTACTTTTAATCGTTTTCACTTATTGTGCTAAAATTTGTACAGTTGTGGATAATAAATGAAATGTCAAAAACATTTTTTAATCAGCTAATTGTATACATTTTATGGTCTGCTGAAATTCTTGGAGCGGGTGTACTCTCGTAGAAAAAAATGTTTTTTTTAAAGATTGCGTACTTAATAATGTATTATACGGCAAAAGTGTGTGTAATTAAAGTTGTAGAACATTTTAAAACCTACAACGGTTATTTAAAATCTTTTTGTACAACTTAGTTTAGCGGCAATTATTGATTTTCTGGTTTTTCATGAAAATCAGTTAAAAAGTGGATTTTTTAAGATTGCGGCCTTAGTATACATTTTACCATAAAAATGTAATAATAATTAAATTTATACAAAATAAAAAATCTACAATTTTTTTAAAAATATTTTTGTACAACGATTAATTAAGCGACTATTAATGATTTTCATTAATGGAGTTTATTAATGGTTTCTTTCATCAAAATCGATAAAAAATGGGATTTCTAAACATTGCGGGTTTAGTATGCCATTTTATAAGGAAAAAAATTATAATCAAAGTTATAGGAAATTAAAAAAAAACTACAACTTTTCTTTTAAGCATTTTTCTCTATAACCTAGTTAAGAGGAAATTACTGATTTTCCATCCTACAGAGGTTGATTTTCATTTTGCGTCATTCACTCATAATTAAAATAAGGTTCTGTTTTTCATTTTTAATTATTTACTCATAATTAAACATAGGTTATATTGATTATCTACATTGGCAAGAGAAAGTTGTGTGAATGTTTCAAACCAATTTTTTGTATTACAAAACAAGCAATTTATAAGCTATGTGGATCAAGAAAAATTGTTTTGCTTTTTTGAAATTATTTTGCTAATATTTTATGTCAAAAATCAGTTGATATCAATTTGATATAGGCCTACAAGGCTCGTAATTTTAAATATTACATTAAAACGCTAAAATATATGCAAACTCAATTATTATATTATTGAAAAAATGTTAAATGCCAGAGGCATTTAACATTTTAACTGAACCTAGCCTACTGTCATTTAAAAATCTACCAATTTTTTAACAAACCGTAACAAATTTAATGCGGAAAGATGTAAAAAAATAAGAAATTTTACATTACAAACTTTGTGAAAAATCATTACAGGCTGTTCATAGAAATCCCATTTACGTCACCACATGTAAATACGAATAGGCTACATATTGCACAAATTAGTAACAAATTTTCCTAGAATACGCCTTATTTAAATTACAGTTTATTTTGTAAAATTAATTTAAATATAATAATAAACTTACTTATCAATTAAAGATACCAAGATTAGTAACTCAATAAAATATTTACTTTTTAATTAGATTAAAGATAATAATTATTAATTAACCATAATTTTGGTAACTTAGCCTAAATATTTGAAGTAAAATACGTAGTGTTAAGTATACAAATACAAAACATAATTTTTATTTAAAATTGTGGTGTAAAACACTCACATGACTTTCTCTTGCCAATATAATGATGAGATATATACATATGATGAACAGCCAAAACAAAACTAATTTTAAATATATCACTCACCTCAGAGTATTATATTCATTTGAGATCTCTCGTCTCTCTCGGAGACATCCTCAGGAACTATACACTTTACATAAAATACATATAACATTTAAAACAAACATGTGTTTTATGTGTAGTGTATAGTTCCTGAGGATGTCTCCGAGAGAGACAGTAGATCTCGAATGAATGTAATACTCTGAGGTGAGTGTTATATTTAATTAGTTTTGTTTTGGCTGTTCATTATATATGATATATATGTAGTGGTACAAACAAAGAAAAAATAATGTTTAATAAAAAAATATATATAAACATATATATCTATTGAAATTTAAATAAATATATTTCTAACCACCAGAATACGGTAACATAAAACACTTACCAATGTTTATAGCGCTTTCGTGTATCTTGTACACATCTTCAGTAAATTAAAATTTTTTTTTACGTCAAAATTTAAAACTTCTTGCTCCTCCCATGGTATATAAGGAAATTATTTATTCCTTATCTACCATGGTAGGAGCAGGAAGTTTTAAATTTTGAAGTAAAAAAAAAATTAAAACTTCCTGCTCCTACCATGGTAGATAAGGAAATTGTTTATTCCTTATCTACCATTGTAGGAGCAGGAAGTTTTAAATTTTGACGTAAAAATTTTTTTTTATTTACTGAAGATTGTGTACAAGATACACGAAAGCGCTATAAACATTGGTAAGTGTTTTATGTTACCGTATTCTGGTGATTAGAAATATATATTTCAATTTTAAATAATACGGCTGTTTAAAATCCTACATAGTTTGTTTGATAAAAAATAACATAGACTATATCTATATATTATAACCTATGTTTAATCATAAGTAAACAATGTAAAATGAAGACGTAAACTAATTTTAATCATGACGAATGACGCAAAATGAAAACCAACTTCTAAAACCTAAAATCACTAATTGACGATAAACTAAGCTTTGTAGAAAAAAATAATTGAAGGAAAAGTTTTAGATTTTTAATTTTCTCTAGCTTTAATTATTTATAAACACTTTTGCTCTAAAATGCAATTTAAGGCCGCAAAATTATTTTTTACGACGAGAGCACTGCTTCTGCAAGAATTTCAGCAAACATGGCGTTTACCCTATCTTATAAAACATAAAAAATGTAGTAAATGAGGGGATTTTAAATAAAAAAATTGCTGGAGCCATTTTTGAGAAATGCAAAAAATGAAAAATTGCAGGAATAAACTATACATCCAGTTGCCCGATTGTGATGAAAATGTTCGTGTTCGGTTTCCTGTGTTACATTGTGTTCTTGAGATATTCTGTTCAAGATCACACACACCGATTTTGCTAAAAATATGATTTTGTGTTCAAGGGGCCTGAAAATGTGCATTTCCGATGAAAATTCGATTTCGAAAAATCGACATGAAAACAATACTTTTCTTCCATGTATATTCATATAGGGCAAGGAAAAGTAAAATTGATAAATAATTTTTTTGCGTTATTTTTACTATATATACCTATATAAAAATCCCTGATGCGTGTATATGGCAATCTGTTCAATTCAAGAACAATAAGCAACCCATGATACAATGAGATGAGGATAATATGTATAACAAGTAAATGAAGTGTAGCCTTGTACATACTCAGGCTGACCATTCCTTAGAAAGTATGGCTAATTGAATCCCAACCGTCGAAGTACAACGATAAAACCACAGTCTGGTATTCAAACCGGTATAAAAGTAACTATCTTTACTAGGATTTAAACCAAAGCACCTTCATCTCCGAAAATCAGCTGTTAAACAGCTGACTCGCGGCGACGACATTACCTCTAGACCAACCCTGTGGGTCAATTCATATATTAAAATATAAAAATACATAATTTTTTTTATGTCTAATTTGAGTACGTTACAATCTGTTCAATTCAGAACAATAAGCAACCCCATGACTCAATGAGATGAGGATAATGTGTAGGACGTGTAAATGAGGTGTAGTCTTGTACAGACCCAGGCCGACCATTTATGGGAGGGTAAGGTTAATTAAACCCCAACCATCAAAGTACACCGGTAACCACTGTAGTTTTCAAATCCGTGTAAAAGTAACTATCTTTACTAGGATTTGAATTAAGGCATCTTCATCTCCAAAAATCAGCTTTTAAACTGCTGACTCGCGACGACAACTACTTCCAGGCCAAACTGGTGGGTCAAATGCATACTTAATATACACTGGTGGGTCAAATGCCGTAATATTAAAAAAATCCCGTTTTTTACCCATTTTGATGAGCAAAACACAGAAAAAACTTACTGACGCTAAATTAAACGTTGTACAAAATATGTTTGAAATAAAAGTTGTAGGTTTTTAAATGTTCTACACCTTTTAATTACACTTTTAAATACGTATTAAGGCCGCAATTTTAAAAAGGATACTACGAGACCACAGACCGCCCGAAAAACGTCAAAAAAATTAATTACTCAAAATACCGATAAGCGAATTTTATTACTTCTATGCTGCAGTAATTTTTTTATCCAGAACACTGTTGTAATAACACACCTAATGAATAACCTCATCAAGGAATTCAATGTTGCCAGATTTTCAACTACTATAGGAAAATAACATGAAGTTTAAATTAATAACAACTTTTTATTCTAGGTTATTAAGTCACGATATAATCAGACTATTGTAAAATTTGTAATTGTAAAAGTTGTTTTTGCTTATTAATCAAATCGAGTAATAAATCATGTTCTGTCAGTTTAATAGGCCACTGTGCAAATTTGTATGCTCAATTAGAAAAAATTGATAGCCTATTTTTTGTCTTAATTTATAATTGATATTGTATTTATTTTATAATAATCTATTAAACTAAATTTATTTTCATTTTGTTGCGCTCTAAATACTGGAATAAAAAACTAAATAAGGTAAATTTTTCGATATCCGGGTTTTAACAGATTTTTACATATTGTGATCCCCCTGAAGCCAAAAATTGTAAATTCTGAAGCAAAACAGTTTTATAAGAATGTGATTACCTATGTGTTTCCTTCGTTCTGAAGCATAAACTACGGGACCAGTTGACTGGAATTTGAAATTATGGTTTCCTCAAGTAACTACAAAGGGTTTTTGAATTAGCTGTAAGTTGTCGCTACCGGCTTGTAGTAGCACAATCTGTAGAGCTGTCATAGGACCGGCCAGAGCGGCAGGGCATCCGGCGGCGTAGTTCAAAAATAAAGAAACTTGGTCGGGGAAGCCTTCGTCACTACCTCAAAGAGGAGCAGCCGCTGGCAAGCGAAGGGAGGTCGTCTGTACCGCTGCCTAAACGATTAGGAGCAGTCGCCGACGCAGCGAGCACCTTTTACCGCTGCCTCTTCGAGGAGCAGTCACCGGTGAAGCGAGGGGTAGAGAAGGGAAGAGTGAAGCAAGAAGTAAAAAACTCAATGTTGAGCAATGATTCCTCCTCCATATCGATCTTCTCTACAGATGGAATCGATACTGTCTGATCATCTTCTCAAATATTGCATTCGCCGGTACCTCAGATATATCTTACCACTTGGCACACGCACTACGAAAGAGGTGTGACCGCTGCGCTGTCTATCGGCAGCAGCAACCCTATGACAGCGCTAACAGTAAGCAAAATATGGACTACGGACCGGCGTAATAGTAGTACAGTATCAAAGTATAACACAAAAATTAAAAGGTTACTTTACTCTGATGTACAGAAAAAACAGGGTTTCTCTATTTAATTTTGTAAAAAACTAGCGGCAAATATGTTCGCCTAGTTCTTCCCATCCGTCCACGAATAGTAAAGATTGTGGCGGGTCAACCAGCCTACTGCATCTATAATGTTCTACGAACGTGCACCTTAGCTGTTGTTTTGTATTTTCGTGTCACACAATTGTTTCGTATGTGTATATGTATATTTTACATTTACTTACTCTCAGGAGACTTGCGGTTACTTATAAGGATACTAGTTTTTCTCGGTTTTTTGCAATTTTTCACCTATTTTTGAAGGCACGAGTAGCCACTGCTACATACCTGTTAAACAGAATAAAAAAAACTTATAAATAATGAGTAATATTCAAGAGACAATATTATAAGTTATACGACAAGTATGCAACAATCAACAAAAAGTCCTAATGAAGTACTGTCTGTCTATAACTTGATGGCCTCCGGCAGAGAGAAGCAATATGCGGATTGTAAAACCATTTCAGAAAATATTTATAATTTTAAGTAACTAAAGCTTGTCGAAATGAGGTATTTTTAAAAAACAAAGTATTTTGTATGTTTTTTGTTCTATAAAATTATTTAAAAAAACACACGCTTAATGAGATAATGTATAATTAAGTAAAAGTTTTGTTTTTGAAGAAAAACCTGCATTTTTTCAAATACATCATCATTGTTCAACAAATATTTCATAAATTAACATAATAAGTTATTTGGTAGGAATGTTCAGTAATAATTATGGAAAACGATGATGCAATAAAATTTAACAGAAAATCATTACTTTTTAAGTTACGAGGTATTTTCATAAATAAATTTAGTAAACTCTCGAAGCACGACAAAAAAAAGCCAACATGCGAGAAACTTTTTGGTCTTTAAAGATAACTGTGCACATGTAGGAAACGAAATACAAAGAAAATTTTCAAATTATTTCTAGTGAAAGAATTATTTAAATTGGACGAACCGAAAAGTTTTAGATACTTAAAAAATAGACGTATGTTTTCTGAAATGGTGTTACAATCCGCATATTGCTCCCCTACGCTGGAGGCGATCAAGTTGTAGACAGACAGTACATAGGATCATTGTACATATATACAAATTCACTCCACCCCTTTATTGAAGGTTCGGATTTAACGTCGGTGTCCAACCAGATTTTAGCACGGTAATTCGAGAATTTACTGCATTACTATAAGAGGCAAGTCCATGGAGTCTTTCTCTTGTACATCCTCACTCTCCACTAGCCGTATCTGAACTGTTTCCTTCCGATGGCACTCATATACATATCGTGACAATATCGAAAAAGAAAGAGTGTTCGAGAATGACCGAGGGTTTAAAAATGTTAACGTAAATAATAAGAGTTATTAATAGGATTTTCTGAGAAATAGTTAGAAATATTATGTGTAATAATAAATTGTTTTTATAGTTAATGTAGCTATTGTTGTATAGGTGTTGTGAAAGAGTCGAGTCGGGTAACTATTTAGATAATTGGCCTTTTTGTAACACCTATTCAATCCTAATTTGTTTACAGTTAAGATTTCTCCAGAAGCCTTCAGAAGGATTTTTTATTTTATTATTATATCGAAAGTCAGTCTTTTCTCGAACTCTCCATTAGCCCACCTATATAATCAGCCAGTTTTGTTACGGTCAAGGCAGTTCCGCTTTTGTCTGTGAATCAGTGAGTGAATTATACCAGTACGTCAGAAAAGGTCAACGTTCTGTCTATTGTTTAACTTAAATGTTTTTCTGTATCTTTTGTAAGTATTATTTATGTAAATTGGTTAATTTATTTATTGTATTATTTAATTATAAATAGTTGTTATTTATTAAGTAATTTAATTGTAATATACTTGTAGATTGTAGTCACTTATTTAATTATAACTCTTAATTTTAATAAATACTTGTAATTTTAAACTTTAGCGTGTTAATTACTTAATTAACCCGAAACGGGATCCCGAAACGGACCTTAGAGATAAGTATCACAAAACTTTATAAGACACGTAGGTACGTTCACATTTAGAAAAAAAACAGTGTATGACGTGTTTCGTGTAGTTGTAGTTTAGGTCATCAGCCTAAAGCCTGGTTTGAACCTCTTGAGGGTTTTTCAAGGAGTGAGGTGGTTTACCATTACTTTCCTCATTGAGTGAAAGATTGTGCTTATTACGAGCATGCCAAGCTCTCTAAAAAGAATCTACTTTACATCCTGTAAATAACACCTTCACTTCATGCACTACAGGATCTGGTTGTATAATGAAATTTATTACTATTAGAGGAGATAACTCTGACTAATGTCTTTTACACTTGTTCATCTTCTGTTCTTAAATGCTTCAGTCATATCATTGGCTGACCATGCGATAAGAAACAGTTCTATTTTTTTGTAGCTCTGGAACTCGCAGATCGAGTGCAAATAATTTAACACTCCACCTGCCTAGTATGACAAAGTGTGTTTCATTTAAAAATAACGAATCATTAAACGATTATTTTCATTTTGTGATAAATTGTAAACAACATTCTGTTCTATTAGTACAAAGTGATGTAATATGCATCAACGCAAAGTTGTGTGTGTGTGTGTGTGCGCAAGTATATAGCTTCTTACTTTTCATCCGTTGGTGTTAAGGAGAAGTGTAAAGTAAACAAGTGTAACTTATGTGTTGTGGTAGGCGAGACATAGTAGTGGTACAATAAGGAGACGTTATACCACGGTCGTTCGTTTTTGAACCTTTACTGAAAGAAGAACAGTGAACCAAGATCTCTGTCGAGGCTAAAAGTACGAGACTAGATTCGACATAACAATTAAATTGTAGAAAAAACTAATATGTAATGTCAAGTAGTGGAAGGTAATTTAAAATATTATTCCTTTCGCTTATCTCACACTTCAAGAACGCCCATAAGACGTCTTCTTAAATTTTTTCTCCTATCGGAAATCATCAACATTATGGTGACCTATTCGCCGCTGCACGGAACAGTTCCGTATTACTGCAGCTAAACCAGTACCTCAGGTTCTTCAGCTAGGATGCCTTACGTTCGCCAACATTCAACTTTCCCTTTATCTTCCCCTGCATGACTAATTGCAAGATGTGATATTTAGAAACACTAATCACATGTCCGAGATATTGAAGTTTTCTCTTTTTCACTGAATCAATAAACTCACATTCTTTGCCAGTTTATCAAGCACATCTCTATTTGCTATTCTGTCTGTCCACGGAATTCGCAACATCCTGCGTTAGCACCACATCTCAAAGGCTTGTGTCAGAGGTGTAAAAACATATTCTTATACAGACTTCCAGTAATAGAAGAAGTGACTGTAGACGGTGGTCTGGTGTGTGCGCGAGCAGAACGAATATGGTTTGTCCCCACCCCAACCATAAATCAAATAAGATACCAAAGACAGTAACAGATTGGCAGTGGTTGCCTGACTATTGATATCAGATAGACTATACAAAAAGTAGGTAATAAAATTTAACTAAACTTCCTGTCGCCAAATTTAGTATCTGTAACAATGCTATTACTAAGATAAGTAACTTTTAAAAGAAAGAAACTTAACGGAAATTCCAGTAAACTTTACTTAAGACAGTTTAACGAATAAACACGGCTTTTATACTTATTATTACGATATAAAGAACAATAAAAAGTTTATTTCAGTAACTTTTATTACTATACGTTTTTATTGCACGAACGTAGACTATAAAAACTTCCTGACCTATTCTCTATTTTTGTCTGTTTGTTCCGTAGTATTTTATTAGGTAGGCTACAATGCATTCGTTGCAGTTGTTAAAAGCATTCTGAAATTAAATATTATTTACGTGGATTTCTTGTGTTGTTTATATTTGATTTAAATTTCCTTAATTATTAAATACGATATTTAAACAAATTTATAACACATTTGTGTCAGAATAGTATCAGGAATTTCTAAAATATTTCTTAAGTTTTAGGAATAATTTGGCATGATTCTTATTAAAATTAATTTAGCGGATCTCGAATTGTAGCCGACATTCGTACACACCAAACTTTCCTTTGACAGAAATTCGATGTTTTACTGCAATTGTTTTTTTAGATCTAAGGCTCTTTTTCTGAGAATTAGTCCACTGATCTTTACACTTAATGGGACATGATTATTGAAGAGCCACCTATTGAGCACTTTAGAAATTTAAGTACCATTTAAGAAGTTGGATTACAGAGATCTGGAGCCAGCAATGAAAATAAGAGCTCATATTGAAATCGTGTGGGTGACACCTCATAACATGAAGCAACTGCTAGTTAATAATATTGTGACACTTATTGCTAAGGTCCGTTTTGGGATCTAGGTTATTAAATAATTAATACACTAAAGTTTACAATTACAAGAATTTTATTACACTAAAAGATTACAAAATAAATAATTCAACTAATTATAATTAAGAAATACAATAAATGATTTAATAATTCACTTAAAATAGATAATTAACAATAAATAACTTACAATCACTTTTATAGATTACACAGACATACAAAACATAGAAATTGAATTCACATTAACTACACATTACACTCACAAAAAGACTTTACACAATACGCACACAACAAAGGCAGTATAACAATCTTGAATCACTACAATACTCGGATGTGTAACCTGTAAATACACACCCCAATAATCTCTCGGCAAAGATCACACGAATACTGTCTGGACCGCGCTCGGGGGTCTCCTTTTATAATCATTCACAAAGATCGTTCCAGAACAAAGTAGTGAAATCTACTCAAGTACAAAAATAACTCTTTATTTATGAATGCTAGAAAAATCTTGTTAATAGGTCAACAAAAAGTCTTTTGTAAATAGAAAACGTAAACAACCTGCCTCCCTCATAATAGCTGTACACAATACCTAAACTTTATGGTAGTTATTACAACCCTTATGAATGAATAGACACACTTTTATGGTTACAACTGTCATTTACAAAACTGGTCTTATTGTGTATTGTTATTTTATTATGTCTTAACTATTTTTATGAATGGAATTCTGGAACATTCGTGTCTTTTCTTGGATCTTGTTACAATATAATTTCACTTCCTATAAGGTATAGATTTGTAAATACTTGTATTTACTCTGTCTTGTTGTATGTTGTAGAAATACGGACTTTGAGTTTGCACTCCGTGTATCGTTTAGTGCTTTCAAGATGTAGATATTCAGACGAATGCTCCGAATTTTGTAGATTTATTATGTTAAGAATGTTGATTTTTCTAGACTTGTGGGTGTGGCTCGTGAGTTAATAAACATAAACAAAAGAAGGAAAACTATAGTTCACTGCTGTTAAAAATACTGCAACTTTTCATTGATAAGGTCGTCACTCTAAGAAGAAGAGAATTTCTATTCACACAATAGTGTACGCAAACCTAATGTATGTCCACACTTGTGCGCTTTCTTATTCGACTTTCGATTCGACGTCGCATGTGACATCGCATGCGCTTAGAGGCATGCCACCTTCCCGCACTCGTTTGAAAAAAATTTTTCAAAGAAACATAACAAATATTTTTGAACAATACGCTAAATTAAAACCTGTTCTTTCCTGCATTGAATGGTTTGATTTAGATTGTTTTACTTAGATATTAATTGGAGATAACTCCAGCAATTTACGCAAAAAAGTACTCAGTTTTTAGCCGGTTTTCCGTTAATTTGATTTTTAAACGTCCGTTACTCCGTCCAGAATTTTCATAAAAATCGGCGTTTAAGTACGTTGAAGATCAGAGTTTTTTTCTATAATATGAGTATTTTAAAAGTTAAATCTCATGTTCCGTTTTAATAAGCCGGCCATTTTTTAAAAAAGTGATTTTTTGGCTCCACGTGAGGGTAGGGAAATGATTGTTGAACTGAACCATGCATTTTCACAACGGTATTGTGTCAAGCAAAGCGTTTATTTTTTTAAATAAAACCATCGTTAAATTATTCAAAATGAGCTACGGAATGAGTTGCAGCAGGAAAAACACAGAAGTTTGTTTTCCTAAACGACTATACTCAGAGCGGACCACTATAGAGCTCAGTTCCTCTCAAGAAGTTTAGAGACTAATAGAATTTTCTATTAACACCACAAATCTATTTATAGTTACAAATGCAAAATACGATGCATGACACAATACTGCTGTAAAAATGCATGGTTCAGTCCAAAAATCATTTCCCTCTCTTTACGTGAAGCCAAAATACACTTTAAAAAAATGGCCGGCATTTTAAAATGGAACATCAGGCTTCTATTTTAAAATGTTCATATGGAGAAAACTGTGATCTTCAACGTACTTAAACGCTGTTCTTTTATGAAAAGCCTGTACGGAGTAACGGACGTTTAAAAACCACATTAACGGAAAACCGGCTAAAATCTGAGTACTCTTTATGCGTAAAGTGCTGCATCTCCAACTAGTTTCAAGTTAAAATAATGTAAGTCAAACCAATCAACGCAGGAAAGAACAGGCTTTAATTTAGTGCAGTGTTTAAAAATATTCGTTATGTTTTTTGAGATAAAGCCCTTCAAACGAGTGCGGGCAGGTGAAATGGCATGCCTCTAAGCTCATGCGACGTCAAATAAGAAAGCGCACGAGTGTGGACAATACCTGTGTACATACCTAATTCAGTGTGTGGACATAAATTCCGTGTACACAATAAAAACACTCTCATCTATACTTTAACGAAATTTCAGTAAAATTGGATGAGTATTTACGGAGTTATAGGCCAATAAGTTTGCATAATCCGTAAAATTTCTTAAAAAAAGGCCACGTTTTTTTTCTAATGTCAATATAACTTTTAAAAATATAGATACAAATTTTTAAATTTCGCCGTTCAACGCAGAATTAAACAGGGATTAATTTGACTTATAGTACGTGACAATTGATGCCAAGTTCTTTTAACAATAGAACTTCAAACTCAGGTTCTTATTATTTTTGACGCGGAGATTAATTTTAACGTAACCCCTGCATATAAATATTTTATTTATTTAAGGTCGCGTCGACTACGAGGTCATTAGCGACCACGTTACATATAAATTCATGTAGTATAACATTTCCAAAGAAGACAAACACAATTAGGTCGTATATAAAAACTTAATGAAAAATGTTTTAGTTTCAATTAAAATTTAGACAACAGAAAAAAAATAGAATGACACAATGAAAAATTAAATTTACGATTTTATAATTATATCAAATCTGAAATTTTTTGCAATTTTTAAAAAATTATTGTGTTTTGAACCGATCTTTGTCTGCTAAATTAAGTGCTAAAATGTTGTTAATTTTGTATATTGTTCGTGTGGATTGTGTAGTTTGGCAGTCTGTGATGATGTGTTTGATTGTAAGTGGCGTGTTGCAATGTGTACAATGTTGCGGTTCTTCTTTCTTCAGTAAGTGTTTGTGTGTAAGTGTGGTGTCCAATGCGTAATCGTGTATACATATTTTAAATGCAAACAAAAACAAGAACATTGAAATATTGTATCTAATTACCTATTTATTATTACACGTGCTACAGGAAATGCTTTTCTTTATGTTTCACTAGCAATTTTTTTATATTCAGGGGTATTTTTGTTTAACGTCCGACTGTTTTGCAATTACTGTCAATGCAGACGGTGAAGGATGAAATGATTTTCGTAACGTATGAAAATATGCCGTGGGTTCAAATCCGACTCAGGCACGGCATATTTTCATACGTTACAAAAATCATTTCATTCTTTACCGTCTGCATTAGCAGTAATTGCAAAACAGTCGGACGTTAAACCAAAAAAAAACCTTGCATATAAAAAAATCGCTAGTGAAACATAAAGAAAAGCATTTCCTGTAACACGTGTAATAATAAATAAATTATATATATGTAATATTTCAATATTCTTGTTTTTGTTTACATTTAAAATATTTTATAAATGAATATTACTTTCACTTTAGCATAATTAAGTTGTAAATCACAAGTGAGCTAACTACAGTATTTAATTTTTACATATACTTACTAATACTTTCTCATTAATTTGTGTTTTTACTTTGTTTGTGAGTGCTGTAATTGGATCAACTTACATTTTTTCACTCGTTTCATTGTTCTTCAAAAATTCAGAACGTAGGCTTTTCTATGATTTCTTACCTCCTTATAAGCGGGTAATAATTTTTCATAGATGTCATTAGCAATTAATGGGAAAAGTATCGATACTTAAAGTTAAAAAAATATAACGTAACGAAAATAGAAAAGTGGATAAATTTAATCGTAATAATATCCTAGAATGCCCAACACAGGCAGGTGGAGTGTTAAATTATTTGAACTCGATCTGTTAGTTTCAGGGCAGTAAAACATAGTTCTGTTTCTTATCACATGGTCAGCCAATTATATGACAAGCTTATATAAAAACAGAAGAGGTTCAGGTGTAAAAGTCACTAATCAGAATAATCTCTTCTAAGAGTAATGAATTTCAGTACACAGCCAGATCCTGTATAGAATAAAGTAAAAATTTTATTTGCAGGGTGGGAAGTAGATGCTTTTTGGAGGACCTAGCATGCTAATAAGCATACTTTCCCACCCAGTTAGGAAGGCATGCTTCTCTTAGACCAGCCTTCCTGGCCATTCTAAGGCACTCATTCGCGTACAAAAACGAAGTTTTATAACAGAATTATCATGTCCAATCTTGGCTTGTCCTGAGAGTGCTTTCTTCTTATACAAGTGGTGAGTTCCTCAATGTGCACCGATCATCTTTACTTTTTAATTGTTTTTCGCTGGTTTTCGGTTGTACTATCTCCCCAAGGTACTTGAAGCTATCAACTTTTCAAATTTTTCCGTATCGTGTCTTCATGTGTTAAGTATTTAGTTTTCTCGAAAGAAATCTGTAGTCCGGCTTTTTCTGATAATTCTTTTAACACTCTAAGTTGTTTTATTACTGTTTTCGTGTTATTACAAATGATTGCTAGGTCGTCTGCAAAAGCAAGACAGTTTATACCGTTTTTCATTGTAAGATAATATTTAATAGAAAACTTAAAATAATAAATAAGAAGTTTTCTTTGTACATTTAACGCTTAATTCGTCTTTCCCGGTCGTTGGTAACTCGGCTCACACATTATGACGATAATTGGGGTTTAATATTGGGGTTTAATATTTTTACAGTAAATATCTATGAAATATAATTTACAATTCTGTAAACCTAATATATACAACGATTCATATATTTTAGTATTAAGAAATTTGTTTTCTTATGTACTGTAATTATTTTTCTTGATTAAAAGAATTTTATAAACGAAGATAAGAATTACGAAATAATAAGTTATAAACCATCTTGTATTACATTCATTGAATATAATCATGTCCAGAATGTCAGTAGGATTATAGAATGTAATTCACAATGTATATTACAAAAATGTATAAATAAAATATTCTTAGAACAATTAAATTTTATTTATTTTTTATGGAATGATAATTAGGTAATAAATTCAACTAATTGTGTACCAGGAAGAGTACAATGCCGACAGCGTTAAAAAGAAGAATTAAATAAAAATAATTAAAAAAAAACTTACAACAAAGAATCGGCAGAAACTAGTTTGTTACTTTGATATTCATCAGTTAAGCAGAATTACTACTACTACTATTATCGAATACGGAAAGTTGTAGGTTCGGTTCTCGGATGATTAAAACATATTACATAAGATAGATCCATTTGTCAAGAGTTGTCCTTTGTTTAAAGAAAGCTTGGCAACCAATCTGCCCAAGAATTATTATTACTACTGTTATAATTAGTATACTGCTACATGCGGTTATATAAAAACAGAATTAAAGAAGGCAATTTCAATGCCAAGCGCACGTTTGCCAACGGGTTATTCAACTCATCTAGTTATTTAATTATTTCATAAATCAAAATTTTAATTAAAAATTATGCAAATTTTTTAACGTCATTCTTCCAATTTTTTAAATAAATTTTATCGTAGGTAATAAAAAATGTGTGTGTTAGACCACGCAGTAGAATTGAAACTTCTTTTCTTACTTACGTAACTTCTTACTTGCTGAGGTCTATATGTTTTGAATAAAATGCAATTTGATTTAGCCTACCTATAACATGAAGGTGAAGTGTTAAATTATTTGCACTCGATCTGTTAGTTCCAGGGCTATAAAAAATAGTACTGTTTCTTATCACATGGCCAGCTATATGACTGAAGCATTTAGAAACAGAAGCGGTACACGCGTAAAGTCACTGGTCAAAGTTATCTCCTCTGAGAGTAATGAATTTCATTGTACAGCCAGACCCTGTGGTGAAGAAGTGAAGGTATCAATTGCAGTGTGGAAGGTAGATGCTTTTCAGAGGGCCTGGCATGCTGATAAGCATAATTTTCCACTCAGTGAAGAAAGCATGGTAAACCACCTCACTCGTCATTTCACTTAGTAAAGCTTCTAGAGGTTCAAACCAGTCTTTTAGCTGATGACCTAAACAACATAAAATGAGAAAACTCTCATTCATTAAATAATTTCCACTAAATCTATAACTTCCTGATAATATACTGAGCTGAAATTCACTACGTTTATTTTCTTTGGCGATAAACAGGAAAACTAAATTATTTAAATTTCACCATATGCACGTAAAGAGCAGAAAAAGGGATGTTTACCCTAAAACAATAAATAATTTTTCTACTTTCTCTTTATAAATATGTAGGGAAGGAAGTAGGTTTTGTTTCCATGTTAATTTTTTGGAAATCGAGTTTTCACCAGAAATATAGGCTACGTATTCAGGCCCCCTTGAATTCAAAAACATGTTTTTAGCGAATTGTCTGAGTTTGTGTGTGAACAAAATATCTCAAGAACGAAATATTATACAAAGTTGAAACTTGGAAATTGAGTTGGGTACCATTAGGAGACCTGGCACGAACATTTTCATCAAAATCGGTCAACCGTAAGTAGTAGTTTTTTCATACGATTTTACACTTTTTTGTATTTTTTTTTCAAAAAACGGCTCCTACGATTTAAAAAAAATCACGTCATTTATTATATTTTTTTATGCTCTACAACAACATATAACTTATATGGTAAGCGTCATGTCTGCTGAAATTGTTGGGGGTGCCTGTTCTCTCGTGGTAAAAAGTAATTTTTTTTAAGATTATGGCCTTAATATGCATTTTAAGGCGAAAGTGTATACTAAAATTAAAGTCGTTGAAACTAAGAAAACCGACAACTTTTATTTTTAACCTGTATTTTCAACGCTTAGTTTAGCGTCAATTAGCCTAATGATTTTCTGTTTTTTTATTAAAATCGGAAAAAACTGAATATTTTTAAGAATATTTTTAAGCCTTAACATCCATTTAACTACAAAAGTGAATAAGGTGAAAGTTACAGAAAATTAAAAAATCGACTTTTATTTTCAAGCATTTTTTTAGATTTTAGCTTAGTGACAAAATTAGTGATATTTCGCATTTTTATGTTCTACACAATTTGACTATCATTTAGCGTCATTTTAATCATGAATAATTCACTCATGATTTAAGTTAATCTGAAAATTAATTCAGAAAATGTGATTTTTAATCGAATCATGATTTTTTATTATTAATAGCCTATTTAAGCCTTCTCCTTAAATTCGAAAATCCAGATAAATTTAAAACAGGGACCAGTCTCCGATAAGTCCGAATTATTAAAGTTGTAATGTAAAATTATTTTTCACAGTATGTTCAGACAATACGTGTAGACACTATAGAATTTCTAGAAGAGTCCACTTAATAGACATTTCGGATCATTAGGCTACGTTATTGACCTGGGCTAATGAAACTGGGATAGCCGGCCGGCCGGCGTAAGGGAGGGTCAATGGAAAGGCAATGCGTGTAGCCTACGTATATGTTGCACAAAATATGACGTAACCATGTTATACTACAATCCAACTACTGTATATTACTGTAGCTTACGATATTGTAGCAACCCAGTAGGGCAAAACTTAAATACTATCAGGTTCTTTACGAGGTGTGGCTATTAAATAACGAGACTTACGTTGTAAAAAATTTAATTTTAATTTTATACATAATCACTTATTGTCACCTTCAATATGCACTCCTTGTCTATCCCTACAACGCTCCATGCGAATTTTCCATTGTTGCAAACAGTGCAGGAAGTCATCTTCTGTCAACTCCATCAGAACACGTATCGCTTTCTGTTTTACAGCTTCCACAGACTATATAAATGTAATATTGATTAATTGTTTGACCTTCAGGAACCCAGTGAAGGTACACAATCCCATGGATATAAAAAAAAAACAATCATCATTGCTTTAAATTTTGACTTGTTCATTCGAGCTATTTTGGCTCTCGGTGAAGTTTGGCTCTTCCAGTGCATGAATTGGAGCTTCATTTCCGGATCATAGGTAAAAAACCACGTTTCATTACATGTTATTATCTTCTATCTGTTCCCTAAGGTGAAATCTGCATTAAAAGGGACAAGATTTCAATCTGTGGAAGCTGTAAAAAAGAAAGCGCACGTGTCCTGAAGGAGCTGACAGAAGATGACTTCCAGCACTGTTTCCATTAATGGAAATTCGCATGGAGGATTGTAGGGGTAGAGAAGGAGTGAATATTGAAGGTGACAATAAGTGATTATGTTTAAATAGAAAATAAAATTTTTTACGTCAGTCTGTAACGTCCGGCTTTGCCGCCGTTACTTATTTGATTTTAAATTTTATTTTTCAGCGGTTGTTCTAATTATCTGCGTATCAGCTGATTTATTATCTACTTTTATGTTGTGTCCGAGAGCTAGCGAATTTATTGAATACTTTCCTGGTTGACGAGAGTCATGTCTCGACAGTCGAAATGTAAGGTCGTACATTATTGCTCAGTAATGTACGGGCCTATTTGTGCTTTATACTTTTGTTATAAAAGTTTTTATGTACGAGTATTCTGATTCTTATTTTATTTAATTTGTTTGAACAGTCTGTTTTTGCGGTTATAATTAATTAGTTTCGTATCTATTTTTTTAAAGTCTTTTCGGATTGTGCAAGTTGTTTAAAAAATAAATTTTGTAATTCTTTTATGACCAATTTAAATTTTAGTAAGTTAATTGGCCGAAAACATTCCGGAACTGAGAACTCTTACGGGTATCTATTGATTTAAAGTGTTTGTGCGTGTTATTTAAACTAGAACTATGTTTTTTGTATTGAACTTTGTTACGATTATCTGGGTTCGATTCCCCGTGCATAACCTTAAGGATTAAAATAGAAATGAGATAGTTCATCATCAAATAAAACAAAACAAGTAAAAATGCAAACGCTACTGAGTCCATCTATTTACAATAAGTGGAAGGAGGTATTTGTTTAATAAACTGAAAAGAATGGTATGTAATTATTTATTTAATTTTACTTCTGAATCAACCTTATTGCGTGGATTTTCATTTACTGCTGCCAACATGTTCTGGCCGTTCAATTGATGGTTTGGACAGATGGATCTCTTATGGTCAAGCATGTTCTTGAGTAAATTGTTAACTATTTTATTTTATCTGTTTCGAGTTTTTTTTTTAAAACAGCAGAGTAGCCTTTGCATTAAAATAACTAAAGAAGTTTTTATAAAATTTTCATCCTGTATTCTATATTTTTATAAACTTTTTTTGTAACTTAAATACCATTACAAAACTTTTGTATTTGTCTTGCCAGTATTGCTGGATGTTTCTCAGTTATACTTATAAAATAAAATGGAAAATGGCCAATCTTTCTTATATTCTATTCATAATTTAACAACCATGGTTGATTTCAAATCTTATTTACAAAATAGGGCAGTTATTGTTAAAACTAAATATTTTTGGTAATAAATAATTTTATAACTTAGCTTTTGAATATTAATTAGATATTTTTATTAAATTGTGTATTATTTCGTTAACTAAGTTGAGTCATGTTTTTATAAAAGTAATTAACATTATTAATTTTTATTGATTTTTACCATTATATGCTATTACTGTATTATTCTTATTTTTTTTATTAAATTTAATATTTTGATTGAAGTTTTATGTGCAACCGCAACTTGAGTGTATTTATTTGTTTTAGCTTCCTTTACTGTTTTTTTTGTTAACGCCCCTACCAACCTATCGATGTAGATAGAGGGGCCGTTACAAGTCTGATTATTTAATAGCCACACCTCGTATTATATATTACTTTCTCCTTGCCCTATAAGAATATAATTATTAAGAAGGAAGTAGTAATTTATTGTTTCAATTTGATTTTTCGAAATCGAGTTTTCACCGGATGAAGACGTTTTCAGGACCTCGAACGTAAAAAAAAGTTTTTAGCGCTTGGGGTGTGTGTGTGTGTGTGTGTGTGTGTGTGTGTGCGCGCGCGCGCGCATTTGTGTGTGTGTTTGTGTGAGTGTGTGTGTGTGTGTGTGTGTGTGTGTGTGTGTGTGTGTGTGTGCGTGTGTGAGAACAAAATGTCTCAAGAGCGGAATAACATACGAAGTTGAAACTTGAAACTTACGTTAGGTACCACTACGGGACCCGACAAAAACATTTTCATCGAAATCGATCAACCGGAAATAGTAATTTATTCGTGAGATTTTACACATATTACATAAATTGCTTGTGACAGGCAGGTGAATATTGAATTATTTGCACTTGATCTGCTAGTTACAGGGCAACAAAAAATAGTTTTGTTTCTTACCACGTTGTCAGCAAATTATATGACAGAATCATTTAAGAACAAAAGAAGTAGGAGTGTAAAATACACTAGTTAGAGTTGTCTCCTCTGAGATTAATGTATTTTATTAAACACCCAGACCCTGCAGTGAATAAAGTGAAGGTGTCATTTGCACAGTGGAAGGTAGATGCTTTTCAGAGTTCCTGGCATGCTAATAAGCGTACCTTTCCACTCAGTGCGAAAGGCATTGGCAAATCTTCTAACTCAACGTTTTACTTAGCAAAGCCTATAGAGGTTCAAACCAGCCTTTCGGCTGATGACCTGAACAACAACAACGACGACGACAACGACAACGACAACACAACAATCTTCATATATAAAAAAAAATAAACTAATGAACTGTGGAATTTTTCAAAACAATAAATGGATCAATAAAACGAAAACTGTCTTGGAAACAACTTGGTCATTTTTAGACGAGAAATGAAAAGAACGTCAAGGTCCGAATCTGTGGACTAAGGGTTTTACAAAAAGGTCTTGCAAAAGACTACGATTAATTAAATCTATCATTAAGAAAACAGTCAACGTTGTGGTCGTCACACAGAACGTTTAAACAATGCATTAGAATCAGATTCTCGTAATAGTACAATTTTATACGCAAAAGAATATTATGAAAATTAATTTTAATCGCTTGTTAATTAACGATCATTAAGTACAACCGGGTTGAAACAAATTCGCCATTCGAATAGGCAAAAGTTAAAGAGACTTCATTCGAACTCATCAAATCATTGATTTTTATGTCAAGTTTAAATTAATTGCTTTGTGGAAGAAAATAAATTAGGGTTAGTTTTCTTAAATAATTAATTGGTTGGTTAAATTTAATGGGTCTGAAATAACCTTAATCAAATCAATTTATGTCAGTATTAATAATCCGTAGACATTATGAATCACGTGATAAAAATATGGTAATAATTAGGTTAAAAAAGTTTAAAAATAGTTTGATAAACTATTGTTTACCGATCACTTGTCTTTTTGTTGTATGAAATAATTTTTCTGTCCCAACTGCATTAAATTCAGTTTTTATCTATATAAATACTTTTAAGGTAAAGGGACCCAACCCGATTTTTGATTTTGAAAAATTGAATATTGTACAAATTTTTTTTATTATTTTCTACTTCATTTTGCTCTATAAGAATAGTCAACGTAGGGGAGAAAAGTATTGGTTTTAAGTCAATTTTTCAAAATCGAGTTATTACCAGACATACCCATTTTCAGGCCACCTGAACCCAAAAATGAAACATGTTTTTACCGATTAGTCTGAGTATGAACAAAATATCTCCAGAACGGAATAGCGCACGAAGTTGAAAGTTGGCACTTAAATTAAGACACCACAAGAAAACGCGACAAGAACATTATTGTCAAAATCGATTAACCGAAAGTAATAGTTTATTCGTGCGATTTTTACTTTTTTGCTATTTTCTCAAAAAGGCCTGTTACAATTTTTAAAAAATCACCTCATTTACTACACTTTTTATGCCTTACAAGATAAGTAAGCGCCATATCTGCTGACATTTTTGGGGGCTTTACTCACGTAGTAAAAAATGGATTTTAAAAAATATGGTTTTTACATTTTTTATTCATGTTTAAACATAGGATATATTTTCATTATTTACATTGGCAAGAGAAAGTCGTGTGACAGAATATTTTAAGAAATTTGGTGGTTCACACCAGAGTTTTTTAACTTACTTCAAACAGTAACGAAATAATTATTATGAATAACTAAACATAATTATTAGTAGAGTTTATTATTATATTTTATTTACATCAGATTCTTGTGAAAATGTGTCACCTCACCGAGAGTTCACCCGAGATCACTGGAATATAAGCCAGTTGTGCTGACCACTAAACCAACGAGCTGATCTTTTTTTTTGGTAAAAAGATTCGCAAGAAGGATAATAGATTATATCATCCATTTATTTAATTTTTTTCCTATTTAAAAAAAATCAATACTAGATTAGCCCGTAATTTCGATATGCAGCCTTTAGAACTATCTAAAAAAAGAAAATTATTAAACAGCATACATATTCAAAAACTAAAAATACATCAAATAGTTTTAAAATAGTACCAGATAGTTATTTATAATAACTGACTGAAAATATCCAGCAGTAAAACGTAAAAATAAGTTTAGTTTATATTTTCTTTGTTAAAATGTAAAACTGAGATGTGTTTTAAGTAAATTATTTTAAGATAGCTTTGAAGTAAGATAAAAAAGTGATTTTTTTATCAATCAGCATTTAATATTTCGTGTTTGATTTATCAAGGTCATCTGTTTCAATAGATTTTTTTCAGTTTGTCTATTGGATTTTAATAATATATTAATGGGAATAAAGGTAAACCCCTTCTCTAATATTTACGCAGTTTACATTTTATAGATAGTATAGGGTTACCAGAATCACCAATATTTCTGGCCGGGCTATTTTGTAGTAAACTAATTATAAATCGCTCATTTTTATAAAAAATTCATACATTCAGTTTTATTGAATAAATAAATCACTCATTTTTTGAGAAAAGGTGAGTGATTTAAAGATATCACCTGACCGGGAATTCAACCCGGAACCTTAGCGTAAAATGTATTTGCACTGATTAGCGTACTTACTTCACCACGGGCCGGCCAGGAATATTGGTGATTCAGTAAACCCTATATCTATAAAATATAAACTACAGGTAGATATTAGGAGATGAGATTACCCTGCGGTTCCCCTTGTGGTACTTAACTTAAGTTCCAAATTTCAACTTTGTACGATATTCTGTTCTTTAGATATTTTGTACATACAGACACAAACACGTAGACCAATCGGTAAAAACATATTTTTTACGTTCAAGGGGCCTGAAAACGTATATATTTTCAGTGAAAACTCGATTTCAGAAAAATTGACATGAAAATAGTAAGTACTTTCCTTCCCTATACATCATATAGGGCAAAGCAAAGTAAAAATAGATTAAGAAAAAATTATAATTAAAAATTTACAAAATAAACGATAATTAAATCACGTGATAAATAAACGATGAAATAATTTTTAATAAAAATCGTTTGTAATAAACAACAAATTTAACCAACGAGATGTTGCGAAATGTATTAGAAATAATAAAATAGATTCAATTAAATTCATATTAGTTTTTAAATTATGTTATTAGGGTTAAAACAACAATGATTAGCATTAATTATAACAATTAAAAAAGTAAATAGAACAATAATTAAATTACGTTCAATTCTAAGCCTACTTGATTTCTTACTGAATATTGAATAATATGCTTTCTCTTCATAACTCAAAAATTAACATGATACAAAGATCAGAAATCAAGGTCATAAAGTTCATGACGAAGAAACTGCTTTAGTTGGCTAGACATTTTAGATCTGTTCACTCACGATCAAGGTGGCAAAACCTTTATATGTTTTACGAAACCTACTAAATTTTATGTTTTTAAATATAAAAACTTTTGTTGAAAAATATAATGAGATTCGAGATTTAATTAATTTAATCCCCATTAATATCCGTACTGGAAATTTGAAAGATGTAGGTTAATAATTTTAGGAATTCCAAATTTCACAGGCTGACCACTCTGACGTGATCTACAGAAAACTATTTTTTGCCGCTAACTGCAATTTCTAAAAAAACATTACATAATGTTTAAAAGTTGTAGAGAATTTAATTATACATTAATTGTCGTTAATAGCAATTTTTCTGTACTTTTAACTTTTGAATGAACCAATTTTCATGAGTTTCCCCCAGAATTACATCAACTGATCCTGATATTATTACTTTATATGAGATATTCCTCCAAACATTTTTTTTGGAAATTACTTCTAAAAAGTAAGACGTTGAAAAGTAAAAACGACGTAATAACCTGCGGTTTTATATATATTTTTAAACCACTTGATGCATAAAAATAAATGTAAACGCTTTAATAAATTATCAACGGTTTTGCAAAAATAACGTGAAATAAATGACTTAAATTTTTAAGAAGGAAAGCCAATATGGATAGTATCCAAAAAGCATATAAACTGTTTTGAATTGGAAAGGTACATCATTACATTACTTTTATTTTAGCTTAGAAACGATACTTGGAACTTGAGTAAAACTTAAAATTACTTTTACCGCAGAAAGAAATCTGAATACTTTTCTTTGTATCTATTTAAAGTTGTCCTTAACCTTTCTTGTATATATAATTTAACCTTAAAATTATTTCAAGGTAATGACCGATGATTTTAATAGTTATATTTATAAAACATAACGGTATTAAGATTTAATACAAGAAGATTAATTGGATTTTTAATTGGAGTTTAATTGGATTTTGGTTATCTACAGAAAATTTCTTATACTTTTTCCTTTAGACATTTCGTTTTGCAGTTTACACTCTCAGCATTCTTTTCTTTTTATCCTTTCTACCGTTTATCCGTTATTTTGCTTTTGATCTTTGTGAAAGCCCTTAAAATCAGTAATCAGCGATCTGAACTTGATTCGGTCCACTATTTTTTCGAAAAACTTATATTACTACTTTAAGACCTGGTATTTTCTTAATTAATCCTTTAAAAGCCAGAGAATATTTCGAGAAACAAGGAAAAATATGTTGTAACAATAAATACATTTTATAAATTTGTGGTAAACTTACGTAGTAAATTGATGTTAGAAAAACAATTTTTTTTCTTAAAATAAATAAAAGATTGCGAATTGAGCACCCAGTAACCTAATTTGTAACTGGAATAAACCTAGAAAAAATGAATAAGTTTCTTGGAAAAAAAACTAAGGTTTAATGAACTTGCTTGTCTGTTCACTCCCTGGAAGCATCGATTCAATAAGATCCTTTCAACTCCTTTACTCAAAAGTTTTATATAAGCATTCAGGGTTTGAACTCCCAGCTCTGCTCGAATAACTTCATTCCGACGTCTGCCTAATCTGAAAAACTCCGAACAAAATAATCTGGACACCCTAAGGAATCTCATTTGATGCCTGCAGTCTGAAATGAGAGAAATTTAATCAAAATTATAAAACCCGATTTTGGGAAAAATGGATTTTTATATTTTAGCGTACAAGTAGTGTATCCTTAATTTTGGGGATCCAAAACTCCTTTTGGGTTTGGTGGGGGAACATTACGTTTTAAGTTTCAGCTTAATCGGACTAATTGAATTAACTCTAAAGATTTTGTTCAACAAAACCCGCACATATATAATTTTACCCTATAGTAGTATTTTTTAAATTTAAGCTGTAGATAGAGTTGGCTGAAGTACCTGAGAGATTGGTTTGGTTGCAGTAATACGGAACTGTTCCGTGCAGTAGCGAATAAGGTCTGCATAATAATGATGGTTTCCAACCTCCAATCGAAGGACTTTAGGAAAAAGATTTTTTTTTTGTTTAACGCTTGACTGTTCTGCAATTACTTCTAATGCAGACGGTGAAGGATGAAATGATTTTTTTGTAACGTATGAAAATATTCCGTGCCTGAATGGGATTCGAACCCAAGACCGCATTAAGAAAAAGAGTTTAAAAAGTAAGAATAAAGTAAAACTTAAATGTTGTTTAATAGTGAAGGAATTTTACAGATTTAAATAATACTTAAAAATATAGAATTGAATTAATTAAATATGATATACTAATTTGTATGGATATTGAATGTTTATTTTCCTTCTTCCCCAATAAACTTCGGCATTGTAACATACACCCACTTAAAATACAGTATCATTTTAATTTATACATTATTGATCAAAATGTATTAATAATGTATGAATGACTGCTCCATTTTACGGGCTACATCCCATTTTCCATTCGCAACTGCCTCTTAGCAACGACTAAAATACAATTACTGGTGTGTTTTTGACCCAATTTTGAAGGAAAAATTTCGTATGCATATCCTAGCAGTATTTTTAAATCAAATAAATTACTTTCATAAGTTATTACTGTCTCTTGCCCTATATTAATATATAAGGAAAGACCGTAACTTAATTGTTTTCACGTCGATTTTTCGAAATCGAGTTTTTGTCGGATATATACGTTTTCAGGCCGCCCTGGACCCAGAAAAACATGTTTTTAGCGATTGGTCTGTTTGTAAACAAAATATCTCAAGAACATAATATTGAACAAAGTTGAAACTTGGAACTTAAGGTAGATACAACAAGAAGACACGACACGAACATTATCATCAAAATTGGTCAACCATAAGTAGTAGTTTATTCGTGTAATTTTTCACTTTTTTGCGGTTTACTCAAAAACGGCTCCAACGTTTTTTTTAAAATCACCTCATTTACTACATTTATTATGCTTCACAAGATAAACTAAGCTCTCACAGCAAAAAAAAAAAAATAGTTTTTTTTTAATTACAGCCCTAACTTGCATTCTACGGTAAAAATGTACATTTACAACCAAAGTTGTAGAACATTTAAAAACCTAAAACTTTTATTTCAGACATTTTTGTACGATGCTTAGATTAGCGTAAAAAAATAAATAAAAAATAAATGTAAAATGAAAAAAAAATAGTGTTGAGAAGGAATTTTCTGTAATTTTTTCTTCAAAATCAGGAAAAATGGGATTTTTTAATACACTCCTTGTATATTGAAGGCGACAATAAGTGATTATGTATAAAATTAAAATTAAATTTTTATAATGTCAGTCTCGTTATTTAATAGCCACACCTCGTATACAATTAAAGTTAGCCTATACTAAGAAAAAATCTATAATTTTATTTCAAGCATTTTCTTCAACGAAGCTCCTTAGTTTAGCGTCATTTAGTGATTTTCCGTATTTTTAAGTCAAACGGAGGTTGGTTTTCATTTGCGTCATTCAACTCATGATTAAAGTTACGTTATGTTTTCAATTTAGATTGTTTACTTCTTCTTCTTTGAGTGCCTATCCGCTACGGATGTGGGCGACCATCATGGCTATTTTGACTTTATCCGCTGCCAACCGGAACAATTGCATGGAGCTCCTACCAAACCAGGTTCGCAAGTTCCCAAGCCAGGATATTCTTCTCCTACCGGGCTTCCTCTTGCTATCTATCTTTCCCTGCAGGATGCGTTGTAACAGTTCATAACGTTGCGAATTCCTCATGATATGACCCAAATATTGCAGCTTCCTTGCTTTCACAATATTAACAAGTTCTGTGATTTTCTTCATTCTTTGCAGAACTTCAACGTTGGTCACTTTATGGGTCCATGGTATTTTCAGAATCCTTCTGTAGAGCCAGAGTTCGAAGGCTTCTAGTCGGTTGGTCGTTTCTTTTGTTAGAGTCCAGGACTCCACTCCATACAGCAAGACAGAAAAAACATAGCACCTCAGAAGTCTCAGTTTGGTCCCCAAAGTAAGATCATGACTTTTGAAAGCCGCACCCATAGAGCTAAAGATGTTCCTAGCCCTACCAATGCGACTCTTCATCTCCTGTGAGTTATCCCATGCCTCATTAATGACTGTTCTGAGGTATTCGTACTTAGAGACTCTTACAATTCTTTCTTGATTTATATACAGGTTAGCACCCCTAATTTGTTTTTTGCTAACTACCATGAATTTAGTTTTGGAGGTGTTTATGTCAAGTCCATATATGCTGCTTGTTTCTTGGATTCTGTTCATGAGCGTCTGCAGTCCTTCTATTGAATCCGCAAAAACAATTGTATCATCCGCATACCGCAGGTTGTTAAGCCTGAGTCCATTAACTAAAATGCCCTCCTCTAAGTTTTGTAGAGCCTCTCGAAAGATGTGTTCGGAGTACAGGTTGAATAATATTGGTGATAATATGCACCCCTGTCTAACCACTCGCAGGATTTCCACTTCATCTGTATGCTCGCCATCAACCTTCAATATGGCCGTTTGATTCCAATACAGATTTGATATTATTTTAAGATCTCTCCCATCGATTCCTGTCTGTTTCAATATTTCAATCATTTTCCCATGATTGACACGGTCAAAGGCCTTCTGGTAATCAATTAAACATGCAAACACATCACAACTGACATCCCTGCAATTTTGAAACAGGACCTGAACACTAAATAGCGCCTCTCGTGTTCCGACTGCATTGCGAAACCCAAACTGATTCGGGCTATTTCTCTTTCGCACAAACGGTATATTCTTCTGTGAATAACTTTGAGGAAGAGCTTCAACATGTGACTCATTAAACTTATGGTACGATAATCTCCGCATACTTTTGCCCCTGGTTTCTTTGGTAAGGCTACGAATTCTGACTTCAACCATTCGGAGGGAATTTGACCCGATTCATAGATGGAATTGAAAGATTGTTTACTAACGATTAAAAATAGATAATAAATATGGTTTTTATTTACATTGGCAAATGAAAGTCGCATTATTACCTACACACAGGTAAGGCTTATGTTGGATATTATCTCTGATTAATATAACAATTACTTATATCTTATCGGTCTTGGGTTCGAATCCCATTCAGACATGGCATTTTTTCATACGTTACAAAATATCATTTCACCCTTCACCGTCTGCATTAGCAGTAATTGCAGAACAGTCGGACGTTAAACCAAAAAAAAAAAAAAAAAAAAAAAAAAACTTATATCTTATCAATAATTACCAGGTAAAATCACGGAAGAAAAAAAATTACAGTGACAAATTACATGAGTAAATGCATGAAATTGTCTCCTGATAAATAAAACCATAAAAGTACCGATACAAAAAGTAGTTTAAATAAAATGTCACAAGGAAATTAAAGTACTTGCAACAACATTATCTTGATTATTCATAATCAACTGTGTAGTATACAATAGGATAAACACAATAAAATAGGCCTACCTCCTTATGTAGCTGTTCGTTAAGATTTCTGACAGAAGACCTTGAAAAGTTTATTATGAAATAATAAATAACATATATATTCTTAACTTTTTATGACAATTATTATGGTTATCAGGTCTTTAAGAATAATAAATCGGTATTAACCAGGCCCTACCTAAGCATACGTTACAATATTTTCAAGGAAGGCAACCTAAAAAGTAATTATACTTTTAAAATTAATTAACTTTTTTAAAAAAAATCAAACTCCTTTCAACAAAATGTAAATTTTCTTAGATAATAAAATTTCCTTACAATTCAAAAAACAAAAGAACTGGGATTGACTGAACCAATTTTGACAAGGGAAAATAAAAAAAACCAAAGTTTGATTATAATTTTTAAAGTTAAAACTACGTTAGGGTGTCAAAATTTTAATTTTTTTTTTAAATTATTTTTGCACCTGGAGCATTAGTGGCTACATAAGTGCTACAATATAGTTAGTTTGAAAATCAAAATACATAAAAATATGGAAACTCGAAAAATTCCGGGTTGCATTCCTTCCCATAATTACGGGGAAGTATTTTTATCTCCTAAATATATTTATTATATATATTATTATATTATTTATTATAAATTATCTCCTAAACGTAGCGAACAGGGGTTGCTACCTTCAACCAATAATTTTAAATTTTCATAACACGAAAAATTTTTTATAAAATTTTTTATCGGTATGTTTGGTGTTCAAAATTACATAAAAATTTGGTAACCAAAAATTTTCGGGTTGCAACCCATTCCTTAAGGTAGTACTTTTTTTATCTCATAACGGTGGAAATGGAGAAAAAGTGAATAGAACCTTTTTTGTGCCCCATCCAAAGTACTTCAAGACCATGTAGCTAAAGTTGGCGTTAACCCACTGGTCTGCTGAGAATACTAAACAGATAAAATTTCGATGATTTGCACACCCGGGTTTCATGGTATTAATTTGTTTCGTATAAAAAAATTGTTGTACAAATTTTTCGCACAAAGTTTTTTGTCTGGTTTCTTCGTACGAAATTTTTACCAAATTTTTTTCAAAACGATTTCATCGTTCGTTTTTCCGGTAAACTTATTGGGACCAAATTTTTTCGTTTGAAAATTTTTCAGAAATTTATACTACGAACAACGGCAAACCTAAACAGAGGGCATAGCCCCATGAAGTTATCTCTTAGCACCTTACTCGTACTACCATATTTTTATCCACCCATTGGTGGTTTTAAGGCAATTTCACCTTAAGGCAAACTTCTGATCCGCTAATGAATACTGATTCACCTAACCCCACTGATGCGAGATACCGTAGCGTGCCGCTGGAATGGCGAGTTGAAACTAAGTTAGGCTGTCAAAATTTTTATTCAGTTCATTATACAATTCATTATATTTTAAAATTATTTAGCACCTGGAAAATTAGTGGCTACGTAGATGTCCGGTACAATATATAGTAATTTTTGTTAAATTTTCTGATAACAGACATGAATCAAACGCGGGATTCCTTGCTTGAATTTTTGATAAAACGCGTTGTTTGTTGAGGTAACGAGGCGGCCAACTCTTCTCGAATCGGATTATGCTTTAGATATGGCAGATTCAAACACGGATATTTCATATTATCTATTTATTTTCCTGAACTTTACAAAAATCTTTAAGTTTTTTTTGAATTTAACTAATTATACTCGTAAGTAGAATTTAGTTAAAGTAAGTGAAAAAATAATCTGTTACTAATTAAGTTCATTTAATGTCATTAATTTATTATAATTAGTTTATTATTTACTACAAGTATCTTGAATGTAGTAATTGTAATTTATTAGCAGATTTAAGTAGGATTATTATTAGTATATAAGTATATTATTTGAAGAAGTATATAAGATAATAAGTAGTAATAATAATGATAATAAGATAATAAAAGAAGCTGTTGTAAGGAAAGGTGTACGACAAGGATGTCCATTGTCACCACTACTTTTTAACTTGTATGCAGATGAGGCTATAAATGAAGTGAAAGAAAAATTTCACGCAGAAATAAAAATTCAAGGAGAAACGATAAAGATGCTGAGATTCGCCGATGATATCGTAGTAGCCGAGACAAAGAAAGAACTAGAGAATATCTTAAATGGACTGGATGAGATCATGAGAAAGGATTACTTCATGAAAATTAATACGAACAAAATGAAGGGACGGCAAAAGTTAGAATATATAAAGCAAATTACAAAAGATGTAGGGTGTTACAGGTATTTAGATATTAAATGACTTGCGTAAGATAGAACAGCTTGGAGAACTGCATCAAACCATTCGAGAGACTGATGACAAAAAAAAAGATTATAAGCTCAGTATCAAATTTCTTCACGGAAAAAAAAATTATTATTGGTGCACTTACTTGGAACAGAAAACACCAAACTTGCTAAACAAATAATCAACTTTTATTGGGAAAGAACAACAAAACGGAAATGGCTAAAGGAAGTCAAACAGGACATGGAAGAGTTGAGAATTTCAAGGAGGATCTGATTACAAAATCTGGAAAATCCGACAAGCTAACTAAAACTAACATGATTTAATTTGAGCCTAAAACTATAAAGGAATACAACAGGATGTATTCGGACGAAGAAGGGCACCAAAGGTCGGAACGCTTCAAAAAGATGTGAGCGAAAAGGAAAGAAGTAAGAACAAAACAACTTACACTCTTCGGGAATATGGAAAACCGATTACAGAATGGACTGGTTCATTAATTAGACTAAAGTGATCCTATGAGGTCGTAAAAGCTAAAAAAGAAAAAATACAAGAAATTTTAAAAGATAGATTGTCAATTATTTAATTTACCCAGATCCCGAAACGGACCTTATTGACAAGTGTCACAGTATTTCATATAGGTGGTATTATGAAGTGCGTGTATGTGTACGCGTGTGAGAGAATAGGGTGTACAGTTTACACCTGTTCGCTTTTAAAATTTAACATACTGAAAAAAACTGTAGGTATATCCAATAAATTCAGTAAATATAATATTTAAATTAAATTGAACGATAAAAATCTTTGTATGCGTAATCATTTTATACATAGGCTTAGCATACAAATAAGAAAACAATGATGAAATATAATCAGTTAAAAGCCTATTAATAAATGATTGAGCACGTGGTAGATCGTTTAATGTCAATTTTACAGCTCACTGCCATTAACAGCGTCAATGCAATCTTACGTAAATTGCTGCCAATTCATTGCACCTACTGTTCAATTATTTTTTTTTTTTTTTTTTATTTATTTAACGTCGCATCAACTACAACGGTCATTAGCGACGACGTTGGGGTGGAACTGTTTACAATGAATGATGAAATGATTTTTTGTAACGTATGAAAATATGCCGTACCTGAGTGGGATTCGAACCCAGGACCGCATGATGAGAGGCGAGCACGTTACCAACTGCGCCAATGCGGCCGGCCTCAATTATTTTTTATTTGCATAAACTAATCTTTATTCGCGCACTCTGAAAGTACACTTAGTTCAAAATAAAGTATGCATTCATACCAAACAAAAGTGCATTAATAAAGTGGCATTTATGCGTTAAAGGGAGACTGTACCTTGCATCCCAACAGTGTTAAATTTGCTATTTTCAGGTACATTTTACATAGGATTGGTAAAAGATAAGAGAATGATTTACTCACTTAATCGTTGTCGAGTTTCTCTAGCTACTGACATTTTTTTCAATTTAATCCGTTGAAGCAGAAAATTGAAAATAAAATAATGAATAACATAAAACTTCTACAAAATATTTTCTACGATTTTTGTATATTTCTAATTTTTGGAGCATCTGAGGAAGTAATAAAAGAGTGGGTTGTGTTTTTCAGTTTGTGGTAATTTCCGAATTTTCTTTTTAGGTCCTCAGAAAATTGAAATTTTTAGAAAAACTTGAAATATATTTTTAACGGATCCATGTTCCTGAAAATTTCAATAGATAAAAAATACACGCCTCCATTTTTCTTATTAAAACGTGCTTTTACAATAAACTTTATGAATTAAAAAAAGAAAAAGTTTTTTGAAATGGTAGTATACACCCAATTTTGCGCCTCTCCGTCAACTCTCTTCTTTCCACAGACAAATTTTATTATAATTTTTCATCTTTAAAAAAATCAAGATTTTTGCCTTTCCCATTACAGTGCACCTATATTATTCCGCTAATTCCGGTTCAGCTGTTAATATCATAACTGACGCTGCTACCACTAGTCGTAGCCCCCAACGAAAAGGTGCCGAAGTAGATGAAAATGAGATATTTTATAACTTTAACAATTTACTACAGTTGGCTTTCACCCTTCGCTTCTCTCCGCGGTGAGCCGTTGCATTTTCTTCTGCTTCTTGGTTGGTATGATCGAGCGCCCGGAAGTGTAGTGCTTTCTTAGAAGGGCGATAGTGACAATTTTATTATCCATAGTTGCTTTTGTAGCTCAGTGGACAACATACAAGACAACTACGCTGAAAATGTTCAATCGAGTCCCTTCAAACAACTAAGATTTAAAAATACCATTTTACCATTAAAGCCAGATCAGATCAGCCCAACCAGTCAGTCAGTTAAAACAAAGTAACCATTAATTAATTAAGTAACACCAATTGGGCGAGCAACTTTGTATGACGACCAGCTAACAACCACGCATAAACAAACATCACCGGGAGTTCCTACTCAAATTCATGCCAGATCACGTCAAAAATACAAGAAAAGTAGGTAGTTATAAAATAGGGTAGTTATGAATAGCGTATAATTCCCAATTACAACAGAAAACTAGTAAAACTAACGATAACAAACAAGGACTAATGCCCATTGCAATTGATTCTCAATAAACATAGAAAAAATAAAAGCAAAAATGACTGCCTCAATGGCGTAGTCGTTAAATTAGCATGCTACTCTACAAAGCGGATGGTTAAAGTTCAATTTCCAGCTAGAGTTTTGAAATTATCAAACATTAAGATCTAGAACATGTTGTTCAATAATCTAAAGTAGTTGCTAATCACAAAAATGTTGATACAAGTTAAACTTAAAAAGGAAAAGAAAAAAAAACAAACAAAAAATACTGAATAATGACTTCACGACTATAAACTAAAACAAAATGATTTTTTTTAAATGTGCTAAAAGACTACAAGCAACGTAGAGTAAGATTTTATTCATGATCTAAAGTACTTTAAAAGTTTCTTTTGTATAAAAGGGATGTTAAACTACAAGGTACTAAGATTTTAAGGGAGATATATACCACTCAGTTGTGAAGTTTACCTGAACTAAAAGCATGTAAAGGAAAATTACGTGACGGTAAAGTTCATACTACGAGACAGACTATGTTAAAAAAAAATACAACTACTTTACTAGTAGATAATCAAATTTTTAAAACTAGAACATAACTTTTTTCTAGTAACAATACTTTACAAGTTCTAAAGGTAAAACCTATACATCTACTTGGCCTATTTTCGAAAATAAAAAGTCCCCAATGACATTCTTAAATATTTGCTACTATAGTACGTGAAATGAAAGATGGAGCCTGTGTTTGGATTCGCGTATCTCACCAAGTAAAAAACATAAAAATTTTAGGTACGGCTCGTTTTAAAGCTTGGTTTTTTGTTATTTTATTCGTATAAATTAATTAAAGAGACACAGCGTTCGTTCTAACTCGTTACTTCCATCGGAAACAAAAATAAATATTTTTTTAAAAACCGCTTTAATCCCTTAAAGCTTTGTACTAAAAGGCTGAATTACCTGATATTAATTAAAAAACATGCAGGAGCACTCATCTAAAACGCGATATTTTTCCTCTAAAACTTTATCGTGCTACATGATCTGAAACATGGACTAAGTGAAAAATGCGCCAAAAAACGGGTAGTACATATTTTGTTTCCAAATAGCTAGAAGATGCCTAATATCTCCCATGTTTCGTTATTCACACGAATAAAATAACAAAAAACCAAGCTTTAAAACGAGCCGTACCTGAAATTCTATATTTTTTGCTTGGTGTGATAGGCGGTTCTAAAAATAAGGCTTAGTCTTTCATTTTACGTACTATAGTTTCATATGTTGTTTAGGTCAACAGCCGAAAGGCTGGTCTGAACCTCTAGAGGTTTTACTAAGTAAAAACGAGGAGTAAGATGATTTACTATTGCCTTCCTCACTGAGTTGAAAGAGTATGCTTATCAGCATGCCAGGGCCTCTGTAAAGCACCCACTCTCTACCCCCCTGGAAATGACACCTTCACTTCCTTCACCACAGGGTCTGGCTGTTTAGTGGCATTCATTATTCTCAGAGGAGATAACTCTGACCAGATCGAGCGCAATTAATTTAACACTCTACCTGCCCGTTATGGGCCCATAGTTTCACATAAATAAAATATTTGAAAACAGAGTAGTTGCCACTTTATTATTTACACGTTAGTATTCCGGATTTTTGATCGATTTAAGATCAAAATATTCTAAAATCGCGTCAGTAACAGCCTAATTGGTAAACTGAAACGTGATCGCAAATAACGAGTATGTCTGTGTTTTTTTTGCAAAACAGACATTCCTTGTTTGTAGTGTACGTTTATTTTTACTTTCTCTTGCCCTATATGATTGTATAGGGAAGGAGAGTATTGTTTTTAAGTCGATTTTCCGAAATCGAGTTTTCACCCCCGACGTTTGTTTAAGCCCCCGAACCCAAAGAAACATGTGTCCAGCGATTGATCTGTGCATGAACAAAATATGTCTGCCAGAACTAAAAAATATATTTTACCAGAACTTAAAAGAATTAATTAAAGAAATGAAATCCAGTAAGTACATACACATGAAAAAAAAAATGGTTACTAACAGGAACTTATGGTTGCAATGGCACGACTTTATCATAAACTAGCATGCCCCCGTGCGTCTTCGCACGCGAAACATTGTGTAATCAATTTAAAAAAAATAAACAACAAAAATTGTGTTGCTGCTAGATCTACTGTATACCCCAACGTACATACAACGTTTTGATAAATTCCTACGCGTACGTCTCCCATTAGTCTTTATAAGTATGTACTGTCTTCAACAATAGTACACACAAAACGGCGGACATTCTGATAATTTCCCCCGCGTACGTCTCTCACCATCATCAAATTTCTTGATCTACTTCAACAGCAATAAGTACTCACATGTACACTCACTTATATATTTATGAAAATCTTCATTAGGGCCCTTAGGGTTACCATATTGGGAAATTTTAAAATAAAATGTTGTTGTGAATAAAAGTATAAAATATGCTGTCAAAATTTCATGAAAATCCGTTCAGTAGTTTTGGAAATTCGCCGGCACAAAAGAACAAGCTTTGTCTTTATAATATTAGTACAGATGAATAAACATTTTATTTTTACAAATGATCCCTCAATTAACATTGATTTATGTTTCTCCGTGATATTATTCGGTCTTCGACCCGAATATATTAAAGATGTGCCCAAGCGAAGGCACTCCTAGCTATAGACAGTACAATTGTATTCCGCAATACAATTGCTGTATTTTATTTTTCAAAGTGTTACTTACCGAACACTTTTCTCGGTCTGCCTGGAAGGAGCAGTGTCATACTGACAGCAGCGTCATACTGACGGCGTTCTACTTTGTACGCTTGATTTACTCATATGTAACTTTTCAAGGTCTCCGTCAAATAAATTTTATTCAACTTTGATCCGTTTAATATTATGAAAAAACCCTCACTGACTGACTGACTCACTCACTCACTCACAACTAATTCTACTACTTGCACAATAGCTGGAAAACTAAATTTTGGAGAGAATATTCCCTTTAGGGTAAATAGAAAAGTTAAACATAAATGATTTCACCACTCTTAAGGGGTTGAAATTGGTGTTGAACGCTTAAACCAATATTTTATGTTTACTAAGTTCCGGACAAGCTGGATGACTAAAACTCAGAGAAGATATTATTTATAGTTAAAATACAAAATTACCCCTTAACTACTTTTAAAATGTACCCCTAGGATATGAAAATGGTGTTCAACCCTTAAACCAATATTTAATGATTACTAAGTTCCAGATGAGTCAGATGCCTGAATATTGGTGATGTTATTTATAGTGCAAGTAAAAAAGAATTACCGGTTAACAATTTTCGAAATGTATCCATTCAACCCTTAGGATGAACATCGTTATTGGTTTGGGAACCAATAATTTTTTGTGTATTACGTTCCGAACGAAGAAGATGGCTAGAAAGTAAAGTAAAAGCTGGAATTAACAGAAAAAACTTATTTTTCATAACCGCGAAGAATAAAAGCAGAACATGGGATGCGTGAAAGAAGGAGAAAATAATACAGTAAAGGAATGCTGAAAGTGTATGCTCCAAAAAAAGCTTCCAGAAATGCCCAAAGTTACTTTATATGGTGTAAAAAGACCCTAAACAAGAAAAGAAAAACAATTTCTGAAGTATTATCAGGGGGCTTTAACTATAAATTATCATCCTATCTAGCAAGTAATGAATGATGACATCATAGAGAAGTACTCAATTTAATAAATCCAGGACTTTCAGATCTGTAAATCAAAACTGTACCACTGAACTACCAAAAACTATTATAAAAAAATCTTATCAATTTCCGCTTCCGTATTAATAGTACAATAAGTCAACTTGTATTATTAAGGTTTCATTTTCAAGTATGGTAAGGAAATACAATCTTAATAAAATAATAAATCTAAAATCAATAAATTTTCAAAAGAACAATACGTTGTTCAAGAAGAAAGAGACGTATGATAAAAGAAATACGAGTACAATACAGTAAAAGTAGAACAACTTTTTCAGCAACCATAAGTTCTGTCTTTTAAAAGGAAAATAAAGCTTGTCAATAATGAGGCGTGAAAAGCTTTGAAAAGCTATTGTAGTAGTGACTATGCATTCTAGTTAATTTAATCATTGTTCAAAGGTTTATATTATGGATGAGTGATAATTATATTACATTATAGAAATTTAAATGCCGTTTTCAACGTATAGTTTTTTATAAATGTATAATTAGAAACACGTAACCTTTTATTTTACAATAAACAAGATTCCTTTGTTTTCAAATTCGCTAGTCATTTTTATTCGTTTGTTGAGGAATATACTCATGACTGAATGTTATAAAAGATAATAATAAAAAAACTGCGACCATGCTGCGTGCCAGTTAGTCATCAACATAAATGGAGTTCTTTTATAGTTGACTAAGTATCTGTATGGGTTCTCATCGTTTAACGCCATTTTAGCTTTAGTAAATTTCCTTTAAACATTTCTTTATCCCTAATATGTGTACGTTGCAATCTGTTCAATTCAGAACAATAAGCAACCCCATGACCCAAAGAGGTATGACCCATGATATGTATGACGTGTAAATGAGGTGTAGTCTTGTACAGACTCAGACCGACCATTCCTTAGAGAGTATCGTTAATGTAACCCCAACCATCAAAGTACACCGGTAACCACTGTCTAGCATTCAAATCCGAATAAAAGTAACTACCTTTACTAGGATTTGAACCAGGAACCTTCGTCTCCGAAAATCAGCTGTTAAACAACTGATTTTGGCGACGACTACCTCTAGACCAACCCGGTGGGTAAAACATTTCTAGTACCTCTTTTTGCAGCTCACATTCTCAGCGTTTGTTCACAGTAGGATTTTCTCCTTTTCCGTTGATCCGGTGTTCTGTTTTCGTTCTTAGCTGAAACCCTTCAAATTCAGTAATCAATAGGATTGATTACGGTTTCTTAGTGTATTCTAGCTTTTTAATCTAAATTTTGACATCTTTGAAACATAGATTTTGATGTGACCAATGGTTGACCAGATCCATTTTTTAGTGTCTTAAAGTTTTGGTTTGCCTTCCATTTTATCAAAATCAGTTATTTTCATCAAAATCTGTAAAAAATTAGATTTTTTACGATTCTGGCCTTAGTATGCATTTACGACAAAAGTATATCAAAAATGAAGAGCATTTAAAAACCTACAACTTTTATTTCTAGCGATTATTTTGTGCAACGTTATCAAAATCGGTAAAAACGGTATATTTTTAAGATCGAGGATTTAGGATGCTTTTTACGACTAACATGTATAAAATATTAAGGTTATAGGAAATTAAAAAAACCTACAACTTCTATTTCAAGCATTTTTCTCAACAGAGCCTAGTTTAGAGGCAATTAGTGATTTTCCAAATTTTTAAGTTCTACAGAGATTGATTTTCATTTTTCGCCATTCACTAATGTTTCTTTAAGATTAGGTTGTTTTTAATTTTACATTGTTTGCTAATGATTAAACATACGTTATATTGTTCATTATCTACATTGGAGAGAGATAGTCGTGTGAGTGTTTTACACCAGATTTTTTTATAATAATCCTACTAAATAAAAACACAGGAATTTTTGTTTATTTAAAGCCTTGTCAACTGCTTGTTTATGAGCAACTACGGTGAGTTATATATCTAGAACAGTGGATTCTGACTTGTTAAAATATTCAATAACCCACCGGGTTGGTCTAAAGTTGGTAAAGTCGTCGCTGCGAGTCAGCTGTTCAACAGCTAATTTTCGGAGACGAAGGTTCCTGGTTCAAGTCCTAGTAAATGTAGATACTTTTATACGGATTTGAATACTAGACAGTGGTTACCGGTGTACTTTGATGGTTGGGATTCAATTAACCATATTATCTCAGGAATGGTCGGCCTGAGTCTGTACAAGACTACACCTCATTTACACGTCGTACAAATAATCCCCATCTCATTGGGTCATGAGGTTGCTTATTGTTCTGAATTGAACAGATTGCAACGTGCACAAATTAGGCGTAAAAAACAAAAAAATCAAATTCTAACCGGGAATCGAACCCGGGACCTTAGCGTTGTAGGCTGGTGTGCTAACCACTATGCTACGGAGACGACCAGATATTTTATCGTAATAAATACATATTATAGCTACGTAACCTATTGTTTACAATAAGATGATTCTTTATTTTAAAATGTGCTTGTAATTTTAGCTATTTATTAAGAATTACAAACATACTTATATATTTAGACTAATAATTATAGAAAATTATAGTACACATTGTTAAATAAATTATTTGATTGCGTGTTACTTAACTTCCTACTAGAAAACTTTTTGTGAATTTCTCCTACGGAAAAAGTTTAAAAAAGTAGTCAATATTTCAAATGATGGGTCGACAACCTCGACAATAGGCTTTAGTTTAGTTGGTTGAACTCACCAATTTAGTGAAGTAAAATTTTCCCTGCTTCCTGATTATATTTTAAAAATACTTGAGCACCATTCACGCATAATACATTATAACATATTGTAGTTTTGTATCACGCAATAAAAAAATAAACATTTAAGATCATATCATATTACGATTTACCCATTACAGGCAGGTGGAGTGTTAAACTATTTGATCTCGATCTGCTAGTTCCAGGGCTACAAAAAAACATTTCTGTTTCTTATCACATGGTCAACCAATTATAAGACTGAATCATTTAAGAACAGAAGATGTACAGGTTTAAAACACATTAGGCAGCGTTATCTCCTCTGAGAGTAATGAATTTCATTATACAACCAGAACCTGTGGTGAATGTAGTGAAGGTGTCATTTGCAGTGTAGAAAGTAGATGCTTTTCAGAGGGCCTGGCATGCTGATAAGCATAATTTTCCACTCAGTGAGGAAGAAAAAGTAAAGTACTTCACTCCTCGTTTTACTTAGTAAACCCTCTAGAGGTTCAAATCAGCTTTTTGGCAGATGAGTTAAACAACAACAAATATATTACGATTTGCTACAGTTTATTCGACGTAGAATTGCATCTTAGTATTCAGAACTTAATTTTCAAAACTGAAAATTATTTCTTTCATAAGTAGGTAATTTTAAATCGAATTTATGAATATTATCCACTTTTACTTTCTCTGGCCCAGTATGATAGCCTAATAAGGAAGAAAAATACCTATATTTTTCATTTAGATTTTTAGAAAAAGAGTTTTCACCGGAAATACTCCCTGAACAAAAAAACATGTTTTTAGCGATTTTTATGTGAACAAAATATCTCAAGAACGGAAAACCGTATAAGTTGAAACTTAAAACTTAAGTTAGGTACTACTAAAGGACCCGACGCAAACATTTTCACCAAAATCGGTCAACCGGAAGTAGTAGTTTATTTGTGCAATTTTTTCACTTGTGTCAATTTTCTCAAAAATGGCTCATACGATTTATCAAAGAATCGCCTGATCTACAATATTTTTATACTCTACAAGACACAGACGTCCAGCTGACGTCCATGTCACTGAAATTTTTGGGTAGACTGTTCTCTCGTGGTAAATTTTTTCTAAAGATTGCGGCCTTAATATGCATTTTAACACAACTATGTAAAAATTAAAGTTGTAGAATATTAAAACCCTACAAAGTTAAGCGTTAATTAGTAATTAATTAGTTAAGCGTCAATTAGTGATTTAACGCATTTTGAAGTTTTAAAGGTTGATTTTCATTTAGCGTCATCCACTTATGATTAAAATTATGTTATGTTTTTTCGCTGTTTACTCATTATTAAACTTTAAATTGTTTACATTGGCAAGAGAAAGTTGTGTGAGTGTTTCACACAAGAATTTTTAGTTTTACGTCTGTTTTGTAATTACTGTTAATGCAAACGATGAGAAGAATAGTAAGTGAAAATGAGGGATGATAAAATGCAACACCTGACAGGGAATAGAACTCGGGACGCCTGGCCTAGAACCCAGTTGCGTTGACCACTACAAAAAGAAACACGTTCAAGAAACAAGTATAGCAAGATTAAATAAATATTTTATGCTAACTAACATATTAAATCAGCATGAGATTACTCTTCATACAATGAATTAGCTTTTAAAAATAAACATAAAACGCCTAGGTAAACAATAACTTAATCTCAACAAACAAAAACCGCACCCAGTATTGTATTCTTTACATTTGAGAAAACTGAATTACTATTATTGCTGAAAGATTAGACAAAGCGCAAAGTATTCTAAGTACACAGGAAGTAGGCTACAACGTTACAATAAACTTGATCAAAATATTCTACATAAAGTTTAACTTCTAATGGATTTACGTAAACAGATTTATCATTAGATAATGCAATGAATTAAACTTCTTAATAAATTTTAACGATTTTCCTAAAAAGTTTCTGACCGAAACCAAGAATTAAATCCGGTGGATTTTCCGCTATATGGTTCAGTGCTCTATTCTACTGCACCATGGATGCGTCGGTACGTTAAATTTATTGCTTTCTTAAGTGTACCCGGAATGTCTATCTCCACAATGTTCATGTAAGGAACATATTCTCAAAAACTATAAGAGTTATCCTGTCCAATTTTTTTTTTTGGTTACTTTTCAGATTATTCTACACCCACTGAGTTAGTAGCATTTTCATATATTGTTAGGAAGTAAGAAAACATTTTTTGAAATTACATATTTTGAAAATCATAATTTGTTTTGCCTATTGAAGTGGAAAATAAATATTCAAACACAAAATTTTACCGTAATATTAACTCAATACATTAAAATTATGTTATAAAAGACTGTGCAAAATTTTATTAAAATCTATTTACGGTTGGCTGAGAAAATATTCCTTATGTGTAAAAAATTGTAATTTACGGGAAACAAGAAAAAAACTAAAAGAGAATGTACGCTTATAAACACGATGACCAGTTAGATTTATTATACACGCAGAATTCAATACGTTATATTCACAGATAAAGTCAAATTAAAGTTTTAAAACAAAAAATATCGTCTAAAAGAAAAAAAATTGTGAATTTATCATTCGTCCAAAAAAAAAAAAAAAAAAAAATAGAGATGTTTATGTAAACTGGTGATGTTTAGAAAATAACGTAAGGGTTCAGCATATTTAAAATTCTTTTTTGGATAAAAGCTGCAAAATCCTTAACAAATTGTACACCATTAAATGCAGAAAACACTTTATTTCAGTAATGTGCAAAAAACCGGAAATGTGAAAATTTTCAATTTTCTCCGTTCCAGGTACCCTTAATACAATAATTAACATCTCTAATTCAGAGTACAAAACAATTTTTGTTGCAGTCATCAACTACATTGGACACCAACCAAAAATCTGAAAATACTACTAATTTAATTAAAACTGATATATGTCACGAAGTTATTAAGAAGCATTACAACAAAAAAGACTCAAAAATTTCAACCTAAATTATTTGAAGCCTGTAACAACAACTCCGCCCATAACAGGCAAGTGGTGTGTTAAATTATTTGTACTTGATTTGCTATTTCTAGGGCTACAAAAATAGTTCTGTTTCTTATCACATGGTCAGCCAATTATATGACTAAAGCATTTAAGAACAGAAGAGGTAGAGGTGTAAAATACACAAGTCAAAGTAATCTACTCTGTGAATACTGAAATTCATTATACAGTCGGACCCTGTGGTAAATAAACTGACGGTAACATTTGCAGGGTGGAAAGTAGATGGTTTTCAAAGGGCCTGGCATGCTGATAAGTATACTTTTCCACTCAGTGAAGTTTACTCATAGTAAACCACCTCTCCTCGTTTTACTTAGCCTCTAGAGGTTCAAACCAGCCTTGTGGCTGACGAGCTGAACAACTACAGAATTTCAAGTCCGGAAGGATCAAAACTTTTAATTTAGACGATCAGCAGCCGCTAAAATAACAAGATAATAGGCCACTATATGAAACCATTGTTTAAAAGAAATACATTTTTAAATTTGTGTAATTTCGTGATTTGTAATATTGCAACAGGGTGACGATTTGGTGAGTAAATTTGGTGACTACAAAAGCGCTTCCCTACTCGTAAGAGTTCTTACTGTTGCTTTGAAAGTTCTAGTTGTTCATTGGTGGTAATTTTTAAAACTGTCATCTATAATTTTGTTTTGTCCATCCGTCCGTCACATCCAGATGTCAGAAACTACAAGGGATAGAAACAAACGGTTTTCGGATCCGTAATCTACACAAAAAGTTATACTGTCCAAAGTTAAAGAGCCTGGATTCAGTTTGAAGTTATGGTTCCGAAAGTGGCCCAAAAACGGAGTCAAGAAATCGAAGTCGAAATTTAGAAACATGAATAGTGTCATTCGATTCCATTTATAGAGTTGATAAAGAAATCACTAATGGTTTTTGCCGCTTTCGATTGGAAGTGGCCCAAACCGGAAGTAAAGAAATAAAAGTCGGAATTTGGGAACATAAATAGTTTCATTCGATTCCTCTTAAAGAGTAGATACAGAAATCATTAATGGTTTTTGCCATAGGTTAAAGGTAAGCCTTTTTCTTCCTTACGAAAGCTAAGTGTGCTTGATCTCTTATAATTTCTTTAGAAAAAATGACACCAGCTATGAGACGCGTCGTCTCATATAAAGGATTTTTATATTAGTTTAAAAAAATCAGTAGCAATGGATTGAATGAGGTAATGAAATAATGGAAGGTGATGACGTCAGTGGGTCTCCAGCCCGCTAAATCTGTGTCATGCATTTATCATGCATGTGTTACATAAATTTAATGCAGCGGTGTCATACGAAGTGTGGCTATTAAATAACGAGACTGACTTTGTAAAAAATTTTATTTTAATTTTAGACATAATCACTTATTGTCACCTTCAATATACACTGCTTCTCTATCCCTACAACGCTCCATGCGAATTTTCCATTGTTGGAAACAGTGCTGGAAGTCATCTTCTGTCAACTCCTTCAGGGCACGTATCGCTTTCTCTTTTACAGCTTCCACAGACTCAAATCTTGTCCCTTTTAACGCAAATTTCACCTTAGAGAACAGGTAGAAATTAATCAATATTACTACCTTGAGGTACTTTATAAACTACGTCAAAGAGTAAGGAAAAAACGCCCCGAAATGTGGAAGGACAAATCATAGGTTCTCCACCAATACAATGCACCTCCTCATTCCGCGTTATCTGTCAAGAGGTTGCTAGCCAAGTACAGCGTCTCAGTGTCAGAACATCCATATTATTCACCAGATCTTGCACCATGTGACTTCTACCTGTTCCCTAAGGTGAAATCTGCCTGAAAAGGGACAAGATTTGAGTCTGTGGAAGCTGTAAAAGAGAAAGCGGCACGTGTCCTGAAGGAGCTGACAGAAGACGTCCAGCAATGTTTCCAACAATGGAAAATTCGCATGGAGCGTTGTAGGGATAGAGAAGGAGTGTATATGGAAGATGACAATAAGTGATTATGTATAAAATAAAAATAACATTTTTTACGTCAGTCTCGTTATTTAATAGCCACACCTCGTATGTTAAACTTTTTGTGTTACCTTATGTGACTATTATAATTTTTTTATAATTAAAAATAGTTAGTGTAGTCTATTTATTGTATTATTATTAAAACATAAGCGCCGAAATGTTGAGTACCGCCATGTAAATATAATTACAAGTTTGAGAAAAGTAACGCTGGTTATGTGTCAGTTTATAAATTTCTGTGGAAGCTGTAAAAGAGAAAGCGGCACGTGTCCTGAAGGAGCTGACAGAAGACGTCCAGCAATGTTTCCAACAATGGAAAATTCGCATGGAGCGTTGTAGGGATAGAGAAGGAGTGAAATATTCGTAGAAATATTGAAAACATTACCAAATCCCTCGGCAGATTAAGTAATTTCTGAAAATACCGTTATTGTTTTAAACAATTTTGAGAAAAAGTATATTTTAATCAATTATACGAATCGAAATAATTCTGACATTTCATTATGATTGAACAAAGTCATAGTACGGCTCTTGTCCAACTATAGTTTAAAATTTCCCTAGATATTTAAAACGAGAAACAACCGAACAGCGTAATTTAGAAGCGGTTGAGTTAAAGAAAGGTAAAGAATCGAAAGCAAACGCTATAAAAATCAAGGAAGATAAAATTATCAATTATAATGATTTTAAGTTAAGTATTCAAGAAGATTATGCATAATAGTTTATTTGAATTTTCAGCGAATCGTGTGCTTCTGATATTGAAAAATGTCGTCAGTTATGTCAAAAGTAATTAATTTTTTGTGTTATGTTTTATTTATGCCCAAAACGGGCAGGTGGAGTGTTATTTTGATTGCACTCTATTTATTTTGATTGTTTGGCCCAGGGCTAAAAAAAATAGTTCTGTTTCTTATCACATATTCAGCCACTTATATGACTGAACTGTTTAAGAACAGAGAGGTAGAGGTGTAAAAAACACTAGTCAGAGTTATCTTCTCTGAGAGTAATGAATTTCACTATGCAGCCAGACCCTGTGGTGAATGAAGTGAAGGTGTCATTTGCAGGGTAGAAAGTGAGTGTTTTTCGGAGGGCCTGGCATGCTGATAAGCATACTCTTTCAACTCAGTGAGGAAGGCAATGGTAAACCACCTTACTTATCGTTTTTACTTAGTAAAACCTCTAGAGGTTCAAACCAGCCTTTCGGCTGTTGACCTAAACAACACAACAACAACACAATGTTTTATTATCTAATTACAAAAAATGAAAAGTTAATGAACTCGTTGAAAATAAAAACATAAAGAAATAATAGTTTATTAACAAATAGCGTTGGTAGTTGCAAAAATATAAATTAACAACACTGTAGTAGACTGATCAAAATTAAAAGTTTTTGAATATTTATTTTTTTTAATAGTTATTAAAAAACGATATGACCAGCACAGTGATATCACTGAAGCTGGCTTTGGTGGGAGCTACTTCATCACCTGGAAATAGAGTACGCCCTGACTGAACGCAATATCTTGGTAAAACAGAAATTTTCTTCTCTTCAATAAACCTTCATTTTATCGGATTTTTTTTTCTAGCTCCTGTAAGAACTCATGTATTTTTCGTTGGTGTTTTTCCTTAATGTAATTTCTTTTCTTCTTAATATTTTTCATCTTTTCTTATCTGGACTTTCTTGCATCTTCTATAATCTGCAATGTCTCTTTGGTGATTTTCTTAATCTCCAGAGTCATTGCCAACCCATACACTTTACTTCTGAACCTAATTTTATCGAAATGTTCAGTTTCGTCAATTCCCAGTTTATCTTTCCAGTTGTTGTTTAATGAATAAGGTTGGTTTTGTTTCCTTTGTTACAAATATTGAGAATATTTTTGTTTAAACGGTAGCCGTTCATACGTTCCTTGTGTCCAAAAATTTTGCTCCTATTTTTATGATTGTACCCTCTACAGTAAAGCATCAATGTCTTTGTAAAGTCTGGATAGCGGGAGGGACCCTGCCCCTCCGTGGCTATGCCTATGTCTCTAATGCATGCCCGATGGAGATTTGAAAGAATTTTCAGAAAATCGTGAAAAGGTGATAACTTCAAATGCCGATTTCCTAAAGAAAATCTTATAAAAATATAAGCTAAAATAAAAAAAAATTATTTGAACCATTAACATACAAATAAGTCAGGAAGTACAAATTAACTTTAATAAATTTTACATTTTGCGTACGGAATTATTGTTCATATAAAGGCGCCTACGTTTAATCTAAGTAATTTAAGAGATACCGTAATACTGTTAGTTAATTATAACTTAAATTAAAATGCATTATACGGTATTGTTTGTGTACATTTTTTATGAGTATAAAACTCGTATAAACAAAGAGAGAGCAGGATTAATGTAACTAGCACAGTTGTATAATTAGCTCGCAAACTTAACAAAGAAATATAGTATTAAATAAAACAAAAAACACGATTACTACCATTAAAGCAATTAAGCTACAACCACTTTAAAATAAGTTGCAATTGATGATCGCAGAAAATGTAGTGTTTACGCTTTTAATTTATCGTTACGGTAATCAGGGTATATAGAATACGGAGTTTCCCGTTTATACAGCGGGTAAAGATACATACCTGGTATGTCTCCCTGACAGTTTTACTTTCTCTTGCCTGTATGAATATATAGGAAGGAAAGTATTATTTTCACGTCGATTTTTCGAAATCGAGTTTTCACCGGATCTACACGTTTTCAGACCCCCTGAACCGAAAAACATGTTTTTTAGCGATTGGTCTGTGTGTGTATGTGAACAAAATATCTCAAGAACGGAACATCGTACAAACTCGAAACTTGATACGTAAGTTGGATACCACTAGAGGACCCGACACGAACATTTCCATCGAAATCGGTCAACCGGAAGTAGAAGTTTATTCGTGTAATTTTTCACTTTTTTGCTATTTTCTCAAAAACGGCTCTTACGATTTTTTTAAAAATCGCCTCATTTACTTAATTTTTTATTCTCGACAAGATAAGGTAGGCGCCATTTCTGCTAAAATTCTTGGTGAGGTTGTTTTCTCGTAAAAAAATTGTTTTTTTTTTGAGATTGCGACTTTAATATTATGCATTTTAGCGCAATAATGTATTTAATAAAAGTTGTAGAGAATTTAAAATTTCACAACTTTTATTTCGAACATTTTTTGTTTAACGCTTAGTTTAGCGGTAATTAGTGATTTTCTGCTTTTTTCTCAGAAATAGTGTAAAAAAATCAATTTTTTAAAGATTTCAGCCTTATTATGGATTTTACGCCAAAAAAGTATAACCAAACTTATAGGAAATTAAAAGATCTACAACTTTTATTTAGAGAATTTTTCTCTACAGAGCCTAGTTAAGCGTGAAAAAATGATTTTCCGTATTTTTAAGCCAAACTGAGGTTGATTTTCATTTTGCGTCTTTCACTCATAATGAAAATTAGGTTATGCTTATTGAAGTTAGTTTTTTTGTTTTTTTCTAATGTTTTATTACTAATGTTAGGTTTATTGTTGATTAATTGTATTGGCAAGAGAAAGTTGTGTAAGTGTTTCACACCAGATTTTTAACCTTCTCTTGTCCTATATGAATATATAGGGAAGGAACGTACCTATTGTGTTTATGTTGAAATCGAGTTTCACCGGAAATACATGTTTCCAGGCCCCCTGAACCTATCTTAACATGTTTTTAGCGATTTGTCTTTGATTTGTCTTGATTAAGGATCCGAAAACCGTTTGTTGGTATCTCTTGTAGTTTCTAACATCTGGGTGTGATGGACAGACGGACAAAGGAAAACGATACATGACAATTTTTAAGCTGCCATCTATCAAGAAACTTGGAAATCTTTGTGAAGTTAAATGAAAAGGTGAAAGTGAAACTTCGAGTCATGAGAAATGTAGAATGCTGGAAAATATCATGCAGGGTAAATAGAGAATAAGTGTGGTCCAAGTCAATGTAGGACAACATGGTTGAGAAATCTCCGGGACAGCGGTTCCAGTATGATGCGAATCCGGTGCCCTTTTTGTCGAACAATTGACAAAGCCCAAAAGCGGGCTTTATAGAAACCACCGTATTCAGAGGATAACACACCTGAAGAATAATTTCATTTTAGTTCAGAAGTGTAATGAATACATGAAACGTTCTTGAAAACTCCATTGCTTTTTTCTTGGTAATTGAATGAATTTTCTTAAAAGTAAGATAACAAAAATAGAAATCAACAGATCTGCATGCACAATAATTTACAGTTTTTAATAATTTTTTTTGTATTAGACGAGAATACGAGGTGTGCCTATTAAATAACGAGACTGACGTTGTAAAGAATTTAATTTTAATTTTATACATAATTACTTATTGTCACCTTCAATAAACACTCCTTCTCTATCCCTACAATGCTCCATGCGAATTTTCCATTGTTGGAAACATTGCTGGACGTCATCTTCTGTCAGCTCCTTCAGGACACGTGCCGCTTTCTCTTTTACAGCTTCCACAGACTCAAATCTTGTTCCTTTTAATGCAGATGTCAACTTAGGGAAAAGGTAGAAGTCACATGGTGCAAGATCTGGTGAATAAGGTGGATGTTCTAACACTGAGTACCTCAAGTTCCTCAAGGTAGTAATATTGATAAATTATGTGACCTTCAGAAACCCAGTGAAGGTACAAAATCCCGTGGAATTAAAAAAAAACAATCATTATTGCTTTAAATTTTGACTTGCTCATTCGAGCGTTTTTTGGTCTCGGTGAAGTTCGGCTCTTCCAGTGCATGGATTGGCGCTTCGATTCCGGATCATAAGTAAAAAACCACGTTTCATCACATGTTATTATCATCATCTACCTGTTCCCTAAGGTGAAATCCGCATTAAAAAGGACAAGATTTGAGTCTGTATAAGCTGTAAAAGAGAAAGCGGCACGTATTCTAAAGGAGCTGACAGAAGATAACTTCCAGCACTGTTTCCAACAATGGAAAATTTGCATAGAGCGTTTTAGGGATAGAGAAGGAGTGTATATTGAAGGGTGACAATAATTGATTATGTATACAATAAAAATAACATTTTTTACAACGTCAGTCTCGTTATTTAATAGCCACACCTCGTATATTTTTGTTATGTAATAACAAAGCGATAAACGAAATTAAAAAAAAACCGCTGAAAACAAATAGATCAAACGGATAACATAAATACAAGTACAATCAACTTTTATTTTCCTTTCACGGCATTAAAATACGTAACGAATTAATGAATACAACAAAAAAAACTTTAATTTTCTTTTTAACACCGGAAGGTTTATAAAATTTAAATGACGTAAAATAGACCCGGCTGAAAAAAATATGGCAGCTAACAAAGTCGATAACAAATTGAAAGAAACCATACAATTTATTGTATGAATAGAATATTTTATAACTTTGTAGTTAAAAAGGAAAGAAAAAACGAATGGATAAATAAAGTAAAAAAATGATCCAGACAAAAACCGTAAAGAAAGAAATGAATAACATTGGGATAAGTTTGTAAAGGGTTGTTAAGTTATGCTGCTTTTAATACCCCAAGATACCTCCTTCATTTATGATCCATGAAGGCTCCCTTATAAGAAGTAAAAAAATCTACACCGGGCTTAGAGTTCTGAGTTATTTTATACTAACATACAATGTTTAAATATACTGTAAAACTATATTTACGTAAAGTAATAAGTTAGGCTTATAAAAAATGAATACGTGATACCTGTTGCTTATAAAGAATTAATGCACAAATCGTTCGTCTATTCTATCTGTTAAAATATTAACGAATTTTGTTATGAATCATAATAAATGTATGCTATGATCTAAGATATTATGCTGTGTAATACATTATGAAAAATATCTTACATAAATAAAGTTTTGTATGTCAAATCTATAAACAATTTAATAATAAAAATCATGAAATTATTTAACAATAATAATATTAATACGCAGATAAATAACTCAAAAAGTTACTAGATTGTACAGAAACTTTCGTTAATATAAATTACGAATTCAAAATATTTTGTAAAACATCATGAGATTTAAAATAAATAAATAATCGTTAAAATTTAACGTAATCAGTAAGAAAATTTTAATAATTCAAACATTTTTAAATACAACGGACAATTTAAAATAAATTATATTTTTCTTTGTTTAAAATAATGAAGCATATTAATTGTTCGTTTATTTTGTAGAGAACAAAAGAAATTTGTTGAGTTCATCAATGTTTAAATATATTTTAAAATTTAATTTTAAATTTCTAATAAAATTTATGTTTATTTGTCTAAATATAAACTAATAAATGTTTATACTAATATGTAACACTGACCTGATAATTTTGCCGGGTTTTTCTTACACTGACAATTCGACATGTTTTCGATATCAAAGTTGCTGATAAACCATTTCTATACACACATAACTTATTATTAAATTTATAGTTAGATATCACAGTAATAAAATAAAACTTAAAATTATAACATAACCAAATTAGTTTTACGACCAGCCATGTTCACGTTACGTTGTGCACAGCATCAAAAATGGGTTAAACACCACCGCAAAAATAAAAAAAAAGACCTTGAATCAGAACGATCAATGTATAGTACTCAACGCTGTTCCGAGTCGAGTGTCGGTAACAGACTGCACTGCGCCCGACCTAGCTTTGAACAGCTGGTTGGAAAAGGCCCGTTGTTCGTCACCATGGCAACTGCTCAAGTAACGTCACAGTGTGACGTAACAACTGCGGTTGCTTTAACTGCGGTACAACAGCTGATTATGTCAACTCCTCCTGGAAAGTTATTGTCTTGGTGTAGTTATTAAATACACAATTAACAATTATTCACGTTAAAAAATATACAACTAAATTAGAATTAATTTTTAACCTTCATTTAATGACTAACGGGTGACTAATTTACGGCAGATATTCTATAATAATTTTCATTAATATTCCTTTGCGCTTGCGTCTATATGTCCGCATGTATGCCCTAAATCTATGAAACAAACCTAAAAAAAAAACAAAAAGAAATAGGTATATAAAAGAAAAACACTGTTCTAGTTTTGAATACATAAAAGTAATAATAATTTAAGTTTTATTTTTACATGTATTATTTAAGTAGTATACAGGCATTACATTTCATAACCTATTTTTATTCTAAATCTACAATAATAATAAAAAAATAAATAAATAAACCACACCTAAGTACGGAAATTCAGATCGTTCCAGAATTTTGCAGTACGGGCTTGTTTTAATTAAATAAAGTACTTGATATATATATATATATATATATATATATATATATATATATATATATATATATATATATATATTCAAATATTATATTTCTATACAAATGCGAAAGCCCTCACTAATTGACTAACTCACCTAAAATAATTCACCTAAAAGTCTCTTCTAATTTTTTATAATTTTCCCCTGTTGTGAGCTATTCTCATCAACCCTACCCCACACATTGCTCTGAAATCATCCAGTAGATGATCTGCGGTCTTCCAAAAATTTTTGTGTTTTCACGAGATTTCTGTCTGGTTATTCTGTGAGCCCATCTGTCATTGCTCTGCAACGCCTTACGTCCAACCCATCTCCACATGATACCCGTGGTAGTTCCATGATAATCAATTCTGTTTCATAAATAAATCCCTATTATGGTCTATGACCAAAAACTGAAAACGTCCAAGTTTTACTTTTCAAAGGAAACTTGGACCCTAACAAGCCAACATACACAATCATTACAAAGTGCTGAGATGAGAATGTTGAGATCGTAGCTGGTTGCACCAAATCGGACAGAAGAGCAGTGTTGGCCCTAGATCATTTTCTGGTGTAAGGACATAGTGTTTTGTTAACCCTACAATAAAGCCAATCACTGAAAAATAAAAGGTAGATGGAGAAGTGAATAGAATGGATAAAAGAGTTACCTAAGAAACCAAAAGTTTATTCACATTACTCAGTTCATAAAGTTACGTTACATAGAATTAATCACAAATTATCATGGAACACTTTTAAAATTAAAAATACATTTTTCTGGCTTTCAATTTTGAAAACTCGTGTAATAGAAAATCTGATTCCATTTCATTGAACAAGTCAATTTCAATGGCCAAGGTTGCTAGTCCACTCAAGTTCCTTGGCTCAAAGTTGATATTAAGTACGTTTTTATAAGTTTTAATTGAAAAACTCCTTTCACCGCTGGCCACATATACTCGAAGCGTTAACAGAATTCTTAATTCAATATAAACATTTGGGAAAGTATCCGCATTACTACGTGTGATTACGAAAGACAAGGTGTAAGGCGAGCTTGGTCGACGGAGGCGCCCCTCTATTCACGGCCCCACCCGCAGCCGCGTAGTTTGCTTATATCTCAGGCCGCCCTGAGAAGAAGGAATACTATAGATATCAGAAATGAATCTGCAACCTCTAATTAACCCATTTACGGAATATAGAGTACACATACAGCGTATGGATGTCGCAAGAATTCCCCGTCAGATTTTTTATAATCTTTTTATTTTCTATAACTTAAGTTACTGTCACCGGATGGTGAGCATAAGAGGCGTGGGGAAACCTTAAATACTTTGAGGTCCGGGAAAGAAACTTTTAAGGGTGTGCGTCTAGATGGGAAGAGTTGGTCAGTGGGTGGCTGTGGTGGACCACAAAGCGTCTCGCGTCCAGCAAAGACGTCACTTCTTCCTATGCAGTAGTGCGTCGATGGCTCCATCGTTCAGACCCGGTGGGAGCAACATTCGGCGAGGGACCGCTGTGGGCATCGCTCCCGGGAGCGGACGATCACGATCCCGGTCGATGGCGGTTACGACGTCGGCTTGGCGAGCGGAAGCATTATTTCTTCTACATTATGGGTTTGTCGATGGGTCTTCGACGGAGTTTCATAGCCGTACGCCGATTGTTGGTGTCTGGCCGGAGCTGAAGAGAGGAGTGGAGTGAAATGAATTCCAGCTGGATGGTGTCTCCCTTATATATTATACGGGATTATATCACTGATTAGTATTTTGTACAAATAAAAAAGTAGAAAATACTAATCAGCGAGTACAAGAGGGGAAGTTAATCGTTCTCTGTATTGTCGGTTTCAGTCTGTCGGCATTGTTTTCGGCCGGCAGCAGAGTACCTAATAAAAGGGGCGACGGTGACAAAACTTTTAATTCTATCCTACTACTTAAAAAGGGTTTCTGCCTAATGAACGCTTCTTTTGGCCTTCCGATGCTTGTTCTTACTTTTGGTTTCATTTCTGCATTTTTTCAGTAAGCATTATTCCCAAGTACCTACCTGTATTGCTTAACACTTTAAATTTGTCCTTATTCCAAACAGAAGTTCATTACATTATCGTTTCCAATTTTCATCAGTGTAGAATCATGGAATAAAAGAACATAAGACCGAAGGCAGTCCTAGAAGATAAGACTACAGGTAATTCAATCAACGAAATTAAGAGATCTCAAGACGAACGAACAAAAAGAAAAAACAGGGACCACCCGGTCGCAAAGTAATAATGAGCGCAAAGTAATAACGAGGAATACAAGAGATTTCAAAAATAAAAACACTACTAAATTCTTTGTGTTTTATAGCTAACCCAATAAAAAAATCGAACATTAATCGGAGAACTACATGAAAAAACATTTTAAATTCAGATATACAATTATGACAAACGCGTAAATTGGCTACACGCGCAACGCGAAACTACGTATGAATTTTTTTTTTAAATTACGTTCATTAATACATAATAGTACGACTCAAAAACAATTAAGCGTAAATATATTTGTTTACACAATTAATAATTTCAAGTGAAAACCAATGGCGTGATTCAGTAATTTTGCAATCAATGACGTCATAAACTAACAAGAAACCTAACTGTGTATAAAATAAATAATAACAAGTTCAAGGAATAAAAAGTATATGGTGGCAGACGTGTCGTCTGTGTTGTTTTCTTGTTCAGTTGTGTGTACACGATAACAAGATGGTGAGTGTAAATGTATAACATACAAGCAGTCAACGAAAACAATTTATTTACACCATGTTGAAGAACACTTCGTTTAATAAATTTTCTTCATTAAGATAAACAGAAATAAAAACTTTATCTTTAAATTGTTATTCATTTTAAATAAAATTGCGCCTTGGTTTTATTAATTTTTACAGATTTGTTTATTAAGAATTCAATTACATTTGTCAGACGTATGTAACACAATATTATTACTATTCAAGTTTTTAATCCATTCTGATAATGAATGTTGTAACATTTGTTTACTGCGTTACAATGCATTAAAATTGCAGAAGCCTTGACTTACATTGATAACAGGGCGTTCAGTTATATTTACGTAGTAGGTTACATAAAGAAGTTTATTTGTTACCAGTTTTTCCTTAACCGTTACCTTCCTTTAGAAAAATTGTGTAATAATGTTGGAATGTATTATAACCTTTAAAAGGTCATTAGATTTTGTGATCCCGTTTACTTTCTCGCAGGGCAGCACCGAGCTATTATACAGAAAGGCGGCTGCATCAGTGGGCGAAAGCAGAAAAATAAAAATACAGTTTAAACCAGTCATGAGCAAAGAACGCCCGCGGGCCGAATTTGGACCCCAGGTTGATCTGATCGGGCCCGTGACACGGTTCTGAATCACCTCGTCAATCTATTCAAGACTTCAAAATTATTACCAATGGAATAAACCTTGGATATTTTCAGTATGCCATTTAATGGACTGTGAATCAGGAAAACCAGAATTGCAGCTTGAGCTGATTAAGTTGCTATGTACCACTGAATTGAAGCAGTGTTTTCTTAACGTTTCAAAAGTAGAGTTCTAAAAGTCCATATCAAAATCAAACTTCCCAAATTTGAGATCTCATGCTCAGAATATGACTGCCATGTTCGCATCATCCTACAACTTTGAACAAATGTTTTCCACCATGAAGTTTATAATACACAATAAGTTTATTATGTAATAAGTTCGGGGGTTCCAGGCAGCGACTGACTCTGGAGCTTCAAGGGCAAGGGGAAAATTGGTCCCTCACGGCACGTGAGAGTTTGTACCGCGAGGTGCATAGCTCTCCGGTGTGGGAGTTCCTTGACGATGTAGCTTCGTTCTACCGACGTCATGTAGAATAATAAAGGAGTTTCCCGTACAGGTCTGATACTCTGGTGCCGATTCACTATTCATTTTTCCCCACCGGGAACAAATAATGGTGTCGAGCACTTGCTGGTACAACATAAATTATGACGACATTAGTCCTAACCAAATTTTAGTTTTATTTCCGAGTTGCTTTTAATAACCGTTACGACCACACTTTAGTATTATATTATGTTCTTGATGACGGGTCTTGTGCGTCAAGAGGCTTCCCTGACAAGAGAGCGAGTAGAGCGCATCCCCCTGGTTGCCGATCAGTCTCGACCTCGCTCTCGAAATTTTTAGATAAGTTGTCCAAATGAGGTATGTGATAGTTGCCAGTCACGGTAAATAAGAGTTCTACGGAGCCCCGGATCTATGCTTCCGGGAGAACAATCATTGGGGAGGTGGCAGGAGAAATGTCAGCAAACCAATTGCTAATTATATAATAAGCTTACTTTTTATAGCAGAACTTGTGTTAGAAACATATTGACAAACCATCTTAGCTTTACTTCTTAGAGTCGGCTCATCCCAGTTTCAACTAGATTATGAAGAACTTTTAGAACTACAGTCACAGTTTGTACAGTTTTATAAGTTTTCTACAATTCATTATATAATAAGCTATATCAAAAACTAGTGTTGTGAATAATAAAATATTTGCGAGATTCGCTACTTCACCGTGTTGAATCTGAAATGAACGTAGAAAACAATAATGGTGAAGTAGCGTATCTGGCAGATTCGTTACTTCATCACTGTGAATTTGGAGACAGTGAACATAACTCGCATTAGTGAAGTAACGAATTTTCAGATTCAACAGTTCACGGTGGTGAAATTATTAACTCATGCATTTTCGCTAAAAACACAAGGTGTTTCCTTGACAACGGAATATAATACAGATATAATATAGGGTGATTCAAAAAGAGCGCCGGTTTTGATATATCAAATTAAGAGATTTATTTTATTGAAAAACTGAAAATAAATACATCAACAAGTTCATCTTTTCTTCCGATTTTATGTATGAAAAATGATGTCATGCATGTGTCCTCCTCTACTGCGCTGGCACGCATCAACTCTGTCCATGAAATTGGATATTACTGCACGACAAGTTTCGACTTCCATTTGCCCGATAACCCGTCGAATTTCCTCCTTCAAGTCATTGATGTTTCGGGGTTTATTGGCATACACCAATGACTTCAGATGACCCCAAAGATGAAAGTCACAAGGCGTCAAGTCATACGACCTTGGTGGCCATTGATGGTCGGAATTACGAGAAATGATGCGATCCTGGAACCGTTCACGGAGCAACAACATTGTTTCTCGTGCAGCAACTGAATTTTATACGGGTGATATTGGAGATCGTACCGAAGAATTCTCCGTACAGAAGAACATCTTAAAAACCCAATTGTTGAGAACGGCGACGTATTGATTTTGCTGGGCTAACAGCCACACTGTCACGAACCAACGCAACGTTCTGCTCAGTTTGGCCAGAACGACGACGTCCAGAACTTTTAAGGTCGACTGTTGAACCCGTCTCAAAAATCTTTTTCATGAGCCTGCGAACTGTTGATTCATTCGGTGCTTCATACGTCCTAGAGTACCGCGAAGTCGCCTGACAGTAGCCGCATAACTCTCTCCACTCTGGTAAAATGTTTTGACGATTAACACTCGTTGCGCAATAGTAAACTTCTCCATGGTTAGACACAGACTGCGAGAGTACTACACTGCGAACAAGAGAAACTACAACTGAATCGTCAATCGGAATGTTCTCCAAAATAGAAATGTGGTCAAACAATGTTGCCAACCGATAAACAAAAATTTACCAGCCGTTTAAAAACCGGCGCTCTTTTTGAATCACCCTTTACTTTACCATGGTGTATATAGGCACAAGTAGTGTCCAATAATGGTAATAGTAATAACTCAAATTCGCAAAAAACGCAGATTTGCTACTTCACTATTGTTGCGACGATATCATAAGTTTTGTGACTATGAATCAATTAAAAATTCAAAAATAAAGTTGATTACTCTATTTATAAACATGTGTTTTTTTTTTGTTTACCCGCCTAGCGTATTTTCTATTATATCTGGTCCTTTCCCACAAAAGTTTGCTCATGACTAGTTTAATAGACAGAGTGCTAAAGGTACTTGAGAGTGAAAAATATTAGAACTGGGAACTGTAACATCTCCCGGCGTTATATAAAGTAATGTATATACATTTTTAATTTTATTTATTTTTATTTTTTATTTATTTTTATTTATTTTATTTTATTTTTATTTTATTTTTAAAATTTTTATTTATTATATAAAAATTTTATTTTTTTATTTTATTTTATTTATTTTATTTTTATTTTTTTTATTTATTTATTTTTAATTCACCTTATGCAAAATTACCTAATACAATGACAGTATTTTTAAATGTGTATTAAAACTTAAGGATTCCGTGTTAATATGATAACCTCTTTCAAGTTCTTTCCATTTATCGTACAGGCATGGTGTCCGATAAATTTAATTGTGCGTTCAAAATAAACCTGATTTTGATACGTTATATTGTATTTAATATATTATATATTATTTATACTTTTTTAAATTTGTGCTCCATGCAGATTTAGTTTACTCATTCATTCCGTTTAGTTAGATTGTACACAAGTGCAGCTCGGAACCGCTTTTATTGTCTGTAGGCCTCTAATCGGCCTTCATCCCAGTTTATTATCTCTAATAAAGAAATTTCTAGAGTACTTAAGATAGATAAAATGGGAGAAAACTGAAGATACCAATATTGAGAATTTGAATCCTTCAGAGAGATCTCAAGTCATATTTTCATAGAGACCAAAAAATTTTATCGAGTTCGACTCCTCATGTGGTTTTCTCAGAAAGTTGTTTTATTGTGACCAACAACGAAATTCTTGGGAAATGAATGTCTACAATATTGTTTTGACAATATCTTTTATAACAGGTGGTCTAAACAGGTGCCATTTTATCCCTTTTCATAACAGTCAGTCGTTTTTCTCTCAATTGATATTTGAATGGGTCAACGGAAAAACGTTGCAAGTAACAAAAACAAATTTTTACAGAAAGTGAAAAATACCATCTGATTCTTAGCTGTACAACGATTTTTCACTGTATGACGATTTTGTTTTAAGAATTTCCAAAATTTTAGTTACAATTCACTATTATGATCAAATTAGAGGATTTTTAGAACGTATTTCACTGAAACCTCACTTTTGTAAATTTTGTTAGTTGGAACGTTTTTCTGTTGAGCCATTCATTTATCCAAAAAAAGTAGAACCCGATTATTGTTTATTCATTTCTTCTATTTTATTTTACATAATTCTACCGGTTATTGTTTATTTAGTTATCTGGCCTTTTCTGTCATTCTAGAAATTCTATGAATTTTGAGGTAGGATATATAAAAACAGTTGCACTTTTGTCCGGCAGTATTGTATGAAGTATTTATTAAAAAGCGAGAGTAGGCCATTTGAACATTTTGTGTTAAATGAAGTGAGTACGTTGAAACCGGTTGTGCGTGCCAACAAGCGTCTTGAGGAGTTGATGCGTAGCAGGAAATAGTTGTTATATTATTAAATTTAAAAGTAGGATTCATTCAGTAATTGTTTGTTTGTAAATGGCTATATTTTATTTTTAATTTAGTCTTAATCTTTAATAACATTTTTATACTAATAAATTTAGCCTACTATTGAGAAAATTAATTTAATTGTAGCTTACTAGTAGTTTAACAGTAACAATTCATTGTAATTTTTTAATGACAAGATCCTGAAATAACCATTACAGTACAATTAACTTCTGGTTGACAAATAATCATAAACAAAATAAATTGAGAAAAATAAGTTAAATACAAAAGTCAAGTGCAGGATTATAACTTCTCGCCATAGTTCCCACCCAAATTCAAACACTTTAATCGTGACAAGTTATCTAATCCCTCTGCAAACAACGGCGCCGCAAAATTACCTAAGTACTTATCCCCTGTATTTATGAGTTCATCATTGCTTTTAAAATGTTGAATACGAAGTCAACAGTCTAATTTTGAAAAAAATAAATTCAGATGGTGCCGAATGAGGGCTGTAAATGGGAGTAATAAAAAAAATCTGCCATTGAAACCTCTTTAATACAGCTTTACCACCGCAGTGCTATCATCAGTGTGAAGCTGTGCATTGTCATGAAAAAAATAATCCTCTTTGTTGGCATTTATTCTGTATCACTATCCAAACAATTCTGTTCAGAGTGGACTTTGATATTTGAAGAACGTTTACATCAAGTACCATAATTTGAGAAGCAGAATTTATTGTGAATGGCTTGTACCATTTCTTTATCAAATTCATCATTCACAATGTAATGTTGCCATCCCTCTTCATCGTTGAGGTCATTAGTTCTCCCTTCCCTAATTTTTCAAAATTTCCAATCAGAAACCCCACATTATTACTATAAACTACACACAGCCAACAGTGGATCTTGGCAACAGAGTTTCCTTCTGGTTGTAGAAACGTTTTTGCAATTGGAAGAAACAAGCTGGTGTCATGATAAAAGTGCTTGAATATGGGTAGGGGCAATTTAAAAAAAATAATATAAACCTATCAAGTATGATTAAGGGTACATGGTAACAGTCATGTAAAGTGAAGTGTCAGTATTACCAGCTAGAGGAAAGAAATCTCATTAGTTAATTGCTATAAACATGAAACAGCTCTGTTTGTTGTTAATAAAACTACAATTCAGTTGCTTACATGCAAGTAACATAAAGAACAATGTATTCAGTAGGGTGAAATAAATTATCTTACATTGATAATCTTCCCATTATTACTACTTCAAGGTCAGAGACATATTTTACAATAATTTTCATCCAGGACTTTCAGCATAGTGAATCTGTTTACCAACTCATAGAAGTAGATAAACTTATTAATTCACCATTAATTTTATTAATTATGCTTTTTCTATATCAATTAGTTGTTGTTGTTGTTCAGGTCATCAGTCAAAAGGCTGCTATGAACCTTTAGAGGATTTACTAAGTAAAACGATGAGTGAGGTGGTTTACTATGCCTTGCTCACTGAGTGGAAAGCATGCTTATCAGCATGCCAGGCCCTCTGAAAAGCATCTTCTTTCTATCCTGCAAACGAAACATTCACTTCATTCACCACATGGTCTGGCTGTATAATGAAATGCATTACTCTCAGAGGAGATCATCTCTGACTATTGTCTTTTACACCTCTAACTCTTCTCTTCTTAAATACTTCAGTCATATAATTGGCTGACAATGTGATAAGAAATACAAATATACAACAGCTATTTTTTTTCTCTGGGACTAGTAGATCAAGTGTAAATAATTTAACACATGGTCAGCCAATTATATGACTGAAGTATTTAGAATAGAAATTGTAAAAGTGTAAAAGAAACTAGTCGGAGTTATTTCCCCTGAGAGTAAAGAATTTCATTATACAGCCAGACCCTATGGTGAATAAAGTGAAAGTGTCATTTGCAGCATGAAAAGTAGATGTTTTTCAGAGTGCCTGGCATGCTGATAAGCAAACTTTTCCACTCAGTGAGGAAGGCACTTGTAAAACACCTTGCTCCTTATTTTACTTAATAAATCCTCTCAAGGTTCAAACCAGCCTTTCGACTGATAACCTGAAAAATAACAAAATCAATTTCTTAGGAAATGAACAACAGCAAAATGTTTTAAAATTTTGTTAAGACCACATTTGTACTTTCATCAAGTAAACAACGTTACATAATAATTACTTTGTAAAATATTCAATTAAGTCTACCTTAAAAACAAAATAAGAAAATAATTTTGCATAAAAACAGAAAAACAAGTTTAAATTACTTTAGTACATATTTAACCTCAAGCATACGTTTTCTTAAGAATAATAATTAGTATGTATAATAATTAGTAGTTTAAGAAAAAAGAATTTAAAAAATTAATATTCATGGCAATCTGTTATTAAGTATAAAACTATTACATTCATTTACTACGTGTACATAAAGAAATATCTAGAAGTAGTTTAATATTCAATATTTGATTGTATTATTAGAAATGTGAAATACGTAATTATATGTTTTGATATTACAGAGAAATGTTACAGTTTACACTATCTAACTCCAACTGTTGTAACAGACTCCAAACATGAAGGTTCAAGGTTTGATTTCCAGCTAAAGGTTTCTTTAAATAACGTATTATTACAATGAAGTCAAAGGTGGAGTTTCACAAGGGTCAATTCTAGTCCAATTTTCTTTCTATTGTACATTGACAGGTTACCTAATTGCACAGCTTTATTGTTTGCTGATGATACTTTGGTAATCAATAAATGTTTACGGTAGATGCTCTTGACATAAATACACATGTTAACATAGAGTCCATAGTATGGTTCCTGAATAGAATGTTATTAACAGTCAATGGGATAAATGTGTCAATACTTGTAGCTCAAAAACAAACATAACCTTAAAAAACGTAGAGAAGTGGATGTATTTACTCATAACTAGCTAAAATAACCGTTCTTCAAACGGTCGTCTTGGTGCTGTGGATGGTCTGTTGGATATCGAGTAAAAATAAATAAATTTACTAAAATTTATTTATTAAAAATAAATTTACTTTTTATTTAGGGAATGAAAAATGATGTTTTGAAGATTTACTTACACAAATCTGTGAGTGTAATGTAACTGTAGGAAATTTAATTATTTGCTACTGAGCAATATAAATTGCTGTTATGATACCGAAATGAAAGGTAAATCACAATAGGAACACTCCACAATGGTTAACTACTAAGGTGACTGTCATTAGTTTTTGACAATGTGACCATTTTTGTCAATGTTGTTTTGACAATGTGGGGTTGTTGTGTGAGGTAGGGTAGTGGTGGAAGGGGTTAATTAGGTAACTAACTGAGCATCGGAATGAATACTAGCGGGGTGTAGGCCTATGTTTATTGTTCTGTTTATTTTTATAAAATTGGTAATATCTCCGTCATTATGCATGAAAATGAAAAACTTTACATAATAAAACTTATTTGTCTTTAAACGTTTCGTAATTTTGATTTTATAACATTTTTTGATATATTGACTTTTAACGGAGATATTCGTAGTTTTTTTGTTTACCCCTCCCTCTGAACCCCCCACCCCTAAAAAAATTATAGCCTATTTTAATTTCGATTATGTACAGAACCTAAATACTGAAATTTATTGAAATTGGTTCAGTGGTTTTTGCATGATGCCATAAAATACAGACAGACAAAAATTCAGCTGAACTTATTTTCAGTGTTTACTTGGTACATTTGGTGTAGAAACAAAATTTGGGGCAATTTGAAAAATTGTACAGACAAAATCACAATTGTATTTATACAGATAATAGTCTAGAGCATGTAGAAACAGTGAAGTTCCTAGAAGTAATACTAGATACATATTTGTCTTGAGATTCTGTACCAATCCAGTTTGTAGTAAAGTTTCATTTGCAATATTAAACAAATTGGCAGATTATAAAGGGTAAGAACATTACTAATGGCACCTTATCATGATCTAAATTTGTCTCATCTCTGGTATGTTATTTTAGTACAGGGTGATTCTAGTATGAGTAACATGGATAGGGTTTTTACAATTCAAAAGAAAGCTATTATGAGATAAGGTAAGTGCCATGTCTGCTGAAATTCTTGGGGAGGCTGTGCTTGTGAGAAAAAATGTTTTGTTTTAAGATTACAGCTTTAATATGCATTTTATGCAAAAGAATATACAATTACAGTTGCAGGAAATTAAAAACCTACAATTTTTATTTCAAAATTTGTTTTCTACAATCCTTAGTTTTGTATTGATTAGTGATTTTCTGTGTTTTACTCATAAAAATCTAAAGAAATTGGTATTTTTTAAGATTGCAGCCTTATTATGCATTTCACGCAAAAGTGTATATAATCAATGTCATCAGAAATTAAAAAAACTTACAACATTTTTATTTCAAGCATTTTTTCTATAGAGCTTAGTTTAGCATCAATTAGTGATTTCCGTATTTTCAAGTCGAACAGAGATTCTTCTTCTTTTTCTCGCAATCAAGGATTAGGCTTCCGCCTGTTCCAACTTACAACCGTGACAAACTATTGAATTATTGCCATCTTTTGCATGGCTTCCCAACATCTCTCCTCCCCACTGGTCTGTATTGCAAAACAATGAGAGGGATCCTTCCCTCAGGCATTCTCTGTACATGCTCCTTCCATCGATTTTGATATTCTTCAATCTTCCCATTCAGGTTGTAAACCTCCAGTTCTCTTCTTATGTTCTTATTTCTTAGTTGGTCCCTACGACTGCAACCCTTTGTTCTTCGCAGGAATCGCATCTCTGCTGCCTGTACTCTTCTGCCCTGTGGTCTGGTACTAATCCATGACTCACTTCCACAGAGTAGGACTGGGACAGCCATCACCTTGTAAAACTTTATCTGAGTTACTTTTCTTTTTTTCCTGCCTAGGGTTCTGCTAAGATTGCTGCACACTGCTTGGAATTTCCCAACTTTCTTCTCTATGTCCAAATCTTGATCAAACCTGAAGCTACAACCTAAATAATTATTGCATTGTGATATTGTTCAACCATCATTTACCTCAATTTTAGATCTGGTAGGATATTTACCAGTAAGTGCCATTACCTTTTACTTTTTTACGGAAACGTTGAAAAATTATATTTTTGCATAATTCATTTAAAACATTCACCGATCTCTGAAGCTAAACCTCACTCTCTTGCACAATCCAAAAATCATCCGAACAGAGATTGAGTTTTTTGTTATTCACTCATGATAAAAATAATAATGTTAATTATTTACAATGGCACAAGAAAGTCGTGTGAGATCTTTTTTTTATCCACCACTTTGAATGTGCCCTTGGTTGAAGATATCAAAATCCCACAAACTAGTTCTTGTAGGTCAGGGTTTAGCAAGAATATTAATCTTTCTCCAATTAGTTCACATTTTTGTAATGATAATAGGTACTTTGTATTTATGATACTATGACTACAGATAGAACACTACAACAGTGAAAAATTTGTTCACTCTGCGCATGACGTCACTGGATGACAACCACCAGTTTCGCTTATACACAGACCACACCAATTAGTGTTTATTCTATGTTGGCATCCATTCTGCATTTTTGTAGTTTTTTCTAGTGCAAAAATTGTTTATACTTGTAATGAAGTTAACAAATTATGTAATATTTTTCAAGAAACTGGTCTGCTGCAGAAACGAAGTTTTATCAAAACGCTGCTTCACGAATCTAGCAATAATGAATCACCTGACGATGCTAAAAAGACTTTGAACTGTTATGTTTTTCGCAATCAAAGGACAAAATAGAGATATCAGTTATTCTAAGGGACATACACAAAATTTTACAAAAATTATTAATTATTTAGGTATTTCTTGAAGATAAGTACACTACATAGATTGATTAACTATCGAATTATAAGCATAAAATGTCAGTACACGTGTTATTTAAAAAATTTTTACACTAAAGTGTGCCAGACTAGACCTTATACTAGTAGAAATATCGTAAATTTTAGTGAAAAGTGATCACGCGTAAATTTGTAAACATTGGTCACGTTATCTGGAAGCAAAATTATTTCTTTCCTCTTACACTTTGTGAAATGCAAAATTATTCTTCCAAATTTATGTAAGTAATAAACTTATAATTAACATTAATAAATAATTTTAACTTTAGATTTACGATTGTTTTGTTGAGTTCAAAAAGTTGAAAATCAAAATTATGACCTAATTGCTAATATTAGGCACATACTGGAAGTTTTAAGCAAGATTTCATCAACAGCGCAATTTATTAGTACATAATGTACTAATAAAAAACCATATTTTGTGTATTTTAAGTTAGCAGTTGTTTTGAATAAAAAGAGAAAAATAGCAGTTAGTTTTGTTAAAACACAATGCAAAGCAAGGCTGTAGCGAGTGGCCATTGTGACCCGCTGACATCATATGTGCGAAAGAGATGGAGCTATGCATACACAATATCTTTTCTATAATCATTGCATCATGCTTTGTATCAGTACTGTCCAGTACTAGTACTGACCCCAGACGTCTTGCCATGCCCTTTCTGACTGGAGGTTGGCAATCATGACAACTGTTCGAACCTTGGACACCGCACCTCCGAACAGCTCCGCTGAGATACAACGAAACCAGTTGCGAAGATTCTTCAACCAAGAAATTCTTCTTCCCACATCTCTCTTCCCCTGAATCTTGGCTTGTATTATCAAGTGAATCATTTGATATCTTGGTCCATGTATAATATGACCCAGCTATCCATTTTCCTTTTTGGATGGTGTAAACAAGCTACTTTTCAGTTCAGATTCTCCACAAGACTGTTTTGTTGGGTACTTTATTAGTCCAGGGTATTTTAAGCATGTGCCTGTATAATCAAAGCTCAAACGTTTCTATTCTTCTGATATTTATCTTCTAGTGAGACCCAAGACTAGTCTACTCCTAAACATGATAGAAATAAAATATTTCAGTCATCATAGTCAACATGTATTTTTATGCCAGTGAATGTACACAAATATTAATTTATAAATGCATAATTAATGAAAGATTAAATTACACAAATTTTTTAACACCCTGTGCTTAATACATTTATTTCCATTTATAAAACTTGTTATATAATTATTCCTGAAGGCAAAATCAGAGTTGTTATTTTTAAAAAGAAAAGTACATTACTAATACAAGTCACGTGGTGAGTATCTTGTCTAGTTTAGAAAAATTAGCGGTCTATCTTAATATTTCATAAGAAATTATTACTTGAATAAACCTGTATTATTAATAATTAATTATATATATTATATGGGTTGAATCGTTGTAGTTCCAGCAAAATTATTTGCATATCATATAAAATGTAGTAAAAACAATAAAATGCAAATAACAAAAACAATGTTACAGAGGAGCCCACTTAACAAGTTAATTCTTTAAGTAGCCTATCAATTAAGTATACGCAAAACACAATAAATAAAATGGAAATAACAAATCAACAAAATATAATTATACAAAGAAACTAAAAAAAAACATGAATAAATTTAAGTTGATGTGTAAAAAATCATTTATAGTTCATTCAACATTACAACCCACCGGGTTGGCCTAGAGGTAAAGTTGTCGCCAAGAGTCAGCTGTTCAACACCTGATTTTCGGAGACAAAGGTTCCTGGTTAAAATCCTAGTAAAGATAGTTACTTTTATACAGATTTTAATACAAGACAGCAGTTACTGGTGTACTTTGATCATTGGGGTTCAATTAACCATACTTTCCCAGGAATGGTCAACCTGGGTCTGTACAAGACTACACCTCATTTACATCACCCTTATCTCATTGGGTCAAGGGGTTGCTTATTGTTCCGAATTGTACAGATTGCAACACACACACACACACACACACACACATTAGGGATTAACAAAAAACACTCCAATTAAAAGGGATTTCAGATGATCAGCTGATGCTACAATCTATATTCTTACCAGTCTGTAGAAAGGAATACATCCAGGATTTATTCCTTTATTAAAACTGACAAAATTTCATTACTACAACCAACAATGTTGTTGTTTAGATTATCAGCTGAAAGGATGATTTGAACTTCTAGAGGTTTTGCTAAGTAAAATGAGGAGTGAGGTGGTTTATTATAGCCTTTGTCATTGAGTGGAAAAGTATGCTTATTGGCATACCTGACCCTCTGAAAAGCATCTACACGTACTTTCCACATTGCAAATAACACCTTCACTTCATTCACCACATGGTCTGACAGTATAATGAAATTCATTACTCTCAGAGGAGGTAACTCTTAACTAGTACTTTTACACCTCTAAGTCTTCTGTTCTCAACCCATGCGCTGCGCGAAGCCACTTCAGTGGCTACAGTAATGGGTAGTGCAGTACGTGATGAAACTTGTTGCAGTGAGGTCAGTGTAAGTCTGAAACCAGTCATTATTACATTTATTTTGTAGAAAATTCTTTGTACAACTAATAGCATTTACAGATATAGAATATGTTGACAGAGAAATATTTAATTGTTTTAATGTGGTTAGTAGGCTAGATAGTCTAGCACAGATTTTTACTCAGAACATCAATCAGAATACCAATTTAGAATTTTGGAGGTCGCATTTAAATTGTGCCTTAGTAGATACAAATTGACATCCTTACCTTGTCAAGGCAAATGCGGACAGTAGTCAAACAAGAATATCTAAATGTAAATGAGAAAAAAGCAATGGAGGGACTTTCAGAAATAAGAATAAAATGAAAAATGTTTCTCAGGAAGATCCTGAAACTGTAAAAATAACAGCAAATGAGTTCACATACCACTTGAGACAGTACCAACAGTTGTATGACAAGTTTAAAAAGATCTCAACCAAAATTCTGAACTTCCATAAAAATAGAGAGACACAAATTCTCCAGGAGTTCAGAAAAGTTTACAGAAGAACAGAATCAATGATGAATTTAAATGTTTACAATCACAATACTAAATTTTTTTGAACGAATACCTACTTACGCAGATGGAAAATATATCAATAAATTACCACAAACTTTAAAAAGTTGTAGTAACCTTCTTCTTCCTAACGTTCCCGTCCTATTAGAGTTCAGAAATCATCATCATTATGCAGACCTTAATTGCTGCTGCATGAAACAGTTCCGTATTACTGAGGCCAAACCAGTCCCTCAGGTGCTTCAACCAGGAATTTCCTACATCTGCCAACGTTTCGCTTGCCTTTTATCTTCCCCTGCATGATAATTGTAAGATGTGATATTTAGAATCTCTTATCACCTAACCTACATTTATTAAAACAAGCTAAATAAATACTTGATCAATGAAACAATTTACAGTGCACAAGAATTCCTTTATAAATAGTTTTTGGTTAAAAAATATATAAACTTTTAAGTAAACACCAAGGCACATTGTTTTTATTTGATTAAAAAAGGTTGGATGATATGCCCAATAAAGTAAGCAAGTAAATAGCGGCAATAAATGAATTTAACACAAGTGTTAAAATTTTGGCTTATCAGTTTTATCTTGACATGTCATACACTCCGTTCTAGATTCTCTTGGATGCAGTTAAAAAAAAATACATGAAAAAGAATTGTGTTCAGAACAAAAACTGCAGAGGTGGCAGATCTAATTGAACATAAACAAAATGGATACTCTCAAGAGTAAAGTCAAAAAATTAGTTCCAGAATGAGTGAATATTGTAAAAAAATTGGTTAATTCATAACCATAGATAATTTATGGCTTAAACAGCTGTAAATTTAAGAAAATTGAATAAAACAAGTTTTCTAAAAAAAAAAATCTGCACGAAAAGCGAGAACCTATGCAGTATAAATAACGAGCAGAAACTGTTTATATAATTTACTTGCACCATTTTTTCCAAGTTAATGGAAATATACTAAACAGAATGATTTATAATGCTTTTCACTGTTGATGAACTCAGCTGTTCCTCGTATTTGGACCAATCAGAACATTTGCCAGAGTTGTCAGATTGTACGAATGTATCAGCCTGACAAAAATTACGCACGCTTGCTATGAGCCATAGTAGTTCACTCGTGTCTTGCATCTCGTACTGAACACGTCAATTTTAGAGCGCGTTAACATGTAATACTTTTTAATATAATCAGCTGGTGGTGTGTTCATAGGTTATAATTGTTATTGAAAGACCAGAAAAATGGAGACAAAATATTTATAACAGAGCTATGAGAAGAAGTATTGGTAACATAGCTGGCAATACGTTAGCTAGCTATGAAGTGGGTAGGGGGCAATGCATACGTTCAGAGCTCATCAATGCTGAAAAGTAATATATGTGGTTTTGAAGATGAATGTTATCAAAAGAAAACAAAAGGGTCATTGAACTATTACTAATGAAATATTTGCAATACTTAATTTCATTGCATTGGCAATATGATTAATAGAATTACAATAGTAATCAATTGACCAAGTTATAATGTTGATTACTAACTAAATGACCTTCTCTTCCAACATTTGTGTGATTATTTTATCAACAACTTGAAAATAGGAAATGAGTAACAATTTATTCTACTCAAACTCACAGTATATGATCAAACATAAATAAAGTAAAATTGGGTCAAGTCAATTTAGACATTAGCAAAATATATGTATGTTCATAAAATAAACATCATCTTCTAGAAATAGCGTCTCAGGTGTACACAGGTATTTTTGCTATCCTCAGAGGGGTGCTTTATATAACTGGAGTATTTGTCTTTCCTGATTAGGGATGGATGCCTGATATGGAGGGTAGGTTATCTAAAAGGATGATGTACTCAGAGATGGGAGGGAAAAAGAACAAGAGTGAGTTACGGATGAGTTGAGAAAAAGATGTGATTCCAAAAGTGCAATGGAAGAGAGATGATTCCACCATAGAGAGAGGCGGAGAGAAGTTGTGTTGGGCCCAACCAGAGGAAACTTGTACAAAAGATAAATGTGATGACCGGATTTTCCCGAATTAAATTTTATTTTTTTAAACCTCCTAAAACAGCTTACTTATTTCGTATATTTCTACAAATATGCAGCGAGTAGATAGAATAATTTTTATTCACCCATTTTTCCTCAAAAAAATATTTTAAATGTTGGTTGCTCATTTTTTGACCTTTACTGTAAGATGCGCAGTAAACCAGGACCTCTGTTTGAGGCTAGATTCTACATACAGGTCTTGTGCACTAGAAAGTATCATACTAGGACAGTAATCATACTGACACATGCAAATAAATATTCTTTGTATAGATTAATATCGGAGAACACCCATTAGATTGTTCCGTCACCGGCCAAAAACATAGCGCGCCATGCTTGTTCAATTAATAATTTTCCACCCAGAATATTATGTAGATGGCAGCATGACATGCGTTGTTACCAAACTGCATACTTACATTCTGATGCAAGACTACATAGTTCTTTGTTTTCTGATAGAAGAAGATTGAACGACTACCAAACAGGTACGGTAAGGTAGTCATACGCATTGTATACAAGTATAGAACACTGTTTATCGATTGCAGTGGGCATAGTAGCGATCAGAGTAATTTTTTGCACCCAACACAGTCCTAATAAGATCATGGTACGATATGTTCAAGTGGGCAAAGACCTTAACATTGAATGGTGGGAGTATTCTAGCACACACAATCTACATACAATCAATAATATTAATTATACATGTATATTAATGTAATCTATAATTAATAATTAATAATCTATATTTAATATAGACAAATTAATATAAATTAATTAATAATCTATATTATTAATAATAATATCAATAATTAAAAATAAATATAAAAAGTATTAATAACCATAGTCAATTTGACTTGCGATGTGGAATGTTTAATTTTTGGTACAGTCTTATGATTTTTATAGTATATGAATTCCTTTTTTATTCTCTACATGATTGGATAAGCACCATCTCTGCTGAATTTTTGAGGAGGCGATGCTCTCAAAGTAAAAGTGTTTTTTTAAGATTGCAGTCTTAATATGCATTTCAGGACAAATATGCAAAGTCATAGAAAATTAAAAACCTTCAATTTTTATTTAAAAAAATTCTTTCTACAGAGGTTTCACTCACTAACGATTAAACAAACACAGATTACATTGTTCATTGCAATTCCACGTCAGAATGATAATCCAACCATCATTATTGTCACCATGCTCAATATGTTAATAATTTTTAAAATATTCCAATATAAGCTTTTTAAAACTATGAAACCAATTGAAACACAGAACAGGTTAATGTAAAACAAAACAAAACATAAAAAATTGTTTCTTAATGTTTATTAGTAAAAAAATTAGTGTATTATCAATAATTAAAAATAAATATAAAAAGTATTAATACAATTATTTTGTTATAAATATATTTGTTTCTTATATGAACAGTTTTAACCGTAAAAATACAATTAACTCTTTTATAATTACTATATTTGTGATTAACCTAAAAAAGTATTATTTTTCTAAATTATAATAGCTGACTTGAATATTATTATTATAATAGCTTACTTGAATCTCTTAGCAGTAAAAGAAAAGGAAAATGTAAAGTTATCTTAGTAAAAAAATTTTGTGGCAAAAATCTTAAAACAAAGAAAAAAGTAAATCCTTAAAAAATATTTGTAATATTAAGTCACATGAAATATACAGTTCTCTTTGCAGAAGAAATCGATGTTTTTACTAAAATGTCTGAAAATGTTGATACCACGTAAAATTACATTTAGATGTAACTTAATGACATTGCAGATGAATGTCTGAAATTATTCTAGCATAACAGAACACAATACTTCAACATTTCTGTATCGAATGAAATTTGTCTTTTTGTTACTTTCTTCTTCATTCCTTATAATGGTTAACCATGGGACAAAATATCTTTCTCGCTCCATTTTGTAAATTTACAGTATTTATTACAAAAAATAACAAAAAACTTCAAACTTTCAAACTTCTTGTGTTTGAATTGAATTCAAGCCGCAGGATGCATTATAAAGATTTATTTCTGAATCTTTCTCATTACCTAAAATTTTCCGTTCCTTGAATCTATTTTACCTTTATAAAATCTTATGGTTAACAGTAAATTCATAAAGCTAAAGCTTCAAATAGAATTTTAAAATTATACAACAATTAACAAACAAGATAGTCAACAAACTCATAAATGCAGTGTCAATTATTAATTAAACAAAAAATTTAAGCAAAGAAAGATAATAAAAAAAGACAATGATGAAAAAAAGAAAACTAGCACCAAAACTTGTAGAGAGGAAAAAAATTATAATCAAATCAAGAATTTAAGGAAATATGAGAGAATGTTCTCTAAAAAGTTGTCATGGCTGACATTACAAAACACAAAGCCAAATTGTACCACTGTGAGGAGTGTGGGATTAATGAACAAAAAATTAACAAAGCAGACAAAAAAACCAATATAAAAATTTATTGTTTAAAATATTATGGTGCTAATCATTACAAATGCTGTTGAATTGGCAAGTGGAATGTCAAATGAGGGATTCATCTAAAAAAAAGCGAGATTTGTACCAAGATTTTGATGAAATTATAATATTATAATATTCATGGACTTAAAATCTGACATAAAAAATTGTGAATATTTGGTACACATCAATTAATTTTTAATAAATTTTTTATTACAAAATTTGTTAAACCAACATCAACAAAACATGGATTAACATTTTATATCACAGTGAAAAATGTTAATAACGAACCAATTAATACTCCAGATCAGAATCATCAGAGTCATCCTCTCGTCCACGGATAGTATGTTTCTTTTTGAAAAGGCTTTGTTTTTCTGTTTTCCTATTATCAGGCGGTGTTAATAGATCGCCTTGATAATCAATAGCACCACTTTGTGCGATCCTCCATTCTAACATATCCGTTGAAAAATCATCGCAATTTCCGAGTTCGGTGAATCCAACGATGAAATCTTTTGTCTTACTGTCTTTCACTAATGCTACTGTTGGTATCACTCGTATCCTTAAACGTTCTGCAAAATTACCAAAAAAAAAAATTCTTAGTTAAGATGTAATTTCAATTAAAGTGGCAAGTTCAGGAAACTGGATAAACTAATCAGCTACCCAAAATTCAAAAATCCTCCTGATGAAAATCTTTCCTGATGATTTTCCGCAAAATTTATTTTAACACATTAACAAATATTAATTTTCTGTCCTGATTCCAAGGCTATTGTAGATACTGCAAGTGCAACAAAGATTTTATGCGAGCAGGACATTAACCTTCTGCACAACCCCCACCCAGGAGGACCATGGAACCTTTTGTCAGGGTTACCATATCTTAATCAAAATGTTTCCGTTTTAAGGGCCCAAACTGGCACATTACTGAAGTACTATAAGAGAGTGGCTGTCCCAACACTGAGATATGACAGTGAGGCCTGGGAGTGGACGAAGAAATATTCAAGTTCCATTCAGTCGGCAGAGATGCGTTAGAAGCTGTAGTAGACTACATCAGTTCAGAAATGAGGATAAACGGCAAGAGTTAGATGTTTGTTCTCTAAGGTGACAAAATTATGGAGTACCACTGCAAATGGACCGATCATCTTAAAAGAATATCTCCACCCAGCATTCGTAGACTGGTTAGAAGTTACAGGCCGATAGGATAGTGCGATCCAGGGCGACCGGTGGCTAGATGGATGCCAGAACAGGTCTTGGGACCTAATCCTTGATTGGTAAATGAGAAGAAGAAAATATTAATGACAAAAAATTGGAATAAACTGAAACTGAAACTAAATTGGAATAAGAAACCTTAATGGACTGAACCAAGTAGCTACAAACTACTGGTTTAACAGGCTTCCACAACGAATAACAGGAAGAAAAGAGAAAAGTACATTCTTACTTAGATCCTGAAAATTCTACAAGGTCAAATATTCTACTACATGAAAAAATGTTTACTGTAATATAAAAAAAACCAGAAAAATTTAAGTAATTTTGGAATCCTTTGATATTTCTTTTAATTTTTGTGGTAGGACTATTCAAATTACATTTCTTTGAGGATTCACATTTCAAATTAATTATTAAAATCATAAACCAGAATGGAAGTTAAACAGAGAATACAAATTATAACATAAGCCAATCATAATGTTTTGGTAAGTAAAATAAAAGTAAATAGAATAAAACAAATAATTTATAAATTACCTGTCAAAAATGGGCACCTCTCAACGTTTAGTTTTAAAAATCGTGCTTCCAGATGTTTCTTGGCAAGAATTTTCAAATGATGATCAACTATTTTACATCTTGGTGTGTCATTCTTGTAGAAATGAACAACCATATCTGGTGATTTTTTAGTCACTTCAAAAAACTCTTTCTCTTCACTCAGTTCATCATAATCTCCATGGCCCTTAAAGTAAATTAGAAACAATTCAGAATAATTAAACACATTGACAAAAAGCAGGTCTCTTATGTTTTCTATATGCCACAATCAAATCAACGTTCCCTGAAGGGTTGTACACATGGTCATTTCTCCCACTCCCTGCCTTATTGAATACTCTAAAGACAGTGACGTACCCACGCATATACATGTCCATCCCTGTTAACACCACTTACTACCAGGTCATTTAGTTGTTTTCTACCTATGTATCAATGCTCGTATTTCCAGCTCTAGGTTATGAGATTTATCCCATACAGTTCTGAGATCTGATACTGACTGCTAGGTTTGCAGTTTACCACTATCTACTTCTAATCCCCGCTCCCTTTGTCTTTTCCACAATTCTGTATGCGCTTGCTTACAGGCAACACGGATCGTGCATGCTGGAGGTGTACTGTCTATATTTATCGCCTTCATGCTGTCTTCAATTACAACCAAGGTTTCGTTAAATTCATCTTAGTGATGATTATCATGCTTTTGTTATTAACAGTATGTACTTGTACCTTTTGTTTTATGCTAGCTTAAATGTTCAGTGCGATTTTATTTTTTATACCATTTGTGTTACTGTACAACCGGCTTTATCACGTGTGTGCTACTATCACTCTTCTGCTAGTGAATATTAAAATTGGACTATTGTGAGTACTATTCATAAGATGTTCGTATGCATGTTTTAAACAGAAGTTACTCTAAGTTCCTTGTTTCACCCTTAACCTTCTGATATCCAGTCGACTCAATGTTTCTTAGCATAATGCTTGTCTTAGGTATAGACGTTTTAAGCCTACCTTGGTTTTCCGGATCAACGAATTTAATAAACGATTAGATATAATTAAACCACCTTACAAGGCTAGCGACATGCTAGTCTTAACAATCCCAGTCCCAGTACATATATCGTCCATCCAATGGTAAACTCGGGAATGTGCAAATTCTCAGTTTTACAGGAGAGCAAAACACAAATTTAATGCTTTCTTTTTTAACACACTTTGTGTATTTTCGTAACTTTACAAAAGCTGTATCTCCCTAACCGAACAAGATACATATTCGCGAGTTTACTACAACATGCGTTAGGTTGTATACATCAGCGTGCACTAAGAAACTCATATTTGCAAAATTTCCACATTCGCGAGTTTACCATTGGAGGGATGAAATTATTAAGTAAATCTACGAAATTCATACTATACTGTGAACAGTAGACTAACTGTGAAATGAGAGTAGAATTGACATAACGCAGGAATGTTGCTGGTCACATTGGTGCACTTGATGCAGAAATGGGAGAAATTACCGCATGTACAACCCTTTAGGAAATTCGGATTTGATAGTTGCATACAGAAAACAGAAGAGACCCCAAGAGTCTAGTTACAATCTTTTCATCTAATCTTTTAACTGGTAAATAGATCAGTTGGACGGAGAAAAACATGAATAATTAAGTATTATTGGAAATAAGGAACCAACAGGAAGCAAAAGAGAACTCATTCCAAGCTAAAATCTATCAGGCACATTATGAATACTTTTTGTGATAAGATGCTGGATATGAAAGGAAAGGGAATGCTGTGGAACCAGAACTTAGAAGGGTTAAACTCTTATGGCCTATTACTAGCAGGACCTACTAGCGCTAGGTGACATTTCCCACGGAGCTAGTTAATTAATCTAAAGACAAACATGCGTTGTACTGTGAGAAGTTGTACTTTGTGCAGCTTACTAGCAACTAGCAATGTTTCCAAATGTTCATGAGCTAGTTAATCATGTGACCTTTCCTCCCCTACTAGCACTGATAAAATTGAAGATGTTCAAAGTCACTAGCGTGCAAGTGAATACTAGTGCTTTATAATTAAACTAGCTGCTAGTTGTTCATTCCCATTATGCTATTGCTAGCTGCGATTCTACCAGCAGCTAGTACTAGCATTGTGGGAATATGCCTTTAGCGGTTCCATTTTTTAAATAAAATGTTATTTTGCTCAATTAATTTAACAAATTCTGTTTAAAAAATGAATGAATGCAATAAAAATTAAGTTTAAAATTATAAAAACATCAAATAAAAGCCAATTTGTTCACAAAAAACTTTGAATTTACTAAGACTTAGCAAAACAATGTTGTGAACCATAAATAATTGAGCTAGGAAAAGAAAATAACAAAATAGCAATAAATAAGGCATATTGTTCTAGGTGAACATAGTTGAATAAAGAATAAAATGACAGAAATAAAACAACATTCATAGCAAATTAGTGGATGGAACTCACGAAAGTGAACAAGTGCAAGCCAGCAAAAACATTAAAAAAACGAAGCTTACACATGTTTAAAAATGTATAATGGTAATGTAATAATGACAACAATCTAACAGCCCAAATTCTTTAGATCAAATATTAAAAAAAAAAATTAACTTACTTTAGCAATCCATTCTTGTCGCTGATGAGCTTGTTTTTTCAACTGTTTTAAACGATCTTCTCTCAACTTTTCAATGCCTTCACTATCCAATTCATCTAATCTTTGTAGTTCAGCATCTAACTGCTGTTCAACGGCTTCTGCTACTTTTAAAACCTGATTCTGCAGGACACCGTCCATAGCCACTATTAAAATCTGGAATTGAAAAAAAACTGTTAAGTAAAAAGTATTGTTATTGGAAAATTATTAAAGAAAACCAATAATTTTAAAGAATTATTGATACAAAAATTAGAAATCAATAGTCAAAACGCAAAAGTTCAAATCTCACAATTAAGTACAACTCTGAATATCCTAAAACATCTAATCGGCTAGAAAATTACATGAAAACAAAAAAATGTTGGTCTTTCGGAAAGTATTTGGTAACAACAGAATTGCTAAGGCAAGCTTAAAAGAATATACTTAATTCCAAAACTGAATGCAGTTACACAATTTATAAAACACTATTAAAGACTATAAAATGATCAACTTCTCTTAATACAAAACTACAAAAAAGACACGAATTGTCAAACTCTTTCCACTGCTGTTACACACCCACACAAAATATAATGGCAAGCTTTTTTAGTTATATTTAATAATAAAACACTAAAAAACGGACCTTGATTCAAATGTTTATCATTGTTTAGTACAATCAACTATTAACTTATAATAAACAAAACTACAAAAAAGACACGAATTGTCAAACTCTTTCCACTGCTGTTACACACCCACACAAAATATAATGGCAAGCTTTTTTAGTTATATTTAATAATAAAACACTAAAAAACGGACCTTGATTCAAATGTTTATCATTGTTTAGTACAATCAACTATTAACTTATAATAAACAACTCACAAACGACTTGGTAATAGTTTCAAACTAATCATATGGCTCACATAACCTCTCATCACCACATTGTGTAAATAAAAGAAAGAAATTTGTCCAACTATACTAATACTTAAAAATAAAAAAGACAATGAGTAAAACTATTGAATGTAGTTATATAGATTTTTAAAATGTACTTAAAAAATAATAATACCTGTAAGTCTTCTAACTCGATTAAAAAACGCAAACAACAATTTCACAACCAAACGCCCCAACCCCCAAGCCAGAATCTTTATGAACGCGAACAAAGAGGTTGGTGAATACTTGTAAAACATCAATATAAATTACATATGAGGAAAGTAATTAGTTATTATAGAAAAAACTCTACAACAAGAATGGTGGAAAGATTTTAAAAATATAAAAATAATCTTTTTAAAATACCAATACAGAATTCACGATTTTTTGCACAAACCACGTGACAACTTAGGCCATAAATTAGATAGCAATAAGGTCTTCTGAGTGGTTATTTGAGGTTATGGTTATGTCATTTCCATACCGATAAAATAAACATTGCATTAGCAGATGACTTGTGATAGCTGTTATCAGTAGACCTGTAGATTAGTGTTAATTCTTAATTAATGACATAGTTAAAAATTTAATTTCATGGGAGGCATTAGTAAAATGGCAGCAGCAGCAAAAAGTAAGTTTAAACTGTGTAATATTAAAATTAGTGTATGTCGTTGTAATGGGTAAGGTATTACGAAAATGATCTTCATGGATTTTGGACTTTTAAGTTGTCACAAAACTGTGTAGTATTTTATTAGTTCTTTTTAAGGAATAATAAATGTAATTGTGTATTATATTCTTCTTTGACAAGTCAGAAGAGTGGTAAGGAATGGAAAATTTTCTGATATTGTATTTTATTAGATTAATGTAGAGGAGTAAAATATTGATGTACTACCTATACTCTATTCATTGTAAGAAAGATATGTCGAGTAAACACACTGCATCTGTGGTAGTGCGTGTAAATACGACACACTAATGACTGAGCCAGCTCATCCCCAATTAACGGAAGGTTGTAAATCAGATGTGCGGAATTGTGCCAACGACTCGTTTGTTTTCTTCTGTAATAACAACATGACCAAATGGAGTGCAAATGCATGTGTGATTTTATTTTACTTAATCTTATATCTTTTATTTTTGTGGAATTGTAATGGCTGATTTATCAGAATCTTCTGTTACCAAGCACTGAAAAGGAAATTATCTAAGAAGTGGTGAAGGCAATCATGTTAAATGAGTTTTATAAGTTATTAGAAAAAAATGTGACACTTGTCGTAGCGAAAATGATAAAACTTACTTCTGAACTAAGTGGGGGTATCAGTAAGACGTATAAATAAAATGAGAACTGAGAAGAAAAGAACTGGAAAAGTACAAATGCCTATTAAAACATCTGATTTGTAATTCTGTGTATGTTTAAAAGTGTGTCCATATGTTACATTGTGATGTTTTCATTAAAAGTTTCGCGTATTTTTTTGAGTCGCACAGTGTAGCAGCTGATTCGATAACCACTGTTTGTTTACTGAACATATCATTCTTATGATGAACCGAGTGTACTTAACTCATTTACATTCCTTAAAGCAAATCTCACTACTTGCCAAAAAAAATAAAGGAAGATAGTTTTGTTTTGTAAATACTACTTATATCCCAATGACTAAAGACTGCAGATGAGATCTAGCCAATAACAGCCAAGGTTGGGTGTGAAGTTTCCCCTTCGCTAAGTCACACTCTGTTCCACCGAACTCCAGCTGACTTTTTGTTAGGCTGTCACCCACAGCGTGACAATGCAGGATGCAATTAACGAAAGTAAATTGGCTGTGCTGTGATCTAGGTCATTACGCTCCGCCTTCATGTGCAGTCTCTAGTTCGTTAAGGTATAAGTCTTAATGGTGATGTTAATAGACAGTTACGTCAGTGGCAGAAGCTCAGTAGAAATTAAAACTTGTCAAATTTAACTTCGCATAACATTATGACTGCACAGTAGTGAGAGTTAAGCATGTAAACAACTAGGGCTGCTCAAGTTTGTTATATTGCATGCAGCAACCTCTGTTCTGTTAACAAATGTTAAACAGTTCACCTTTTCTGTTAATACTAGTATAGGTATCAGACAAACTAATGTCCCATAGCCGAGCGAGTGAGAGGGAGATATGTGGCATAACTACGCATGCGCTCAAAGGTCTTTACTGTAATAATCCAAATCTGAAAACATACTACAGTTGTTATCTTACTTGTTAATATTAGTTAGTTTAATAGTAGTTAGTTAGTTAGTTTAATAGCTTGTTAAGTTTAATTAGTTAATATTAGTTTACTGCATGCTTAAACGCTTGCTTACAACAATGAGTAAAGTTAAAGACAATGTTATTGAAACGGAGCGTATGGGTTGTGCGAGTGAGAGCGTTATGCATCCTCTCACTCCCACGGCTTGGAGACATTAGTTCATCTGAATACGGTAACTTACTTTTTAATTCTACTTTTACTAAGGCGTTATGTGTTAAAATGTCTCACCTGAGATCTGCGTGCTGAATAGTTCAAGGTATTTCTTTAAAGAACCTATTATTGTTTAGGTCATCAACCAAAAGACTGGTTTGAACCTCTAGAGGCTTTATTAAGTAAAATGAGGAGTGAGGTGGTTTACCCAAACCTTCCTCACTGAATGGAAAAGTATGCTTATCAGCATGCCAGGCCCTCTAAAAAGCATCTACTTTTCATGCTGCTAATGACACCTCCCTTTATCACCATAGAGTCTGGCTATGTAATGAAGTTCATTACTCTCAGACGGAGATAATGTGTCTTTTACACCTCTACTTCTTTTGTTCTTAAATGCTTCAGTTGTATAATTGGCTGACCATGTAATAAAAAACAGAAATATTTTTTGTAGCCCATAACAGGGAGGTGGAGTGTTCAATTGTTTGCACTTTATGCACAATTCAGGGCTACATAAAATTGTTCCATTTTTATCACATGGTCAGCCAATTTTATGACTAAAGTATTTAAGAACATATAGGTAGAAGTGTAAAAGACAATAGTCAGAGTTATCTCTTATGAGAGTAATGAATTTTATTTTACAGCCAGACCCTATGGGGAATGAAATGAGGGTGTCATTTGTAGGGTGGAAAGTAGATGCTTTTCAGTGGGCTTGGCATGCTGATAAGCATACTTTTCTGCTCCGTAAGGAAGGCAATGGTAAACCACTTCACTACTCGTTTTAGTAACTTAGTAAAGCTTCTAGAGGCTTAAACTTAGACTTAGTAAAGCCTCTAGAGGCTTAAACTTAGACTTAGTAAAGCCTCTAGAGGTTCAATCTAGCCTTTCGGCTGATGTCCAAAACAACATTAAAGAACCTAAGTGCATGGTAATGAGTATTTGTAACAATATATAGGAGCTATTTACATATTTGATAAAAAATAATATCTAATCTAGAAATAATTAATTTTTATTTTTTCAGATTTCCGTATTGCATTGATTCAGATGCTGGTTACTGAAGATAAAAGTGAGAATGTTAAAAGAGCTGTAAGATTAATATCCGAAGCCAAGAAACAAGGGTCTTCTCTTGTTTCACTTCCAGAATGTTTCAATTCACCATATGGAACACGTCAGTGATTTTTTTTCTTATATTTCTGTTAATAGTCTTTAAGTAGTCTTGGCTACATAATTTTTAACCTTCCTACAATGGCTTGATTATTTAGAATTTTAGCTGCATATACCCAGAATGTGGGTAGAATAATTATTTTTATTCAGCTAATTTCCTCTAAAAAATTTGAAAAAATTCATGGTAAATCTGAATGTCTTACAGAATGATACAAAAAAACCATGATATGTTTATTTTAATGTCGAAAGTGAGAATCAAAACACGGAGTTATTAATATTTTATAAAAATCTAGTCACTTTGAAATATAATTGTATTTATCTTGTTAGGATTTTTTTTGAAAATGTGTTATTAGCTCTCTTGTAGAGCTCGTTCATTATGAACATTTTGGTTTATGATCTCTCTCATTTTCATGGTAGTACTATTAATTTGAAAAGTTCAAAAATTTTGCAAATTTTTCTTGTTTTCCAAGCATTAGTTTCAAATGACACGGCATTTTTACTATTTATTTGTGAGCTAAAAACTTGCAAATAATTTCTGTACCATAAAGTAACTGTAAAGATGGTATGTACTAAAAATTGAAAACAACGAATAATATTTCACACCAAGTCAAGAAATGTACTTCAACGTTTCTCATTGCATTTAGACGTGAAATTTCTTGTGTATTACTTTAGTACTACATCAATAACCAAAGATTTGTCTCCCCAGAAGAAAGTTTACAGTAAAGGCACGTGTTCCGTTAGTAGTTAGGACTTCTAAAATATCAGTGAATTCCAGTTACAATTGTGTATGTATGGTTACTGATGTACTTTGATGGTTGGGGTTCGATTAACCATTCTCTCTCAGTAATGGTCTGCCTGATCTGTGTAAGACTACACCTTACACCTCATTTGCACGTCATGCACATCATCCTTATCTCATTGGGTCATAAGGGTTTCTTATTGTTCTTAATTGAACAGATTGCAACGTACACACATAGGGATAAAAAAAAAGTAAAAAAAAAATCGTAATTAGAACCCACCTAATTTATGTAATGGCTCAAGGCTTCAAATTAAAAATACGCGCAATAACTTAATTGCGGCAACAATCATTACTGATCCAACAGCAGGGCAGCTGGTGCACATTCCACAGATACCAATGATACTCACAGATCTTCTATTTTCGTTTAAACGTCTTCAGTTTCCAGTGAACATACCCGTCGCTTTTACTATTAATAAATCAGAGGAATAAACATTTAAAATGGTGGGCATCGATTTGAAACAAGAGTGCTTCACACTTGGACGACTTTATGTCGGAATTTTAAAACTAAAAGTGCAGAAAACCATTTTATTTTGCTACCACAGGGCAACAAAACCACAAATATTGTGTACACAGAAGTTTTAAAATAGTTTAATAAGGTCTACATTAGGTGCTGTGAAGCAAATTCAAATCAAGTGGGGGGTTGCCTGTGATTAATAAGTCAAATTTATTAATATAGTTTTATATATTATTTCATAGATACCCCGATGCTTTACGGCACATAAGGGGAAGATGAAGAAGAAGAAGATATTATTTCATCAGAGGTTTTTTATTTGTCAAATTTTGAAATTGTGTATTCAGAGCAGTGTACAAACATCAATTCTGCTTGTTCCCATGGCTAAAAATTAAATTGAACGGACCCTGGTTTGCTGTTTTGTAGAATTTTATTGCAAATGCAATAAAGCAGCTGAAGGCACTGTCACAAAATGGGTTCCAGGAATGTTTTTAAACAGTTATACAAACATTGGAATAAGTGGGTGTTAAGTCTTGGAAGCCGTTGGACTTGAAAATTGATATAATTAATTAACAATCCATTTAATGCAGTGAATTTTCAGGAGAACTAGGGTGTTTGTTTACGATCTCCACCCAAGACCGAGAGAATTATAGCGGTTAAAATGTTAGAAATGTACGAATAGGCCAGAAAAATAACTAATTGAAGGAAAACGATTGAAACAAAGGAACGAATAGGAATCAATGTACGCAATAACTTAAAGTATCGTAATTTGAGATGGCTACTTACCTTAGCACAAAAAGGTGACATCAACAGTTGAAACAAGTCTTGTAGGTTTAACACATTAACGAAGGCGACGCCTGTTAAATGCTTAAACTCGTTAGTAAACAGAACACTTATGAAACAGTACAGTATAACTGAATTAATTGCTGTACATATCGGCACGGCACGTAACATTAAGCAATCTCCAATAAAGCCTATTGGAGTGCGAGAACGAGAGAGAAACCATCCAAACACTTATATGTCACAACACACACTGGGAGAAGCAAAGGAACAAAAGGATGCGGAAGCCAAGATGTGGGAAACGGAGTAGTAGGGGGAAGGATGCAAACATGACATATCAATGCATGACACCACAATTAGACAGCAAAATAGAAATAACAAAATGAATTTAATAGAGATAAGGTGCGTATATTTGAAATACCGCAAATAATCAAACTAAATACAATAACCCCGGTAGACATGACAACAGTGGGTAAATGCAAGAAAAGATTACACTGAAGGAAATTGAGAGAAAAATGATGTATCTCTTCTAAATAAAATTTTATAGACTTTTCTGGAATGTTTTGAACATACATTGTATTGTAGTTTGAAATTAATTGTATTTATTTTTTCATTTATTTTGATGTTTTAGATCATTTTCCGAAATATGCGGAGCCTGTTCCTGATGGTGAAACTTGTAAAATGTTATCTGAAGCAGCTAGAACTAATAAAATATATTTAGTGGGTGGTTCAATACCAGAAGTATGTGATGATAAATACTATAATACTTGTACAATTTGGGGACCTGATGGAGAATGTATAGACTATCATAGAAAGGTATGTTGCTTGCTTGCTAAATTTAAAAAAATTCACTGTTCAAAGTTTTAGAACTTCTGAGTAACTTAGGCTGTATCTTTTTCTTTAGGTTTCTATCTGTTTCGGATGTTGACCACCATATTGACAATCTAAACTTTATCCACTGCTGCTCGAAACAGCTGTGTTATCGTTTTCGAGTATCATATTCTCAGACTTTCAACCAGGAAATATGTCTTCTCCCCACGCTATGTTATACAGCTATTCTTCCTTGCGATATAGATTGCAGCAATCCATATATTTTGTTGTTGCGCTTTGTAAGTCCCAAATACTCGAGCTTCCTAATCTTTATCGTGTTCATGACTTCTCTTGATTTCTGCATGAATTTCAGTATCTCCTCATTTAGAGACACAATCCATTCAGGAGACTCTCAGCATCCTTCTTTATAACCACTTCTCAAATGCTTCAAGTCTTTTACTTATTTTTTTTATTTTGTTATCCCTAATTTGTGTATGTTGCAATCTGTTCAATTCAGAACAATAAGCAACTCCATGACCCAATGAGATGACGATGATGTGTATGACGTGTAAATGAGGTGTAGTCTTGTACAGACTCAGGTCGACCATTCCTGAGAGTATGGTTAATTGAACCCCAACCATCAAAGTACACCAGTAACCACTGTCTAGCATTCAAATCCGTATAAAAGTAACTACCTTTACTAGGATTTGAACCAGGAACCTTCGTTTCCGAAAATCAGCTGTTAAACAGCTGATTTTGGCGACAACTTTACCTCTAGACCAACCCGGTGGGTTTTTTACTTATTAAATCATTAAGCGTCTAGACCATAAAAGCTCCTCACCATAAAACAGAACTGAGAAAACATAGCATCGCAATAGTCGTATTTTTTGTTTTAATGCTGAGATTATGTGTTTTTAATATTTTACTCATTTGATTAAATGCCCAACAAGCTTTTTTAATGAGTATTCTAATCTCTTGAGAATTATCACATTAGGCTGTGTTGCATTATATAATTTTCAAATAATAATAATTTTACGATTTATGTTAAGTGAGTCATCTTTTTATTTTGTTTGTCACTTGAGAAGGTTATTTTTTTAATTATACATTTATTCAATTCTGTTCTAACTGTTGTTTCAAAAAAGACACAACGGTAACATTAAAATGGTAGAAGTAATGCGTAGGTAAATTTCAAGTCTCCTTACATGTCATTTGGCAAAACTGTATTCAAGGATACAGCTTGTATAACGATTGAAATGTCATTATTGTGAACCAGTGCTATTCCAGTATCCATTTGTCAGTATTATGTCAATGATGTTGTTTTCCAAAGACAAATGTGTGTTTATTCTTGAATAGTCAGAAGACGAATTTATAGTTTTCATAATTAATTGAATAATTTTTATTCAAATAAAGTTCCTAGCATCTACGTGCTACATGAATGTATCGATACATAATAAGAACCCTAAACATACAAAGTTATTCAAATAAATGCATTGTACTCTTATTATGAACACATCGTAAATCTATTGTCTGATGGCGATGTTCAGTCTTCTATCTCCCTCTCACCAATGTGACTTTTTCCATCCTCCATTGTGTTTCTCTTCTTTGACACCCAAAACCAACCTAAATACTTCTCTCTCTACTTGAGAAAGTGCCATTTGCACAGGGCTACTAAAATATTACATTCAATTTTTCATTAATTTAATATTTTTGTATTACATTTATGTCAGTTAAAAACGAGTTGTCCTTTTTGAAACATCCTTGGCCGTTTGTATTGTATACAATGTATTGTGTTATGCACAATACTGGTGTATGGTGTAATACAACACCATCCTACAATAAGACTATTTGTTTCTTTATTGTACATTTTTGAAAATTATGGGACAGATATCCCATAAAATATCACATCTGAGTTCTGCATAGAAAGTTATGTAAACTTTTCAAAAATCAAAGAGATCATTCCATTTTTTTTAGAAATAAATTTTACATACTTTTTTCTTATAATTAAAACAATATTCAGTTATTCTCAGATTGATGTTTTCTCTTTTACTAGTAAATCATACGGATGTAAACAAAATTCTGGTTTCCAATATTAATTGTTTGTGTACATATAGCTTTCAATGTATATATTTAAAAAGAAATTATAATTATTTAAGTTACTAGTTAGTATCATAGCAAGACAATCCATGTTAAAGTAATGTTTTTCTATGTATATTAAAAACTTTTTAATGTTTGCCTTTTTACTGCTTCTTCAGGTAATAACATATTGCTTCTAGAAAATATTTATGAAGATTGATTCTTCCTTTGTCAAAGGTTTGAATCAAACTGATTATAAATCATCACTGATTACTGATTCATAATCAGTTTGATTCAAACTTTTGACAAAGGAAGATACAATCTTCATAAACATTTTCTAGAAACTGTATGTTATTACCTGAAGATGCAGTGTGCACCACAAAAGTACTCGTACAAAGGAAGTAAAAGAAGCAGAAAAAAGGTAAATATTAAAAGTTGTTTTATGTAAACATAAAAGAACATTACATTAATATAAAGAACATGTGATACAGTATTTTATAAAAGATTTATGTCAAATACTACAGACCTAAGAAAAGAGGATGTTTGGCAAAAAACTAAAATAAAATGTAAAGCTCTTGTTCTTGACTGCACTAAAATGATGAAAGGCCGGATGTGCAATTTGACAGACAGGTTAATGGAACACAAAGTCAGCAGTGGCGGTTTTGTCTGGGAAAGCAAAGTAGGTTGTCCACAAACATGAGGAAGGATTTAACTGGACAGGAAGGGCACAGAACCAGGAATTGTGGAGGCAAATAGTGGAGACATACATCCAAAACTGGATGTTAACAGGTTGATGAAGAAGAACTTATTTAAAGACACAGAATTATTTAGTACTTCATATTTGTTGTAATTAAATTTAATTATTTCATTTCAGATTCATTTGTTTGATATAGATGTCCCTGGAGGGCAGAAATTTACGGAATCAGACACATTAAGTCCAGGAGAAAAGTTTACCGTATTTGATAATGGTTACTGTAAAATAGGTGTTGGGATTTGTTACGATCTAAGATTTTCAGAACTATTTAGAATTTACAGAAAAAACGGTACTATTTTAATATTTATTTTTCTTTTTAAAATTTGTTCTGCAAGAGATCGTGTATAATTGTCGGTGAAAGAGATTGTTTCGTTGTTATTGTAGTGGGTGGTTTACTGTACTAGGTTATTTTACAAGTTGAGGCCGACTGATGCCTGAAGGCGACAAATCGAATTAGTTCCCTATTGGGGGTTGCCTTCCTAAGTTTCGTCCCTCTTTGATGTTGGTCATTTTCCACCTGTCTCCTCACACAAGGGATGAGGAGCTGAATGGACTCACAGTTTTTAACTAGGTTGTTTTGGTATTGAATGGCCTCAGAAGTTGATACTGTTCTATTTGTACGCCGGTCCGTAGTTCATATTTTGCCCGCTGTTGGCGCTGTGATGGGGTTGCTGCTGCTGATAGATAGCGCAGCGGTCATACCTCTCACAGCCCATGTACCAAGTGGCAACATATAGTATCTGCGCACTGGCGATGCAATAGTCGAGAAGGTGACAGTATCGAGTTCTCTGTGAGCGAGGATCGATACGGGGATTTGACATCTCAACATTGAGTTAGTTCTTTCCGTCATCTGTACCTCCATTCCCTACCCCTTGCTTCACCGCCGACTGCTCCCCTTCGGAGGCAGCGGTAAAAGGTGCTCGCTGCGTTGGCGACTCGCTCCTATTAGATTAGACAGCGGTACAGACGACCCCGCTTCACTTCACCGGTGACTGCTCCTTTTCGGAGGCAGCGGTGAAAGGTGTTCGCTGCGTCGGCGGCTGCTCCTAATCTTTTAGGCAGCGGTAAAGACGACCTCCCCTTCGATGTTTCATTTTTGAACTACGCCGCTGGATGCCCGGCTGGTCCTATGAGTTCTACGACTGCGCTACTGAAAGCCGGTGGCGACAAAGTGATGAGCATCACAATGTCTTTAGGAAATAACAGATTACTAATGTTAAGTTGCAACAGGCCAGGATGCCTAATCCACATCATGACGTTATTGTGATGTTTTTTGTTTTATAAAATTCACATTTGTTTCAAGTTTGAGAAGGTTCAAAGATTCTCCCAAATTTTACCTAAGATGTTTGATTATTTCTCTAAAAAAAGAAGAAAAAATTGGAGGATGGTAGTCGTGAGATGAAGTCTTGTCTAACAAACTTAAAAAAAAAACAGCATAAAGGCTTTTTGGGGCTCCGAGAGGGTTTATTAAATAAAATGAGGATACCAGGGAGAGGGTTACAATGTCTTTTTTTACTATAATATGAGCCATTTCTATAGAAAATACTGTTACATATATGTACATCCCCACTCCCAACTAGCTGTGTAGTGGTTAGCACAACTGGTGTCTGTGCTAGGGCTCCCGGGTTTGATTCCCAGTCAGGTCTAGTGTATGAACACAGACTTCAAGGTTAAATAAAGACTTTCCTGCCTACATTGTTTATGTTGCACTACAACTATATCCAGTATAGTGTTGTGAATGTAAATAGGTGTATGCATAACACAGCAACCAGGCTTGATGAAAGTTAAAGAGAGTTCAAAAATGGCTTTGGTCTTGAAGCTCACATTTGTAGGTCTATGATTTTAGTACCAATTTTACCTTAATCTCTTATGTTCTTAAGTTCTTCAGAAATTTATTTTATGGATTAATTTATAGACGCATTTATGTAGAAAATTAACTGTCATTTTGTCTAATGATTATGTTTTGTAGGTATAGACATGCTTTTGTTACCGGGAGCTTTTAATATGACTACTGGGCCGTTACACTGGGAATTATTGATGAGAGCTCGAGCTGTTGATGAACAAATATTTGTTGCTGCATGTGCTCCTGCACAAAGCCCTAATTCAGATTACAAATCTTATGGACATAGTTTGGTAGTCAATCCTTGGGGAAAAGTTCTTTCACAAGCAGAATTTAACGAGGAAATTGTGTATGCTGATATTGGTAAGTATATTAGTATATTATCTGATTATCTGTAATTAATATTTTTTTTAAATTATTTAAGACAGTCACGTTATCCCTTTAATTTGTTAGTTACGCTGGTGAATAAGATGTCCTTTGGTGTGGGTGAAATGGATGAAAGTAGTGGGTGAAAAAACTTATAAAATGTTAAAATTTGTGTGTGGTGATAATGTTGTGACTCGGAAGACTGTTTATGAATAGTATGAGTGATTTAAAAGCAGAAATGAGTCGGTTTAATACAAGCAATGGTCGGGATATCCTTCGACCTAAAACACAAATAATAACGTGCAAAAAGTGGCAAAACTGGTTCATTCAAACAGGTGATTAACTTTTCAAGGGCTGACCGAAAAACAGTATATCTTGTATTGGTTCATGCACAGCATTTTACCCATTAATTTGCAAATGAAATGAGTGAGTGCAAAATTTGTTCCCAGACTTTTGACTGGCAAACAGAAGGAAAATTGTGTGTCAGCTTACATGAGTTGAAGGATCGTCTTGAAGCAGGTGTGAACTTCGTGGCCAGTATTGTAACTGGATATGTAAGTTGGGTCTATGTATATAATCCGAAGACGAAAATGGAGAGTTTTCAATAAAACAAATTGCTTCTCCGCATCCTAAGAAGGCATGTCAGTCAAAGTCGAACATGAAGGTCGTTCTTATTGTTTTTTTGTTTTGATAGTGAGGGAATAGAGCTATCAGAGTTCGTTCCATGGAGAATAACTGTGAACTCAAATAGAATTTTTGTAAAATGATGTATGGAAAAAGAGGCCAGAAAAGTGGTCCAATGTCTTCCTCCATTACGACAATGCCCTTTGCCACACCTCGCTTCTGATTCGCGAGTTTTTGGTCGAAAATATTCCTGTCTGTCCACATTCCCCTTATTCTCCATATTTAGCTCCATGCGACTTCTGGCTCTTCCCAAAAATAAAAACCAAGCTAAACTGAAAATGTTTTGACACTGTTCTCGCTATTGAGAGGGGCATGACTGAGCAGCAGAAGTCTTTTCCGAAAGAAACCTTCTAGAAATGCGTCTAATCATGGAATTAACATTACTAACCAAGGAGATTAATTCAAATTTTTTATCAGCTTGTAAATTTGTTCGTAATAAAATTATTCACCGTATTTTTTGATCACATCTCATACGTTGAGACTTGTGAAAAGCTAATTAGATTCACTGAACACTAGGTCGCTTATGAAATACAATGTTGTGGAAATGATTTGTACAATGTCCTGGATCATGTCATGATTATACCAAGCTTCATCTGGCAGAATGTGTATTAACAATCTTTTGTAATCTCTAAAATATTTCTAAAAACAATTATTATCAGTAGTGACAAATTATTGGGATTCTGAAAATTTGTTCTTCTTCCAAACATGGTTTGGCCTAAGCTTGTTCTGAACTCACATACTATTTTTATCTATCTCTTTATAGGTCGGCCAACATCTCTCTTCCCTTTCTTAGCATACCATCAGACGAAGTAGTATCCTTTGGGTTGACATCCATTCCATGTATTATCTCCAACTTTCTTGATATTTATTTATGATTATATCTGAATATCTTATGTACATAATTTCATTCTATTTATTTCAGATCTAAAAGCCTGTGAAGATATTCGTCAGTCAATACCAACATTTAAGCAACGAAGAACTGACTTATATGACACAATATCTAAAAGCCAATTGTAGTACGGTTTTTAATTTTTTTTTTATTCTGGGGGCTTGCTTTAAACAATATTATATTACTTTAAAATGTGCCAGATTGTTGATTATTTTATTAAAAATTGATATTAATAAACCCAAACTTTTATAAAATGTTATTAATTGTTGTCTTATGTAAGAATCATGTACCTATTCTTATTGATATTTGTAATTGTAGACTGTTTTAATAAAATTGATATTAGTAAACCCAAATTTTTATAAAATGTTATTAATTTGATGTCTTATGTAAGAATTATGTACCTATTCTTATTTATATTTGTAATTGTAGACTGTTTTAATAAAATTGATATTAATAAACCCAAATTTTTAAAAAATGTTATTAATTTGTTGTCTTATGTAAGAATTTTATTATAACTACGAGGGGGTACCCAAAAGTAACCGAAATAGCATTGCCGTGGGCGGTGCTTGCGTAGTACTCATTTTTGCTGCATAAACGTATATAGTGCAACTCTTTGCGAGTTCAGTGCAGTGATTGCAACTCATTCGAGTTCAGAATTCATCTGCGGTGGTTGTTTTTGCTAGCGCTTTGTTGTTCTTGTTTCGTTTTTTATGATAGCAAGGTTATGTGAAAAACATGCAGCTGTAAAATTGTTTCCTACTCTGTAAAAATGCTGCTAAAACTGTTTTAATGTTGAAAACAGCTTACAAAGATGATGCTATGCGAAAAATTCAAGTGTGCAAATGGTTTGCTTGGTTTAAAAATGGTGACATGTGGATTGATGAAAAGCCTCGTTCTGGACGTCCATCATCAACTGCCCAAACGGAAATGTTGAAAAACTTTGAGAGCTTGTGCTCTCAGATCAACAACTGACAATTTGGAAGTTTTAAAAAGATTGCGCAGTAGTGATCATCAAAAAAGACCGGATTTGTGGCAGACATGAGACTGGTTCTCACAACAATGCACCTGCACACTCAGCCATTTCGGTTAAACAGTTTTTAGCTAAAAATGGCATGGCCCCGCTGCCCCACGCACCTTACTCGCCTGCCTGGCTTCGTGCACCTTTTCGTATTTCCACGCATGAAAAGATACTTGAAAGGACACCGATTTGACAACATTGAAGAGGTCAAGAAAGAAACGAGGGAGGAGCTGTCAGCCATTTCTAAAGATGATCACAAAAAATGTTTCGAACAGTGGAAGCATCAGTGAGACAAATGTAATAGTTGTAATGGAGATTATTTTGAAGGGGATAAGGTTATTTTATAAAAAAATTGAAAATAAAAAGCTTTTAAAAAATAATTCTGGTTTCTTTTGGGTACCTCCTCGTATTCTTATTATATTTGTAATTGTAGACTGTTTTAATTTAAATTGATATTAATAAACTCAAATTTTTATAAAATGTTATTAATTTGTTGTCGTATGTAAGAATAATGTATCTATTCTTATTTATATTTGTAATTGTAGACTGTTTTAATAAAAATTGATATTAATAAACCCAAATGTTTGTAAAGTGTTTTTAATTTGTTTTCTTGTGTAAGAATCTTGTACCTATTATTATTCATATTTGTAAATACACTAAAGACTAATTTACTAATGAAAAATTAAAATGTGATTCAGCCTTTTGTTATACAATTTTGACTCAAATCATTTATTTTTTAGACCAATTAGATTTTTTGTATTTATTAAAAAGTAATTCAAAAAATTTATGTTAAGTGTATATCTTTGGCAATTACCTAATCTATTCATTACTTTCCATTGGTTTTTTGTTTGAATTCGAATAGGGAGATCTAACGCGGTGTGTTTCCAGGTGCTCCTAGGGGTTCATTGACTGCTTATATACGAGGTGTGGCTATTAAATAATGAGACTGTCGTAAAAAAATTTATTTTTATTTTATACATAATCACTTATTGTCATCTTTAATATATACTCCTTCTCTATCCTTACAACACTCCATGCAAATTTTCCATTGTTGGAAACAGTGCTGGAAGTCATCTTCTGTCAGCTCCTTCATAACACGTGCCGCTTTCTCTTTTACAGCTTCCACAGACTCAAATCTTGTCCTTTTTAATGCAGATTTCACCTTAGGGAACAGGTAGAAGTCCATGGTGCAAGATCTGGTGAATAAGGTGGATGTTCTAACACTGAGATGCCCCTTTTGACTAACACGCAATGAGCTGGCGCATTGTAATGGTGGAGAACCCATGATTTGTCCTTCCACATTTCTGGGTGTTTTTTCCTTACTCTTTGACGTAGTTTAGAAAGTACCTCAAGGTAGTAATATTGATTAATTGTTTGACCTTCACGAATCCAGTGAAGGTACACAATCCCATGGATATAAAAAAAAAAACAATCATTATTGCTTTAAATTTTGACTTGCTCATTCAAGCTTTTTTGGCTCTCGGTGAAGTTCGGCTCTTCCAGTGCATGGGTTGGCGCTTCATTTCCGGATCATAAGTAAAAAAACCATGTTTTATCACATTTTATTATCTTCTACCTGTTCCCTAAGGTGAAATCTGCATTAACAGGGACAAGATATGGGTCTATGGAAGCTGTAAAAAAAAGCGGCACATATTCTAAAGCAGCTGGCAGAAGATGACTTCCAGCACTGTTTCCAACAATGGAAAATTCGCATGGAGCGTTGTAGGGGTAGAGAAAGAGTGTATACTGAAGGTGACAATAAGTGATTATGTATAAAATTAAAATAAAATTTTTTACAACGTTAGTCTCATTATTTAATATCCACACCTTGTACACTGCCCTATTGCAGGACATACAAGACTATATTAATGCAGATGCCTGTCTTGGTCAGCACTCTCCTTTCGATATTTCATATCTAGAGTATTGTGTATTATTTAATTTTTTAAAAACATTGAATGCATTATTTATGAAAACTATCATTTTGTATCATTGTAGCCTTCCTACTTAAGTTTTACAGTTTGTGCCTTTTATTGGCAATGTTTAGGTTTTTAAAAATCTGGTCGGAAAATTCGAAGGTCAGTTAAGTGAGAGGCGAAAAACCCCGAGAGTTTACTGTATAAAAAAATATTTTTTTTAGTTTTTGGTTAATTATACACTTTTATTTTGTTAGTGGAGCTAATTTTTGGTATCAGAATCAAGAATTGATTATTTTCTTTCTTGGTATTTGAATTGGTATCGAGAATCCAAAAATATTGGTATGGATACTTCATTAATAATTTTCTATGAAAAAGAATTTTATTTGAATGTAATTTTTCTGAAATCAGCTTCAAAAATTGTGTAATTTATGAGTTTACTATAAATAAGAAGTAAAATGACAACAGGAACTTAACAAATGACAAGTTTTTAAGTCAAGATAAAATTTTTGAATGATTTTTGTTGTATAATAAAACTTATCTGTATCAGCATGTGTGAAGTACTCTTTAAGAAATTTTGATAGCTAATTTGAAGTATACTTGTATTTATAAATTATTGTGATTTTTCTGGTTTAATAGATTCATGACTTCACAAAAACTTATAATCAGAATTTTTGTCTGGATATTTCTAATATTTTCAACATAAGATGTAGTGACCTAATTCTAGTAACATTTTTTTCATGAAACTTGTTCACAAAAGGAAGTACAAATTGATGTCATTTCTCATTTCAAGAAGCGTCACAATTAAAATGATAAAATTTGACAAAAAAACCTGGTGTGAAACACTTACACTTTTCCTTGCTAATGTAAATATTGAATAATGTAACCTATGTTTAATCATAGGTGAACAATGTAAAATGCAATTTTTTTTGCGTCTAGGAAACTCCAGGAGGAGTCATGTACGTCTAGGACATGTCAGTTTTATAACACCAATACTTATAAGAATCACACAATGTATCGCTACTATCAAGAAAGAAATTCTTGTATGCTATAACATGTTTCAACGATCAAGTAATTTTTCAGATTTTTTTTAAAGAAATGCAAAATTATCACAATATTTTAAAAATTGTGGTAATTTATTCATGAATTTTCTCCCTGCATAAGTAGGTTTTTGTTCAAACAATTTTGTGAATAATTAGCAATATAATAATCATTTCTGTTTCTCGTGTTATGATTGTGAACATTGAAATTTTACATAAAATTATTTTGCCTAACATACATGATCACCTCAAAAATGTAAAGAGAGGGAACTATAAGCAATTTAAGGTCCTTAAATAGTGGCCTGCATGAGGTTAGTTGGTTAGCTCCCACCATACACCTAATTACTATTTCTGTTTCTCGTGTTATGATTGTGAACATTGAAATTTTGCATAAAATTATTTTGTCTAACATACATAATCACCTCAAAAGTTTCAAGAGAGGGAACTGTAAGCAATTTAAGCTCCTTAAATAGTGGCCTGCATGAGGTTAGCTGGTTAGCTCCCACCATGCACCTAATAGCTTTCTTTTGAATTTTAAAAACCCTATTCATATTACCCATGCTAGAAACCCTATACTAAGATACCATTACGGATATGAGACAGAATGAGGCCATGAAATGAAAATCAGCCTCTGTAGGACTTGAAAATACTTAAAATCATTAATAGATACTAAACTAAGCATGGTAGAAAAAATGTAGGTTTTTTAATTTTCTACAACGTTGATTATATTATACGATTTTGTCGTAAAATGAAGAATTAAGATCACAATCTTGAAAAAAACCATTTTTACCACAAAAGCACAGGTTTCTTCCTAATAATTTCAGCAGACATGGCACTTATCCTACTTTTTAGATTATAAAAATTGTAGTAAATGAGGCAATTTAAAAAGAATTGTAGACATTTTTGAGAAAATCACAAAATGAAAAATTGCATGAATAAACTACTACTTCCAGTTGGCCGAATTTGATGATGTTCTTGTTGGGTCCTCTAGAGGTACCTAAATTTCCAAGTTTCAACATTGTACGGTATTCCGTTCTTGAGATATTTTGTTCACAAGACCAATTGGTAAAAACAGGTTTTTTTTGGGTTCAGGGACCTGTTAACATGTATTTCTGGTGAAAACTCTATTTCAACAAATCAACATGAAAACAATTCTTTTCTTCCCTATGTATAGAATAAACTTTTTTCATTATTTTTACATGTACAACGAGCTCCCAAAGTTTCAGCATATCTTCGTGAATCATGCTGTATTATTATTGGGCACGATAAAGGAAAAAGTTAAAGCTGGTAAAAAATTCTGTTCATGTTTTTGTCCAAAAATGTTTTTTTTCTCTTCAGAGTATAGGCCATTTAGTCTGTTCTTTTATTAAAATTTTTATTTATAATCAGAAAACTATAATTAATTAAAATAAACAATTCCCAGCATTGTACAGATCTTTTTATGCTTCTACTTCCTTCAGGCCTTTATCTAGAACCTGTTTTGGATTTAATCTCTCTTGATTCTTAGAAGATGTTCTATTTATCTATTGCGATAATGACGAATCTCTCATTTACCCTTATTGTCGGCAACTCTTGCCTTGCATTGCTATTAAAATTCTGTACTGCGAACTACTCTTGACCCTTCATAGAGAACGCATCTCCGTATAAGTTGATTACTGTAAGGAGAGTGCTGGGCAAAACGTGCGTCTGCATCAGTATAGTCTCATCTGTACTGCAATAACGCAGTGGCTACTACATTTCTAAATAAGAAATGTTCAATTCATACCACATTTCTAAATAAGTTTCCAGAAGATAGTATTGGGCCAGCTGTATGCATTGCATTAATAAGTTGTTATTTAAGTCATCTAATTATATTATTGGTGTTATTTTATATTTATTTTATTAATTAATCTTAGTAAACATTTACTTGTTTTAACCCCTTTCGTCACGTACCTTAACAAACCAAACATTTTTAATCTTTTTTGGACATTGGAGATTTTATTTAAAAAAATATTGACTAACATCAAAGACCATTAGCACTGACAACAATTGGAGTACTGATCACAAAAACTCTATTTTTTGGAGTTAGCATATTGATTAAACTGATTCTTTTGAGAAAGCATTAGTTTTGTTTTTACATCTAAATAAAGCTTTCAACTATGTTGATCATGAAGTCTTGATGAAAGTAGTCATCAGGTGTTAGGCATGTAGAACTTAAATGGTTTCAGTCTTATTTTATAAGTAGAGTATAGTGCATAGAAATAACTAAATTATTGGTGGTAAACTTATAAAAGTTTTGTCCAAAAAGCTTTATGTCAAAGCTGGTGGTCCTCAGAGTTCAATTTTAGGTCCCATTTTGTTTTTGATATATATAAATAGGTTACCACAAATCATACCTAACAGTAGAGCTTTATTGTTTGCTGATGAATCTTTAATAATAGACAAAAGTTTACTAGGAGATAGTCTCAAAGTGAATAATCATAATATTATCATAGAATCTGTAGTCCAGTACAATTTCTGAATGAATTAATGTTAACAGTTTATGGGAACAAGTGTCAGTACTTACAGTTCAAAAACAAACATATTGTAAGGGAGAACACAGAAGTGGATGTCTTTATACAAAATAATATCCTAGAACATGTACAAACAATAAAATTTCTTGGAGTGTCGCTAGATAGAACTTTATAATGGGATTTTTATACCAATCAAATCTGTGGTAAGATATTTTCTGGGGTATTTGCATTAAAACAAATTTCCAAATTAAATGATAAAAAATTTCTAGTAGCAGCTTCCATTTTATCTTATATCCAATATGCCAAATTAGTTTGGGGTAATTCATCACAGAGTAACATGGAAAGAGTTTTTAAAATTCAGAAAAGGCTATTAGGTGTGTGGTGGTAGTCAGCCACTTAACTTCAAGCAGATCATGATTTAAGAAGCTTCAGTTGCTTACAGTTCCTTCTTTGTATATTTTTGAAGTAATAATGTATTTTTTTGTCATCAGTATCTTGACTGGTTTGATGCAGTTCTCCAACTGCAGTTCAGTTTGGTTTGATGCAGTTCTGGTTTGATGCTGTTCTATCTTGCGCAAGTTGTCTCATATCTACATACCTGTAACACCCTACACCTTTTGTAATTCACTTTATATTTTCTAACCTTTACCTCCCCCTACAATTCACTCCCTCAATATTACTCTCCATTATTGATAGACCAATACCTGGATGTCTTTTAAGATATGCCCCACTAGCCTATTCCTTCTTCTGGTAAGATGCTTCCATATACTTCTCTTTTCATTCACTCGCCTAAGAACCTCTAAATTACTTATTTTGTCCACCCACCTAATCTTTAACATTTTCCTATAACACCACATTTCAAAAGCTTCTATCCTCTTTCTTTCTACAGCCCCTATCACCCACATTACCTTCCGTATATTGCTCCCCATAATCCCCCATATAATGCATATAATGCTACTCCCGTATAATGCTACATTCCAAACATAGTGTTTTAAGAAATCTTTTCTAATCTGTAAGTCAATTAATTTTTGTAGTCAGTAAGCTGTTTTTTTTTCATTCAAAGGCTTTTCTAGCTTGAGAAATTCTACTTTTGATATCACTTGTGGTTCTAGCATCCTTTGTTATTTCACTCCCTAGACAGCAGAATTCCCCAACTTCCTGTTTGTTTTCGTTGCCTACTTTTAAATTTCCCATCTCTTCTAAACCATTCTTGCTGCTGCACAACACTTTCGTTTTGTTCTTATTAATTTTTATAAAGTTATCCTTTCTCATGATCTCATCCATTCCATTTAAGATATCCTCTAGTTCTTTCTTTGTCTTGGCTAATACTATACTATATCATCATCATTGGCTGTATACTATATCATCAGGGAATCTCAGCATTTTTATTGTTTCTCCTTGAATTTTTATTCCTGTGCCATATATTTCCTTCACTTCATTTATAGCTGATAATGTATGTAAAGCAAATACCTTTTGACAGAATTTAAATGTTCGCAACCACTACACACGAAGCAGAATTGATTTGTATGCTGTGAATCGCCACCAAATTGTTTGAACAAAAACCTACCTTTGTAGGTTGAAAATATCACCAATAAATTTCCACAAGCTTTAAAAAGTTGTGGTAATTTAAGTTTGTTTAAAAAAAGCTAAAATAGTACTTGATTGATTGATAAAACATTTTACAGTGTATACGAATTCCTATCTAAATAGTTTTTGGTTGAAAAATATACAAAAACTTCTAATTAAACATTTAGGCAAATTTGGTATTATTTGATATAAATGGTTGGTTGACATGCTTATTGAATTAAGAAAGTTATCAGTGGTAATTGATAAGCAATAAATTTAACATATTGTTCATCTTGACTTGTCCTATACTCCTTTTTGGTATCTCCTGGATGCAGTAATAAAAAAAAAATGTTTAGGAGTTCGGCATTTTCTTCAGATCCTGGTTTTGTTTTATTACAGGATTAGTGATTATAAAATTCTCTTTTATTATGAAATTAAATCTTAAAAGGAATACACTCACGGTATTTCATTATTTAGATTTACAGTTAAACAACATTTGAATTATCAAAATAAGTTCTTTTAAGAAGAGTGTTCTCTGATAAAACTGACAACATACACAATTTTTATTGGTTAAAACAAATTTTGCAATTTTTTTGAATAAAAAAACAAATTAATTAAATTGTAAAGTTTCGCAATCAATTTGATGTGCCAAATAATCTAAATATAATAAAATGAGCAGGAATTTGAGCTGAAATTCACCTTAACTGCTAAGTGGTACTTATAAAATGTAATTATCTTCTGTACTACAAAAAGCAAGTAGATAACATTATAATTCTGTATTACACACTGTAAAATTGTATTATATTATATTATTAATAACATTTATTTGAAAAGTATAAATGTTTATCTGTAAACCAGGCTCTTTAAAAATTACTTAACCACCCTGAGAATTAATGACATTCTGAAACACCTGTAATTCTTCTGATCTAAATATCCATGCAACATACTACTTATTTTACTGTGTACCACAAGAAAAGGTAGTACAAGCGCCTTATTTTTCAACTTCCGATAGGTAATAAATAAAAAAACACTTGAATATAAAAAAAATGTTTTATTACTAAAAGTAACGTGCTTATGGCTACTTTTCGACATAATCACCTTGAGAATTGAGACATTTGTTGTACCTAAGGCAACCCTTTCTGTATCCTCTTCATAAAATGTTGCCGCAAATTAATTTAAATAAGTCTTGATGTTGTTGTGAAGCTCTGGTCAAGATCGCCCGGACATGTAGCAGGACATAGTTCAAAAACAAACATAACGTCGAAGAAAGTAGAGAAGTGGATTTATTCATAATAATAGTTTAGAGCATGTAGAAACAGTGAAGTTCCTAGTAGTTCTCTAGATAGATTTTTGTGTCAGAACTTCTGTACCAATCAAGTTTGTAGTAAAATAAAATATCATCTGGGGTATTTGCACTAAAACAAATTGCCAGATTAAATGATAAAAAATTACTAATGGCAGCTTATCATGGCCTCATTCTGTCTCATATCCGTTATGGTATCTTAGTATGGGGTAATTCTAGCATGGGTAATTTGAATAGGGTTTTTAAAATTCAAAAGAAAGCTATTAGGTATATGGTGGGAGCTAACCAGCTAACCTCATGCAACCCACTATTTAAGGAGCTTAAATTACTTATAGTTCCCTCTCTTTAGATTTTTGAGGTGATTATGTATGTTAGGCAAAATAATTTTGTGCAGAATTTCAATGTTCATAATCATAACACGAGAAACAGAAATGATTATTATGTGGCTAATCACTCCACAAAATTGTTTGAACAACAACCTACTTATGCAGGGAGAAAATTCATGAATAAATTACCCCAATTTTTAAAATGTGATAATTTTGCATTATTTTAAAAAAATCTGAAAAATTACTTGATCGGTGAAACTTTTTATAGCGTACAAGAATTTCTTTCTTGATAGTAGTGATACATTGTGTGATTCTTAAATGTATTTCAGGTGTTATAACTGACATGTTCTATACTCCTCCTGGAGTCTCGAGGATGAATTATTTAAAAAAAATAAACAAATAAAAACACATTGTGAGGCATGAGGCGTTCGTCTGGACTTCTTTCTGTCGGGATATTGTGTTAAATGGGTATTGGCACACACAGTCTGGGGGTAGTCATCCATTCACTGTACACGCGTGTAGCTCTGTGCTCTTTATCCTTTTTGACTTTCTCTTTCCTAAATGAATATAAATAGGAAAGAAAGTATTGTTTTCATGTTAATTTTTTGAAATCGAGTTTTCACCAGATATACGTTTTCAGAACCCAAAAAACATGTTTTTAGCTATTGGTCTGTGTATGTGTGCGTACGTGTGTATGCGTGTGTGTGAGTGTGTGTGCGCGCGCGTGCGCGTGTGTGTGTGTGAAAAAAATATCTCAAGAACGTATGAGGTGAAGGTGTCAAGTGTGAGGTGTAATATGTGTTTTTTGGAGGGCTTGGCATGCTGATAAGCTTACATTTTAACTTATTGAGGAAGGCAAAGGTAAAAAACCTTACTCCTCGTTTTACTTAGTACAGCCTCTGGTCTAGAGGTTCAAATCAGCATTTTGGCTGATGACGTAAATAACATTATTTTTTAAATGCCATTTTTACGTTTTTGCTCTTTTAAATAATATATTTTAATTTTTTTCGGCCATACGTTAATAATAATAATTTCTTTATTATTATTCATAATAATAATAATTTCGGCCATACGTTTTTTCTAGTTCATACGTTAAATAAAAAAGACTGTTTTCTTTCTTTCTTATTTTTCTTTTCTGTTAAAATACGAATAAAAGAATTGAAGAAAATCTGTTGTGAAACACCCCTCAAACTTTCTCTTGCCAATGTAAATGATAAACATATTATAACCTACGTGAGTTAACAATGTAAAATGAAGAACACAGCCTGATTTTAATCATTAGTAAATGACGCTAAAAAATGAAAATCTACTTGTGTAAAACTTTAAAATACGGAAAATCACTAATTGACGCTAAACTAGGATCTTTAGAAAAAATACTTAAAATAAAAGTTGTAGGTTTTTAAATTTTCTATAAATTTGATTATGTAAACTTGTGTCGTAAAATCCATACTAAGGCCACAATCTTATACTGTATATCCTTTTTTTGATGCCGGCGTATAAGATTATAGTTGTATATGCAACCCGCAGAACATGTGTACTACAGTATAAAAAAACCACCGTTACTTTACTAGTGGACTTTACAGTATGCATTACAGTACTTTACTTACTTTACAGTATACCCACGGTTACTTTATTATAGTTCAGCCGCTCTAAGTTTGCTCCTACTGTCAACAAACCAAAACCAGCTACTACAGGGTACACGCTAGAGTCTGCGACTTTATGGATGTCGTATTCCTATTAAGATAACTATTTTTTAAATTATAAGTACTTAAAGTACTAAAAACATCAGTCGTGATATGATGTAGGCCTAACAATTTCATTTAGAAAAATACTTTTAAAAGTATTTTGTATTTAAATACTTTTGAAAGTATTTTGTTGTTACTTTTTAATCAGCGTGTACACATTTTTACATAATGCGCATGCTCAGTGACGTCATTATTTGTTTACATTAGGAGCAAACTTAGAGAGACTGGACTGTAGAGTATAGTAAAGGCCAAGCCAATTGCTGTGAGCGCTGGGCTACGCATGCGCATACTTGACTTCGACCTCCATACGCCTCCGACCTACATTTCGATGTACAGTCAGAGTGTTGTTGAAAATTATCAACAACCACAGTAACGGGTGATTCAAAAAGAGCGCCGGTTTTTAAACGGCTGGTAAATTTTTGTTTATCGGTTGGCAACATTGTTAGACCTCATTTCTATTTCGGAGAACATTCCGATTGACGATTCACTTGTAGTTTCTCTTGTTCGCAGTGTAGTACTCTCGCAGTCTGTGTCTAACCATGGAGAAGTTTACTATTGGACAACGAGTGTTAATCGTCAAAACATTTTACCAGAGTGGAGAGAGTTATGCGGCTACTGTCAGGCGACTTCGCGGTACTCTAGGACGTAATGAAGCACCGAATGAATCAACAGTTCGCAGGCTCATGAAAAAGTTTTTTGAGACGGGTTCAACAGTCGACCTTAAAAGTTCTGGACGTCGTCGTTCTGGCCGAACTGAGCAGAACGTTGCGTTGGTTCGTGACAGTGTGGCTGTTAGCCCAGAAAAATCAATACGTCGCCGTTCTCAACAATTGGGTTTACGATGTTCTTCTGAACGGAGAATTCTTCGGTACGATCTCCAATATCACCCGTATAAAATTCAGTTGACGCAACATTTGAAAGTGGCAGACCACCAGAAGAGAAGACAGTTTGTTGACTGGGTATTGAGAAAACGGCAGGATGATGACACCTTCGCAAACAAAATCATTTTCAGTGATGAGGCGCACTTCCACTTACACGGTTTTGTTAATAAATAGAACTGCCGTATGTGGGGTTTAGAAAACCCTCGCGTGGTTAATGAAAGGGAAATGTATGCACAGCGAGTGACAGTTTGGTGCGGCTTTTGGTCGGGCGGTGTCATCGGCCCTTACTTTTTTGAAAATCAAGAAGGACAAGCCGTGACAGTAAATGGAGACCGATACCGTACGATGATTAGGTAGTTTTTGTGGCGTCATTTGGATGGAATGGACATTGACGAGTTGTCGTTTCAGCAGGATGGTGCCACCTGTCACGCTGCACGAGAAACAATGTTGTTGCTCCGTAAACGGTTCCAGGATCGCATCATTTCTCGTAATTCCGACCATCAATGGCCACCAAGGTCGTGTGACTTGACGCCTTGTGACTTTCATCTTTGGGGTCATCTGAAGTCATTGGTGTATGCCAATAAACCCCGAAACATCAATGACTAGAAAGAGGAAATTCGACGGGTTATCGGGCAAATGGAAGTCGAAACTTGTCGTGCAGTAATATCCAATTTCATGGACAGAGTTGATGCGTGCCAGCGCAGTAGAGGAGGACACATGCATGACATCATTTTTCATACATTAAATCGGAAGGTAAGATGAACTTGTTGATATATTTATTTTCAGTTTTTCAATAAAATAAATCTCTTAATTTGATATATCAAAACCGGCGCTCTTTTTGAATCACCCTATATTTTGTAGGCATGCTTTTCCATTGTTGATTACATACGCTGCACTACTGCAGTACATACAAGACTATAGTAATACAGACGCACATTTTCCTCAGCGCTCTCCTTACGAAAATCAGGCTATAACCGTGACAGTACAAGTACCTAAAAATATCAATTAAGGAAACTGCTGATATCAAGTTAGATAATAAATGTCATAGTTGTTATTGAACCCACCGGGTTGGTCTAGAGGTAAAGTCGTCGCCAAAATCAGCTGTTTAACAGCTGATTTTCGGAGACGAAGGTTCCTAGTTCAAATCCTAGTAAAGGTAGTTACTTTTATACGGATTTGAATGCTAGACAGTGGTTACCGGTGTACTTTGATGGTTGGGGTTCAATTAACCATACTCTCTCAGGAATGGTCGGCCTGAGTCTGTACAAGACTACACCTCAGTTACACGTCATGCATATCATCCTCATCTCATTGGGTCATGGGGTTGCTTATTGTTCTCAATTAAACAAATTGCAACGTACACACATAAGGGATTTAAAAAAAAAGTTGTTATTGACAGTGTAATGACGTGAAAAAATCAGCTGTCAGCATTACTATACTAATACTAGTATGTTATTAGAAAGGCATGACTGTTGCACCGCGTACATCATCCGGCCTTCACTGTTTCTCTCTAGCAGAAATGCAATTTTATACGCCGGGATTAATAATGACTTTGATGAGCAAAAACAGAAAATCGCTAATTGACGCTAAACTAAGCGCTGCAGAAAAAAAATAGTTTGAAATAAAAGTTGTAGGTTTTTAATTTCCTACAATCCTTGGTTGTATACTGTACACTTTTGACCTAAAATTCAAAGTAAGGCCACAATCTTAAAACCCAGTTTTTTAATACGAGAGTACAGCCCCCCTTGAATTTCACCAGATGTCGCGCTTACCCTAGAGCATAACAATGTAGTAAATAAGGCGATTTACAAAATCATCATCGGAACCGTACTTGAGAAAATCGCAGAGTGAAAAATCGCACGAATAAACGACTACTTCCGGTTAGCCGACTTTGTTTGTCAGATCCCTTATTCAGGCCCGACATATTTTCATACGTTACAAAAAAAATCATTTCATCATTCACCGTCTGCATTAGCAATAATTGCAGAACAGTCGGACGTTAAAAAAAAGATCCCCTAGTGGTACTTAACTTAAGTTCCAAGGTTGAACGTCGCATGGTATTCCGTTCTTGAGATACTTACTTTGCGCACGCGCGTGAAATAAGTATCACACACACGCGCGCGCGCACACACACACACACAGGCCAATCGCTTTTTTGGGTTCAGAAGGTCTCTAAACGGTGAAAACTCGATTTCGGAAGATTGACGTGAAAACCATATTCTTTCTTTCCTTATATATTTATAATAGAGCAAGAGAAAGTAAAAAATACAAAAATAATATAAAAAGTATTAGAATAACAAGGAAAGAAAAACGTTTATCGTACAAGCACTCCTCAAGTTGCATGTACGTAGCCTTTGTTTGTGCTGTCAATTCCTCCCACCAATCATAATATTCCTTTCCTCCGAGCCCAGCAATCTATCCCCACCCTGCACTTCAATCGAGATCCCAAAATTTGTGAGTAATACTTATAAAAGAATTCCGTATCATAGTAATTCAGTCTGAAGATCTGTACAAGGATTAACATACACTTGTTTAGTTTTACAATGTTTTTCACGTGATCCAAGGTTACTGGAACTTTTAACATACTTTTTGAGTGTAAATTTAATAATACATAAAGTTTAAAGGTAAGTGTTTCAATCGTTAAAGTTTATGTAAATAAATAAAAAAAAATATCACTGACTGACTGACTCATTCACTTGTCACAAAATGTTCAAAATTACAAGCAATAACTCAAAATTTGGTATATATTTGGAAAAATATAAAGTTTGTCTTTTAAATGAATCAAATTTAAAAAAATATAATGGGGTAAAATTTTTCAAAACAACAGCTTTTATGAATTTTTTAATCCAAAAGTACATGTCGAAAAATTAAAGTAAACAAAAAAATGCTACAAATTTTATTTTTTATAATATTATTACTGTTGTTAGGTCATCAGCCGAAAGGTTGGTTTAAACCTCTAGAGGCTTTACTAAGTAAAACGAGGAGTGAGGTGGTTTACCATTCCTCACTGAGTTGAAAAGTAAGCTTATCAGAATTCTGAAAAACATCTACTTTTCACCCTGTAAATTACACCTTCACTTCATTCACCATATGGTCTGGCTATATAATGAAATTTATCACTCTCAGAGGGGATAACTCTGAGTCTTTTACACCTCTACCTCTTCTGTTCTTAAATGATTCAGTCTTATAAGGGCGCATAACATGGCTGACCATGTGATGCGAAACATAAGTATTTTTTGCAGTTTTTTTTTGTAGCAGATTGAGTGCAAATAATTTCCACCTGCCTGTTATGGGCAAAATTATTACTATTAAGAAGTAAAATATATTTATTCGAGGTAATCTCGAAAACAACCCAACTAGTTTCAAAATGTTTTCACTGTTTCTTGGAAAGCTTAGAAATTCCTGAGTAATATAGGCTGTATGACAACCCGTAATTTTCAAGAGTTTGGTAAAAAATTTATTAGTTAAATGAAGTCATTTTTTGTTTAATTTTTTATCTATTTTATTCTATATCAGCGGTGCACAACTTTTTTTTTCGTGGGTTCCTTACCAATGGAATTAACCCATAACGACACCCTTATACCTGAAATATTGTTAATTAGCTATTAGGTCTTAATAAAGGTTTAAAAAAAGAGTTTAATAATGTTTAAATAATTTTTAGGTTTAATTATTTCAAATAAAATTACTTACAATTTAATGAGAAACCAGTCGTTGATATTTTTTTTTTGGAAATTCCGGTTCGAATTGTTGAAAAGGTCAAACGCAAATGATCTTCAAGATTGCTGGAAGTTAGTTTTTGTCCCTTACCCAGTTACTTTATCTTAGAAGCTGCTTTTACAAAATGTCGCGAAGTCAACGACTACCACGGCACCCTATAGCTTATAGCTTTTGCTTGCGACACCCCAGGATACCGCGGCACCCCGGTTGCGAACCAGTGTTCTTGTATTGTGCACTTAAGTATCAAGTACGGTAAATTAAATTAACAACCCCAATTTTATTAAATTTAAACTAACAGTAAAGCTACGTCTAGTGCGGATGCAATTGCTAGTCTTCTTTTAAATCTGCATCAAAATTGGTCCATTGTTGGACCTTTATGATAGTGCAGATATTTTAAACTAAACAACAATTGCAGAGATTTTTTTTGTTGTGTACTAAACAATGTAATAGTTATTATCAACAACAATAAGCTTTCCCAATCTATTTCAATACATTAATTGTAACATCAGTATGTACCATAATAATATTTATGAATGGTAATCAAATAGAGATTGCTAATCTATAAATAAAATAATGTAATTACGACATAAATTATTTACAGTCATTTTGAAATTTGACATAAAGTACGTTTTACATAAATAATATTTAGCCTACATAGCTATTGAATAAATATTATAATTAATTAATGTTATATTTTTGTAATTTGTAATTGTTTTAATAATTTATTATTTAACGTCGTAATTATTTTGCATTTTTTCGTTTAGGTCATTTTAGAGGACGTAAAATAAATTTAAACATATTTGGAAGCTCTTTTGAAGCCTATTTAGCATTCTTTTATTGTAGACTTATCTTCTTTGTTCTGCTCATCCGTATTGTGTTTTTTATTCTTTTAAGAGACCCTTGAAGTCAGTAATCAGTAGTCTGAACTTGATTCGAACAATTTTTTTCGTTCCAAGTTTCCTAATATAATTTCTGACGTCGTTATCACTTATTTGTCAACTTATGTTTATTGTTTGGTGTTTTTAAAATTAGTTTTTCCTCCGCGGTCTATTAACTAGCGGAGGTCCCGGGTTTGATTCCCAGTTTGGGTCTTGAAAATTATTACACGTACAAACCCATCTTACCTTAACCCAAAGTAGTCGCTAATGACTAAAATGTTGATGCACATTAAAAAAATGCGTTTATGGGGAAAATATAAAAAGTTTCAGAAAATTATATTTTTTAACTATTTTGGAATGAAGTTAAGTAAAAATTTACTAAATGTGAAAACAATTGAACTAATGTAGTTAGCTAATTGTTGCAATACTGATATTTAAATGGAAATCGGACAAAACATACTCATACAAACAAATAGTTTACTTTTATTAAATTATGACAGAATAATATGTAATAAAATAATAAACAAACATGTTAAATATAAATTACAACATGACATAAAATTATCTATTTGACCTTTTCATTGTAAGTTGAACGCACTATGTAGAACAAATAATATAAAATAACAGTAGTAGCTAATCATATCTTATAAAGTGCATCATTACACACTTGTAGTAATACCTTGTAAAATAATAATAAATAAAATGCATTTGTTTTTATATCCAAAATAATCTGATAATCTTGATGCAGTAAACACTTGTTAAACCAAACAAGGATAATAATAAAAAAAAATCTGGTGTGAAACACTCACACAACTTTCTCTTGCCAATGCAAATAATTAACAATAAACCTAACATTAGTATTAAAACATTAGAAATGAACAAAAACTAACCTCAAAAACATAACCTTATTTTAATCATGAGTGAATGACGCAAAATGACAATCGAACTCAGTTTGGCTTAAAAATACGGAAAATCACGCTTTCACGCTAAACTAGGCTCTGTAGAGAAAAATGCTCTAAAAAAAAGTTGTAGATCTTTTAATTTTCTATAAATTTAATTATATACACTTTTGTCGTAAAATGCATACTAAGACCGAAATGTTAAAAAAATCGATTTTTCTCACGTTTTCGTGAGAAAAAAAACAGAAAATCGCAAATTACCGCTAAACTAAGCGTTATACAAAAAAATGTTTGAAACAGAAGTTGTAGGTTTTTAAATTCTCTACAACTTTTATTATATAAGTTTTTGCGCTAAAATTTATATTAAAGCCGTAATCTTAAAAAAACAACGTTTTTACGTGAAAACAGCCTCACCGAGAATTTCAGCAAACATGGCGCCTACGCTATCTTGTAGAGAATAAAAAATTGAGTAAAATAGGCGATTTTAAAAAAAATCGTAGGATCAGTTTTTGAGAAAATCGCAAAAAACTGAAAAATTATACGAATAAACTACTACTTCCGGTTGACCGATTTTGATGAAAATGTTCGTGTCGCGTCCGGTAGTGGTATGTAACTTAAGTTTCAAGTTTCAAGTTCGTGTGATGTTCCGTTCTTGAGATATTCTGTTCACACACAGACATACACACACAGACATACACACACACACAGACACACACACACACACACACACACAGACCAATCGCTAAAAACATGTTTTTTGGGTTCAGGGGGTCTGAAAACGTATAGATCCGGTGAAAACTCGATTTCGAAAAATCGACATGAAAACAATACTTTCCTTCCTATATATTCATATAGGCAAGAGAAAGTAAAAATCTCAATTTCCGTTAAAATACCATACAAATGTCATGTTGATATTATTATGTTTTTTTTATCTCTAATGTGTGTACTTTGCAATCTGTTCAATTCAGAACAATAAGCAACCCCGTGACCTAATGAGGTGAGGATGTGATGAAGTGAAAATGAGATGTAGTGTTCAGACCCAGGCCGACCATTCCTGAGAGAATGTAGTTAATTGAACCCCACTCATCAAAGTACACCGGTAGTATTTGTCACTGTTTAGTATTCAAATACGTATAAAAGTAACAACCTTTTACTAGGTTCTGAACCAGGAACCTTTGTCTCCAAAAATCAACTGTTAAACAGCTGACTTGCGGGGACGACTTTCTCCCTAGACCAACCCGGTGGGTTCAAATATTATGTTTAATTACAATATTTTTCCAGGAAATGTAGACCAATTCAATGTATTGTAATCAGTCATTTTTTTCATTCAATTCTTATTAAAAATAAGGATGAAATTTTAAACTGGAAATGACGTGGTGGAATTTTATTTATTTATTTTTTATTTTTTGGTCTAACGTCCGACTGTTCTGCAATCACTGTTAATGCAGACGGTGACGGATGAAATAATTTTTTGTAATGTATGATAATATGCCGTGCCTGAATGGGATTCGAACCCAAGACCGCATGATGAGAGGCGAGCACGTTACCAACTACACCAAGGCTAGGAGACATGGTGGAGGAAGCAGTAAACGTGTAAGGAGTGGGAATTATCCGAACGCGGAGTTTTTCTTTGAATTCTATATCAAGTTACAGTATTTAGAAGTTTACCCACAGAATCGGTCTAGTGGAAAAATCATCACCGCGAGTCAGCTGTTTTAACAGATGATTTTTATAGACGAAGGTTCCGTTGTCAAAAACCTTAGTAAAGGTAGTTACTTTTATACGGATTTGAATAGTAAAGTCGTTTGCAAGTTCAGTTGACACAACGGAGCAGTATAGGACAGTATATTTCTTATGGGGCTCTTACTGCTACTAACACGTACACAAACATCGGCTTTGTAGATCAATCAATACCATCATAACCAATAACATTCCGCTCCTTCTACGACCCATTGATAATAAACCTTTATAATGTAGAGGAGCCTATACGACTATTAACTAATAATAATTAACACTAGAAGTTTATACTCAACTTCAATGTGGATTCCAAAATATGAAATATTTTTTTAAAATATTTTGTACTGGGAAAGATTTTTTAGGTTTGTACTCGTAATAACCGATTGCGTCATTTGTTTACATTTATCATGCAGTGTTTAGAAAGTTCGGCGAGGGAATGTGGAAAGGCATTAGTAGGTCTGCAGTAAAATAGATAAGATATTAATTTTAACCCCCCGCCAACAATAGAAGAAAATGATTTTACAGTTTTTTTGATGTTTTACAAATTCATTTAACATTCTACATATTACATTTTTTTATGTTTAACAAAACTTGAATTGTGGTATATTAAAAAATACGTATTCTACAGAGGTTTAACAAATGTATTTATTTACGCATGCGGATGCCTTTAATTGATGTTTTTAGTTTAGCTAATAGTAGTGACGATTCCCATAAGATCCATTGTATTAATTGAACGTGCAAACGACTATAGACAATACTTACCGGTGTACTTTGATGGTTGGAATGCAATTAACCATACTCTCTTAGAAATGGTCGACCTGAACCTGTACAAGATTACACCTCATAAAAAGTCATGAATATCATTTTCACCTCATCGGGTGATGATGGGGTTGCTTATTGTTCTTAAATTGAACAGACGCCAATGTACACACATTGGAGAGACGTTCAATAATTACCGTGACAAATTGATGTAGAAAAAACCGATTTATTCAATGACAATAAGACTTGCATTACTTTTAAAAATCTTCTCCAGCATCATTTAGACATTTGTCCCACTGTTCCGTGATGAGCTTTCTGATTTCTGATGCGTAGAAGTCTTTATCTTGCTGATTGAACCATTATTTACCACTGCGTTGTCGTCAAACTTCTTGCCGCGTGAAAAGTCTTTGAGTGGGTCAAGAAAATGAAAATCGAAAAGGGAGAGGTCTAAACTGTAAAGGGGAATGTGGTAACGCCTCCAAACCCAAGCGTTTCTCTCGATTTTATTTGTGTGGTAGCAGCGATGTCATGCAAGAGAATCAGACCTTTTGAGATAGCAACCTTAAGTTTACACCTTATCGCGGGTCTCAATTGAAGACCTTGACGCAACAACCAGTAATTTCAATTTTTCACAATTTTTTGGCTATTATACATTCTTTTTTTTTTTATTTACTTTATTTAAAGTCGCATCAACTGCTTGGTTATTAGCGACTACGGTGGGTTATGAAACATTAACTGTGGAATTTGACACGCGAAAATTTTCAGACCCTGGCCGGGAATCGAACCCGGGACCTCCGCGTGGCAGGCTAACACGCTAACCACTACGCTACGGAGGCGGTCTATTATACATTCTTATAGTAAATAAAATCGCTCTGTCGTTTGGTGCAACAAACGGTCAAATTCAATCATATAGGCCTATTTAGTTGGTGTAATGAGAAGGAAGTTGGTTGCTCGTGTAAACGTGCGTAGTTAGGATTGTTTGCGAAGTTTTTTGTATCTTCTAAAAAATTTCCATTTTTGGAGATAGCCGGTTGTTGCACCAAGGTCTTGAATTTTTGTTGAGTATGTGTTAGAGTAATACTAACTATTCATGGTTTATTGCTATTGTAAATAGTCTCAAAAAATTGGACCTTACTAGTACTAGAAGACCGTTAAAATTATTTTACCGGATGACTCGCAAGTTTTTATTTATTTATTTTTTGATAGGTGGTGGAGATCAGTGACATTTTGTTCTGTCCAAATTAAACTGTTCTACCCACTTATTTACTATACTGCGGTTTGAACACTTTTTAACATGTTTTTAAAATATTCTTGAGTAAATTTTCGCCGGTTTTACACCTTCGGATAGCAAAAGTCTTGTCACTGAACGTTTCTCTTCCGGTTTATAATTTCAAACGGAGCTGACATTTTGAAATAAACAAAAAAAGTTAAGTTTAATATCTTAATTACGATCGCACAGCTGACCAACAGTGTTGCCAAGATTGCTAACTTAGCCATCAAAAAGTTTCATTGCCATTAAATGAACTGTTTTTTCTCCACATTAGTTTGTCTCGTGAATTATTGAACGTCCCGTTTGTTTTGTTAAGTTCTACAGTTTATTTGAAATAGCATGATAGTACTACTTAAATGGAACAAAAAATAGAGAGAATTGTTTAATGTGCTCATGTGTCAGTGCTACCACTTATGAGATTTTTTTTTGTTTTTAGTGAATGACAGCGTTTTAAAGATAAATTAACAATGGAAAAGAAAAAAATACTGATTTTTTTCCCAATAAAACAAAGAAAATAGAAATCATATTTATTACCTAACTAAACAAAAGTAACTTAAACAATAAAGGAAATAATTTTTATCTAATCACAGTCGAGAAGTTTATCGCTCTCATTAGGACATGTAAATCACGTCTTGTGTATTGTATGCTTGGGTTACTGAATGCAACAATAACAAATGTCAGTAAAATAATTATGATCAAAATTCCATATGATTTTCAAAATTGAAGAACGAAGATTTATATTATATATTTTGTAAGAATAATTAAAAGGGATATTTTACTTTTAAAAAGGGACTTTTTTCAGAAAAGTTACCACCATTCAGAGACTTTTTTTTATCCGAGGCGGCGAGAAAACTCATGTTTACTCCACTCCCTCACAATGGGGGAAGTAGTGTTAGACTCAATTGAGGCGTCCTCGTCCAGCCTCAAGGAGGCCGCAACCGCCTTCCAACCAAAAACTCGCCGCCTGGCCACTTGTTCCAACATCAGCAAACAACCCTCCACCTCCCTCGGAACTGTTTATTTAATAATTACTACAAGGAAAAGTCGGGTTAAAAAATTCAGAGAATTACTATCATGCTATTTAAAATGGACTGTTCATAAGAAGGAAAACTTAAAAATTTTGAAAATTTCGTAACAAAATATATTATAATTTTAGGTTTCATGGTTGTCATTGGATAATTCGAGTTTTGGTTAATTGTTTTTTTTTTGTTTAAAGTCCGACTGTTCTGCAATTACTGCTAATGCAGACGGTGAAGGATGAAATGATTTTTTGTAACGTATGAAAATATCCGTGTAAATGGGATTCGAAGCCAAGACCGCATGATGAGAGGCGAGCACGTTACCAACTACGCCAATGCGGCCGGCTTTTGATTTTAGACTTTTCAGTTAAGCCTAATTCGAATTTTTCCCGATTCCAATCGGGTAAGAATTACTAAGAGTTTGTTGTAGTAACATTTTTACTTAATTATTTTTGGAAACTAATTGTAAAGTTTTGATTTTCAGATGAATATTAGTACTTCATGGCTCTTCGTAAGTTTACTAAATATCTCGCTGGTATTTGGAGCAAACATCCTAGTATTTATGCCATTACCTTTTAACAGTCATATTAGAGCATATAAACCTTTGGTTAAAGAGTTAGCATTAAAAGGTCACAATGTAACATTTTACACAGGTTTATCATTGGATGAAAAAATACCAAATTTAAAAGAAATTGTTGTGGAAAACTTTCTAAGTGCATATTTACGTAAGTACTGTAATGCGTTATAAATATATATATGTATTATACGAGTAGTAATAATTACTTATAAAGTAGTCGTTTAATTATTATGCTTAAAATAATTATTACCACGGTAAATAGAAGAGACGGTAGGAGTCACGCGCATGACTGGCCGTTATGAGTACATATCGTCACTGGCAAATGACGTCACCGGTGCTGAAAGTACCAATTTTTTAACTTCTTCCGTCTACATTCAAGACTAATATTGGGATATAATAATTATATTTTGTCTACTATAATAATAGCAGTGAGAATAATAATGATAATACAGAACTGTAATAAAATGTAAGTAAAATATTAAATTATTACCTGCCGTTTTCGTTGACAATTTAAGTAAACAGAATGTTTTTAGATGTTTACATTATGTAATAAAAATATTTAAACAAGTCTGTTTGTAATATAAATAAATACATGATATTCGGTAGCCTACTTGTAGGAAAATAAAATGGTTGTGAATATTTAACAGTTACGTCTACTTTTATTACAAATATTTAGGTACCTAGTTTATATTCTGGAAAAATGAAACAATGTATTTTACCGTAAAAATTTTATGACGTTTACCAAAACTTTTTTTGACGTTTACCAAAATGTTTTTTCTAGGCCTACTAGTTTGTAAGATTTAAGGGTACCCGGAACAGAGAAAATTTTAAATTTTACATTTCCGGTATTTTGCACATTATTAAATTCAGAGTTATCTGCATCCAACGATTTATAATTTGTTGGGGGTTTTTGCAGTATTTATTCTCCAAAAAAAAAAAATAAAAAATAAAAATGTTGAAGCCTTCCCTTATTTTATAAACGTTATCAGTTTGTATAAACCATCTTTTTTTTAAATGACAAAAGATAATAATTCGAAATTTCTTTTTATTTTGTATAATATTTTTTTTAAAACTTTAATAGCATTAGACCAGCTGCAAAAGTAACGAATCGGTGTATAATAAAATCTAAATGGTCGTTGTGTTTATAACCTTACATAACTATTTTTCAGTACTTACGTGTTTTCTCTTAGTTTTTCTTCTAATTCCCGTAAATAGCAATTTTTGAAACTGAAGGAAGATTTTCTTAGCCAACTGTGAATGGATTTTAATGAAATTTTTCACAACCTTTTATACCATAATATTAATGTACTGAGTTAATATTACAGTAAAATAATGTTTTTGATTATTTATTTTCCACTTAAATAGGCAAAAAATATGATTTTCAAAAGAGGTTATTTTAAAAAAATATTTTATTTTTATTTTCCTAACAATAAATAAAGATGTTTTTAACTCAATGAATGTAGAATAGCCTGAAAAGTAACCTCAAAAAAATTGGACTGGATAACTGTAATAGTTTTTTGAGCAAATGTACCTTACATCAACATTACGGAGATAGGCATTCCGGGTACCCTTAAGTGTTCCAAAAAACTACGCTCTGCGCTTTGGCCCTACATTCTTTTGTTGAGTAACATGTGATGATAAACACACTGGTTTGTTTGGCTATAAAAAAATAGTTTAATTGGTGACAATTTAATAAAAATTGTCGTCTATTTCCTTCGTCCGTCCGTCACACCCAGATGTCAGAAACTACAAAAGATAGCAACAAACGAGTTTCTGATACGCAAGCTACACAAAACATTAGTGGGCTTAAAATTGGTTTGAGGTTCTGGTTTCAACCAGAACTGGTCCAAAACCGGAAGTCAAAAAATTAAAGTTGGAATTTCGAAACAAAAATAATGTCTTTCAATTCCTCTTAAATAGTAGATACAGAAATCATTAATGGTTTTTGCCATAAGTCAAAGGTAAGCCGTTATAAAAATTGCCACCAGTCATGAGACTAGTCGCCTCATGAAAAGGATTTTTTTACTTTTAACAAATATTTAATTGATTTATTGATAATAAATTTCGGTACCTTTAAGATCTTCTTTGCATTGTATTGTTCCAGAGGAGAGACTGAAAAATGATCTAAATGGAATGAACGGATGGCGACATATAAATTTTGTTTGGAACATGGGACTTTACGGATGTGAAACATTATTTACTTATCCAGAGATACAAGAATTAATACAATCAAAAGATCAATCGTATGATGTTATATTATTAGAAACATTTTTTTCACACGAGCCATTTGCTGCGTTAGGTCATAAATTTAATGCACCTATTATTAATCTTCATCCATTTAGAGCCGAAGAATGGATCAGTGACGTTTTAAGAAATCCTCAACCATTATCATACGTACCAAATTTTCGGATGCCGTTTACTGAAGAAATGAGTTTCTTTGAAAGAATTCCGAATGTGGCGTTAAGTTTAATACAATCAGTGACCGGTCATTTTTATTACTTACCAAAACAAGAGGAACTAATGAGAAAATATTTCAAATATCCAGGATCTGAAACACTGCCTCCATTATTGACACAACTGAAAAATACTGCATTCACTTTCCTTGATGGAAGTCCTATCGTCAGCTTTCCGTCACCTAACATACCAAATTTAATTTCTGTTGGAGGAATTCATATCACACCTAACAAAAAATTACCATCCGTAAGTAATACAGCTCAGTATGATTTATAAACTTTACATATTATAGCTCATCGATAAGTAAACTTCTGCGGAGTGAAGTCGTGCAGCAGTTCAGCTAGAACGATATTTATATCGATTTTTTAAAAATTGTTTTATCACCGTCACCCCCTTTGATTAAGTACTGTGCTGCCGGCTATCAAAGCTTCCGATGTAGCGACAGAGGGAGCCGCCAATGGTTCCGAGAGGGGTGGTAGGCTTGTGGTGGCGTATCGACAGAGGTTTGTCATCAAGGCCAAGACCAATAACCGCCCTCTACCACGGCGCTCTCAAAAAATTCAATTCCAATCCAGACAGCATCGGCAAGACATCCACAATCGACACACGGATACCGGACTCCAGCGAAAACTAATCGACGACCCCGCAAGAGAGAAGATGATGTTTCCGCTCGCCGACCCGTACAGTAAGCCGTCGACCGGACCGTCATCACCCGTTGACGCGAGCGATGCCCACAGCGGTCCCTCGACCGAGCCTTACGCCCACTAGACTTGACGAAGCAGCCATCGATGCACTACTGCGAGGGAAGAAGATGATGTCTCCACTGGACGCCGACTCACTGTGTCGCCCAGCTCCTCGACCGCCACGACGACTACGACCGACGCTTTCGATCAAGACGACCACCGCTTAAAAGGCTCTTTTCAGGGCCACCAAAATGTAAAGGTTTCAACCCGCCACTTAATGTCGCCATCCGGTGGCAGTTTTATTTGAAATTTTATTTAAATCTTAGCCTGCATACGGAAGGAAAGTACGTGTTGTTTTAATGTTGATTTTTCGGAATCAAATTTTCATCGGACATACATTTTTAGGTCCCTGAACCCACAAAAACATGTTTTTAGCGATTTCGCGGACACCTGTATAGAATGGATTACAACCGGTTGAAAAAATTTTGGATACTTAACAATAAAACTAAGGTGTCGGATAAATGGTTTAAAGTAGTCAAAAAGAATATTTATAAAACCAGAACAAACCGAGAAAACTTAATGAACCGAACCAAATTCAGACAACTAATTACGGGATTTAAGGGCTTCAATGAAAATCAACAAGAGAACACCGGGTGGGCAGAAGAAAGGAGAGAAACCTACAGTGAGCGAATGCTGAGAATGTGGACTGCTAAAAGAGCTTCAAGAAATGTTTAAAGTCTCATCACTTGGTCTAAAATTGGCCCTATACAATTAAAAAATATAAAAATTCTAAATTAAAACAGAAGTGTGCGTTTGTGTCACCGTTTTATGTACTAAATCTTAAAAAAAAAGATAATTATGTATATACCTATCTTTGATTACAGGATCTTGAGAAATGGATGAACGAATCAACTGCTGGTGTTATATATCTTAGTATGGGATCATTGGTAAAAACCTCAAACATGGAACCAGAAAATTTAAATGTTTTCCTAAAAGTACTAGGAAGTCTTCCACAAAGAATTCTTTGGAAATGGGAAAAGGATGGAAAAATACCTGGGCAACCACCTAATGTAAGAACTTCCAAATGGTTCCCACAACTCGATATATTAAGTAGGTATAATTTAATTAGTTGTTCATAGAAGTTTAATATAAAATTTTTAGGACTCTCCAATAGAGTAATTTAAGTCACCTCCGTGGCCCAGTGGTTAGCGTACTACGCTGCAAAGCAAAGTCAGGGGTTCAATTCTACGATCTGGAAAATGATTGCAAGCTCAAACCCACCGTACCTCAAACAAAAGTTATCGCTAATAAGCAAGATGTGATGCGACTTAAAATAAACTTAACAAAAAAAGAAAGTATAATTTACATTTTTAGAGAACAGTGTGCAGCTGTAGGTCTATCGATATCAACAGCCGTAAGCGAATTCTTAATTTGAATTCAAAACAAATTATTATGATAAAAAATTTGGAGTGAAACACTCATATAATTTTATCTTGCCAATGTAGACGATGAAAAATAGAACCTGTGTTTAATCATAAGTAAACAATCGTACTTTAACTTTAACAAATGCATTTCATTTTTATTACAGATCATCCCAAGTGTAAGGTTTTCATAACACACGGTGGATTCCACAGCGTATTTGAAGCAGCGTATTTTGGCGTTCCAATAATAGGGACACCTGTATTTGTCGACCAAGAAAGTAATTTGATTATGGCTGAGAAAAAGGGTTTCGGTCAAATGATAAAGTTCACTAACTTTACTGTCGATATCTTATCATCTGCACTGAACAAACTCCTCAATGATCCAAGGTATGATTTGCGTTTCTTGTTTAGTCATTTATGTCTGAGGCCTGAGTAACAAATCGTTCTGCGGGACGTGCAGCGTGCAGTCTAAGCAGCCAAGAAAGCGTACACTGTCTGGCCTCAGTAATCAGATAGCGATCGAGTGATTCACTCTTATTTTACTACAACTGTATATGATTACCATGTCATCCTATGACGTTCTTGACATTTATTTACAACCAAATTCTCTGTTAAAGTTTTTGGCTTCAATTTTATTTTTTATTAACAATTGTACAATTTTTTAAAGCACAACTAGTAAAGGAGATGATTAATGTTTAGGAATGGCGTGAATGTGAATCAATCCAGTGACCGATTTCGGCGTGAAATTATACAAGGAATGTGGTGCCATGATGATAATAAGTTATGATAATAATGATTTATAATGATGATGGATGATTTTTTTATGAAATGATTTTAAAAAGGTTTGATAAGTTAAATTGAAATGTGTTTTATGATGGTCGGAGAAGATCCCTATTCCACCTTTGCTTCAGTCGTCTGTTAACAGGGAGATCATTAGTTGAAAGAGACTGGACATTTGGATTTATGTGGCCAATTGTCTTTGTGTGTAATGAGTTGTCTGTTGTGTTTGCAATGTCTCGAACCGTTGATATTTTCAGGTCTTCGCGAAGGGTATGATTGGTTATGCAATAAGGTGCGTTTGTTATTGCTTTAAGTGCTTTTGACTGGTGTCTTTGAAGAATATTCAGTGTTGTATTGTGACAGGCTCCAAAAATTGGTCCACCATATAGCCAAATTGGCCGTACTAGTGATTTATAAAGGATGACTTTTAAGTGTGGATGTAGCGAGGACTTGCGACCTAAGACGCCATACAATATACGAAACCGTGAGTCTGAGATTAACGTGTGCAACGTGTGGTTTCCACGTGAGACGTCTGTCAAGTATTAAACCAAGATACATAACGTTGTCTGTAACTGAAAACCTATACCCCAACGAACTAAAGACTGCAGATGAGATCTAGCCAATAACAGCCAAGGTCGGATGTGAGGTTGCCCCTTCGGTAAGGCACACTCTGTTCCACCGAACTCCAGCTGGCTTTTTTTAGGGTGTCTTCCACAGCGGGACCCAACGTGACAACGCAGGATACGATTAACGAAAGTCAACTGGCTCTGTGCTGTGATCTAGGTCACTTTGCTCCGCCTTCATCTGCAGTCTCTAGTTCATTAAGATATAGTATCATCGATGTGTAAATTTAGGGAACCAACAGGCCGAAGTGTGATAGTTACCTGTTGTGATTTGGAAACGTTCAGTTTAATCTTCCACAACTAGTGTTAAAATTTGAATTATTAATAGAAGGTCCATTAAGCACAAGTATCTAATGTAGGTATGTGCATTTAATTACTGATTCCTCTTTCAATCATTGCTTAATTCTGGCTCAGTTTTTGAATTTTTAAATTAATACAACAAATTATTGGAATAAAAATTAATTAAATTGTTTTTTGTTTTGTTTTCAGTTACAAAGAAAATGCAGAACAATTATCTAAAGTGTTAAAAGATGTACCATTAACTCCACTGGAAACCGCTGTTTATTGGGTCGAATATGTTATTAGACATAAAGGAGCTAAATACCTCCAAAATGCAGGCACTTTTCTTCCGTGGTATAAATATTATTCGATTGATATTATTGCAGCAGCAATTTTTGTCGTTATTATACCAATAATTGTATTAATTAAATTATTAAAATTAAGTTTACAATTACTATTAAGGATAGTATCCAGAAAGGAAGAAATTAAGAAAAAGAAAAAGAAAGTAGCGTGAAACATTAACTTAAGAACAATTTGTAAATATTTTTTAACTTAACTAATAAAGAGTGTATGTTACATTAGGTAATTTAATGAATAATTTCTTTTCCTTAGAAATTACAACTAATACTTTGAATTTTTGAACTTTGAACCCAGTTGAAATTTTACAAGACTCTGGCTGTTCCAGTATTGCTGTACGGTAGAGAGTCCTGGGTACTTGGGAAGAAGGTGAATGTCAGATCCAGAAGGAAGAAATGTGGTTCTTGAGAAGAGTTCAGGGGTGTACTTTGATGAAACACATTAAAAATGAAGAAATCCGGGCCCATTTAAATGTCTCCCCTTTATAGCAACACTAGACCAATACAGAGAGAAGTGGGAGGAGCATTTAATACGGATGAGTGAAGATAGATAGGCGAAACGGGGATTAGGCATACGACTAAGCCTAATTATAAGACCGGTAATGAACCGGGGATATTAAATACCTGATAGAAGAAAAAATATAGGTAGAGCGCGAAAAAGATGGGCAAAGAAGTCGGAACAGGTCGGAAGGCCTAATCCATTACAGAAAGAAGAATACTTTGAAACTTTTTTTCAGTTAAAAGTAATCTGTTCGCTGTTGAAAACTCAGTTGCTTAATTTTAATCCTGTCCTTTCCCCGAGGCTTTTTTATTTCTGCCAGTCATCTAAAAAACCCTTGGCGCGTTACGCAAGTTAAGCTTGGTAGTGGCGTTGCCACCTTCCTGCACTCAAGCATGCAGGACAGTTTAATTCAAGGTGTCTCTCTGGGCTCTTTCTTATACAGGACATTTTAATTCAAGATGTCTCTCTAGGCTTTTTCACATGCAGGACAGTTTAATTCAAGGTGTCTGCCTAGGCTTTTTCGGATGTAGAACAGTTTAATTCAAGATATCTCTCTGGGCTGTTTCGCTTGACAGCGACTCCTACAATCATTTGATTATAACCATATGTAATGTTCTTTTTAAAATATCTTTATTAAGTTTGGATTCCCGTTAAAATTTTTCCGAACCAAAAATATTCGCAATCAACATTTCAATAAAAGTGGCATGATTTGAAAGTAAGTTGAGAAATTATTAAAAAAAAGTAAATATTTTTTGAAAGATCTATAGCAGAAATCTAGAAAAGAACGCCTCACATTCTTTACATCGGCGATGCACAGAAGGAGCAAGCAAGGACGACCCGGAGAGTGATGTTGCTATAGACAGAGCTACAGGGAGGAGGGGTTTAAGGGATGAAGATATGTTTAATAGGAATGGATGGTATTTTGGGTTGCAGTAAGTAACCTAGTGCTGTAGAACAGCCGTTGTAATAAGAAATTAAAAAAAAAAATAGCAAGATAATGAGAGATTAATCGCAAAAACGGAAACCTAAGAAAAATTGACAGTTGTGTTATTAATTCATAGCCACAATCTAAAATTAATCTACTAAAATGAATATAATTAATAATAATAATACATATTAGGTAGAAACCAATTGCAGACTTAATTATTTTCGTAACACACAATTCAAAGACGCCGACAGATAATCCATGGGTTTAAACGTTACGTTTTTCAATATTAAGTTACGTATATGCCAATACGCACGTCATATCATTTTTTTCAGTACTTAGCAGTCAGACATTTGATAAAGATGTTCGCCAGTAAGATTTTTGTTATTTGCTAAAAAAGAAAGTTAAAAGTGCTTAAAATAAATTGTGTAGTATCGTCTACAATATACAATAGTAAATTTATAGTAATAGGTAATGTTTATTAAAATTAAAGACTAGGCTCTACTAAATAATGTGATTAACATTTGACTAATGAAAAGTACTACTACTTATTATGTGAACACAAAATAATTTAAAAAAAAATTTTAATAAATAACCGAATACAGTTTAAAGGTAGGCCTAAGTGCTTTCTTCTTAATAAAATTCTTATCTAAAACAATTTAATAAATGATATCAACAATGTTGTTTAATATATTATGTTTTAAGGATTCAAAAAAAATTTGTTTCGTTGTAAAAATTTAGAACAACCACTAAATGAATCGATCATTTCAGGAAGCCCATAATTCAAAAAAGTTACTTTTGGAAAAATTAAAAAACTGGTAATTTACTACGTTTCAATAAAACACAATATTAAAAAATATAATTTCTTCAGAGGTCTGTCCCCTGTATTATAAAATTGTAGGCTATACTTTTGCCTTTTTAAAGATAAATCACTTGCTTAAAAAATTTGAAAATTTTTACTCACGGTGTTTCTGAAATAAATTGGGAGTTAACTTACATTGTTTTCTGTAAAATGCGTTGTTAGACCAGAAGAAAATTGTGTTGTACAATAGTATTCATTTATTTATTTCACTAATTTACATTGTTGTTTACGTCAACAGCCGAAAAGCTGGTTTAAACCTCTAGAGGTTTTACTAAGAAAAACTAGGTGAGAGGTGGTTTACTAATGCCTTCCTTACTGAGTTGAAAGACTATGCTTATCAGCATGCCAGGCCCTCCGAAAAGCACCCACCTTCCACCCTGCAAATGACACCTTCACTTCATTTACCATAGGGTCTGGCTGTATAATGAAATTCAGAACTCTCAGAGAAGATAACTCGTGACTAGTGGATTTTACACCTCGACCTCTTCTGTTCTTAAATAGCTCAGTCATGTAATTGGCTGACTATAAGATAAGAAACATAACTTTTTTTGTAGCCCTGGAACCACCAACGGATCGAGTGCAATTGATTTAACACTTCACCTGCCCGTTATGAGCATTAATTTACATTAGTGACTTAAAATAGCTTTTTGAAATAATAAAAATTGGAATTCGTAACTTAAGAAAGAAAAATGTTTGTTTTCAGAACCATTTAGGCCTACGTTCTTCGTCGTTGTCACAAACAGTAGTTGTCTTCCTTAAAAAGATTTTTGCATAGAAACTTTGTGTAGCCTCTTCCACTAGAAAGTAGAGCTTAAGCTTCAAAAATCAACCACTTTCATTTTTTTAATTAGAAGAAAGCACTTTATATCTCAGGATACGCCTTTTCTATTATATTACTACTTAAGGAAAGCCAGACTTATGTGACTTTTATAGGGATGGTGTGTTTACATTCAGTTAGTCCTAAACTACACTAAAGAAAAAATGTAAAATTTTGACTTATAGGCTTTCTGAAATGACTGATTCAAATTTAAACGTTGTTTTTGGTCGGGGTTACTGTCTATTGCATTACTTTGATCAGACACCCAGTTGTTTTTTACTCTCTCTTGCTCTATGTGATTATATAGCGAAGGAAAGAATTATTTTCTTGTCAATTTTTCGAAATCGCGATTTCACCGGATATAAACGTTTTCAACCCCCTGAACCCAAAAAACTTGTTTTTAGTCTGTGTGTCTGTTTATGAACAAAATATCTCAAGAACGGAAAATAGTATGAAGCTAAAACTTGAAACTTAAGTTAGATACCCCTACCGGACTGACACGAACATTTTCATCAAAATCGGTCAACCGGAATTAGTAGTGTACCAAGTTTATTCATGCGGTTTTCCATTTTGTACGATTATCTCAAAAACGGCTCCTACGATTTTTAAAAAAATCAGGTATGTTTTCATTTTATATTATGTGTGTGTGTGTGCGCGCGCGCGTGTGTGTGTGTGTGGTGTGCAACACAGACCAATCGCTGAAAAAACATGTTTTTTTGTTCAGGAGGCCTGAAAACGTGTATTTCCGGTGAAAACTCGACTTGGAGAACTGTACATGATAACAATGGCACTTTCTTTCCTTACATTCATGTAGGGCAAAAGAAAGTGAAAGGAGTTTCTGTTTTTATTAAACATGCAATAATTGCTTAGCTCGACCTTGTAGGTACCAATCAATTAACAAATCTGTCATGTAACTGACAATTTTAAGGGTGTAAGGAACCTTTCTTAATATTTTTTTTAAACTTAATATTTAATTATTATTATATATTTAACTTCAAAAATATTTTTTTTAAACATTTGAAACTCATATCTTCTGAATTTGGTGAAATTCGTTTTTTTTGTAATATGGCTAGAAACAAATTATAAAAATTGCTTTTTAAAAACTGATGCTTTATAAAATGACAGTATGTCATGCAGCGTTTTCTAATCTTCTTGGGAAATGTCAATCTTTCGAAATTTAATACCTTTGGATAGAAAATCGGTAAATGATTAATTTTTGTGTCCATCTGTGGGTAAAAATGTGAACTAAACCTACCAATAGGAGCCAATCGGCTAACTTTAGCTCTTATTAGGAGCTAAAGTAAGTGTGACAGCATTTAGTTTATTATGAAAGCAGCTTATGACACAGTTCTGAAAGACATCACAAAGTTGTTACATTATTTATTTATTTATTTATTTGTTTATATCGTTTATTACTTCTCCAAATTAGCAAAGCCCATGCTTGGGGGAGAATTATTCAAATTACATCAATACAACATAAACCACAGTAATAATATTAGTTTAATGAATTAATTAATCTTTTACTTTTTTCCAACATTTGTATTTTTACAGTTTTGACAATACAGTGGAACCTCTCTAATTCGTCTCGTTCGGGACCGAAGGAGTGACGAAATACAGAAAGTGACGAATTATGGAATTTTGCTATGCACGGTTAATAAATAACATACTCATACGTATATTTGATTAAAGTCGAATTACATAAATGAAACTTACATTAACGATAAACACAATAAGTAATCCTAAGTCCTATAACTACAGTAAATTTGTATTAGTCTACGTATCTAGTTTTATACTACTTCAGAAATTCTGTATATGGTTGTACTTACATTTTCTAATTTGTAGAAGGCACAACACAGTACACGTTACCGAATATAAAATTACAATCGAAAAAGTATAAATTTGCAAAATCGATGAAACGAATCTTTAACTATGTATCACTTAACACTACAAAAAAATCACATTAAAATTTAGAAAACGTTACTTAATTATACTAATATGTATGTAAAATGCCAAATTTATTTCTTGAAAAAGTGGGTTATCTTCTTTTGTACCAACGAGTTCTTTTCTTTTTCCACAGCCAACTGGCGAATTTGTCGTATTACAATTAATTTTGATAACTCTGCTTCTTTCTGTCTTTCATACCATTCGATGCACTTCGTCAGCATTCCTTCTATTTCTCGATACGTACCAATATTTTCAGGGCTTGAAACATATTCTTCGTTGCTATCTTCCTCAACAGGTGAATCTTTGTTTTGAACGTAGGCCACAATTTCTTTGTCACTTAAAATCTCATACCCAAGTTCGTTAGTACAATACAACTTGCACAGGATGTTTTCCTTGTATATTACTAAAGATTAACAGTGTAAACAGGAGGCTATTAGTCATCAGCAGCGTTGATACGTGACTACGGCGCAAACACGTATCGCAGACACACACACACACAATGGTTGAACTGGGGAGGGCTGACGAATTATAGAAGGTGACGAATTAGAGAGTGACGAATTAGAGAGGTTTTACTGTATTAAAAATATCACATCTTTTGGTTTATTGAAAGCTGGTGTCATAGTTTTTTAACACTAAAAGTTTCTTATTCTACAATTAGTATTATTATAATATTTTATTATATTATTTGTCTCATAAATACAATACACTTTTTTAAATCCTAATGTGTGAGCGTTGCAATCTGTTTAATTTAGAACAATAAGCAGGCCCATGACCCTATAAGATGAGGATGATAAGTGTAAAATGAGGTATAGTCTTGTACAGACTCAGGCCGACCATTTATGATATGTTGGGAATTTTTTGACCTTGATGAATGTACCCTTTAAGAATTTTAACCCTAATGTATTACGACCTTAAATCCAGTTACGAATAAGATTTTTTTAAAAATATTTTTAATAATACTTTATGGTATTTTCAAAAAAATACAATTTTAATCTAAAATTTTATGCTATCTTTAAACATACATCCATTCCTAGTAACACAATCATTCCAATAAACGAGGTGGTGGAAATTGATTATTATCAAACTATGGTGAAAAAACCATATGCCAAGAAATGTAAAAAACATTATTTCACTAGTTTTTTGAACTATTTACCACAAAAACGTACAGTAAGTAATCTCGCCATTAACTTTGTTTTTACCTAGCATCAGTTCCATGTTAGAGAGGAATGCCCATCAGTACTCCTAGGTAATGATGTCCTCCCACAACAAAATCATGGGAAATACCTTGGCTTGCATCTTGATAGGAGATTAACTTGGTGACATCACAATGTATGTAACGGAACGAGCTTTATTTAAAATACATGAAGTTTAACTGGTTGTTGTTGTTTGTTGTTTAGGTCATCAGCCGAAAGGCTGTTTTGAACCTGTAGAGAGAGGTTTTACTAAGTAAAACGAGGAGTGAGGTGGTTTACCATTGCCTTCCTCACTGAATGGAAAAGTACACTTATCAGCATGCCGGGCCCTCTGAAAAGCACATATTTTACACTCTGCAAATGACACCTTCACTTCATTCACCACAGGGTCTGGCTGTATAATGAAATTCATTACTTTCAGAGGAGATAACTCTGATTAGTGTCACAGTACACCTCTACCTCTTCTGTTCTTAAATGATTCAGTCATTTAATTGGCTGACCATGTGACAAGAAACAGAACTATTTATTTTAGCCCTGCAACTAACAGTTGTTCAGCCCTTGTTGTTAGCCTTTGTTGTTTAGCCCTGCAACTAACAACTGGTTGTTAGGGAGAAGTTCACAATTATTTGTTGAAAATAAGGTCTTGATCTATAACACAATTTTCAAGCCTGTTTGGAAGTATGGCGCTCAGCTTTGGTGTACATTCAGAAGATCCAATTTAGAAATAACACAATGCTTCCAAAATAAAGTCTTAGATCGACAAGTAACACTGGGTGGTTTATAAGAAACTCGGAAATACATGACCATCTTCGTATACGTACCATAACAGAAGAGATAAGCTGAGAAGCAGAGAAGAGAGCTGAGCCTCCAGTACGAGCTACGATTAAACAATCAACAGAACCAATTAGCATTAAATTTTCTGGACAGCAGTAAGGAAACGAAGCGCCTCTAAAGACATCATATGATTTAGATCAACGTTTTAAATTCATACACGAAATTATATTCACCATTTTATCTTCATCACTACTTTTTAATCTAAAGTGGAATTTCAAATTTTTTTTTTTACTTTTCTGTTGATAACTTCTTTTACATTGTTTTCTTCATATTTTGTTTACTTCTTTTACATTGTTAGTGTTAATTTTGTAACTTTTCTTTATTTGTTATTAACTTTATTTTATAATTTTATTTAGTTGAAGTGAGAGCAAAGGCTGTCTACTTCACTCATGTCAGTTTAGTTCTGTTATAATGATTTGCTTAAAGCCACATTGTAAATAAATAAGTTAAATAAAAAAACTTCCATGTTGTGTCTTACAATATTAATTATCCATTTCTTCATTTCATTCGTAAATTTAATTTCATTCTGTTCAGTTATTTGTTTAGGTAGCAGGTCATAAATTAATGTGGGGGCCAAGTGAAAGAAGTGTCCCTTGTACAGCATACTTCTCGGTTTATCTGGAATAAGTAGGTGTTTGTTCGTTGTGTTGTACTTACGGAATATATTTTGGATGTTCGATTTACTCTTATGCAGCTTTCTCAAGATCTCTTTTACAAACAGTTGCCTGATGTTCATTACTACCATATGGTTGATTAAATGCCAAATTTACTTTTATTAATTGACTAAAAAATATAGTTAGATAAGTTACTTACATAATAAGTTTTAATTTTAGATGAATGTACATATTATATCAGCTGTTATAATTTTACTAAATTTCTCGTTGGCATTTGGAGAAAACATTCTAGTGTTTATGCCACTTCCTTTCAACAGTCATATTATTACATACAAACCACTTTTCAAAGAATTAGCGTCAAGAGGTCATAATGTAACATTTTACACAGGCTTACCATTTGAGGAAGATATTCCAAATTTAAAACAAATTGTAATTGATAATCCAATTGGTGAATTCATTGGTAAGTACTAAACTATTTTAGCGTAATGGAACTTAAAAACTCTTTGTTATGTTTGGTTTCTAAGAGTATTTTCGAAATTCTGATATTTTAATTATATTATATTATTTGTATAAAAATGTAGTGCTCAAGTTTAAAGTACTAATGCATTTCAGAATTTATATATTCCAACAACAAGCCAGTAGTGATAGTGGTTAACTTCTGTCCACTATGGGATTTTCAAATATGGATATTTACATTAAAACAAATTGCCAGATTAAATGATAAAAAATTGTTAATAGCAGCTTATCAGTGTTTAATTTTATCTAATATCCGGATATGCCATATTAGTATGGGGAAATTCATCACAGAGTAACATGGAAAAAGTTTTAATATTCAGAAAAAACCACTTAACCTAATGCAGATTACTATTTAAGGAGCTTCAATTGCTCACAGTTTCTTTTTTGTATGGATTTGAAGTGATAATGTACGTAAAGCAAAATACCTTTTGACAGAATTTAAATGTCCACAACCACTGCACAAGAAACATAATGGATAACAATGTTACTAATCACAAAAGTAAATTATTTGAACAAAAACCTTCTTTTGCAGGTAGAAAATACATCAATAAATTGCCACAAGCTTTAAAAAGTAGCGATAATTTAAGTTTCTTTAAAAAAAAAGCTAAAAAAATTCTTGATTGATGAAACATTTTACTGTGTAAACAAATTCTGTTCTGAATAGTTTTTGGTTGAAAAATATGTATAAACTTTTAATAAAATGTTGAGGCAAATTATTTGATACATTATTTGGTATATTATTTGACATAAATGGTTGGATGGCATGCTTATTGAAGGAAGTTAACAGTTGTAGTAAATTATTGCTAAGTAATGAATTTAACATACTGTTAAAATTTAGACATCAGTTGTATCTTGACATGTCATATACTCCCTTTTGGAGTCTTCTGGATCCAGTTATGTATAATATCAGCCTCTCTTTGCCATATCATCGATCTCTTTAACAATATGAATTGCCAATCGGCTGGGCATTGAAAGTGTACATTAGAAAGGATAGATATTGGATAGATTTTTTTAAAGTTGCATTACATAGTACTTCTGGTTTTATTATTATATTATTCTGACTACAGCACATGATATGGTTTTGTAATATCTATTTTTTGCATGTGAGAATTTGCAGCCCCAGCCATATCTCGCTTCCTAAGCACCACCTCTCTCTGTCTCGCCAGTCCCCATCAGAGAGCTGCCACAAAGACATTGCCTCCTGCACCCTATCCAACCATGTCACTTCTGGCCTACCCCTCCTTCTTCTACCGGCTGGCATCCACTCCCATACCCTCTTTGACCACCTACCATCCTCCATCCTCTGTAAATGACCAAACCATTTTAACTGCTTCCAGGATATGGTATCCATGATATTTCCTTGAACACCGATTCTTCTCTTAATTTCAGAATTCGGAATTCGATCACACCACAGCTCTGCCTCCAGAATCCATCTCCACTGCTTTCAGGGGATCCTTCTGTCTCTTTGGGTACGCAGGTTTTCCTTTTTGTAAATATTAATCAAAAACATTATACTTTTCACCGTTGATGAACTCTGCTGTTTCACGTGTTTAGACCAACCAGAATGTTTTCCAGTGTTGTCAGATTGTACAATTGTATAAGTCTGACAAAACAATAAGCACACATGCGTATAAGAGCCACAGTAATTCACTCGTGTCTTGCACGACATATCATAACTTCTTGACATATCATTTTACTCTTGCAGGAGTCTTCTGGAAGCAATTATAAAAAACAAACATGTTATATGTGATAAGGGGGCCTGAAAACATGTATTTCCAGTGAAAACTTGATTTTTAAAATTTAAGCAGTAAAGAATACTTTCCTTTCCTATACATTCTTATTGGGCAAGAGGAAGTAAAAATAAAAATCATACAGCCACCAAAACCAAATCATATTGCTTAGCACAACTGTATGTTAGGAATTTAATAATATAATTATTTTAATTTTCAATATTTATTTAATGACAAAATAAAGAACACAGTTTATTTAACACTTTTTTCTTCACAATTAATAATTTACACTGGAATGAATAGACATTAATGAATAATATAATTATACATTCTTAAATATACAATCAATTTAATGAAGAATAACAGTAAAATTAATTATGTCATAATATTTTACAATACAACAAATAATTACAATATTTATTAAAATTACAGTAATTTTAATATTAATTAAACTAACCTTACTCTAGTGGTTTTTTACAAAATTATACTATTATGATATCTTAGGTAATATATTTTATATTTGGTTAAACAATTACACATTTTTGATTTTTTTAAATAATTAATTTTTATTTATTTTAATGTAACATATAAAATCACAGTAGGTTACTCTGTGGATGAACTGAATATATTAAAATATATATTAAAAAGAATCATATAAATTTATTTGGGGGTTCTCTTTCGAATAAAACATCAATGTAGACTACATTTACAAAATAATTAAGGTTATGTTTGCATATAAAAAACAAAAAACATGCAGTTAATTGTTTTTTGTAATAAGTTTTTCTTATTTTTAATTAACTTGTACTTTTAGAATTTACTTAATGAATGCACAGTTTATGAGATAGTACATAGGATAACAATTACATAACTACGCATTAGTTTCAAAGTCAGAAAAAATTTGTGATACACTTTCTCCCTAGAAATGGATAAATTTAAGTTTTCTTCATTTAGTAATGCGGAGATATATGGCATAGGTAAATCAGATTGGTTGATTTCAGATCAAAATTAAGACAAAGAACTCACTTCAGTACCTCTCAACCCAATTTTTGGGAAGATAAGATAAGATAACTCAAACTTTCTGAAGAACTTAAGAAAGCTCCAGAGTGAAAAAGTGAACGGAATCTTTATCAACAGGTGTTGGCCAAAACATAATGCACAGTTTTCTGATTTCCAATAACTGGAAAACCCAGAAAAAGCAATTAATAATTTTTTTCTATCCAATAGCCTATTCTTTAATTTTTGGGATGTGTGATCTTATACATTTATCACTCCTTTTAGCTGTTCGCCTTTCAATTTATCATGAAAATTGCTTAACTCCTCAATTTTAATTTTGTATATGTTTCTATCTTTTGTATCTTTCGGAGTTAACTACTTCTCCTGTATGTCATTATTTACTTTTTTAATCCACTGATTAATGGTTTTGTGATTGTCATGAAAATAAATAAATAATAACCAATTTTCTTGGGAAGACTTTCAGGCTTCATTCCTTTAAGTGCTTGTAGCATACTACTTTTTTTTTCTTACGTAGTTCCTTTATTTCTTGTAACGGTTCTCTAGTGAGACAAGTAATTTGTGGTCTTTGCTGCTTGTAAACAGGAGATATGACATGCTTTCCATTTTCATAAACCTGGTATATGCCCGTAACAGGCAGGTGAGTTGTTAATTGGCACTCGATCTGGTAGTTCCAGGGCTACAAAAAATAGTTCTGTTTCTTATCACATCATCAGCCAATTATATGACTGAACTATTTAAGAACAGAAGAGGTAGAGGAAAAACAACACTAGTCAGTTATCTCCTCTGAGATTAATGAATTTCAGAATGCACAGCCAGACCCTGTGGTGAATGAAGTGAAGGTGTCATCTGCAGAGTGGAAAGTAGGTGCTTTACGGAGGGCCTGGCTTGCTGATAAGCACACTTTTCAACTCAGTGAGGAAGGTGATAGTTAACCACCTCACTCCTTGTTTTTACTCAAAAAAACATCTAGAAGTTCAGTCCAGCCTTTCAACTGTTGATCTAAACAACCTGGTATCCAAATTTGTTGACTGGTTTTGTATAAAAACTATAAATTTTTAGTTTCTTCAAGAGAATTAGAAAGGAATATTGTACTATTTAGATATTTTGGTTCTGTGGCATTGTTAGATATTTAGCAGTAATGTGTCTTCTCCAAGTCAATTTTTTGTCTAATGTTAGACCTAAATACAACGGAACTGGAGAGTTGTTGAAATAAACTGCAGAATATTGATCACAAAGATATGTGGAAGCATGTAAAAATGCATTTTATTAAACATTGAGTAGAACATATTTTTGATAATTTTCAGGACTGTTGAAACCTCCCGACAATTTACAATGTTGATGTCGAGGTTAGAGCAACTTGCTTTGATCCCAGATGTTCCGGATTCAGTTCCTGGTCTGGTCTGGTCTGGTCTTTTTTCATTACTCATTTTCATCTTTCACCCTTTACCATCTGCATTTTAGCCTTAAATGAATCCTGTACACACAGAGTGTACTCTATAATAGATTACACCCTGGTACATACCATCGGACATAAAACCAAAAGAAAAGAACAAAAAGTGCATTTAATAGGATACAAATAAAATTAGCGTAATATGATAGGTAATTACTTTGGTTATTTTAACATTAATATGTTTAAAAGAATAATAAATTTTAATTATACACAGGTAAATAAGGTATTTTCCATGCTTAAAACAAAAACAGTGAATGTGTCTATGAAATACTGGAAGAAATACAACATTGTACTTTCATTTTCGTCCAATAAATATTCTGTAAAATAAAATAGAACTGTGTTATTTGGTTTTTAGGATAATAGAGTATTACATAATAATTATTTATGTAGACCAAAACATTGTACTCTATTTTAACTGATATTAATTTAAATAACTGAACTGAAGAAATATTACTGTTTCACTAAAACAAACTGATAGAAGATAATTTAGACGATGTCGTGGGAAATACCACCTGATCGTTTGAAGATAAATGATGGGGCTAGGTTTCTTCAATGAAACATTACAGAAGGGTTGTTAGAAGTAAAATTTAGTTTCAGAATCATGAAAAAAAGCGGGACTAAATACCAGTATATATATATCGATAATAATGTCAACATATGTATTACAGAACAATAACCAGATTTTCCATAATATTAATATAAATCAATATCACAAAAATCTGGCTGGGCAGGAAGGACTAACATTGATATTTACAATTGAATGTTCAACTTACGCTGAAAGACGTGTTACTCCAGAAAGTCATGGAATGGCAGTTGTCAGATTGTTGCTAGTGGGTGTGGTCTGGTATAGATGCCTTGGATGGCTTCAATTTCTGAAGCCATTCCAGCATCGTAGAGATTTCTTGAGGTGTTTTGGATGAAGGGAAAGAGAAGGTGATCATGGATGATGGAGTTAGGAACTAGATAGCGGAATGCAATGAGGCAATGAGGCGTAGGATGTGATTTCGAAAGGCGTGGAAGGACTTTTTATGCGTATTGGCTAGGAGTGGCCACCAGACCGACGACCCATAAAAGAGGAAGGAACAGATAATGGCAGAATATAATTATGAGGAGTTTTACTGAAGTGGCGATAGATTTGAAGTGGAGAATTGGGGTAAGTTTGTATAGAAGGATCCTGCCCTTATGGATGTTTTGCTAAGTTCGACTATTTCTTCTGATAGTGTACATAATCCCCGTAGGATAGCGTTACAAGTCAGTTCAGTGGTAATACTCATAAGTGAACTAAATAGACCAATCGGAAACAACTATCATAATTTTTATGAAATTAAATGGGATTTGATTAACTATTATTTTGTCTTTGATAATGTTTTTGATTTCTTGGATAATATAAAAAATATATATTGAGTAATATATGCCTTCCCCTCACCAAGATAATAGAACTCCCACAAAACTGAAAAAGGCCACTGAAATATAAAATAAAATAAAAGAGCCGCTCTTAAACCCACTTGTCCCTTACTTTAAATTTTCCACAGATAATTTCTAAAAATGAATTACCTCCTTTCAAGTCCCAGTTCCAATGTCCCACGAACCAGAATCCTATTTCCTATTTAAACTATAAAATTCCCCCTAAATTTCTTGAGGTTGCAATTATTCTGTTATATTGTTCCTCGAGCGACCAGGTGTTCCTTAACACGATGTCGCCATCATAGGGCTTCTTGGCCCTCTCAACCAGGTCTTAGGATTCAGTGAGTAATAAAAGTGCTTGATATATACATGACAACTAAAATTTATTCATTTTCAATATCATATCTGAATTTAGCGTTGTAAGTTAACTTTACTTGGATTACTATGAAATAATAAATTTCAGTTTAAGCAACATGCAGTATCTATTCCATTTCATTAATAAAATACACAAATTAGTATAATGGTTAATACAAATTAATGTGCCTGCTTATAAAGAATTGAAAATTAAGTAAATGTCTAAATCCAGAAACTTCGACTCTTGTTAACTTTGAAAATACTATGAATTAAATGATATATAAACATAATGTTCTGTTGCTTATTTACTTACTGACAACGATTATAACAAATAGTAAAGTGATAATATTATAACAATAAATTAAGTCTACTGTTTGGGCCCATTAAACAGTAAAAACTTATTATTGTCTATAAATTATTATCGATAATGTATAACTTACTAATAATATTATTATTAAATGACTATAAATTTCATGCTATCTAACACTATTTAAATACTTTAATATTATGAAATTTATTTACTAACACTATCACAATAAAATTATAACATTTATTATTTATTTAATATGAGTACAATAAATATTTTTTTAAATTAATAATGAATTTTATAAATGTAAGTGTAACAAAAAATATAAATTTAAATATAATGCTTAAAGGTTTTAAATTAAAGTTTATTGGGATAGATTTATTTAAATATTGGATTAATTGAAGATAGTTGTTGCTTGCTTCATGACTGTTTAGTTATGTGGCAGTACTTTATAAATGTAGGTAATTTATGCACTAAAATTTTTATAAAGTAGATTAATTATACTATTTTTAAAAGCTGATGAGCTCTGAACGATCATAACTTCATAGCTAGCCAATGACTTGCCAGCAACATTGCAAATACTTACTCTGGTAGCTCTGTTATTGCATCAGACAATTGTTTGGTCTTTCAATAACAATTATAACCTATGAACATACAATCAGCTGATCATATTTAAAGTATTGCATGTTAACGTGCTCTATAATTGATGTATTCAGTATGAAATGCAAGACACAAGTGAATTACTGCGGCTCTTACACATATGTGTGCATAATGTTTGTCAGTCTGATACATTCGAACAATCTGACAATGCTGGCAAACGTTCTGATTGGTCTAAACGCTTGAAACAGCAGAGCTCATCAATGTTCGTGAAAAACATTACAGTAAAAATTTTAATAATAAATTGTCAAGGTATTGAGTAGATGGTCAGACGACTTAGTTTACCAAGATTGTATTGGGAGACCATAGAATGTTAAATTGTCTCAATTTCTTCCATTATACTAAATTTCACTCATTTTGCAAACATGGAATTTTGTACGTATCTACATGATTAAAATTTTTTCCCCTTATCCATTTTTCAAGTTCTGTTGGGTTGGGCTCAACACAGCTCCTCTCCATCTTTCTCTATTGCTGAACTATAATTTACCTTTCATTGCTCTCTTAACATCACATCCTTTTTCCAACACATGTATATTTTCACATCTTTCACATATCATATATTCACATCTTTTCCTCTTTTCTCTTGGTCTTTTTCCTTCCACTTTCAAATACAGCGTACTCTTATGCAGCCTACATTACTCCATCCTACTGCCATGATATTGTCTACACTTTAGTAGTTGCCTGTACAATCCTTCTTGTAAGGCTGTTCACCCCCAGTTGTTCCATAACTCCATAATTTCTCTTTCTATTTTGTCTTGTCTTTTCTGACAAACTCCTCTTGAACTTCATTTCTGTTGCCTTCATTCTATTTCTGCCTTTCTTCTTTCACCTGTCCATGTTTCTGCTACATAAGTTAGTTTGGGAGAAAATATACATAATATAATTGGATTATAATTATATAATATAAAGAAAATTTATATTATAATTTTTCTACAATATTAATGAACTTTTTGATTGCAAACTAGACATCTTAAACTTTAAAGAACCGCTTACCTATTGGGTTATTTTACTTAACTCATTTTATAATTTTTCATCTGATTTGTTAATTGTTTTGTTAATTAACAGAGTTTTGTTAATTGAACCCCAACCATCAAAGCACACCGGTAACCACTGTCTAGTTTTTAAATCCATTTAAATAAAACCTTCACTAGTATTTGAACTACGGAACCTCAAACCTTCATCTCCAAAAATCAGTCATTAAACGGCTGACTCCTCATGATGACTTTACCATTAGACCAAACCGGTGGGTTAGGTTTAATTTTGAAAGGATTTATTATTTAAGGGTATTACCAGAATGCTTTAATTTATTCACACATTTTACTTTAGGCTCCTTTGAATTTGAATCACCTGTTACAATTTAGTTTCGGAAAATTTTAGGTCATCCACCTGAGACATAATAATTTTCCTTTTAACTCTGTTATCATTATCATCACTCTTTTGGAAATATCTCTGAGGGTGATTGCCACATCATTTAAAAACTTCAGATTATTTACTGGAGCCACAAGAATTAAAATGGTGTCAATCAACAGATGCATTTGGTCTGCTCGTTGGCATAGTGGTTAGTGCAACTGGCTTCTACAACGGGGTCTCGGGTTTGATTCCCGGTCGGGTCTGGCATTTTTTCATCCCTCATTTTCATCTATCATCCTTCTCACCATCTTGAATTAGCATATACTGCAAAACAGTCAGATGTAAAATCAAAAAATAACAAAAAAAACAGATGCATAGCAACAGTGAATGAAATAAATGGTAAGGTAGATTTATTTCGCAATGACAGCAATATTAAGAAGAAATAGAAGCAATGCTTTAAGTCATTGTTTTACGGACAAGTGTGTTTATATAATGTTAATAGATTATAATATCTTGTTATATACATTAACTCAACAATCACATAATTTATGTGTAAAAGGAAGATTAATATAATAAAAAAAAAAAACTGGTGCAGTAAATTATTGTGATTTAAATGGGGTTCTACTGTACCACCATGCATTTCTTGTAACCAGCCGTTGTCATGGGAAATGGTTGTTTGTAGGACAGTCTTGAAACTCCGTAGAACATTTATCATTTGAAAAGCTCAAATGTTTATCATCAGGTAAAATAGGCAATCTCAATACTAAAATCATAATATAGTCAACAATTTAATAGACTATTTGAAAAATTTACAGAAAGAAATCAATGTGCTAAGTGTTTGAAGAAATACTAACAAAGATATATAAAATACTGTTAGTAATATTAGGAAACAATTATTTTTATGCATGTGTATATGTATTAAAATAATATGTATATTCGTTTTTTCTTTACCTTTCGAGAACAATCCATGATTTATTACATAAAAATGCTACACTTCTATCAGCTGGTAAGTAATTGTGAAGGTTGTCAATGTTATAAGTGAATGATTGTAAAGCGATTGTAGGTTGAACCGTTGCTGTCAAATGAAGTAGTGGTTGAACTGGCTTTATATGTATGGTTGGGAAATAGATTCTCCCTACGAGCAAATAGTGTGCAATCATACTTAGTCATGTACATACTTAGTGGCCACAATATAATATGTCCTTTTAAATTATGTTTAGTTTAAGTCTTAATGTTTTTAGTAATATTTTGTGATTAATTAATTTGTAAATAAAATTTATTTAATATTTGTTATAACAAATATTTAATATTTGTTATAAGTTTAAAAGGAAGTTTTATAATTTATCAACAACCAGTTCCCGAAAGAAATTGGAATTAAGTGTTACAATACTAATATTTAAATATAAACTTGTAATATAAGTTTAGAAAAATTTTACATCATAAGAGACAATGTTGAGTTATAATAATTTTTTTAAAAAAGATTTCAGTTTTAATGTAGGTACTGAATAAAAAACAATTTTACAATTAAATTAGAGGTTATGCAAGTTTATGACTAATAAAAAATGTTAGTTAAAAAAAAATTATGTTAGTTAAAATGATGTTTGTTATGATTTGTAAAAGGAAAGTGTTGTGTAACTTATTAGAAAATTAATATAAATTTCCATTACCAATATTATAATGAATATAATATCTAATATATACGTGCATAATTATATATCTATTGTAAATTTTAAATAATTAATTGTTAATTTACAACATTAATATTCAAGTTCATTATACAGTAACAAGTTATAGTAACATTAAATATTTTGTTATTATTTCCTACAATATAATTGTAATATAATATTATTAATTAATACATAAATTAGCAACAGAACATTAATAATTATTAATAAACAATAATTTTCTAATGATAAATAAGCTTGTTTTTTTAAAAGAATTTTGTCACAATGGGTTGTTTTGTTACAACAATAACTTTCCCTTCCTTCCCATCTTTTTCCTCCAGATTCTTACCTTCTCTGAGTTTCTTTTCTCCTCAATAAGGGAAGAAATTTTTATCGGATTTATTTTTTGTAGCTTCTTCAGAAATTTCTGTCTCTCATTAGTGTTTTTCCTTCTCTTAATCTCCTCTCTTCCCAATATTTTTTCATCTTTTCACATCTCAATTTGCTCACTTCTTCTAGACTTTGTTTTTCTTAATCTTTGTAAGAATTACCAATCCATGCCATTTTCTTATAAGCTGTTTAATTTTATCTTTCATTTTTTCAAATCCTTGTCATTCCTTTCCAAATTGTTGTTTGTGATTGAAATAGGTTTTGTTTATATCATTGTAAATGTTGGAACATGTTTATTTACTTGTCTTATCAAACATCCTTTAAAGGTATTTTAACAGCCATATTATACTGATAATCAAAATATATATTATTTCTTTAAACCACCAGTAATACGGTAAACAGAAGACACTTACCAATTACTTTAATTTTTTAGTGTTTACTGTTAACCGTATTACTGGTGGTTTAAAGAAATATATATATTTTGTTTACCTATCTATACAAAAAAAATATATAAAAATGAATGTTTGTTTGTCCCTTAAGCATGCCTGAAATTTTATCTACAATTACTCAGTTTCTGGAACAGGTTTAAAGCTTTTGAAAAGCTTAATCTGATCATTGGAAAGAAAGTAAGGGGCTTAAATGTTGTTTTTGTGCTTTTGAAAAAGTCCAGATGTTAGACTTTTAAAATACAGATGTTAAAAAGAAAGGACAAAAATAGTAAAAACAGATGTTTTTGTTTTATAAATAATGATATAAATGTCTGTGTATTAACATTATAATATGTCCAGCAACAAAGCACAGGGACAGTCGATACAAGTTTGTGGATTAAATTTCAAAAATACAAGTTTCTCACATGGACAGGTGTATGTGGCCACCTCACGTGTTGGAAAACCTTCTGATTTGATTGTGTATGCACTGAACAGAAAAGCTAAAATTATTGTATATCCAAGAGCACTTATATAAATTTTTCTCCTTCAAATTTTTGTACTGATCAGATCTGTAGTAAAATATCATCCAGGGTATTTGAATTAAAGCAAATTGTCAGATTAAACAATAAAAAATTACTCATGACAGCTTACCACGGCCTAATATCTGACATGCCATTTTAATGTAAGGTAATTCTTCTCTGGATAAAAGAACAATTTTTAAAAATTTAGAAAAATCTTAAGGTGTATGGAGGGAGCATTTTTTTCACCTCATTGAAAACACTATTTAAGGACCTAGAATTGCTTAAACTTCCATCTCTCTTCATTTTAAAGATTATAATGTAAGTATGTGGAATAAAATACCTTTACACAGAAACTCATAATCACAACAAGGAAAATAAACAATAAATTACTGCATAACCACAGCAATAAAACGTTTGAACAAAAACCTACTTACACGAGCAGAAAATACATCAATAAATTACCGCAATCTTTAAAATTTGTTTAAAAAACAAGCTGAAAATTACTTCATCGATCAAATGCTAGGACCTTCAGTTTTGGAGTGTGCAGTGCAGGTTACCGTTCTAACTACGGGGCGAAATAGAGGCATCCTAATCTCTTTTTGCAGATGGAAAGCAGGTGCTTTTCAGAGAGCCTGGCATGCTGATAAGCATACTCTTCTACTTAGTGAGGAAGGCACTCGTAAGCTACCTCACTCCTTGTTTTACTTAGTAGAGCTTCTAGACTAGAGGTTCAAACCTAGCTTTTTGGTCATGTTCGAAACAACAACTTTTATGTTAGGTACTCCGATATTGATGTACATGATACATGATTTATTGCACATCTCTATAAAGAGCTTTCAGTTTCTGGTACAGGTGCATTATAGTCCGAGCGTTCATAAAAAGAGCGTTGATCGAACAGTGCAGAGCTGTTATTTTTGTTGGCTGCTCCTAAAAGCTGAGGTGGTAATTACCACACAAGACAATTACACGTGTTACATGTTGATAGTTCTGCTTTGAGGTACAACATTACTGACAATAACTATTTGACTTTTTTCAGTTAGAGGGGAGGCATTCAAGCGTCAGCATTTCAAAGACTTGCATCTTACTGAGAAAGTAAATCAGACAGAAGTTGTATAAAAAAATAATATATCAGTTCTATATAAATGACGAACTGTAACCAAATACAATAAATTCAATGGTTAGTATCAAAATTATTACTTTTTCTCACATTATATTAAATTCCTAACCACAAATAAATTTTAGGTTATTTATTTTAGTACCACCTTAACTTTCTTCACAAAACTTTCGATCATATTTTACCATAAACTGAAATGATTTAAAGCAATTTTTTAAGTTTATTTTGAAGTCTTGGTTATTAGCGATTACTTTAGTTTAAGAAATAGTGGGTTTGAACTGGTAATCATTTTCCAGATCTTGGTCAGGAATAAACTCAAAATCTCCACTTTACAGCATAGCAAAAATTATATTGAAGTATTATAACATATATCCAAAAAATATTTATGAACATTAAAATTTTTATCAAATTTCTTACTATGACAAAATGCACTATTTTCAAATGCATATTTACTGAAAGTTTAAACAAAAGTTAATTACTTAACTTACTTAAATATTGTAAAATACTTAAAACACTGTGAATTTATATATTACTTTTAAAATAAATTATATACTTTACATCTATTATTTATTGATATACATATTTCACAAAAAGAACAAAACGTTTATAATACATAATATTAAATACAATAATTTTTTTGGTAGGTACTGCGCAGATATATCTGTCATAAACAGATTTAATAATTTAATAAAATTATAAATTTATTAACTTATCTAAAATTACAATAATAATTATAATAGATATTATAAAATCTTATAATACATACTTATTATAATAGATTGTTACAATAGACTAGAAAAATAATTTTTATTTAGGGTTCTTTATATTTTAAAAATAGGTTAGGTTGACAATTCATATACTAAAATATTATTTTATGTACATTTCAGTTAATTATTACATAATAAAATTAATAATTAAATAAACAAAATCTTTGGATAGTATTATATTTGTATTGTATTTATACAATGTTCATTAATTTAAATGAAATGTAAATCTAGAAAACCTGTAGGCTAATTACAGAAAAATCGCTATAAAAATTTACCCTTTACTTTACTGACTTGGTCATCTCATTTGAATTGTTGAGTTTTTGGCCATGTACAAGCAGGTTCTTTTTACTAGATCTGTCAGACAACTAAATACACTGTTAAACGGAATTAAATGTGATAAAATATTAGAAAAAGGCCAATTAAAAAGTAATTAAGTTAGAAACAATTAACAAAAAGTAACAACAAGCCAAAACTCGTAGTTTATATTTTAATAGATTTTTTTATCTGATAGCCTGTACCAAAATGATTAATTTGACAAATTTGCTCAACAAATTAATTTTACAATTTTTTTATAAAAATTCAGAAAAATACTATTATAAGTGTGGTGGGAGCAAACCACTTATCCACTTGCAGCCTATTATTATTTAAGGAGCTTCAATTGCTTACAGGGTACTTTGTAATTGCTTTGTATTTGCATACAATTGCTATGTAATTGGTTTGTAGTTGCTACCAATGTACTTTACTTTGTACATTTTTATAGAATTTAAATGTTCACAATCACAACACTGGTAACAAAATTGATTATTGTGTCGCTAATCACAACAATAAATTGTTTAAACCTACTATGAATGGTGGACTGGGGGTCATGGAAGAGCAGAGCTAATGCAGGGGCGGTTTCAGGGAAGGGGCCATGGGGGCAATGGCCCCCCCCAAAATACTAGGAAAACTTAGTTTAATATTTTCTATAAGCTATTATTTCTAACAAAACTGAATCCCAATACTCGTACCTATCAATTAACAATAATTATTTTAGTATAAAAATGAGTCAAACAGAAAGTATCTATTTTTAAATAGTATTAAGATAACAATCAGTGTCAGTAGTCAAAAGCCACTCGCATCCAGTCAGCACCTTGAAAATTTCTCTATGAATTAAAATTGTCGTTACAGCAATACAGCATAAAAGAGGACTTTTCAATGACTCAATTACAAATTATGTAGTAAGAGCTACATAAAAACAAGATAGCCCCCCCCCCAAAAATCAGCCCTGGTACCGCCCCTGAGCTAATGTCATCTGTTTACCCACCTGCCACAACTCAAATGAGATGCTAGGAACAGTAACTGATAATGCATATAACCATAGTAAGTGGATAAACATTCTAGAAAAACTGTTTAATTTTTTTTATAAAATTTTTATTTCATTAAATAATAACTTAATTTATGGTTAATTCCAATAAAACTTACGAGATTTTTATGAATTCATAATATATGTTATAAAATTTTGTCATGAATCTTTTTATTCATACATTGTGTATATGCTGGATATGACTTGCAGACATAATATCCAAACCTAATTTAAAACAATTCTAACAGTTGAGTTTCTTTGGAAATAGAAAAGAAAAATTGTAAAAAATCAATGTTTCATCTTATGTTATTAGTCTTAAAAATATTAGGAATTTTTGCAGTTTGTACCAAAAGTAAACAGAATGATTTAATATTTTCTCTTAAACAGCTTGTTTTGAAAATTGTTAACAAAATTAAATATTTACATTTTTAAACATTTTACATACACAGGCTTACATTTATTTTCCTAAATGGTAACAAACTTATCACTGTGTTGAAATTTTAACTGGTGTTTTGTATTATCTGTAGGTATTTATTTTGATTGGTTAATTTTTTTTATTGGTTTAGTTATGAGGCACAACATCAAATTTGAAAATTGTGATTTTGCAACGATTACAATTGAAAGCTCTTTAAGTATAATGCAAATCAATTTATTTTTTACATTTAGGAGTTTTTTAATACAATTAAAATTAATTATCAATAATGACTGTTCTTTCAAGATAGTACTTAATACTTTGAAAGAAATATTGACAGAATTTTATACCAAGGAGAGTAAATTTTGAATAGAATACTTGAAGATATTAGTAGTATACAAGAAATAGCGAATATCAGTATGTCAATTCTTGTACAGTTGTCATGGAATGTACAAAAACATACAAGTTCTTTCAAACAGAAGAAAACTACAAATTATTTTTCAAATATAATGTACTATAGTATATGTAGGTTATGAGAAATACACAAAAGATGGGTAATAAAAATCAAACTGACAATATATGTCAGCTACAGATTTTACAATTTCTTTCTTAGATGACAAAACTATAGTACGTACAGTTAGCACATTCTTCTATCATATCTTGTATCATAATTTTTCTTTTGTTTTTCAGAAGGGTTATAAAAAAAAATTAAAAATTATTTAATAATATTGTAAAAGTAAAATGTATTTAGGAAGTTTAAAATAACTTAGTTCTGACAAGATATAAAAATGTAGTCTATATATTTTTTTAATCCCTAATAGGTGTACATTGCAATTGAACAATTATTGTTCAATTTAAAAACAATAAGCAACCCTATGACCCAATGAGATGAGGATGATGTGTATAACATGCAAATGAAATGTAGTCTTGTACAGACTCAGATGGATAATTCCAGAAAGAGTATGGTTAATTGAATTCTAATCATCAGAGTACACCTATAACCACCATCTATTTTTCAAATCCGTATAAAAGTAACTACGTACCTTACCTAGGATTTGAACCAGGAATCTTCGTCTCTAAAAATCAGCTGTTAAACAGCTGACTCGCGATGATGATTTTACCACTAGACAAACCTGGTGGGTTACGAATGTATAATAAAAATTAATATTTTGAAAAGTTTTTCTAATCAATGTAATTTCCTTATTTTATTGGTCCATTTATTTAAAATACCTTACATTCTATTACAGTTTTTTCTTTACCAGAAACATGTAAAAACAAACATTACCACATAATTACTGCTGTTTTATTTATTGCAAAATAATTACCAAAACTCCAGGATAAAATCATCTGATATTATTTTCTAAGAAATTCAAACCTTATTCTAATCTGTTGTACTATTATATTTGTATTAAAATTAATATGGTGTTTAAAAATAATACAGGTGTAGTTACTTGAGTCACAAGTTTGCCTTTGTTATTAACGATGGGTAAAAAGGGGAAAACAACAGTGGACATGTGCAATTGCTTTGGTATCAGTTCGCCACCACGACTGCATATACTATACCTAGAGGATTTACAGTATACCGCGGAACCTTTTGTAGATTAACTGTATGAATATAACTGTTTGTTACCGTAAACAGAAATGTTGGTTTCTTGAAAACACGGTCGAACTGTTCATAGTACTGAACAAAATCTATTATGCAATGTAATAAAATGGTGTAAAGTTGAAGCTAAACAAAAATACCTTTCTGTGTATCTTAACAAAAGTTTTGAGCGAGCGACTTACTACAGTGATGTTTCTCTTTCCACTAATTTGAAATATAAAGAAGAAAGTTAAAGACAGAAAAAAATATGATTCTTCATCAAAAGTTCTTTGACACCTGGTAAAAAATGAAAAGGTTATATCAATAAGAAATTGATATCGACATGTGAAAATTTATTACCGGTTTTGAAAGAAAAGCTAAATTTTAGTTGGAAATTTTGTACGTTAAGAAAATTTTTAAAGGAAATGGGGTTTAAGTTGAAAAAGTGTCAATGACAACGAAGTATATTAATTGAAAGGCAAACGGTGCAATTGTAAGGCAGTAAAATATAGTATATTACTATTGAGTTTAGCAGCAGTGTCAGATTTCTCTTCCCTTCCTCACAGCCCATCCATATGCAAAAGGTATTCTTGTGACTCATTATCTATAGGTACATATTAAAGTTTTGATTATTATTCTTAGAGATTCTAAAAGAACTATAAGATCAATGGGAGATCCAAAGAAGATGACTGAAAATAATGACTAATCTTTGGTTGCAACAGGAGTTTTCTGTTCCTAGTTACTTACAACTTAATACGAGTTCTGAATGGTAACTAATACAAAGTACTTTATACTTTTTGTACTTAGTAACGATACACAAATATTAACTAAGCTAAGAAGGGTTAATAATTATACTTACTGTACTTTGTTCAATTGCAAGAAGTGACAAGTCTGTGTCGTAGTAGATGGATATATTGGACTTGATACGAGTGAATGTTAGGAATACAGATACTACTTTAGCATGTTGAAACACAACAGTTTAAAAACATAAGAAAATGCATACCTATAAAAAAACAATAGGTGTTAATCACTCATATGACATTTTTTTGTCAATATAAATAATGAAAAAAAACCTACGTTTAATCATGAGTAAACAATATGAAATGAAAATCGTAGCCTAATTTTAATCACAAATGAATGACGAAAAATAATTAAAATCCTCCTTTGATCAACTTAAAATATGGAAAATCACTAATTTGGGTTAAATTAGCTCTGTAGAAAAATTCTTGTAATAAAAGTTGTAGACTTTTTAATTTTTTCTAACTTTAGTTTATACAATTCTGTATAAAGCTAATTTTGAAGCCTAATTCCTACTGTAATACACTAGATATATTAAATACAAATGTATTATATATATAATTTGCTCAAAACAAATTATACAAACTTGTGTGCAGAATGTATGAGAGTGGAGAGGTACCATCGGACTTTAAAAAAAATATTATGATTCCAATAACAAAAAAGTCAGGAGCGGAGAAGTGTGAACATTACAGAACCATCAGCCTAACATGCCATGCATCTAAGATACTGACAAGAATTATATACAGGAGAATAGAACACCGAGTAGAAGAAGTATTGGACGATGACCAATTTGGATTTAGAAGGAGAATGGGAACTCGAGATGCAATATTGGCTCTGAGACTGATTATTGAGAAAAGGATACAGAAAAATAAAACTACTTTTATGGCATTTGTGGATTTAGAGAAAGCATTTGACAATCTGGACTGGAGTAAAATGTTTAAAACTTTGAAAAGGCTAGGAATTAAATACAAAGAAAGGAAAGTTATCTACAGTCTGTATAAGAATCAAACGGCTGTTTTGAGAATCGAGGGGTACGAAAAAGAGGCTGCTGTAAGGAAAGGTGTACGACAAGGTTGTTCTCTGTCACCACTACTTTTTAACTTGTATATAGAAGAGGCTATAAATGAAGTGAAGGAGAAATTTGACGTAGGAATAAAAATTCAAGGAGAAACAATACAAATGTTGAGATTCGCCGACGATATAGTAGTATTAGCCGAGGCAAAGAATGAACTAGAGGATGCCTTAAATGGAATGGATGAGATCTTGAGGAAGGATTACTTCATGAAAATTAATAAGAACAAAACGAAAGTGTTGTGCAGCAGCAAGAGTGGTTTAGAAGAGATGGGAAATTTAAAAGTAGGCAACAAAAACATACAGGAAGTTGGGGAATTCTGCTACCTAGGGAGTAAAATAACAAAGGATGGTAGAACCACGAGTGATATCAAGAGTAGAATTGCTCAAGCTAGAAAAGCCTTTGAAATGAAAAACAGCTTACTGACTGCAAACATTGATTTACATATTAGGAAAAATTTCTTAAAACATTATGTTTGGAGTGTAGCATTATACGGAAGTGAAACGTGGGTGATAGGGGCTGCAGCACGGAAGAGGATAGAAGCTTTTGAAATGTGGTGTTATAGGAAAATGTTAAAGATTAGGTGGGTGGACAAAATAAGTAATTTAGAGGTTCTTAGGCGAGTGGATGAAAAAAGAAGTATATGGAAGCATCTTACCAAAAGAAGGGATAGGCTAGTGGGGCATATCCTAAGACATCCAGGTATTGGGCTATCAATAATGGAGGGTAACATTGAGGGAGTAAATTGTAGAGGGAGGCAAAGATTAGAATATATAAAGCAAATTACAAAAGATGTAGGGTGTTACAGGTATGTAGATATGAAACGACTTGCGCAAGATAGAACAGGTTGGAGAACTGCATCAAACCAGTCGAGAGACTGATGACAAAAAAAAAATATTAAATAGAAACGTTTACCCCCATATCTCTCACTGGCTTTTTAAATTATTTTAGTTTGTAAGTAACTCACAGGTAAAATAGTAATCTATGAATTTTATACCTAATACAGGGTAGTATTAGGTACCTAATATAGTATTAGTACCTAATATACTGGGTAGTTTTGTTATGTAGGCTATTTAGTACTTGTTCCTTATTCACCAATTGTATTGGACAAAGTTTCCTACAATTCACCCCTTTACTGATAACAAATCCTTTTTAAAAAAGTTATAAAATTACATTTTAAATTATTACAATTTTAAAATATATTTTTCATTGTTTTATCACACATTTTGTATTCATTATTTTTTTAATCACCTAACCTTATCTGTGAAATCTTTTTACAAATTTACCAATCATCTCAAATAAGTTTGAATCTGAGCCAGAAAAAGTGTTATGTAGAAATGGAGAATAAAATAATAAGTTACCTTAATTTAATTTTTACATATTATTTTAAATAAATGCATTATACAATGTAATAATACTGATAAAAACAAAAAATACATTTTTAACCTTAAAATTACAATATTTTTATGATAAGTTATTTATTAATAAATTATTTTTTAACTTAAAATCTATTAAACTGTACATTTAAGTCTTTATCATACATCCTATAAGTAATAATAATAATACATTACAGTAGTATTCAGATAATAAGACAATTAGTTCAGGTTGACCAATAATTAAATTTCCTTTTTCTGTTAAAAAATTCCCTCTTTATTTTTCTCTTATAATAATATAGTAAGTCAATATTAATATAACTAGGGAACACAATCGTTGTGCTGGTAACACTGATATACATTTTTTTGTTTCTGTCATTTTATCTGAATACTGCTGTATTATTTTAATAGTTTAATACTGATTATAATGATATAAAGTTGTTTGTTTTATTATATTATATTATCTTGAATTGTCATGTCATGAAAACAGTGAATCTGTAACATAAAAAAATTACATATTAGTGTATAGTATTATTGAAATAAAATACTTTCTTATGGTAGACATATGAATAAATGTACAAACATTTAAAGAAAGTGCTAGTGGACAGTGCTACCACATTAAGAAATACAAATTTCACTAAACATAACACGGTTGCCCATGGACTATAGTAGCACCTAATTTTGTTACGGCCCATTCATAAGAAACACACTATTAATGTGGGTTATGTTTTTTACACTAAGTACTTATTAGTTGCTGCCTAACACACTGCAGCTGATGTCTTTAGAAGAGAAGATAATACGGTAGTGCCAGTGTATGCGCGTTGCTGCAACCATTGCACACTGCATTCCTTTGCCTCGCATTCAAGTCATCTCACCACTATACAAGATGTTTTGTGAAATCGTTATTGAATTTATGTTTTACTGATAGTCAAGTAAATTTTGCTTGAATTTGGTGTTTATTTGTCTGTTACTTAACAGTAGACTGCTGGTAAATTTTGAAATTTTTTCAAACGTGTATAAAATGCTATTTCTTTATAAAAGTAGTGTTAGAACTAGGTTAAGTTTTGTTTTCAACTTATAGTAAATTGGAGTTAACACTAATGTAGAACGTAAAAAAGTGACAAAACACAGAAAGCCGTTAAGGTTTTAAGTCCTGTTTGGGTGGGAAGGAGTATAAAAATTGACAAAGTTATGAAATAGTAAATTTGTAGATAAGAAGCAATTTCTGTAGAAACTGGGTGTAGATTTTAAGTTTCTAACACCTACTAAAATTTTGTTACAATAATGAAAAAATAAAACTGCTATTCTTATTGGTTTTCTGAAAAATCACCTAAATGAAGTTAACACCTTTTACTTCTCAGATAGAGATATAAAATGCCATATGCTTTGGATAGTTCGACATTTCGATAGTTCGACAATCTCTAAGTTCACAAAGCGTCGAACTATCAAAGCTCTACTGTAATAAGGAAATAACAAATTTTATACGAACCTGAATAAATATGTAACTTTATAGTTGATTTAATGAAGTCGTAGTAGTCAATTCATTTTCCCAGTCTGTAGTCTCCTTAATATTCTTAGCTGGATAATATACACAAGGTGCGGGCGATAAAGTTCGCGGAACTCTTACACTCCGTTGCGCTGATAAACCACCGTGTACATTATTATTTCTAATAATACTAGTTCCTGACCTGTACAACCTGTACATGTGAATTCCACTGTTACCTCTGACCGAATAATTCCGGCCGTCACCATTCGACATAACACTGTCTTCATGCGTCATTAAATCCGGCGATTCGCGACCACCTAATGTCATCCATATTCCGTGCGAACAAAATATTTTTAAAAATAATCGTTTAAATTTTTCACCAAATATCACATATATAACAAAGTTGACAGAGGAATTAATAGTGACCAATAAATTACTTAATTTTATTAATTCGTCAACCAATATCCCATAAAAACATTCCAGCAAATTATTCACGAGTGCCAGAATATTACACAAGAAGAATACAACAACTACACACAACAACATCGTAGCTAGACCGATTTCTTTTCGCTGCAGTCTAGACAATCTTTGTCGTTCCCTGTTTGCTCTCCGTACCTATAACAAAAAACAGGAAAACAAATCATTAATATTCAGATGAAATTATTCAGTTTATATTTACTGGGAATTGACTGCCATGGTCGTTAGCCCTCGTCAAAATTCTAAGAAACATTTTGCGACTGGAAAATCAGTGCTGCCAAATATATTTAAATTATATCCACTTATAATAAAATAAGCTTATATTAAAAACTAAATCAAAATTGGTTCATCCGTTCGGAAGCTACGGTGCCACAGACAGTCACAGATACACCACACGACGATCGAGTTTTGAGGTTATAGTATTTTTATAAAAAAAAAATGCTGAGATTTGCCGATGATATCGTAGTATTAGCCGAGACATAGAAAGAACTATAGGATATCTTAAATGGAATGGATGAGATCATGAGAAAGGATTACTTTATGAAGATTAATAAGAACAAAACAAAAGTGTTGTAGCAACAAGAGTGGTTTAGAAGAGATAGGAAATTTAAAAGTAGGCAACGAAAACATACAGGAAGTTGGAGATTTCTGCTAGGGAGTAAAATAACAAAGGATGGTAGAACCACAAGTGATATCAAAAGTAGAATTTCTCAAGCTAGAAAAGGCTTTCAAATGAAAAACAGCTTACCGACTACAAACATTGACTTACAGATTAGAAAAGATTTCTTAAAACACTATGTTTGGAGTGTAACATTATACGGGAATGAAACGTGGATGTTAGGGACTGTAGAATGGACGAGGATAGAAGCTTTTGAAACGTGGTGTTATAGGAAAATGATAAAGATTAGGTGGGTGGACAAAATAAGTATTTAGAGGTTTTTAGACGATAAAAAAAGAAGTAACTTATATGGAAACATCTTACTAGAAGAAAGGATAGGCTAGTGGGGCATATCTTAAGACATCCAGGTATTGGTCTATCAATAATGGAGAGTAATATTGAGGGAGTGAACTGCAGGGGGAGAGAAAGGTTAGAAAACATGAAATGAATTACAGAAGATGTGGGGTGTTTAAGGTATGTAGATATGAAATGACTTGCTTATGGTAGAAAAGCTTGAAGATCTGCATCAAAACAGTCGAGAGACTGATGACAAAAAAGTATTTTTATAGCCCTACACTTCTTTTAATGAATCATAATTATCTAAGATTACTTTTGATCAAGTCACCTTTAAAAAAAATGAACTAAATCAAAATCAGTTCCTCCGTTCGGCAGTTACGGCCCTCAGACAGACACACACAGATACACACGTTATACTTATAACACTATCTTCTCTTCTCTTTTCAATCAGGTGTTAAAAATTAATCTTATACAAGATTAAAAACCTAAAAATCGTGAATTAATTTACAATACCTATTCCTAGTTTTGTATTTTATTTTATACTCGTAGATTCTTTTAAGAACTCTTGAAAAATGTTTAGTGAAAAATGAACAGGAATGCAAGTGTCAGTGAGGTGGTGAGGAACAGCATCGTAAAATGCACACTAAACCCCCAATCTTAAAAAAAATCTCATTTTTACCGATTTTAATGAAAAAATAAAATGGAAAATCATTAATTGACGCTAAACTAAGTGCTATATAAAACAATAATTAAAATATAAGTTATAATTTTGTTTTATTTTCTACATCTTTTTTATATACACCGTTGCTCTAAAATGTATATTAAGGCCGCAATCATAAAAAAAAACATTTTAACTACGCGAATACAGTCTCCTCAAGAATTTCAATAGACATGCCAATTACAATTATCTTGTACAGCACAAAAAATGTAGCGTACGAGACAATTACTGGCAATAAGGTCCATTTTTTTAAGAATAAGCTATGCAATTTATACCCTATCGGCATTTTATAGTTTTATAGATGTTCTCTGGTAAGTAGGCTATCCACATTTTGAAATTAGTGCGCAGCAACCATTTTTGCTTCATGAGTTACACGAATGTAATACGGATTCATACTAGCGTACGCAACCGTGTTGTTTAGTTATTATTTTTGTACAGAGCTTAGAAAACTCTAGTTTTTACAGGAAGCAAGCATTCATGCTAATATAAAGTTCAGATAAGTTATTTTACACATTTTTCTGTTATATAGGACTACAAGTTGTGTTAATAAGAATTATTACCACTAAACATTATGTGATTCCTATTTCAATAAATGTTCCTTGGTAAGTATACTTACCAGAGCTTAACATCAAGAAAAAATAAATATCTTACTGTTCTGGTACTAGAAATACATTATTCAAGCCCCTATAAAATAAAATTTAACATTTTACAACATGTATATTTTTCCCCGTAGAACTGCCCTATAAAGAGTAAATATAGGGCCAAAGAAAGTAAAAATCTGGTTTTAATATTTTCATTCTTTAACAAGAAACTAGAAATATATTTTAAGATGAGAAAGTAATAAGATTTCGATTTGGTTGTAATCAATGAAAATATATTATTTAAGGAAAACAGTTTTCATGATAATGATGGCAAAGTGCCATTATAACCACCAGTTAAAGGGTAGTGAAATGAAATTGCGTTTATTTGGCACACAATAGATATTGTATAAAATATTATAGCGAATATTATAACGGAGTATAACTCATTATAAGGCAGTACGACTGTGTGAACTATTTCCAAACTATTTGTTGGCCATGTGACAGAGTATGTAGTTCTGATCTCAGGGTTAGGTTGATTTACTTGTTGGCATTGTTACCCATTTAAGGTTCTTTATAAGTTTGTATATAGAGTATGTAATACATAACGTATAGTAAATAACGTTGTAAAGTATATAAGAGTTTATACAATATGATTTTGTACTGTAGTGTTACAAAAATTGGAACACATATTTTTGCATTTCAAATGTGTAGTCAGATTCTAAGAGCATGACAGTTGTTATGCAAGTTACTTGGATCCGGATGTACGATAAATAATATTATTTTTATATTTTCTTTCTCTGTATGAATTTATAGGGAAGAAAGGAATTGTTTTTATATCAAATTTTTACCAGAAATACACATTTTCAGGCCCCCTGAGCCAAAAAAATCATGTTTTTAACAATTTGTCTGTGCGTGTGTCTGAATAGAAAATATCTCGAGAATGGAATATTAAACGAATTTGAAACATGGAACTTAAGTTAGGTACTATAAGAGGGCCAAAGAAAAACATTTATTAAAATTTATCCTTCAGAAGTAGCAGTTTATTCGGGTAATTTTCACTTTTTTGAAATTTTATCAAAAACTGCTTCTACGAAATTTTTTCAATTGCCTAATATAGGGACCTACTACACTTTTAGTGCTCTACAAGAAAGGGAAGGCGGCATGTCTGCTGAAATTTGTAAAGGGCGGAGGATGTGCCTCGTAGTAAATTTTTTTAAGATTACGGCCTTAGTACGCATTTAAGCAAAAAAGCGTATAGCGTAATCGACGTTGTAGAAAATTATAAAAACCTAGGCCTAAAACATTTTTCGGGAATTTTTATAGAGCTTAGTTAGTTTAGTATCAACTAGTGATTTCTCGCATTTCCTCATTGTAATCGGTAAGAAATATATTCTTTTTCAAGAGTGTATTAGACGGATTTTACTGTTTATCCAATCTGAATTGGCGCGCGTAGCTATAGAGTTATGATCATACCTTCCATCCCTCTCTTCGACCCTCGGCACACGTACAAGATAACTCACAAACAACGTGACAGAAACTGAGTGAATTATTTATTAATTTTTCTCGTTTAGAAGGATAAAATATTTAAACAGTCTGTAGTCTTAGGAAACACCCTGAACTTGTATAAGAGTTGATACGCTAACTCAGTTTGGACATACTTTACACCACTGTTGTGTTATATAATATTACAAAACATTCGTTACAAATTGGACTTTCATTAAAACGGACAACGTTAAGTCTGTTATAATGCAGGTTAACGCTCATAACAGGCAAGTAGAGTATTAAATTATTTATACTCAATCTGGTAGTACAAAAAATATAAAATTTTTATTAAGAAACAGAAATTTCCTGTTTCTTATCACATGGTGAGCCAATTATATGGCTGAACCATTAAAGAACAGAAGAGGTAAAGATGTAAAAGACACTATGAAGAGTTATCTCCTCTAAGAGTAATTAATTTCATTATACAGCCAGACCCTGTGGTGAAAGACGTGATATTGTCATTTGCAGGGTGGAAAGTAGATGCTTTTCGGAGGGTATGGCATGCTGGTAAGCATACTTTTCCACTCAGTGAGGATGGCAATGGTAAACCACCTCAACCCACGTTTTACTTAGTAAAGCCTTGTTCAAATTAGCAATGAGATTAGCAATGAAGTTTAAGTTGAATTATATTAGCAATGAAGTTTAACTATAGTATAATTAAACATAAAAAAGAATACTAACCTGTTGATAAATAGCCGCGTTTAATACAGCCAAGGAACTAAAAGGAAGAAAATAAATAAAAATAAGATATAACCAATTTATGTACAACGTAATATAAAGACTGTTATTCCTTAATGGTGATGCAAAAACAGCGTAGATCGTTCGATTGACTGACGGATCATTTTCATCCATGATTGTTTGTTCAACGACAGTTGCTTCCCAGAATCTTATGACGTTATATAAAAATGAAAATATTACGATCAGTGTCACATATAATCTTGCTCTTCCATAAGTACAAAGCGATCTGGCTCTGAGCGGATGACAGACTGCTACAAATCTTTCTAAAGTTACCGTTAATGTCAGGTAAACGGATACTGTTTGTGCGGTAAGAGCCAATGGAAAAACATAAGGCGTTAAACAAGGATAAACTTTTCCGTTGTATGTTCTAAGCAGTTCTGTATGAGTATAATCATAAATAGGCGGTAAACCAAATAAAAATACTGAAGTCAAGATAAGAACCGTATCACATCTGAAACAAAAATACAAATTATTAATAAATAAATACATATTTTTTTTTTATTTTAAAAAATATTGGTGTAAGGGTTGGACACCCTTTTCAACCTTTTAGAGATACATTTTAGAAATTGGTAAGGGGTAATATTTTTAGTTGCATTATAAATAATATCACTGAATTCAGCCATCTAACTCATCTGTAACTTAGCTAACAACAATATTGGTTTAAGGGTTGAACTCCATTTTTAAACCAGTAGGGGTACATTTTGGAAATGGATAAGAGTTAATTTTTGCAGTTGATAAGTAACATCTCCACTGAATTTCAACCTTCTAGCTTGTCCAAAACTTAGTAGTAGCTTAATCCTGCGGTTTTCCCATTTTTACATTTTTCTTATAAACGGCTTCTTCGATTTTGTTTAAAAATGCCTCATGCACTAAATTTTTCTGCTCTACGTGTTAGGGAAAGAGGCATATCTGCTGCGATTTGTGGGGGGTTATGCTCTCGTAGTAATAAATGTTTTTGTAAGATCGCGGGCTTAATATACATTTTATGGCAAAGTGTATGTAATGAAATTTATAGAAAATTGAAACACCTGCAACTATTATTTCTGTAATTTTTTTTAAGTTTTTTAATCTAAATTAGTGAAATTTAATATTTTATCATTGAAATAGGTAAAAATTGGGGAGTTTTTGAGATTGCGGCTTTTTTTATACATTTTACGACAAAATTCTATAACTAAGTTATAGAAAAATAAAATTTATAAAACTCATATTTTAAGAATATTTATTTCTAAAGCGCTTAGTTTAGCGTCAATTAGTAATTTTCTGTATTTTTAAGTCAAACAGAGGTTGATTTTCATTTACCTAGATTAGATTTACTTAGTTAGATTCTCATTCACTCATAATTAACATTAGGTTAGTTTTTAATTTTACATTGTTTACTCATGATTAAATAAAGGTTATATGTTTCATTATTTATATTGGCAAGAAAAAGTCGTGTGAGTGTTTTATACCAGATTATTTTCTGGTTTTTTATGTCCGTCTGTACATGTACATTAAGGGTAATGCAGACGATGGATAATCATGAAATGAGTCATAAATAAATTTGAGACCTAATCGAGAATAGAACTCGGGAATCCTACACATTTTCATTTGGTTCAAACCAGCCTTTCGGCTGATAACTTAAACAACTAGTGATCTAAATAGAAATGAGGATTTTTTATATTAATAATTATTAACCTATTGTTCACACATTTAGAATCTACATAGAAAGTGCTAAACATTAAAAAAGATAATTAACAATAATGCAGCCCATAGCCCTTCAAACTGCAGTACTTATCACAAATTATACTTCAAGCAACTAAGTGTTATCTGCTCTACAAAACTGGAGAATGATTTAAGAATTTTAAGAGTAAAATTTAAACCAGTACCAAAACAAAGTCATTTTGTTTTGATGGTTAGTTGAGATGTACAACTGGGTCTGTAGAATGGTCAAGCTTTTATAAATTATATTTATAATTTTATTCTTTAAGAAACCTTCAACTTCTTTACTTCTATGAACGTTCAATATTAGTTATTTTTGGATTGTTACGATTTAGTAAAAATTTGGGAAGGATATTATAAAGTAATGAATTAATTAATAAAGGTTACACGTGGTGTAACTTTACCAGGTTAAATTTTGAATGGGATGGTAAAATTAGTGGAAAAGTTAAAATTGTAATATTTATAACGTTAAAATCGAAACATAACCATAATTACATTTGAAAAATTCATTTCAAATGAAAATCCAACTTACAACAACAGTATAAAATTTCAAATGAAAATGAACCAGATTAATTTTAATAGTGAAAACAAACAAAAGCAAAACCAAAACCTTTGCTCAAAAATTCAGTTAATTATCTTTTTTATGTAAAAACAAACTGTCAAGATAACATCTATGTAAATTATTAACATTGAAAAAAGTAATTACTTTAAACTACATATATTTATGTATAATTAACATAAAATACAATATAACAAAATATATTTTCCTTAACATGTAAATAATCTGTTACAAGCCATTGTATTCGATAACAAAATAACTACTATTATGAAGCACAATAATTCACAATTTTAAATAGGTTATGTAATAAATCATTATATAAAAACCTAAAATTTAACCTAAAAGTAATGAACAAATTATTAAATGTGCATTTAAAGAAGATTTATGAGTTTTCAGAATTAAATGTGTTATAAAGTTATGGAAATTTTAGTAAGAAATTTCAGTTTTATAATACAAGGTGGTTATAATTATTGAGCGCATTTCAAGATGAGTAAAAAAATCTGGTGTGAAATACTCATATGACTTTCTCGTACCATTGTAAATAATGAAAAATATAATCTATATTAAATCATGAGTAACCAATATAAAATGAAAAACATAATCTAATTTTAATCATGAGTGAATGACGGTACAATAAAATTTACCCCGTTCGACTCAGTACGATAAATCACTAATTGACGCAAAAATAAGCTCTGTGGAAAAAATGCTTGAAATAACAGTTGTAGTTTTTAAGTTTCTTTGACAAATTTTTATTAAAATTTTAGTATCTGTAATTACAATATTATCACAAATTCTAAATATGACGTTAAAGGTTCCAAAACTTGAATTACTTGCTGGAGCTTGCAGTCATCACTACAGTCCTACAATAGGCCAAGGATATCCTTTGGCCAGAGGCGTTTTAAACGTCTGTAGTGAGTTTCGGTATCACCCTTTTTTTTAAATTCCTAATATGTGTTCGTTGCAATCTGTTCAATTCAGAACAATAAGCAACCCCATGACCCAATGAGATGAGGATGATATGTATGACGTGTAAATGAGGTGTAATCTCGTACAGACTCAGGCCGACCATTCCTGAGAGAGTATGGTTAATTGAACCCCAACCATCAAAGTACACCGGTAACCACTGTCTAGCATTCAAATCCGTATAAAAGTAACTACCTTTACTAGGATTTGAACCAGGAACCTTCGTCTCCGATAATCAGCTGTCAAACAGCTGATTTTGGCGACGACTTTACCTCTAGACCAACCCGGTGGGTTTCGGTATCACCCTAGTGTACATTTTTTGTATGAGAGGTTGTCACGTAGGCTAATTCAAATTTCTCATGCATCATCTTGTATAGTTGTTTCGCGACATCAGTTACGTATGGGAATCGTAAGTTTTTGTGCAACATTAAGTTTGTGACGTAAAAGGAGCATTGTAGATTGCTCGTAGAATCTTGTTTTGAATCTCTTTTATACGTTTCGTTGTGAAGGTTTAGCAGATCCGCATAGCTGAACTCCATATGTACAGATAGGTCTTATGTCTGTCTTATAAATTGTTAATTTATGTGACATGTTTAATTTAGAACGTCTATCAAGTAGCATTTCAGTTGATAGAAGCGTTTCTTGAGTTTGGGGAGTGTGTTTATAACATGTGTGTTCCATGTAAGTTTTCTTTTTATATGTAAGCCTAAATAGCGTGTGTGAGTAGTGTGTGACAACGGAACATTATTAATGTAAACGTTTGGGCTTTTATGTCGTCTAAGAGTAAACGTCATTAGTTTTCATTAATTTTTATTTTCCATATTTTAAGCCATGGCTCTATCAGGTTCAAATGGATTTTTGTCTTTCGAGTTGCATTTCAGGATCGGCATCTACCACAAGAACTGTAGAGGATAATGTGAGTTAACACATTTTTACGTTTCGGCAACAAATACAGGTATGTAATAATTGGAAGGAAGATTGATTCACAAACTGTCTAATATGTTATAGAACATTTCTGGTTTATCAGAAGTCCAGGTTACTTGACCGACTGTTCTCCTTCATAAGGTGAGATAACCAATAGATTACTTAACATGTTAACTGCTGTGAGACATATTTTTATGTCTCAGTTCACATTGCCGGAAACGCTTTAAGACACATATCAGTATCTCATTTTTAGCGTTTCTGACTTGCTCTGGTAGTCAAAATTATGCTGACATCAGCAATGACCTTAGCTTTTTCTAGTTTTTTTTCACTCGGATGTTATTTAATTTTTATTCAGCATTAATTTTTGCACTTTAGAAAAATTGTCGCTGCCTCAGACGTAGTGGTCCAAACTGTTAATACATTTTAAAATAAACAAATCCATATTTTCATAATGGAGGGCACAATATGTTCACAATTATGCATGACTTGACTAAAAATTATTTCACCATTTTATGCTTGTCACATTCTTGTCTAAATATGGTTGATCCTCTTCTAGTTGCTATGAGACATTTATTTTGTGTCTCAATTTGTTTCTTCGTATAAAAAATTAAAAAATGAAATTAATTTTTCTTAAAAGTAACTATCTATATATCATACTGCTTAAAATGAAAAAAAGTTGTAGCATTTCTGGAAAGACTAGTCATCAATCGAATAGCAGTCAACCTGTTAAAAAAATTGTAAAAATAATGTAAATAAATGAATTAGATAACTAAATATTACCTTGCAAGTCCAATTAAAAGATAATTGATGGAAGATTTCATCTGCGGTCTTGATAAGATAATCATAGATATTATATTTCCAAACACACCAAGAACAGCGACTATATTTAGTAATATTCCATTTGTTATGAATGCAAAATATATCATCTGTTCTTGTTTTTGAATATCTTCTTCTGTCCATAATGGAATAGATGATTCTTCTTCGATTGGACCACCAGGAATAAAACCGGTCGATAATAACCCGGTGTAATTGTTGTTTAAAGAGGTGTCGTTGATGTTGTTGTTGATGTCTGTTATTGTGTAATTTGTGTAATTGTCTTCCATCCCACTTCCAGTGCCAATTCACGAGGCTTTTTATTATCACTAGGTCTCGTTTACTCCCCATCTCATTTGGCATTCTTCACTAATTATCATTGTTTTTACTCTGGAATTTCTTTAAATGATTCATGTATTTTTCCCAGCATTGCACTGTTTCAATTGGTGCATTTCTGAAACAAAAAAAAAAACATGTAATGAATTTGTAAAGAAAATAGGTCCACACATAACATATAAAAAATTTTTTACATTTAGATCCTCTTGATGCTATTTTATAGTGATAGGGATCAGAAAGTTAAAATATTAGACACATTTAAACACCCAGGAAAATTAATAGTGTATAATTTAAACGAGAAACAAATTGGAATATTGAAAATAGAAAATTAATAAGCATGGAAAAATTGTCAAAGGTACATAGATCAATAAATAAGTTTAACAATGGCTGCCGAAAGAATCTATCAAACAGTAGTTATAAAATTCATAACATACCCAAATGAAACAATAATTAAAACTACGCACACAGCAGAAATTTGAAATCAGAAATTTATCAAATTTGAAAAATATTCAGACCGTAGTTGTTTAGGTCATCAGCCGTCATCAGCCGAAAGCTGGTTTGAATCTGTAGAGGTTTTACTAAGCAAATCGATGAGTAAGGTGGTTTACGTTGCCTTCCTCACTGAGTGGAAAAGTACGCTTATCAGCATGCCGGGCCCTCTGAAAAGCACATATTTTCCACTCTGAAAATGACATCTTCACTTCATTCACCACAGGGTCTGGCTGTATAATGAAACTCATTTCATTCAAAGGAGATAACTCTGACTAGTGTATTTTACACCTCTACCTCTTCTGTTCTTAAATGGTTCTGTCATTTAATTGGCTCACCATGTGTGATAAGAAACAGTACTATTTATTTTAGCTCTGCAACGTATTAATTTCAAATTTGTATAAAAGTATTACGTTTACTAGGATTTGAACCACGGATTTTTCGTCTCCGACAATTAAATATTTAACAGCCACCCATTAACCCTTAATAAGACCATGGTTAAATAAAAACTTTTGTAGGGTTAGAGTTTATGCAATTAAGTTTTAATTATTTTTTTTTATTATTCCTAATATGTGTAGAACAATAAGCAACTCAATGACCCAATGTAATGAATATGATAAAACGTATAACGTATAAATGAGGAGTGTAGACTTGTACAAACTCAGGCTGAATATTCCTAAGAGAGTATGGTTATTTGAACCTTAACCATCAAAGTACCGAGTAGTAAGTATTGCGAAACGATCATGATGCTCTTTTAACTAAATGTTTCTCACTATGTTCTTTTTATTTCTTCTTTCATTAAGAACAGGTTTAGATTCCATTCTTTGTTTTTTAAATTCTTTTAGGTTGTTTATTCGTATTTCAAAACGAACAAACAAAGAGAATCTACAATACAGAACAGGAACAAAATGTTTTTTTAGTTGAAGAAAGCAAAAAAATTTCGGATAGGTTGAAACCATGAGGATTGGTTGAAAGGAAGAAAAATTTTGGAAAATTTTAAACTCAACTGGCTAACGTAGTTCTACGCTTGGCAAACAAAAAGGGTGTAGAATTATGTTTGTAATTTTTGAAGAGGTATCCCAATTTATCTAATGGAGGTGACTAAGTGTACGTAAAAGGACTCAGAGATAGCAGGTTAAGGCAACAGGTGATATAAGGAGGATTTATGGTGTGTATACAAATATTATTTAATTTGGAAATAAAATGATAACGTTTTACTTGAGTAGATTAAAAAATTACCCTTTTATATCAGGGACTTTAGAATTACAAGAAACTTTAGTTTTTGCTGACAACCAAGTTATCATGCCAGATATTTTTGTCACTTAGCCCAGTAATTTTAACCATTTTTCAGTTATTTAAATTGAATATACTCATTTTCGAACTGCTGGTATATTTCAACTCATTTTTGAGATAAAACCGTTTGAAATTATTTTTCTTTTGTTATGTAATGATTATGTAGGGAAAATGATAAAAACTTGAATGAATTTATGAGTGAAATCTTGTTTAAAAATCATAATGAATTAGAGGTATTTACTATTTTAAACGGTGATTTAACATGAGTTATTTATTAATGATTAAACTGCAGTTCTAATTAATTAAAATTTATGTAGAGGTTCTTAGTGTTATTAAAGATTGAATGGAGTATGCAAATGGGTGAGGTTTAGAGATATGTTTGAGTTTATTTGGTTTGGTATTTTCTATCTAAACCTTTAGAGACTGAACAATTTCAGTGATAAAGTAATTTGTATGTAGCGACAACATAGCGTAGTATTCCAGATAAACAAAAAAGGCATTCATCCATGCATGATCACGATATGGCTAAAGAGGGAAAAGGGGGGAAATGCACTTTATTAAGCCCTCTTTGCTAAAGTGGTCTCTTAAGCTTAAAGCTAACATTTTTCCAAGCTTCATCTTCTTCAGTGACCTAGATTTAAGTAAAAAAATAATGTTATAACTCTTATCTTTGCTATTATAGGCTTAAAATTTTACATATGAATGTTTTCCTTTTATGCAGAAAATAGTAATTTTTAATTTATGTAATGATATTTAATTTTTTAGCTTGTACGAGTATTATTAATTAAAGATGCATCAGTAGTTCAGTCGTTGGTAATTGTTCTATAAAAAGGCGATAAAATATTTAGATCTTGCCTGGAAATCAAACTCCAGATATTCATCTTTGTAGTCTAATCTGCTAATTTTAGGACTACAAAAATAATTCTGTTTTTTATTACAAGTTCAGCCGATGACTGAATTCAGCGGACGACTGAATTATTTAAGAACTGAAGAGGTAGAGCTGTAAAAGATACTAGTCAGAGGAGTATTTCTTCTGAGATTAATGAATTTCATTATACAGCCAGACCCTGTGGTGAATGAAGTGAAGATGTCATTTAGAGGGTGGAAAGTCAATCGTTTTCAGAGGGCCTGACATCCTGATAAGTATGCTTTTCCATTCAATGAGGAAGGCAAAGGTAAACCACCTCACTCCTCGTTTTACTTAGTGAAGCCTCTAGAGGTTCAAATCAACCTTTCAGCTGATGATCTAAACAATAACAGGCTAATTTTCTAGCCACTATGCCGATTTCGATTCCTAGTCAGGTTATTTAAAAAGCCAACCAGATTTTTATACCATTTGGCAAATCACATAACATAAAGATCCTAAAATAATTCTCAAATTGACAGCTTAAAACTGTAAAATCAATTTTATGTTAATTTAGCTTACAAATTTAAAAGTTTAGTGGTTTCATTAATTAAATTTGCTTTAACTACTTCTTAAATTCTGATTAAAGTGTTTACCTTTATATTCATTTTCGGATGTTTTTGTGAAATTCTAAAAGCGTTCTCATTACAACTATGTAAAGTTTCTAAACTCAATAAACAAACCAAAAAGTGCTTACGAACCAAAACTAATCATACTAAACTAAACAAATAACCATAGCCCAAACAACAATAATAATCTAATCCATTAAAAGAAATAACAAAAAAATTAAAACATCAAATAATAATAGGCTATATATAGATAAAATATTTAAAAGACGCAAGACATAATCTGTTCGGCATGTAACTCTGTATGTAAGATTGTTTTCTTTCATTTTGTCATCGGGAACTTTACAGTATTGACAATTTACCAAACTTAATTCCTGCTTTTCACTGTATTTTTTGACGTGGATTAAGCGTGAGTTTGAACAGGGAACCCTAGTAGAGCTTTTTCATGAATGGCTGACACTATACAAATTCGCTTGCCCAACCAGTGTTACTTAACAAATAATAGTAATTTTGACCTGGTGACTGACTGGGCTGGGCCGAAGACCAGCTGTATGTAAGATTAAGCAGAATCTCTGAAAATCAGCTGTTAAACAGCTGATTTGCAGCGATGACTTTACGAACTACTAGATCTACCCTGTAGATTTACAATACAGCCGTACACTGGAATTTATTCCTAATTGATGATAGTAAATGGCCATATTTTCTTTATAGTTAAGTTCAGTCTAAGTTATATGTTTTAAACATTTGAAATAAATTCAGTCTATTATGAAATGAAGTACTTAATTGTAATTGGTAATAGTTATAGTCGTAATTTATTATAATTTATTAATTTTTTTAATAAATAAGTTACTTGTTATAATTTTAAGGGTAAGTTTTATGCGCATTAATAACCAGATTCCGAACGAACCTGGAATTAAAGTTACACCATTTTATTTTAAGTTTTTTAATCCCTAGACAGACCCAGGTCAACCATTCCTGAGAGAGTATGGTTAATTAAACCCCAACCATCAAAGTACACCGGTAAACACTGTCTAGTATTTAAATTCCTATAAAAGTAACACCTTTACTAGGATTTAAACTAGGAACCTTCATCTTCAAAAATCAGCTGTTAAACAGCTGACTCGCGGTGACAATTTTACCTCTAGACCAATCCGTTGGGTCATTATTTTAAGTGAAAATGAAGTTTATTTATTTGTTCAGAATCTCTTTTTAGAGTCACCGAGAAGCACTTTGAAGAAATAGTAGTAAAACTATTTTTATAAGTATATATTAAGTAGAAATATGATGTTCCTAAACTTTATAATATAACTTTAGTTAAGTATAAAAGTTCTGATAAATAAATTTATCACAACAAATTATTATTCATATGTAACCAAATCTGCACGGCAGTAATGTTGTTAAGAAATTCTGTGAGTACATTTTCACGGTTCCTTGAAAGTGTTTGTATATTGTTCGTACTAAATTAAATTACTTTATCAGTATACTTTGGAATATTAGTGAGAGGTAGTGGATTTAATGTATTTCGTTGTTTAGCGAGCGTTTCGTTTGGTAAGAAGTTATTGTTCTGTTATTTATTAGCTCAATAAATAATGGAACATACTTGTATAGGCCTAACCTACAACAGAACTCTGATAAAATTTGAAACATCATTAAAATAAATCTTAGTACCACCATATTTTTTCTTCTATTATTACTTCCTCTGAATTGTATTCTTCTATGCAGTATAAAATTTAATAATAGTAATCAAGTTTAAATTAATTTTATAAACCTTTATTATTATATTTATTATTATCTTTTACAGTTAAAATTTTTATTGTCACTCGAAATCATATACATGAATATTATATGTCACGTCAAAGTTTTGGTTAGGGAGTAGGAAGATTGTGCTAATGCACAAACTGCAAAATATTGGCAAACCAGTGCATTCGCCTGGATTGGTCAAGAAAAACTCTACAGAAGAAACCTTAACCAGGATAAACATTTATTACATATTAACATTTATTACAAATAAATGTCTGATTAATTTTTTATCACTGATTTCCTTTCCAAAATGTTTACTTTCACAAGTAAACAATACCAAATTTAAAGTACAAGCTGTATAAATAAATACTGAGCTGAAAATATTAACGAATAAAAATATAAAAGTAGAGTGTGTACATCAAATAATACCTACAATTACAACTAGACAAACTACCAAAAATTTACACTAATGGTTAAAACGCTAAGGGTTAGAAAGATATATTGTCATATGTAATTTTGAGATTGTATTACAATTTCTATTGTATGTAACATTCTCTTACAGAAACAAAGTTTTTCCAGTTAGAGTTAAATGAGTTGCTACATATAAATTTATCCATTAGTAATTGAATTTGTTAGAAAAATAAAGTCAATATTATTTTAAAAGCAAAATATTATTAGTTCTCACAGTACATCGTTTGTTAAACTGAATCGCAAATTTCTTCAGCGCCCATTGACTCATCCCTTTTTCCTTACTGTGATTGCTAATTTTCTTCACTTGTCTTCAAAAAACGTTACATCTAATTGCATCCTTCCCCATTTTTTTCACCTCTAGCATTTGCAGTTTTTCCTTTTATTTTCATGTACTTCAGTGGATTAACAATCCTACTCTTTCCCTCACCAAAAATTCTGTTTGTCCCCTTTCCTTTCTTTTGTATTTTATTAAATGATTCACTTGTTTTCATTTTATTATGATTAAAAAAAAGTATTTTTCAGCTCAAAAAGTATGAGTAATTTTAGATCCTTAAATAAAAACAGACAATATACATAAACATCCAAACGAATACGAATTGTACAAGGAAAATGAACGGTCAATGAAAAGATTAGATAAAGAAGGCTAATATTTTATGGAAACCTGTATAGATTAAAAGACAACCGGTTGTAAAAACTTTTTAAGACACTAACCTATGTACCTAAAGTGTCGGATAAATGGTTTAAAGAAGTCAGAAAGGATATTAAGAAAACCTAAATAAACCGAGAAAGCTTAATGAATCGAATTAAATTCAAACAACTAATTACGGATTTTAAGGGCCATGAAAAGCAAAACAGAACACCAGGTGGACAAAAGAAAGCAGAAAAGCCTACCGTGAGTGAATGCTGAGAATGTGACTGGCAGAAAGAGCTTCTGGAAACGTCTGAAGTCACGTCACGTGGTCTAAAATTAGGCTTATACGAGGAAAAACATCCAAGCAAATGCTGAAGAAAACTGCGTAGTATTTCGAATATATTAGAAGATGCCACACTTACTAAAGTAAGTAAGTATTTAGTAGAGTTGATTAATGGGTAATTAAAGCAATATGTATTAAGTGAACTGATAAGTTCTTCACATGTTCTATACTACATTTGGGAATTCCCTGGACACAATTAACACACAAAAATCCTGAATATATGAATTTCAATAACACTTCGTGACCCTTTTTGCAGCAGTCAACAAAACATAAAAATAACTCAGCCTTAGTTTCCTTGTCTTTAATTTAAACTCAGTACATCAAAGTTAATTTTAAAAATCGGTATTTTTGATGTGAAAAAAATCGTAGTTTTCAAATTTTAATCAATCGGTGTATTAGTTTTTCACCCAATACGAAATTACGCGTACATAAGCGCTTGTCTGCCCATAACAGACAGGCGGAGTGTCAAATTTTTTACACTCAATCTGTTCGTTGCAGGGCTAAAATAAATAGTTCTGTTTCTTAACACATGGTCAGCCAATTAAATGACTGAATCATTTAAGAACAGAAGAGGTAGAGGTGTACTGTGACACTAATCAGAGTTATCTCCTCTGAAAGTAATGAATTTCATTATACAGCCAGACCCTGTGGTGAATGAAGTGAAGGTGTTATTTACAGAGTGGAAAATATGTGCTTTTCAGAGGGCCCGACATGCTGATAAGCGTACTTTTCCACTCGGTGAGGAAGGCAATGGCAAACCACCTCACTTCTCGTTTTACTTAGTAAAACCTCTACAGGTTTAAACCAGCCTTTAGGCTGATGACCTAAACAACAACAAGCGCTTGTATAAATAGGAATGTGAAGGTACTTCTAAACTCAATTAATTTTTTGGTTTCAGGAGTCATTAAACGCAAGAATTAGTTAAAAAATTGGAATCGAAAATTGTTCACTAAATGTATTGGTCCTTCTATACTACAGATTCAGGGTTTGATAAAACTACGGTAGTGTTGTGACGTGATGTACGGGCCGAATCTAATACGGTACAGCTTAAGACGTGATTTATTGAGGACAAGTTGCAAATATCCGATAACGCTGACGTCACAGTGAATTACTTCCGATTAAAGTATTGCCTAATGGAAATACATCAAGGAGTTTTCTTTTCTCTTGTTTTTCTTTTGTTTTTAACATCGATTAAAAACAACTATCTGCAGAGTGAAGATTGCACCTATATTTATTTAAGTAGGCCAGTTAGTAGGGCCTACATCTATGTTAAACTAAACTTAAACATTTATATTTATTTTGTACCTACATTTTGTCTCTTGCGACTCTAAATTAGTACAGTGGAAAATACTAATCTTGAAAAATCTTATGAGTTCAAAAATAGTTTATTTCAAAATCACAACCTTATGGTGCATTTTATGGCATGAGTGAACTTTTTGCAAAATTTGAAGATTAAACATTTATTATCTATAGCATTTTCTTGTCAGATTGTTACTTTAGCCACTGTTTGTAATTTTATGTGATAAATATAATCAATATCGGTTTATTCTTAACTTACAGGCTTAAAATATTTAGAAAAGTACATAGAAGTTACATAGAATTCAAAATTCTACAACTTTTTTTAAAATTTTATTTAAAAGTACATCAACCGCTTGGTTATTAGTGACTACGGTGGGTTATGTAATTGTAACGGAGGAGTTTGACTTGTTATAATTTCCAGACTCTACCCGGAAGTCGAACCCGAGACCTCCACGTTATAAAATAGTGCACTATCACTACACTACGGCCAACAACTTTTGTATTTGATTTTTTTTGTTGAATCCTTAGTTTACTGCTATTCGTAACTATATGAGAAAATTGTATCAAAATAAGTTTGTTTTAATACAAATCTACAACTTTTATTTATAGAATTTTTCTCTACAAAGCCTAATTTAGCGTCAATTAGTGATTTTACTTGTAGTTAAGTCGACCAGAGGTTTATTTTCATTTACGGCCATTCACACAAAATTAGGTTATGTTTTCATTTTACATTATTTTTCATGACTAAACATGGGTTTTATATTTCAACATTTATATTGGCATGAGAATTTTTTGATAACGTTCAAATAAATGTAGAGGATCAACGTCAAAATCTGTAATAAAGTGAGTAACTGATTTAAAATTAGGAAAAAAGTAGTTGGGTGTTGCGCACAATTTATCTTCTTTGATGGTAACAGTGGAACCTTATTAAAACGACATGACTGTCAATCTTGTCACCCGCATTGAACTTTGTAAAAAATGTAAACATATTACACAATCGTATCGTGTTGTGCAACACTAAATTGACAATGGTTTAAAAAAACACCTGAAAAGATTTACTCAGTTCTGGTCACGTAAACCAACGGCAGGTGTTATTGAACGTCAAAACAACTTTTCATAGTCTAAATAAGTCAAACTGCCCTAACCTTCTCGGCAATCGTTTAGCAGTAGTAGTATATATTATTTTTAGGTCACATCAATTCCTGAGATTTTAGTGACTACAGATAAAACCAAATTCACTAATATAATTAACATAGCTGAAATAAATTGAAACTGTAAAAATAATAATTGAAATATTGGAATAATCGCTCAAAAGAAGTGATTTATAAAATTCAAAACATTCAAAATTAAATAAATATGAGAAGAATGAGATTCTAGGAACATCTGGTAAGATTGAACTAAAATGACTTACAAAACATATAATTATTTGAAAATCTGAAGGAATCCAAGATGGTTCAATGAATCAGAGAGTCTCAATGACATTAAATATAAATATTAGTAACTAGCATGCCACGCGCGGCTTCGCACGCGAACGTATAATTTTTTAAAAAATAATTATGTAACAGAAATTGTGTAGCGATTGTATATTCCACGCACGCATACACACACCCACACACACACACTCTCTCTCTCTCTCTCTCTCTCTCTCTCTCTCTCTCTCTCTCTCTTAAATATTCATAAAAATATTTATTAGGGCCCTAAGGGTTATCATTTTTGAAAATTTAAAAATAAAATGTTGCTGTGAATATAAATACGAATATGCTGTCAAAATTTCATGAAAATCCGTTTAGTAGTTTTGGAAATTAGCCTGGACAAAAAACACGCTTTGCCTTTATAATATTAGTATAGATATACGATAGAAATGGAATCAGTAGAGTACAGGCGGCAGAGATGCAATTTTTGCGGACAACAAAGAGTTGTGATCGTAGGAACCAAATGAGAAATATGGATGTATGAATGGAATTGGATGTTTACAGCCCAAATGGGAAAATTGTAGAATATCGAAATTGATGGAGGGAGCACGTAGAGAGAATGCCTGAAGAATGGACCCCCTCAACGTTTTGAAATACAGACAGGAGGGGAGAAGAGATTTTGGGAGGCCACGCAAAAGATGGAAATAATTCAATAGAGTTTTGCTGTTGTGAGTCGGAACAGACAGAAGCCTAATCCTTGATTATGAGAAAATGAAGAAAAAGAATAAATTAAGAAAAATAATTGAAAAACAAAGGATTCTCCACAGAAAAATTTTAAGAAAACCAATATATCAAAGTAGAGCAAAATAATGTGAATACATAGAGCATAAGTAGAGCGTAGTGTTACGTGTGGGCCGGCAATGATGTGATGGGATAATTATTTTTTGACAACATTAGCTTTTAGTGGGTTTTACAAATGTAATATATTACTTATCAGATTGGCGTGATAATATTTTATAGCACACGAAGGAAGGAAATTCGGTTCTATTTATTCCTTTTTTGTTTTTTTTTTGTTATTGATTTTTGGATTTCTCTGTTTGTGTAGGCCCTACTTTATGTGTTTTTATTCTTTATCCCTAAAGAAATTAGATCAGTTGTACAAAGTGGGTGCTCTTTTAGTCTGGGGTAATTTTTTGTCAGTGTCTTGAACTGTGAAGAGTGAAACAGTAGAAACATTTTTTCTGTGTCACTATTGAAGTAATTTCGTTTTTTAATAAGCAAGTGGTGTAATATTTGTGTGATCTTGTACAATACAAATTAATTGTAAGGAAGGAACTAATTATTTATTTGATTGTAAAATTATTATATTTTATTTTTAATTATATATAGTTTAGGCTTAAGATTTTGAAACATTTTGAAATAAATTTAATCTACTTTTAAGTTAAGCAGTCTAATTGTAACTTACTAGTAATTATAATAATTAATTAATTAATTGGTTAATAATTATATAGTTGTTATAAGAGTTTAAAAGGAAGTTTTGTTATTTTTAAACAACCAGATTTCGAAAGGATCTGGAATAAGCGTGACACAGTGTATGCAGAAAACAATACAATTCATCTGTTGTTTTATAGTTGGTGAAAAATTTTATTAAAGTTAATTTGTTGTAAATTAAGGATGCGGATTCCTAATTTTTCGTGGATTATGGAGAATCAACCACAAATTTTATTGAGTGGATAATGAAATTTTATCAGGGAACTGCTATACTTAAATTTTCCACATAAGTTAAAATATTAACGCAGAAGTTAAGGCATAACTTCATCTCACAGGAGGATCAGACGATCTAACTAAACGCCGCCAAGTTTACTTTAGTTATACAATACTGTTGATCCAAGTAAATTTAAACAAACTTAAACTAAGTGTTATAATGCCAAGGAAGATCAAGGACTTCACTCTGTTGTGATTTTAATCCCGTTAACGAGCGACGCTCTTTCCAGGTTACTCTAGTATGCTAATTATAATACTGTATTTGTTTTTCACCTTTTCGTGCTCAATCTATAGGTTATTACACACTAAAGTAATTTTACGGTAGGGCAGAATTTTCTACTCCCGGATTTAATCTGTTCTTTCCTACTCATCCTCATCTTGAAGTAAGTGTTTTTTTTTACAAAGATATTCGTTTGTGTGTGTAATCCGTTCGGTTAAAGTTACTTGAGTCACAAATTTACCTTTGGTTTTAACAAGGGGAAAAGGGGGGAAAACAACAGTGCGCATGCGCAACTGCTTTGGTATCAGTTCAGCTAACACAACAACGTATACTATGTCCAGAGGACATACAGTATATCCTGGAACCTTTTGTAGGTTAACTTTACGAATATAACTGTTTGTTACAGAATGCTGGTTTTTCGAAAAGGTGTTCGGCCTATTCACAGTGCTGAACGAAATGTAATATGCGGTGTAATAATAAATAATGTAATAAAAATAATGTAATAAAATGTTATGAAGTTGAAGCTAAACATAAATGCCTTTTCGTGCCTCTTAACAAAAGCCATGAGTAAGCGGCTAACCAAAAGGAAGAAGAGATATTGGAAGGCCTAGGAAAAGATGGGAACAAAACTAGAAGTTAAAAAATTAAAAAGAAATCGACAAAATTAAAAATTAACAGAAGGAGGCAATCTTATAGACCGGAACAGGCAGACATGCCTATGCCGTGGATGTCAGAAGAAGAAGAAGAAGAAGAATAGGGTAACTGGTAATTACAGTAGGCCTAAATAAAACATTTCTAGTCCTGTAATTATGCAAATATATTGTAATACCTACAATATTACAGGTCCGAGTTTTTCGTATAAGGTTAACGAAGAAAATATTTTCTCGGCAATAAACCACAGCTTACGAAATGCATGTAGTAACTGCACGGTAGTGAAATGTAGTGTCTCACTGTTGAGGTTGGCAGCACTATGAAATTTTCACTTCCTTTTTCACAGCCCATCCATACGCAAAAAGCATTCTCATGGTTCAAGTATCTACATCTTGCCTATAGTAAAAGTCTTACTCGTAGTTTGTAACCTCACCAGATTTGAAATGATGTGTGGAACTATACACCGTAATCTGAAGCATTTGTTAAAAAAGTATACGAAATTAAAATTTCATAAGGCATTGGCTGATCGAATATTTATTAGCTTATGCAAGTAATATCTGAACTGTGGATTTAAGAGAGGAAAGTAAATTGCAGGTATCAGAAATTACATTACTTTATGCTGTCAAAGGTTGTTCCAAATTGGGCAGGCTTCAGAATTAAGATATTTGAGGAGACCTGGAAATCCAAGAACTAAATGCTAAAAACAGTGTGCACAGAAGGAGATGATGGGATCATATTCAAACGATGGTTCCAGGAAAAATACCCGTTAAAGTACTGAGATACAGACCTGAATGAAATAGGGGAGTTGGTAGGCCTTGGAGGAGTCAGTTTTATGATCGGTGTCGACCGGAACAGACATGTTTGCCTATCTGTGTTGAGAGAAAAAGGGGAAGCACCACCCAAATTGACAACTCGTTAGTCGAATAACTGCACCTTAGAGAAGTACAAAGTTTAAAGGGGTTTAATTCCAAGGACAAATTATATACTTTTTCTTAGACGTTGACGTGTAATCCAGAAATATTTTCCTTCTACCGATGCAAAAACTCTACTTGTAATATTAAGTATATAGTATGAACCTACTTCCACTATTCCGAAAGAATATCACTGCTACCCGTCTTACCTTAAGTGTACAGAAAGTTTATCAGCCAAACAAAAATATATTATTTACATTCAATGTTTATTTTTCTATTATATTGCATAAATTAATGATCCAATCAAAAGAAATGATTACATCTATGTGTCATTTATGAACAGGTTTCTGTAAATAATTCTTAAACGTGTGTGAACCAAATTAATTGACACATATAAATATTAAATTAATTACAAAACTAATGAATTCCACTTCAGATAACCAATAATACATAACACATTTTGTCAGAAAACTATACAATAACACTAGACTATACATCGGGATTAATGTTTAATATAAACATAATTTAATATTAACATAACTTTGTTTTCCAGTACAAATCTGTACGCGTCATCACAGGCTGTCCATCATGTTGGTAACGAAACATTACACAGAGACCTTAACATCGAAACGGTAGATGAAACAGTAAAGAAACTATACAGACGTTTTCATAGCAAACTACACTATCACGCAATGCCACAAATTCAGTCATTGTCCGCTCCTCACCTATCACACAACCCACCTAGAAGACTGAAAAGGCAATAGAATAGAGACTTTTTGTGAATCGTCTTGAGGGATTGCCGCTGGGCGACTATCTCACACAAGTGACATCAAGACAATTATGTAAAATATTGACTACATAACTGCTGGTCGTGTTAAACTGTTACACAATTGTAGTTTATTTTTCTAAAATAAAGTAAAAAAAAAAAAACATAACTATGTTAATATTAATGTTAGTGTTAAAATACTAAAGAGTTATAATTTTTAAGAGAAACTTCATGAGCATTCTGGCCTTCTGCATAAGTGAAATTTCATCAGTTACAAACAAGGAGGCCTATGGTATCATGTTTCATCAATGCTAGTAAAGTATACATAGCCTCTATACACTCTGCAACCCGCGATGGTGTATTGTATTGCATGTTGCATTTATAGTTTTTGAAGGCATGTAAACAGAGTGCGGGGCGTCTAACACATATAAGAGTCCAAATTCCATAATTTTTTAAGTTATTAAATAATATTTCATTATATTTTACTTTTCTTGCCTGTATGAATATATGGGAAGGAAAGTATTGTTTTCATGTCGATTTTTCCAAATCGAGTTTTCAACGGATATACACGTTTTCAGATCCCCTGAACCCAAAAAAACATGTTTATGCGATTGGTCTGTGTGAGTGTTGTGTGTGTGTACGTACGTGCGTGCGTGCGTGTGCGTGTGCGTATGTCTGTGTGTGAACAAAATATCTCAAGAACGGAACATTGTACGAAAATGAAACTTGAAACTTAAGCTAGGTACCACTAGCGGGCCCGACACAAACATTTCAATTAAAATCGGTCAACTAGAAGTAGTAGTTTATTCGTGCAACAGCTTCTACGATTTTTTAAAAATCGCCTCATTTACTACATTTTTTATGCTCTACAAGATAGGGTTGACTTTATGTCTGCTGAAATTCTTGGGAAGCCTGTTCTCTCGTAGGAAAAAAATAGTGTTTTTCAGATTGCGGCATTAATATGCATTTTAGCGCAATAGTGTATATAATATAATGTTGTAGAAATTTAAAAGTTTACAACTTTTATTTCAAATATTTCTTTGTATAAGGCTTAGTTTATCGGTAATATGTGATTTTCTGTTTTTATTTATGAAAATCTGTAAAAAATGGATTTTTAAAGATTTCGGCCTTAGTATAGGCCTACATTTTACGACAAAAGTATTTACAGGCCTAATAAAATTTGTAGAATATTAAAAGATCTACAACTTCTGTTTTAAGCATTTTTTCTACAGAGACTAGTTTAGTGTGAAAGAGTGATTTTCCGTATTATTAAGCCAAACTAAGGTTGATTTTCATTTTCCATCATTAATTCTTGATTAAAATAAAGTTATATCTTTTGAGGTTAGTTTTTTTTTGTTTATTTGTAATGCATTATTGCTAATATTAGGTTATATTGTTCATTATTTGCATTGGGAAGAGAGTGTCGTGTGGGTTTCACAACGGATTTTTTACAATAATAAATTAGATTTTATGTCGGAACCAACAATGTTTGTAAGATGGTATTTGATTAACTACTCTTGCACCATTACGAACTACGATCTGTATGACCTTGTATCGTTAACTTCCATCTATTGAGTCTCCTGTAGTACTGACCTAATTATTGTTGACAACCCTTCGCAATTACATAAACATTGATCGTTAACAATGAACAGTTTGTTTATTTATTTATGTACCCGCATTTCACATTAACTTTCCATTAACCTTTATATCCAATATTCATTGTACAAGTACTTGTGGAAAAATATTTATTTATTCTTAACTTTATATCCTGTTTTGTTATTTTCACTTTTCTCATACTCTTTACCTGTAAAATAGGTAGATATTCATGTTACCTGAGTCCCATCAAAAAAAGAGTTTTTAAAAGGATGTATATTCGTCTAAGTGGAGAATAAAACAGCCAAAGAGACATTGGACTGAAATTTGGAAACTAAGGTTTTTCCTAATCAACGCTAGATGGGCTTTTGTAAAAATTTATGTAGCTCCAAAACTAAGCTAACTTCATTCTAATATAAAAATACTACAATCAAATTTTCTCAAAAAGGGCTTTAAAGACATTGCTTTATTTTTTATCAAAACTGCGGTTTCCTGGCCATTAAAGCGAATCTTGAGGCTAACTTTAAATTTCAACAAAAGTCACTTCAAAACTTTGAGGAAACCTTAATACACGGTTATAAACGAAACACTAGTTTTGCTCTCCCAAGCTAGTTTTAGGGGTTGACAACGAAAAATTAACCACTATAGCAGGTAAAATGAAAGATGAAATTTGTGTTTGGAAACGCGTATCCCACCAAGTAAAAAACATAAAAATTTTAGGTAAGGCTCGTTTTGAAGCTTGGTTTTTAATTTTATTACGTTTTTTATCAATATTTTTTTTATTAATTTTACTAATCGTTACGTCCATCGAGAACAAAAGTATCATTAAAAAGCGCTCTAATTCCTTTGCCCTTTGCGCTAACAGGCTGAATTTTAGCTGACATTAATTAGAAAACATGCAAGAACACTCCTGTAAAATGTTATTTATAAAACGTTATATGTTTCCTCTTACATCGAGCTACATGTTCTGAAACATGGACTTAGTAAAAAACGTGATAACAAAGGGGCACATATTTTGTTTCCAAATCGCTAGAAAATGCCTAATACACTTCAGTGTTTTGTAATTTAAACAAATAAAATAACAAAAAAACCAAGCTTTAAAACGAGCTGTACCTGAATTTTATGTTTTTTACTTGGTGAGATAGGGGGTTCTAAAACATAGGCTTTATCTTTCATTTTACGTACTATAATGCTTATTTCTGTAATATTTAACAATTGGCAGACTGATACAAGTAGATATAAATATTTAAATATAAAATACATGAAAGTAATTTTCCGGGTAGACTCCCCCATTAAGTGATTAAACTTCAGAACTTCTTGAAGATTAACTAGAAAAATATTGCGGTTTGTCTACCATTTATTTTCATTAGAAGCCTACCATTTATTTTGTTTCTTGTTAAAAAAAAACTATAGGCTAAATTTTTAAATTCATTTTGTTATCAGTGATATATAATGATGTACTAAAGAAAATCTCTTTAATGCCATTAGAAACCATTTTATAAATAATGCAGAAATAGCAAAACATAAAGCTGTGCTGAGAAACAATATATTTCATTGGCTCCACATTATTCTGTAGGCAATTCCGTATCTTGTATCATGTACCTTCCTTAAAGCAAGCACAATTTATTGGACCATAAAATCTTACTACTTTATCTTTTCATGGCCAGGATTTTGAAAAGGATTTACTTTATTTCTGATTTTAAAACTCAAAATTTATTGAGTATAAAATCACATTATCATACACATGACTTTGATATTCTGTATACTTGAAATTCCGTTCTCTTGGTAATCCGATATAGCTACCAACACTTTACTGCGTTAATTCATTTCAATCATATTTTAAAGCCTTCGCCTTGTTGCTTTACTTATGAAGTTTTTTCAATAAAAACTTATTTTACATGAATGTACTTCTGAAAGAACTAGTCAAGTGAAAATTTTAAAACTTAACATTTTTTGTTAAAGTACTTCCATCAACTCCTACAATAATCTCCATATTTTCTTGTTGATGAAAGTTCTTGACATATCCTATACTTCCTCAGAAGTCTCCTTTACGAAATTAACAAAAATATAAAAGCTTGAGTAGATAGGTTATTCTAGAATAATAAAGAAAGAATAAATAATAATTGAATTATTGACTTTAAATACCTGCTTCAAGAAAACAACAATTTAATCAATAAGCCCTGATATTATTAAAAACAACGCATACAAAAGCTATAGTCGAAAGATAATATTGTCACTTTTACCATTATTCCATTGTCAATATATAATAGTATATTTTAGTTTAGGATTAAAACATTGGTCGTTAGCCTAAGACTAATTACAATAAGAAAATATAAGATCTTCGTAGATCCAACGTAAAAACAAAATTTGGGAATTTTTGAAAATTTATATAGAAAAAATATAAATTTCATGTAATTTCATGCAGATAAATTATTGTAGCCTTTTACTTTATATGTGAGAGTAATAGGCTACTCTTGTGAGCATTCTGTAAATATGCCAGGAACATTCCAGAAAAAATTTACCGGAGGCAGGACGGATAAAATTCAATGTAAACATTTCTTGGATTTTATATGGTAAACACCAAACTCAGCGTCAGTGGTTCTTTCAAGGTTACCATACAGCCATTAGTATTTCATGTCTGCTACTTGCTGAGACATCCCAGATGGTATAATACCATTCAGGTTGAAAGAGGATGCAATTTACTAGTCATACCCAGAACTGAATTTAATTATAAAAGTTTTAAACGATAAACCAGTCATTAAGTGAGGAAAATTTTCTACTGCTATGAAAATTAATGAGAAACTCTATTATTTTTGAATTCAGTCGGAGTAGGCTGAAAAGTTGGGGAAGGTGTAAAGTTCATCACTACATCAATATGTTTGTGAATACAGGTAAGCCTAGATGCAGGTCATAAACCAAGGTACAAGTAAGTCACTTAAGTTCGTGCCTACCATCACCAGTTCAATTTAACTTTTCCTTTCATCATTCCAAGGACTTTGAGGTTCTGAAGATGGAAACTTTACTACATTATAATATAGTTAGGCCTACATACTAATGCTGCTTAAAATAAGTAATGAATATTTTCTTCCCAAAATTTCCAGAAGTTTAATTTAGCTATGCTTTTTAAGTTATTCATGAAATTTTAGAAAATCTTTGTGTATCAAAGGAATCAGGTATTTAGTTGATTTATAAAAATACAATACGAGCCACTAACTTTTTTTTGGCTTTATCTTTATTTTTATTTACAACTGTACATTTTTTTTAAATCGCAACTAGTAAATGAGATGGAATGATTGATGAATGGCGGGAATGTGACGTAAATGTGAATCGATCCAGCGACTGATTTCGGCGTGAAATTTTACAAGGAATGTGGTGCCAATATTTTAAAATGATAATGGTTTATAAACTATGATGGATGATTTTTTTATATGAAATGACTTTTTGTTTTTATGAAATGACACAGGCATGATAAGTTGATTTTTTTTATGGTGGTTGGAGAAGATCCCTATTCCACATTCGTTTCAGTCGTCGGTTGTAGTTCGTTAGTTGAAAGAGATTGGACATTTGGATTTATGTGATCAATTGTCTTTGTGAGTAATGAGTTGTATGTTGCGTTTAGAATGTTTCAAACCGTTGGTATTTTCAGGACTTTGTGAAGGGTATGGTTACGTAAAAAGGTGCGTTTGTTATTGTTCTAAGAGCTTTTGACTGGTGTCTTTGAAGAATATTCAGTGTTGTGTTGTGACAGGCTCCAAAAATTAGTCCACCATATAGCCAAATTGGCCTTATTAGTGATTTATAGAGGATGACTTTTAAGTGTAGAGTTAGCGAGGACTTGCGACCTAAGACGCCGTACAACAAACGAAACCGTGAGTCTGAGATTGCTCTGAGGTGTGCAGCGTGTGGTTTCCACGTGAGACGTCTAATTAAGCAACTAATTAAGTTAATTTTTATCAAATTCATCAAATAATTATGTGGTAATGAAATACTTTATTTCATATGCTACTAAAAATGCTACTTATATATTTATACGTTTTCTGTAATATATGCTTATTTATTTCGTAATTGTTCTTATTATAAACTTTTAAGATGTTCATAACAGGTGAAGTGTTAAATTATTTGCTTTCAATCTGCTAGTTCCAGGGCTACAAAATAGTTCTGTTTCTTATTACATGGTCAGCCAATTGTATGACTGAATCTTTTAAGAACAGGAGAGGTAGAGGTGTAAAATACACTAGTCATAGTTACCTCCTCTGAGAGTAATGAATTTCATTATACAACCAGACCTTGTGGTGAATGAAGTTCAGGTATCATTTGCAAGGTGGAAAGTAGATGCTTTTCAGAGGGCTCGGGATACTGATAAGCATACTTTTCCACTTATTGAGGAAGGCAACATACACCACCTCACTCCTCGTTTTACTTAGTAAAGCCTCTAGAGGTTCAAACCAGTCTTTCCGCAGATGACCTAAACAACAACAAAACTTTTAAGTTAAATTTCGTTAAATTCATTCAAATTTATGTTCAAGAATAATATGCATCAATTTATATTATACCTTAAATTATTTGCATTGTTATGTTATGTAATGATTCGTTATTTTATTTGTTTTTGTTATTGAAAGTGTGAATTATTATGATGGATAATTAAGTTGACTTGGGAATAAAAACACTGTAAAATATTTAGAATTAATTTGTATTTAAATAACCCAAATTTTTAATTTTTAATCGATTGTTTAATGTTCATTATATTACGTGACAATAAACTTAAATATCTGTTACAATTAAATTTATTTGTCAAACATAGTTCAGCCGCTAAGTGAGATATTATTTGCAAAAGGTATACTGAAATAAAGAAATTAAAAGTAATTAGTGAGTTATTTAGTCTTTCTCACTTATTACATAGAGATTTAAGTACGTAAATTTCAGCACATGATATAAATAATTTGATTACGAATAGAAATAAAATGCTTATTGATTTTTATAAAGCACAAATAGGCCCTACTAATTAAAAAACAAAAATTAAATATACAAGATAAAAGAATGAACGAATAAAATTTTTATAAAGACTTCTTTTGAAAGAAATTGAACATTAGTAAAAACAGGAAGGAATAAAAGAAGAAGGTCTCGAAAGAGGTTAAGTTTCAAAAAGAAAGTGAAATATGAACTTTGAAGAGAGGAAAGTGTAAGTGGGGTCCGTGTGAAAAGAAAGAATAAAATTGTGGTAAAAAAATAAATGTTACTCTTGATATTTGTTTTAATTCCTTTTTGGTAACAATGATCTGGGTGCGTATAATATTTATGTTTCTAGATGAAATATAGGGTGTTCAAAAAGTAGACTATTACACTCAAATATATAGCTAAAGGCTAAAGCAATCTATCTATGTACATGAAATTTAGATTTTGTTAATATAATATTTAGAAAATTCCCAAATTTTGTTTTTACTTTGGATCTACGAAGATTTTATTTATAGTAACTGGTCTTACTGGACTTACGAAAAATTGTTTAATCTTAAACTTAATTACTGTTATATATTGACAATGTAATAATGTTAAAAGGAACAATTACGTTTTTTGTATGAGTTAATTTTATTAATAGTAGGTTTTATTGATTTAATTGTTGTTTTCTCGAAGCAGGTAGTTAAAAGTAAAATTTAGATTATTATTTATTCTTTCTTTATTAATCTAGACCAAACTATATAGGCATATTCAAGCTTTGTTTTTTGTGTATAGGGGACTCCTGGGGAAGTATAGGACATGTCAAAAACTTATAAGTTTATATAATAGGCCCTATAGATTTTATTTTAATTACCCATTAACTACTACTGCAAGCTTACTTACTACTTCATTTTTTTATATTATTTTTTAATGAATAGTTGGTATAAGTTTAAAAGAAGTTTATTTATGAAATATATTAGTTATTATGAAATTTATATAATTTTTGAACTATTAGCATTCCCTTCAATCAGGCCTGCACTTGCTCTTAACTTTACACTCAAGAACCAGTCTGAGAAACTCAAACTTATCACTCATTTATGCATGACCAATGTAGACAGTTTTTCTTCCTTTGATTATGCTCATAGACTCACGGTTTACGGATAAATTTCACAAAATATCATTATAAAGATTCTAAAATAAAGTGTTGAAGAATAATCTCGATACTCCGGATACATTCGGAATGAAAACCTCCATCAGGACCTGAAAATCGAAACGATAGATGTGGTAAAACGCAATTCACATGGAGTCACGAGGATCGATTTCTACATTATGTGATTTTTGAGGCGTTGCAACTTTTCAATAACTCAATCTCAAGAGAAGGCTGAAACACCAGAACTTCAACGCTTCAGCGCTTTGACTGAAGCGAGCCTCGATTTGATTTGATTTTGATAATAAAAATAGCCACTAGATTGTTCTTAAGTATATTTTATCAGGTTCAAATCAATTACAAAAATGTTTTATGTGTACATTAAAAGTAAGAGTAGCTACGCTGTCTAGGTAAATTTAACATATAGAAAATAAGAGTAGCAGGAAGAAACTACTAATCGTAAAAATAAGAGTAGGTTTTGGGTTAAGTTATCATTGGATAATATTATAAGGATTAGGAAATAAGATTGCCTTTTACAGGCAGGTGGAGTGTTAAATTACTCGTATTTTCACTCTGCTAGTTCCATGGCTACAAAATATAGTTCTATTTCTTATCACATGGTCAACCAATTTTATGACTGAAGCATTTAAGAGCCGGAGAGGTAGCGGTTTAAAACATACTAAGTTATCTCCTCTGAGAGTAATGAATTTCATTATACACCCAGACCCTGTCGTGAATGACGTGAAGGTGTCATTTTGCAGGGTAGAAAGTAAGTAGATACTTTTCAAATGACTTGGGATGCTGATAAGCATCTTACTTAGTATAGTCTCTAGATGTTCAAACCAGCCTTTCGGCTGATGACCTAAAAAACAGGGAATAAAAGAAACTATGAGGTTTTTCTTCTAGAATTAACTAAAATGTTAAATATATAAGGGTTGAGATAAATGTTCTTTATCCTAAAAAGAGTTTTGTAAATAGTAATTTTATCAAACTTGATTATTTTTCATCAATTCGTTTGTAGTTTCATAACACCCTGTACTTTATCACATATATATTCTATACCGTTGGTTTTAGAGGAAGGGGTTTCACAATGCGCTCATAACCGGAGAAAGCATTGTTTGTGAAACTTTATAATACTATTGTTGTATACATACATATATATATATACACACACACATACTTATATGTACTGTAACGAAATCTAGTGGAAGATTTTGAAACACAATTAAACAAGACCCCTTAGTATTATATTTCCAAGCACTTTGAAGTGATAGCTTTAATTTCTATTATAAATTCTGGAAATCCTTTTTTTGTAAATAAAAAAAATGAAGGGTTTTATTTATATAAAATAATATTTTCAGCGGACAGATTTTGAAAAAATGATCGTCATTGAAATTTATAAAAAAATAAATAATATAAAGGTTAACTTCTGAAAACTCCAACAAATGTATTTTTTCAAAAATATATTATAAAAAAAATTGTGTGAATAAAAACAAAATCACTTACTGACCGATAGGAAGTAGCCCTATACATTTTCTTTTGTTAACAACATCCAGGAGACTAATTATTTTAAACAAAAACATGTTTTTAAAGAAACTATATTGTATTCTGTTATGTTCTTATGTTTCATCAATAAAGCAGTTTTGAACATAAACAAACCACTGTGACTTTCTAAAGAATGTAACTTAATATGTTTTTTCTTTTATAAAATAGGTTCCTGTTCACAAAATTTAATGTTGTGGTTAACAATACTACTGTATTATTAATCACATTAAATTTTTTCTGTTAATTAAATAATTTCTGTTTCTTGTGTTATTTTGGAGATTTATCTGCCTTACTGCAGTTTTCATACAAATCATAAAAATTGGAGAAATTTAAAAAAAAGTGAACACAAACTTTTTATTTATTAAAAATTCCTTTCATGAGACGAAGCGTCTCATGGTTGGTGACAATTTTTTAAAAGGGCTTAGGGCATATCTTTGATTTATGGCAATAACTAATAGTGATGCATGCATTTATTCTTTAAGAGGAATCGAATGACACTTTTTTGTTTCCAATTCCGACTTTGATTTCTTGACGTCCAGTTTTGGGCCACTTCCAGTTGAAACCGGAACTTCAAACCCAATGATTTCTGTTTCTACTCTTTAAGAGGGATCGAATGACTCTATTTTTGTTTCTCAATTCCGACTTTGATTTTTTGACTTCCGGTTTTGGACCAGTTCCAGTTGAAACCGGAAATTGAAATCCAATCTAGGCCGACTAACGTTTTGTGTAGATATGATTCCGAAAACAGCTTGTTGCTATCTCTGGTAGTTTCTGACTTTGATTTCTTAACTTCCGATTTTGGGCCACTTCCGTCAAAAACGGAATTTCAAACGAAATTAAGGCGCGCTAAATTTTTGAGTAGATTACAAATCTGAAAACGGTTTGCTGCTATCTCTTGTAGTTTATGACATCTGGGTGTGACGGACGGACGGAAAAATGAAAATGATAGACGAAAATTTTTAAAAATTGCCGACAATAAAATTGTTGAAGAAAGAAAACTTATCTGGTACGGTTATCTGCGAAGAATAGAGGAAGGCAGGTTGCCACAGAAGATTAGAGTATGAGTTCTAGCTGAGGGAAGCGAGGAAGACCCAGAGATATGGAGCGTTGTGTAGAGGAGGGGCTTGGGGATGAAGATATGTTCAATAGAAGTGAATGAGCTTCTGGGTTGTGGTAAATGTAGTAGTAGAAGAGTTGGTCTAATAATAAAATATATACTTTCAACGTTTTATGGCAAAGAATACGACAATCACTTACTCTAATTCGTTCATAAATAAAGAAAAATGGTAAAATTCTAAAATTTCACTAAGAAGAAAATAGAAAATAGTCATAAATCCGAATTATTCTAACTTTGTCTTACGGATGCAATTACTTCTTCTAATACCAAAAATCGTTCTACGAGGTAGTTCTGGTTATGTTAGACTGACACGAAGAACAATGGGAAGAAAAGAAAATAGGATATTATTGCTAAATTCTTCACTAACCTGGGACACATCCCAAAGGATTTTAAGAGTTGGGTATTACTATCCCTAAAGTAATTTTCTTTGCCACATCAATTTCATCAAATTTACTGGTAGTGGAAACAATTTATCACTGTTGAAAAATTAAAGTGTGTCAAAGTTGCTACGTAAAATCAATTACTGAACAGTTTCCCAGAGTAAGTGCGTAAAAGAGTTCAATATACAAAAAGAAAAATATGAACATAATTCATGGTGTAGCGGTATTCTTGCAAAAACTTTGTATTTAAAGTTTATATTCTTCTTCTTCTTCTTCTTCTTCTTCTTCTTCTTCTTCTTCTTCTTCTTCACTACAGGATTGAGGCAAATCGCCTGTTCCGGTCTCAAAGTTTTTTTTTTGAAATTTTCTTAAGGACAGCTATTATCTTTTCCTGGGTCTTCCAATATCTCTTCAGCCAACTGGCCTATACCTCCACACTTCCTTAGGTATACGCCCATCAGCCATTCTTTCCAAATGTGCCAGCCATCTCTGCCTGTTTTCTATTATTCTGTCTTCCAACTTGAAGATGTTCAATTCCTTACGCACATCTTCATTATATAATCTATCCACTCTTGTACAGCCCTTTACTGACATTAAAAAATTCATTTCCTTAAAATTCATTTAAGTGATTAATTTAAATAGAAATAGTGTTGAATAAAAGAAACATGAAATATTAAATTTAAATATCAGATACCTTAATTGTTGGCAGATTGATATTTATATAAATATAATTTTAGAAAAATATAAATTACTTAAAATGAAATTTATTTAAACGTTAGTAGAAATTGTTAAATCAGGCGGGAGCGAAGATAAAACGTTCAAGAATGTAACTGAAACCGAGATTGTCTGTTGTGTTGTCGCATAAACCGGATAATTAATTACTAAGCTAGCGCAGTAGCTAAAGAGATTGGGGTAAATGGGAGGAAATGGGGAACGAAAACTTTCCCTACTACTATATTACAATTTCCCCCAATTATATTTCATCTTTATTTTGATAATTTTTTCCATAGTTATTTCATTTATAATTTCGTCCAATTTATATTTATCCGATATTAATTTATAAAAATAATATTATCAAAATTTTTTATGAATTTAAAATAAATTATTTATTTATTCTCGTTTAGTATAATAAAAATGCTTAAATTACAGAAAAATGTATTTTTAACAAATTTATTGTGCAATACTTTACAACTTCCAATATATTGTGACACTTTTCTCCAAGGTTCATTTCGGGATCTAGGTAATTAAATAATTAATACAGTAAAGTTTAAAATTACAAGTATTTATTACAACTAAAAGATTTACAAAATAAATAATAAACTAATCATAATGAAGTAATACAATAAATAACTTAAATAATTTACTTAGTACTACTTACAAACAATTATACAGAATGCACATACACAATAAAACAGAATAACAATAGTTGACCAATACAATGCCCGGACACGTCGACCTTTTCTAACGTACCATTAGCGCACGCAATAAACACTCGTCAAAGATCAAACGAATACTAACTCTCCGACCGCACTTGGGGCTCTCTTTATATAGGTGGATCAATGAGATTTCTAGAAAGACAGAGAGATTTGATGCAATAATAAAGTACAAAAATCCTTTTTTATGGCTCTGTAATAATCTTAACTAGTGTAAACAAGTCACAATAGAATAAAAGGTATTACACAAATAGTTGTACAACAAAGACCCTACCTTACTATACACGACCCTTTTTGATTATTCTTTTATAACTAACCCTATTGTTACTTTGTCACTCTATTATTTACTATTTAACATTTTATGAATTTCTAGAAACCTCACGAACCACATTCCTTGTCGATATTGTCATAATATAATTATTTGACAACTACAATATTTATTTTTCTGAGTTGTATTTTTAGTGAAAAATAAAAAACTAAATAGTAGACTAAATTAAAAAAAACAATAGGTTTAGAGACAGACAGGTTTTTAGAGTGGGGTTTACAGGCTAAAAAGTGGTGTATGAGCGAACAAATTTTGACAAAAATTGGTATTATCTGTGGGTTTCATAAAATTCTCATTTGTTTTTCTTGGAATTAACCATAAATATAAGTTGATATTTTATCAAAATACATTAATTTTTCAAGAATTATTTATTTTTACTATGCAATTATGTTTTATCAGTTATTGCCATGGGCATCACAGTTTAATTGAGACTGATGACGGATGAGCATTGGCTCCCCTTGTCGCCCTCATCCATTTTCTGCAGTCTGCAGTCACTCCCTGCAAATAGTAATACTATTTTGTAATTTTGTAAAGTACTCGTATGTTTATCTTTGTTTACTAACTTGTCAAATTTGTTTTATTATGCCTATAAAACACCTTTCTAAAACAAAAATTAATGTAATTAACTGCAGTACTTACCAATCGATATAAATAAAATTACTCACGCCGGTGTATCACATCACATGAACGATAATGTCATAGGTAGGCTATGATTTGTAACTCATTGTTATTATTTACTTTTTCTTGCCTATATGAATATACAGGTGTCTCACGAGTATCCCGACAAACTTCTAAGGTGGTTTCCTCTCATCAAAATAATAAAAAAAGTTTATATAAACATGGGTCCGGAAACGCTCCGTTAGCGAGTTACGGCTAGCGAAATATTTCGCCCTGGGTTCAGAACATACGCCCAAATAAAGTCATCCTAGAGATCTAGGAAACCAATTTTATGAGCAGATTTGATGTTTATTATTGGCCTATTTTACATCATTCTCTTCAGAAATAAAATCTCTACAAGTTTTGCTAAATAAATTTACATATTTAATAGCCATTTAGCACTGTTATTGTTCTTCAAACCTAAAAAAACGTATTTTTATGCACAGATTTGTCCGTTTTTCATTGGATATTACAAAAACTACTGGAGATATGGTTCTGGAATTTATTTTATTCAATTTTTGGGGTCGAAATACATAAGAAACCATCACATCTACGCATAAAATTCGGTTCCTAGACCTCTAGGATGACTTTTTTTAGGCGTATGTTCTGAACCCAGGGCTAAATCATTCGCTAGCCGTAACTCGCTAACGAAGCATTTCCGGACCAATGTTTATATAAACTTTTTTTATTATTTTGATGAGAGGAAACCACCTTAGAAGTTTGTCGGGTTACTCATGAGACACCCTGTATAAGAAGGAAAGTATTGTTTTCACGTCGATTTTTCGAAATCTAGTTTTCACTGATCTACACGTTTTCAGACCCCTGAACCCAAAAAATATGTTTCCAGCGATTGGTCTGTGTGTGTGTGTGTGTGTGTGTGTGCGAGTGTGTGTGAGTGTGTGTGTGTGTGTGTGTATGTGTGTGTGTGTGTGTGCGAGTGTGTGTGTGTGTGTGTGTGTATGTGTGTGTGTGTGTGTGTACACAGCATATCTCAAGAACGGAACATCGTACGAACTTGAAACTTAAGTTATGTAAACTGCCACTACCGGACCCAACACGAACATTTTCATCAAAATCGGTCAACCGAAAGTAGTAGTTTATTCGTTTAATTTTTCACTTTTTTCGATTTTCTAAAAAACCGGTTTTACGATTTTTTTAAAAATCGCCTGGTCTACTAAACTTTTTATGCTCTACAAGTTAGGGTAGGCGCCATGTCAGCTGAAATTCTTGGTGAGGCTCTTTTCTCGTAAAAAATTGTTTTTTTAAGATTGCGACTTTAATATGTTTTTTAGCTCAAAAATGTATATAACAAAAGTTGTAGAAAATTTAAAATTCTACAACTTTTATTTCAAACATATTTTTGGTTTAACGCTTAGTTTAGCGGTATTTAGCAATTTTCTGTTTTTTTTCTCACGAAAACGTGTGAAAAATCAATTTTTTAACATTTCGGCCTTAGCATTTAACGACAAAAGTGTATATAATCAAATTTATAGGAAAATAAAAAGATCTACAACTTTTATTTAAAGCATTTTTCTCTACAGAGCCTAGTTTAGCGTGAAAGGGTGATTTTCCTTATTTTTAAGCCAAACTGAGGTCGATTTTCATTTTGCGTCTTTCACTCATAATTTTAATAAGGTTATGTTTTTTGAGGTTAGTTTTTTGTTTATTTCTAACGTTTTCTTACTAATGTTAGGTTATATTGGTCATTATTTGCATTGGCAAGAGAAAGTTGTGTGAGTGTTTCACACCAGATTTTTTTTATTTATTGTTTCATGTTTCTATTGTTAATAGTAATAATTAGTTAATAGTAGTAATTCTACTGTAAATAAAGTAATAACAAGACTTCGAGCACAAATTTCTAGTTATCACCTTCTATCCGAATTTTCTAAAAATTTTTTCGGGAATATCCAGAATTTTTCAATAAAATTTCCTGGTTTAAAAATGAACCTAATTTTAGATGTTACTGAAATAGACATGTTATTCCAAATTTCCGATAATTTTTTTGCAGGATTATACAAAACTATTTCAAAGAGAATTACAGAATTAACAAGTGTTATCCCTAATTTTCTTAGCAGAACCTCTAAACGTTTCTGCAGTGAATTGTTTATGCTTAGAATATTAAGGTTAACTCTTTTAAATCCTTGAATCTCCCTCGCAAAGTTTGGTATAATCCCTCAAAAATATTTGAAAAATTCTGGATGTAACTGGTCTACTTCAGTAAAGTCCAATAAAAAAATAATAAAATTAGGTACTTTTTAAATTCTTGAAAATTGTCAGATAATGTTGGGTATTCCCGGAAACGATTTCGAAAAATTCGGGATATAAAGGAATAATTCTGGATGTTAATGCTCGAATTCTTGTTCTTACTCTGCTCGCGTTTGTTTTTTATGGCTTATTACTGATTTTTGATTAATTCATTTTATTTTGTTCCATTAAAAGTTCTGTCTGGCAGATGGAAAGTCTAATTTTCATAAACCTCGACTGTAAACGGTCATGAAGCTCACTATTAAATTTTTTGTACATGCAACAAAACTGTGTTCCACAATACTATTAATGAAGCCAATGAAGGGTGATAGACAAAAATTTGCGAAGAGAAAATGCCACACCAATCGGAATTCGATCCCGAGACTCTTGGCGTTGAAGCCAGTTGCGCTGGCAACAGTACACTACGGGTCTGCCTCCACAATCAAAATTAAATACCCGATATTTCATTGTTATTTTATTATTTTAAAACTATACAAATAAAGTAGTGGCCACCTCCGTGGCATAATGGTTTGCACGCTAGCCTACTAACCGGATGTACCGGGTTCGTTTACCGGCTAGGGTCTAAAAATTATTACATGAAGTAACGAAAGACCAAGCTGTTGATACGACTTTAAATAAATACATAAACTAAAAAAATACAATTATAAAAAATTATGTTGTTTTTCTTTCAATCAGGAATAAATTTAATTAAGTGAATTTAATTGGAACATTTTTAAAGCAATTGTTACAATACTACTTGGGTTTTTATTTTTCAAAGTACTTCTAGGATTGTTATTTTATTCAAAGTGTTTTCTTACTGAAAAAAGTAAAGTAGATCGGTGTTTGTGAATGTGTGGGGGTTGACAAAAAGGAAACGGTAAAAGTATGGTTCTAATTGTGTTTCTTTACTTAGAATAAATTGTTCTAGGTTTTATTTTTTATTTCAATTATATTAGGTATTTACTGTTGGTTATTTTATTACAGTTTAACTATTGTATTCGTCTTCCTGTGGTACAATCTTTTTATTTCCATTCTATGTATTAATTTAAAAATATCTAATCGGATTTATCTTCTTTTGTATTTATATTTTATTAATATTTTTCTTTGCATTTTTAAATTGAAAATATATTTTTTATTATTTATATGTAAAATAATTATATAAAATATGATTCAATTATTCTACCGTTTACAACACTATTAATAATTTATAATTATTATTTAAAAAAGTTTGATTATTTTAACGATCCAATCCCAACTAGATTTATTTTATTTATTTAACGTTGAATTTATGAAAGGTTATTTGTGATTGAACAGTTGAACGGTTACTGTGTATTTGGATCTTTTAAAGTATTAATGACTTCATCCAGAATTCATAGTTTAGATAACCAACCAAAAGACTGATTTAAACCCCTTAGAAGTTTTACTAAAATGAGAAACGTGGGTATTCGATGCTTAAACAATCCCTAAATCTTTAAATTGACAAGTATGACTGTTTTTCAGTCAGGCTTTCTAAAAAACCATTTATTGTCCACCCTCTTTTTAATATCTTCAGTTAATAATAATAATAATAATAATAATAATAATAATAATAATAATGTGAATTTATTTTAAACAAAACAATTACAAATACATTCAAATAAAAGAAAAACAACAATACAAAAAGATAGAAACCAAAACGAAAAATTCACTTACGGACTTGACCAACTGGTCGTCAGCCGGATTGATAAGATAAAAATAATAAAAAATTAATAATTCAGTAAAAAACAAGCCGGCCGCATTGGCGTAGTTGGTAAGGTGCTCACCTTTCATCATGCGGTCTTGGGTTCGAATTCCATTCCGGCACGGCATATTTTCATACGTTACAAAAAAATCATTTCATCCTTCACCGTCTGCATTAGCAGTAATTGCAGAAGAATCAGACGTTAAAAAAAAGAAAGTAAACAACAATATTAGTATTATAGATTATTAACAGAAAAATATAACATACCTCTTTAAATTTACTAAACAATCTTCAATATAAAAAAATAAAAACAAAGTATGCCATGCACAATGCAGCCTCCTGTTGTATAAAATTACACGCGCCCGTCCAGATCACACAACGATGTACAAAGAAAACATACATACACTCATACAAATTTTCAAACACATACGCGCATGCATACCCACTCATACTTGTAACCAACCCTCTGTATCTTCATTCAATTCACCGTCATTTAAATTTAATTGTTGTACTCGATAATCAACTCGTACTTGTATCTCTAAGCTTCTCTCACATAACCTGCCAAGTACTTCCAATCCTTTCCATTTAAAACTTCAATGACACAATCGTTATTCAGTACTGTCACTCCGAGCCACACTCTTCGAATTTCTGCCAGTATCGAACATTTATATCTTCAGTTAATTATACACACTATCTATCTGCGTCATGAAATCTATTATTTTTGAAGTAAATAATCTTCTTTATTGGTTTCTAATGTTTTACCTACTTGATAATTGAATGTTTTAATCGTTTATTTGCCACATGAGAAGAAAACAGAAATGTTTTTGTAAACCTGGAGCCACATATCCTGTTTGTTTCAATGTAGTCCGTAATTAACAGTCCGACTACAAGTTACTGGAAGCTTCAAAAAGACAACTGATTTTCAAAAATGTATGGTCATGTCATTGTTTTTGGGAGATGATACCTACATAAATTTTATGTTGTGTTCAGGTAATGATATGTGATATCTCTTTCTTCTTCTTCTTCTTTTTCTCCTCTCTTCCTCCTCCACCTTCTCCTTCCCCTCTTTCTCCTCTAGTAATTTTTCATCCATTGGATTTTCTAATTCTTTCATGGTATCCACCCCTCCGAGCCGACCCTTTGACATCCATCATCCACCCATCATATCTACGGACCGTAGATGGAAAAATTCCAGACCTAACCGAGAATGAAACGCGGTATCGTTGGCATAGAAGCCAGTTGCACTAACAGTTGCGACACCAACAAGAATTAAATATGTAATTTTTGATTTTGATATTTCTAAGGAGAAAACTTTAAGCCTTTCTTTCTACGATTTTTTTTAAATATTGGCGCAAAAAGTACTTAAATTCAAACGATATCTAGTGATTTCATTAGATAAAACTAAAATGGAAGGATCTTTATATAGATAAGAAAAGCTGAACTGGTTCTCAATGTAGAAAATTATGTTGCGTACTAAGACGTCAGTTGCGACTGTTTTTCCACAATAAAGTTGTTACTTTAATTGCAATAAAATGTAAAACTTATCTAAATTTATGGAATACAACTGTAGAGTTCTGCTAGAGAATGTCAAAAAAGAGAATCAAACTTTCCAGAAGAAAGTACCGAGATGCTCTTTGGTGCGTTAGGAATAGTGAACCATATATCTCAATAACCCTTTCATGTCCAGTGAGATGTTATTTTTTAATTGTGTCCAGTAGACTTCTGAGGAAGTATAGGGATATGTCAAGAACTGTAATTTATTTCTATTTTATATAATGAATTTATATAATAATTTCACTAACCTTTTTTTTAAACTGCGTCACTTTTATTTTTATTTTTACTTACACGTGTTTCGGTGGATCCACCATCATCAGAGTAAATAAAATAATTGAAACTAAAAAAAAATTTATCTCATTTATTTAAAATCTATAGAACATGATACATCTTCAGTCATTTGTATAAAACTGAAGATGTATCATCTTCTATAGATTTTAAATAAGTGAGATAAAAATTTTTTTAGTTTCAATTATTTTATTTACTCTGATGATGGTGGATCCACCGAAACACGTGTAAGTAAAAATAAAAATAAAAGTGACTCAGTTTAAAAAGAAGGTTAGTGAAATTATTATATAAATTCATTATATAAAATAGAAATAATTTCAAACTGCAGGATGCATTATAAAGATTTATTTTTGAACCGTAATTTAAATATTATACATATTTTTTAGAATTACACATTGGCCGGTCCGTTGGCGTAGTGGTTAGCGTAACTGGCTTCTTTTTGAATAATGCAAATTAACACAACATTTTTAAAATGTTGTAATTTATAGATGCATTTTCTCCCCGCATAAGTAGGTTTTTGTTCGAATAATTTACGACAGTGATTGGCCACATAATAATCGTTTCTGTTTCTTGCGTTATGAAAGTGAACAAATGTTGCATGAAAAATGTTTGTCTTATATACATTTTCACCTCAAAAATGTAGAGTGAGGGAACTGTGAGCAATTTAAATTCCTTAAATTAGCTACGATTATTTGGTGGTAAACATGAAACCCATATACTTGCCTATATAAATACTGAAGAAATCAATTTCTAGACGACAAAAGTATTTTTGGAAGGCGCTAACCCTTTGAGCTAGTTTAGGAGCGCAATCAAGGCATTGAACAAGCCTGAATGTAATTTTTAAGATAATTGCAATTTTGTTAAAATTTATTTTTCTCTATATATACTGTTGTTTTACTTTTTTCTATACTTTTTCGCATTTTCAGGCTACAATGTTATAGACTAATTAATTATAATAGTGTTAAGTACAGGATCTATGGGGTATATCATATAATCCTATGTAGGCTACATTTTTATTTTATTTTAATACGGGAATGTTTATTTTATTATTTTATTATTAATGGGATGTATTTATTTATTTATTTAAAATAATATTATTGATGGCTAAACCTCCTACCCTGGCAGTCGACCATTGTTCATGCTGTTAGTGCGGAGTTAATATATGACTTTGGGGATGTTATATGTTTTAATTAACAAATTTTTGTAACTTTTTTGAGAAACAGATGTATGACTGTATTTTTATGAAATAAACCCACTATTATTATTATTAGTTTAGCAGTGTAGCAATGGCAAAGCCATGCATGAGTATAGTGCGTTAAATAGTAAATTAATTTATATTTAGCATTAAGAAATAGGATATTGATGAACGGACATAGGATTTAAGTATGTAGTTTCAAGTTATTAATTAAAGAAAGATTAATGGTTTTTGGTATGTTAAGCTAATTTTAACCTACAATCTAAAAAAAACTTTCAGTTTTACTTTTCTTAATTACCGTAATTCCCATCTTCTTAAATTAGACCATAAATCTGTTTCAGGTTGGAATTGTTTTCACCCTGTTATTGACATTTTTGATTCGGAACTGGATTTCGTTGTATCATGAAACATATTTCTTTTAAAGAATATAATTTTAATTAATGAGACTGTTTCTCTTACATCCATAAAGGGCTAATCAAATTTATTTAATTTAAGAATTAAAAAAGTAATAGGAATATTTTTATATAATTTGAAGCAAGTGAAGTGCCACCTATATAATCGAGGCGTTTATATCAAATAACACTTCCTACAAAAACCTAATTTTTCAGGAGAGCCATCTACATAAAACGCAATCATCATTATTATTTAAACCATCATTATTTAAAACACAAAATAACTTCCAATGTATTTTAAATAGTAATTCTATTAACTCCTAAATACAGAGTTCTACCGAACGGATTTTTATCATTTTATATGGTTTTGTAGAGCATTTTTTCCTGATTTGCCCAAAAGTTCTAAACTTGAAATTCGTGCTAATATGAGTTTTATTTACTCTCACATTTATCCCCTCCATAGCCAAATTCCATAAGCATACAGGAAAGAGTATCCTTTCACTACACATCAGCCGAATCAAAAATTATTAGACTTTGTGATACATTCTTTTATTTAAAGTTTTAGATGTTTTAAACCTTTCTTTTCAGGACGAAAAGTCCTGAAAATATTGATAATTATATAATATATTGTGACACTTATCGCTAAGGTCCGTTTCGGGATCTAGGTAATTAAATAATTATTAATACACTAAAGTTTACAATTACAAATATTTATTACATTAAAAGATTTACAAAATAAATAATAAACTAATTATAATGAAGTAATACAATAAATAACTTAATAATTTACTTAGTACTACTTACAATCAATTATATAGAATACACATACACAAAAACTGAATATAATGCACATCTTCTTCTTCTTCTTCAATTAACTAATTAATTGTAGTTAACCACTACAATGCTCGGATACGTAACCTGTACTACGCACCGTTAGCCACTCAATAAACACTCGTCAAAGATCAAACGGATTCTAACCCCCTGATCGCCGGGGGTCTCTTTAAATAGGTGAATCAAAAAGATAATTCTAGCAAAACAGAGAAATTCGATACAAATAATAAAGTGCAAAAAACCCTTTTTACTGGAAAAGTCTTATCTATTGTAAACAACTAAATAGAATAAAAGGTGTTACAGGTAATCAACCGACCCTTTCATAAATATTTGTACAACAAAGACCCTACCTTATCACACACAATAGCGCGGTCCTTTTTAAATAAACCTTAATACTAGCCCTATTGTTACTTTTTCACTCTATTATTTACTCTCTAACATTTTATGAATTAAGTACTAGAAATTTCTTGAACCATATTCGTCTTCGATATTTTCACAATATTGATAATTACATTAGAATTAGGGTTATATTACGTAAATTCCGCTTAGCTACTTCAGTCGTTACTTACCGTTCTTCTAAGAACGGTTAGGTTTGTTGTTAACTTAAATCATTTATTTAATGAAAGGGTTTGAAACCCAAACACTTAGTGCAAATTTATTCGCTCGGGTTCACTATGCTAGTTACCATTTATTTGCCATTTACCATTAAGAAATAAATTGACAAATTAAATTTTTTTAATTTATTTTATTTCTATTTAGGAAATTTATAATCTGTTGGAAACAATCAGTAAATGTGATAACACAAAATTTGGAAAAAAAATTAACATGGTAAATAAACGTGAGTGAAAACACAGTCCAATAACAGAACTCCGACGTGAATATTATAAGTGTAGCATTAAGTGCAGCATTTAGAACACTGTAATGGATAGTCAATTACAGTACTACGTTAATAGATGAGGTTCCGGCTCCATCGACGTTTTAGACGTCTTATTGGATTGTTTGGGAGAGTCTGCATAGCCAGATTTGAGATCAATGGGTTATGGTGGTTCACGAGTTTCTTCCTAAATTTTGTATATAGTTTTAAGAAAACGTCATTTATGTAGGGTACGTTTAGGTCTGAGTGTAGCATTGTTTTGGTTACATAATCTTCTTCTTCTTCTTCTTCTTCTATATGCCTGCTCCGCGTCGGAGATTGGCGATCATCATCATGATTCTAACCTTGGAACCAGCCGCTCTGAAGAGTTGAACTGAGGTGGTCCCAAACCACCCCCGCAGGTTCCCCATCCAAGAAATTCTCCTTCTCCCCGGTCTTCGTTTACCTTAAATTTTGCCTTCCATGATGCACTGCAGTAGGTGGTATTTTTTATTCCGTACTATATGGCCAAAATATTGGAGTTTCCATCTTTTGATATTGAAAAGAAGTTCTGTATTTTTGTTCAAACGGCTTAGAACTTCCCCATTTTTAATTTTATCCTTCCATGAGATGCGGAGCATCTGCCGGTAAGTCCACATCTCAAACGCCTCTAATTTCCTTTCCAAGGACTTAGTCAATATCCATCCCTCATGACCATAAATGAGTACAGGAATTACATAACATCTGAGTATGCGAAGTCTTGTATTGAGGTTGAGTTCTCTATTGCATAGCAAATTTTTCATTTTTATGAATACAGCTCTTGCCTGTTCAATGCGGGCCCTGATCTCCTGACTAAAGTCCCACCTTTCATTCAAGAGACACCCAAGATACTTATAGAACTTGACTCGCTCAACCACACTACCATCAACCTTTTTAAATTACATAGTAGGGATCGTTAACTACCCTCCGTAAAAGCTTTAATTGGAAACACTGAAATTTTGCTAATACCGATGGTTTTGCACAGCAGTAAAGCTGACTGGCATAGCTCCATATTTGTCAAAGGTAGGAGTTGTAAATGGTTAATTTGGATGTAGTTGGTAACTTGGATTTATTTATAGACAAATTAAATTATACTAAATTTATTGCTGATTACATAAATAAATAACTGAGATAATTGAAAGAGAATCACATTAGAAGTAGTTTTTTCGCTCTCCTGAAAAATATTAGTTTTTTGTAGATAGTGTTGTTTCACATTAACCCCTCTATATAAATAGAAACTGCCCATAACAGACAGGTGGACTGTCAAATTGTTTACACTCAATTTGTTAGTTACAGGGCTAAAATAAATAGTTCTGTTTCTTATCACATGGTCAGCCAATTAAATGACTGAATCATTTAAGAACAGAAGAGGCAGAGGTGTAAAAGACACTAATCAGAGTTAGCTCCTCTGAAAGTAATTCATTTTACAGCCAGACCCTGTGGTGAATGAAGTGAAGGTGTCATTTACAGAGTGGAAAATATTTGCTTTTCAGAGGGCCCGGCATGCTGGTAAGCGTACTTTTCCACTCAGTGAGGAAGGCAATTGTAAACCACCTTACTCCTCGTTTTACTTAGTAATACCTCTAAAGGTTCAAACCAGCCTTTCGGCTGTTGACCGAAACAACAACATAAATAGAAAAATGTTCTATTTATAAAAATATATTTTCAAGTTTTTTTTATAAATTTTTTACCGAATTTAAATTAATAATTTTTCTTAGTTTTAAATTTACTAAATTATTTTTTAAGAGAAATTGACTTTAGTATTTTTGGATTTATAATATAATGGAAGCTTTTTCTAATAAGTAAGCAAGACTTGAGTTATTATGGATTTGACAGAAGTGAAGTAAGGTGCTTTTTCAAACGAAATTCTATTATATTGCGCCACACATTTCACACAAAAAAAGAATTGAAGTCTTTTATTCTGATACCATTATTCTGTTTATAGACCTTCTTCCTACATACCTACCAACAATAAATTTGATTGGTCAAAAATAACCTTATAAATTAATTCCCATACTCTAAATCCTAAATCTTTTGTTTGAAAAATTAATATAGTAAATTGTTTTAAATCTTTTGAAGCTTATTCCAGTGGCTAACAATGAATGATTATAAAAAATATCAAATTAAAATTTTGGGGAAAATGTCCACCCCAAAACAAAGGGAGTACAAAATTCTGCAGTTTTTGTATCAAATATTTTTATCACGTTTTTCATAAACCAATTCGTTTTGGTTGTTCCATTTCTAAAAAATAAAATAATTTCTTTATTAACCTGTTTTTATTCATTCTATAAAATCCACCAAATATTAATAGGTTTTTCCAGATCACATTTTCTACTTTTTCATAATTTTTATATCAATTTTCTGAACTTATACATTCCATTTTCATTTTTCGGTTCATCAATTATTTTTTATTTGCTTACTCTATTCTCAGAAAATGTTTGTGAACATTTAGTACCATAAAGGTCTTATGAAAGAACTACACTTTTTTAATATACAAATGCTAAACATGCATTTTTTATTATAAATATAATATATTTTGTAAAATAAGACGCCATGTCGATTTTCTGTACTGTGTTTTTCATATCACATTGTCTAGTATTATATTTCTTGGTGTTATTATTTCTTGTAGCTAACTAAATATTTAAATTTCAATATTATCTGAGATAATATTTTATATTTATTAGTTTTAATAGTCGAGAACTGTTAGCCCACTTTTTTTACTTTCTCTTGATCTAGTGCGTAAGTCATTGTGTTGGTTTTCCCTTGAATGTAAGTCATGTGTTGTCTTGTCGCTTTAAAATATGTCCGTAGGACGTCATCATTCCAGTTGGCGAGTGTCCGTTTGAGTTGTCTAAGAGTGAGATGACAAGGTGATTTGTGTGCGATTCGAGTGTTCTTTGGTATTCTGTACTGTTTGTGTTGATTCTTGTTTAATTGTAAGAATGTGTAAATTTGTGTGTAATATGTAGTCCATTATGTACCAAGGTAATGCTGTGATTCTCCTCAGTAGTTTCGATCGGAACCATTGGAGGATGGTTACCAGTATGTTTAAATATAAGGTATAAATGAGGAAGCTATCAGTATGTTTAAATGTGTAAAAGTATTTAGATCTTGCTTGAAAACGAACCCGGGATTTTACACTTTCTTAAATAAGGCGCAACATTTATGACATGGGGACCAGGATGTATCTGTTTCTTATTTTTATGTAACTGAAAAACTGTGAAATCATTATTATTGTTACGATGTATTATAAAATAACAAACGCACCGTAATAATTTTTCGCATGTTTTCTTAATGTAACGTTATAGTAATAAAACTACCCGTACACCTATCTAGATGTTAATACATCCATAATACATCAAGCCTATAATGTCATACGGCATTTTTCCTTGTTTTAGAAATAATTTTTTTATGGCGTTGGTTATAAACTATAAAACTGAAAGGGGTGATTGAATTTTTCTTTACTCGTGTAAGCTACTACTCTATTTTATTCTATATTTTCTGGTGTTATATTTATGACCCGTCTAAACCTCTGTAATAAATATAACAACGAGTTATGTATTTTTAATAAGAACTGGAATGCAGTAAAATTTTATTTACTAAAATTAACTTATAATAAAAATGCTACCGGTATTTTTCTGTCACATGCAGGTGTACTGTTATACTTATTATATTCACATTAATCTTCCTAATTCTAGAGATAGGAAAAGGTTCTGCTTTTAGTTCATGACCAATCAAATAAACTACAAAACAATTAGTTATAACAAACCCTGCTTGATGCATTTTACGGCTTCTAATAAAATTCATTAAATTTACTAAAGCCAAATCAGTACAGCACAATTAAAACCAATTAGTACACCGGAAACAGGCATTTTGTTGACACTAGTTGAATCACCAGTGGAAAAGGAGAAATATGACCTGAGAATGACTGAATAATAATAATTTTTTATAAGATTAGTAAGTAAAATCTATTTCTTTAAAAGCCGGCGTGAAACTTTCACGATTTTCTTTTGCAAATGTAGATACCTATGTTTAATCATGAGTAAACAGTTAAATTTGAAAAATAACAATTTTAATCATGAGTGAATGGCAAAAAATAAAACTTTAGAAAAAATGCTAGAAATAAAATTTGTATTATAGGTTCTTTAATTTTAATATATGCCCATAACGGGCAGCTGAAGTATTAAATTACTTGCATTCGATCTGTTTGTTCCAGGGCTACAAAAAATAGTTATGTTTCTTATCACATATCTAGTCAGCCAATTATATGACTGAGCTATTTAAGAACAGAAATGGTAGAGGTGTAAAAGCCACTAGTCAGAGTTATTTCCTCTGAGAGTAATGAATTTCACTATACAGCCAGACCCTGTGGTGAATGAAATGAAGGTGTCATTTGCAGGGTAGAAAGTCGGTGCTTTTCGGAGGGCCTGGCATACTGATAAGCATAATTTTCCATTCAGTGAGAAAGACAATAGTAAACCACCTCACTCCTCGTTTTTACTTAGTAAAACCTCTAGAGGTTCAAACCAGCTTTTCAGCTGTTGACCTAAACAACACACAATTTTCATATAACTTTGATTATGTACACTATTGTTGTAAAACACATAGTATTAAGGCAATCTTAAAAATTCTATTTATTTCTGATTTTGATGATGAAAATACAGAAAACCACCAATTGATGCTAAACTAAACGCTGTTGAAAAAATATTGATATAAAAGTAGAAGGTTTGTATATTTCCTACAACTTTAATTACATTTCTGCCCTAAAAAGCATTTTAAGGCCGCAATCTTAAAAAAAAAAAACAATTTTTTACCATGGGAACACTGGCTCCCCAAGAATTTCAGCAGACGTGGAACTTACACTAGCATTTAGTGTATAAATCATTTAGTAAATTAGCCGATTTTAAATAATATCGCAGGAGCCGTTTATGAAAAAATTGCAAAAAATTGAAAAATTATACTACTTCCGGTTCACCGAATTTGCTGAAATGTATCTTATCGCAATAGTTTTCCCTCTACATTTTATATAAAGCGGAAGACATTAAAAAAGAAACTAAAGACCTTACTTTGCTCAGTCTTTTAAATTTTGGATCGATATAGTGTACTGCACTAGACGATGTCTTTAATGGAAAAGGATCTAACCCTCGTTTTTCTAAGTATAAGTACCTACCGGGACAAAAAGTATGCTTGACTGAACCCTACAACCATTATAGACCTAACCTATATTTTATCTCAAATTCTTTCTCCCTATCTCTCTTTCTCACACACATGTTTATGTTATGGTATTTCGTTTAAATCAGTAAGTATATTGTACGTACAATCTACATAGTATACTATATAAATTATTTTGTACTGTGTATTAGTTTGTGTCTAAAACCACACATAAATATCTCCATAAAAATAATAAAATTATTGAAAAAATTCCCGTCTTTCTGTTATTATCTACTGATGACACCCTTAGTCGGAATCTAAGAAAACCAATACTCTTTTACGATTTACAAACTGCATACACGTTACTCAAAAAATTGATTGTAGAACATGTTGTAGGCCTACTAAGTCTGAAAGTTAAAATATTAAAATTTAATTATGTTAAATTCTGCCAATATTCATTTAACAACAACCCTGACATTCCGAACAAATTGAGACTTCTTCGGATTATCCGAAAAAATTTACATAATAATAAAAATTCAGGTAATTCAAAAATAACCTGAAAATGAGGTTCCGAAACCGATGACATGTAGCATAAACTTCATAATGACGTGTAACATAAAAATATTCATATTTTTGGTCGTATTTTATACTGTAAGGACTCAAAACTCGGGTACATTAGGAAAATTTTCATTTTCTACGCCTAAAAATCTATGAATACCTTAAATCTCTGAATGATTCAGCAAACAGCAGGAGATTTTTAGATTTTCAAAACGGTTCAAAGCTAATTTTATACAAAACGAAGAAAATTTCATTACCAAAGTTTCCTCCTTTCATCAACACCCCCTCTAAATCACTTCTGTATTGCCGGCGCTCGACTATACCATTACGCATGCGTAATGATGTAAGACCAGTGACGTATACCTGTACCAAAACAGAGAAGGCAATTCACTTCGACCAATCAGAGACCTATTTGTAGTCCCCTCCCTCCCTCTGATTGCTATAAAAGCAAGTGTGAACAACTTAGTAAAACGGCTCCCGGATTCCGATAAAAGCATTTGAACAACTCCGCGAGAAGAAAAGATGGTGCTTTCTTTGGCCTAACCGAAAATATAGCAGCCGTCACCTGGACCATTATTACTGTAAGCGATGCCAACAGTGGTTTGTTAACCGTGCGTATGTGTGCTGGATTCATCAACTAACTCCACATTGGAAGAAGATGATGGGATGACGAGACCCCGTGGTAACCACCGCATTAACCATCGACGCCGCAGTCTACAGGCTAGTTTAATGCCCAGTTAACATTCAAACCACTCTATTCTACTACCAGATTTTTAAGGTTACAAAACGCCATTCGTTCTGGTTGCCTCCGGTAAAAAACAACATTATAAACAAGATTATAAGCAATATATTGTTTTATTTCGTACGTTAATCGGCAATTTGGAAATAACAAAGATGGGTGATGGAAAACCTGTTTGTGCAGAGCTTTATTTATAAAAAGTCTGATCGGAATTAATCCAGTGAAATACACACTGGCTGAAGAAAACCTTTATATTTTTAAACACAAAATATTTGTCTCTGCGAAAAAAATTTGTTCTTTTAAACCGATAGAAAAACCTAACGGCTTTCTAAAAATTCAAGTGTAGGCTACCTTTATATCAGTACACAATTTATACTACATAATAAACTATTATATTAAAATAACCTAAATAAATTTAATAAATGAAATAATACTTAAAGAAATTGAAAGAACCAAAAGAATTTATTATACTCTGATGGTATTTATTCATTAATTAGAAGGAGATTTTGACTGAGGAACTGATTAAAACTGGGTTAGAGAACGAGCGTTAATAAACGCGGTAAATAACCTGAAAGAAATAAGAAAGAAAAGAAGAAGGAGGATAAGAATAAAGGTACAGATTTAGAGTAATAGGAAAAGTAGGATGAGATCTACAGGATTTTGTTCATCTGATAGAAGTTTTCTCACAGCCAAAGAAAAACCAAAGCAACTCTTATATTCTTTTAAAAAAATTTATCATTATTATCCCAACCTTAAAATCGTTAATTCTTTTAGCTGTAGAAAGAAAGCAAACTCATGGCCTCTAGATATACATTTTTATGAATGATAAAAATTATAATGAGAATTAATTGAATTGTTAAGAATATTAATAATATGGAATCCAAACTGCGGAAAGGAAATTCTTAAGGTCTATATTCGCACCGATATCTACTGCAGAAAGAGGTTGAGGAAGCTTAGGCCAACTCAGACTATAGAGCATCTCTAAGAGCTTAAGCATAACAGTGTCTGTGAAGAATCATTACCGCCACCACCATTATCAACACCAACAACGCCATCAAAAAACTGTACCGAGTAGTGAGAGGAAATGGGTTCGTCAACGTTAACATTACTACCCTTCTCATTCCTCATCATTATATATATATATTTTCTTTTTATTTATCCATTATAATTTATTAACAAAAAAAAAAAAAAAACAAGAGCCAGAAAGAAAACAAAGACTAGCTAAGGTACACAACTAAACTACCAAACGCTAAGGTGCATTTAGAGATTTCTAAAGGAAAAAAAGCAACTAAGACCCTTTCTGAACTCAACAACACACACACCACAAGCAAACCAACACTCTCAATAACTAGGGTACATTTTACTCCTCTCTAAAAAAAAACGACCCAGGACCATATCCGACTCACAGGAACCCCTAAACAAATTTGTAAACAACTAGGGTACACTTTAACTCTCTTTAAAACAACCCAGTACACCACCACTAACCACATTTCTCAATCGCTAGGGTACATACCTCTCTAAAACAACCTAGGACCCTTTCCGAGCCAGTACACCACCTCTAACCACATTTCCCAAACGCTAGGGTTCATTTTAGTCCTCTCTAAAACAACCTAGGACCCTTCCCGAGCCAGTACACTCGCCTTAGGCAACAACTGACAAGACTAGACCGGAATAGAAGTGAAGATATATTTAAGCCAAATTGGCAACTTTTTCACTTCACGAAAAAATAAAGTTTTGGTTCGGTTATTTCAATTTCCTAGTACCATCCATATCTAGAACACACTATCTAATCAGCACCTGAAGAGGTGCCCGATGAAGAACACACCACACTGGAAGTGTTTCAAAATTAGGATATTCATTAGAAACTTAAACTAATATATGTAAAACAACATCACAGGAATGAACACTTAATCGATCCATTGATCTAAGTTCCATCGATCATCTGATGATCGATGGAACTTGCTATAGTATGTCTTACAGAATCGTGCAACAGATAAAAAAACCGACGGGTTGAAAGTGATTAAAAAGTAATCATGCTTCACTCTACCAGCGCCTTCAGTCAAAAGAACCAGCGACATACGGGATGAGAAGATCCCTAGTTATTCCTCTTATTTGCCCAGTAGTTCTTCATCCTCTGCGACACTCTCGCCCTATCCTCCACAGTCCAATGTCTGTTTGTCTGCCTTTTAGGTACTTCTGGAAATTTCGTGTTGGGATTTTTGATCTTATATCCTTCTTCTCTGTTCAAAATCTGTGTCTCTGAGATATCCAGGTCCTGCAGATCCTGTTGAACTTCCTCAAACCAGGCGTACTTGACTTTGGTTTTCAAAAAGAAATCCAGTACCTGTCTGGTAAATCTGGATCCCTGTTTTATTATAGACGAAATCGCTAAATACAAAAATTGTGTTGTAATACGATTTCCTCCTTACCACTGTAACTGTAATCCCATAGAATTGATAAGAGCACAAGTCAAAAGCTACATCGGGAGTAACAACAAAACATTCAAGTTATGTGACGTGAAAAATTTGTTAATAGAAGGTGCCAATAGAGTTGTTGCAGGCGCTTGGAAAAATTGTGTTAAACATGTAATCAAAAAGAAAAAAAAGCGTGGCTAGTGGGCAATTTGTATGAAAATATTGTGATAAATGTCGGAAACGATGAAGATGATTCAACAGAAAGAAGCTAATCTGGTATCGAGGCAGTGCATTAAGGTAGGGAATTAAAATTTTTCTTAAAAATATAGTCGAACAAGAACTTAGTCAATAAAAATATTTTATAAAAATTTAATTTTTATGTGAAATACTAGGCCTATACCATTATTATAATATTAGTTTTTTTATTTGTTATTTAGCGCTAAGTTAAATCACAATTTCAATACAATTTTGTTTTGACTTGCTGCACGGTTCCATAGGATGTAGTTTAGCTGATCATCCACTGATTTTTTACCCTCAAAAACAAGGTGGAGAGTGACTCAAGCTGGTGGCTGGATTTAACTGGGAAGGAAACGTGCAGAGTAAGGAACAGAAAATTATGGAGTCAAACAAGGAATGCCTAAAACCAGCACTAAAAGAAGGCAGGCTGATGAAGGATGTATGTTTCTACAAAGCCACCATTTATGTTATTTTGATTAATCCAGTGAATGTAAAAGGAAGAAAAATGTAACACCAAAATCATTTGAGTCATTTTTCAGAAAATTTATTATTTCGAAATTTGGCATCATTAGTGTCAAAAAACCTTAATTTTTAACAATCCAACCTAAATTTAAACATCGATTGTCTCTACGATCATATTCTTATATTGAAAAAAAAACAATAAATAAACATATGAAACAAAAAGTTTATTTAACTGTTTTACAAAAAGAACGTTGTACTGAAATTTATTAGGACATAATTTTTGGTATAAACTTCATGGAATGTGAGATTAGCGTGGATGTTTGGGTTAGTAGCAACACTTGAATAGTAAATGTCATTCTTGATTGCTGAAATATTTAAATTTAAGAGGGTACTAGACATGGGAGTGGTAAACCATCGGAAATTAACTGAGAGAGAAGAAAGAAAGAGCGAGTTGGCTTTGCATTACTACAATGGAACATTCATCAGCCGATGTGAAACATTCTGCTTACAATTTGAAATTCAAGAAATGTTGTAAACTGTAAAGGAAATACAGTTGGAAATTCTTAGATTATGTAGTTTCCAATAAGACGTTGCAGCCTTTTAGATATTTTTTAAAAGAAAAAAGCTTTAATTCTTTTAAAAAAAGCTTAATTGCTTGAAAAAGCTTTTACATCTTAAAGTACGCGTGAACAAAGTAATAGTACTTTGAAGTTGGGTAAACTGGAAAAGTGGTTTCTTGAGTTATTTACAGACAAAAATACCAATAATTACTAAAAAAAGTTTAAATAATTTATAGTGAATATTTTAAACTGATAATTTAACTTTTAACAAAAAATTCAAGGACAATTTTAATACATTTATTGATTACGACTCAATTAATAAAATATGAAAACAATTGAAATGTTCAAGATTGGAAATCTTATTAGGTTACTACAATAACTACGCAAATAATTAAGTGGTAGTAGTACTGCTATTATGAAAGTTGATATTTTCACCTATAAAAATAGTATGAATAGTATTTTTTTTTTTAAATTTATTTAATGTCGCATCAATGAATAGTATTTGTTAGACATTTAAATTCTATAAAAAGAAAATTTTAAATGAAAATTCTATTAGTGTAACAATGTAATGGATTAGCCGACTGATTAAATTAAATTCAATGTAACCTAGATTTTAACGAAGAGGTTTTCATGGTAGTTTTTAAAAAGGGAAATTTATTATTTTTATCCAGAGTCAGGGAAGTTAAACGAAAGGGTTAAAAGAATGATAACGAACATCACAAACGAACAATTCTAGTGTCCAGAGTATGAAATAAATGATTTCAATTTTAGGTCAAATTCATTTTTTTTAAAGAACTAAAACGTATCTTAATTATTGTGTTATAATGAACTTATTGCCCATAAACTGCGGATGGAGTATTAAATTAATTGCACTCGATCTGTTGGTTCCAGGGCTACCAAAAATAGTTCTGTTTCTTATCATATAGTCAGCCAATTATAACTGAACTATTTAAGAACAGGAGAGGTGGAGGTGTAAAAGACTCTAATCAAAGTCATCTCCTCTGAAAGTAATGAATTTTATTATACAGCCAGACCCTGTGGTGAATGAAGTGAAGGTGTCATTTGCAGAGTGGAAAATATATGCTTTTCGGGGGGGCCTGACATGCTGATAAGCAAACTCTTTCAACTCAGTGAGGAAGGCAATGTGAGGCAGTGAGGTTAAGCACCTCACTCCACATTTTACTTAGTAATACCTCTACAGGTTCAAACCAGCTTTCGGCTGATGACCTTGACAACAACAACAACAACTTTTTTAAACCACTTATCCAAAACTTTGGTGTATAATTCCGTGTCCGAAAATGTTTTGTCTACCCGTTACCATCCATTCAATACAGTTGTCCGTAAAATTGATAAACAATTATTTATAATGAATTTCACTAGTAATATATTTTAAATTTTTATTTCAATTAATGTAAAACGATGTACGTAAACAGGAATGTAACTTACAATCACCTTACTTAGTTTGTAATAATACGTATTAGAAATTGAGTAGAAGTTCTCGGTAGAGGAGTAATCAATCAAACGGGTTAAAAGTTAGCCGTTAAACTTTGCTACTTGCTCGTATTCTCATCTAAAATACATTTGCCATTAATATCTTCAATGAGCATGAACAAAAGTGTCTTTAATAGTGGCCAGGATAATGCCGTTTCCTGCCGCGTTAGGAACCGAATGTCTTTTACCCTAGAACAACGGGTTTTCATTCTTGAACAATATTTGGCTACGAAATCGTACGCAAGTGTGAAAGAATTATTTCAAATTAAATTTGTTGGTGTTCCTCCGCCAGAAAAACTGTCAATTTCTAGGCTAACAAACCGATTTCTTGAGACAGGTAGTTTCTGTGACAGAAAACGTAGTGGTCGACCAACTCTCTTGACAGAATGTGAAAACAAGATTGCTCAATTGTCCACGGAAAAGTTTATGGAATTTTTCCTCGCAAGTTGGTTTGTTATATTCGAGAGTTCAGAAACCTGCTAAAAAATTGAAAATATATCCGTGTCGGGTACGATTAGTCCAAGAGCTTGAGCCTCCAGATTTATTCAAGCGATTACAATATTGCCGTTGGTTTAAGTCTTTCGTAAATGATAACGAAATCGAAGTTTTAAACAAAGTTTTATTTTTTGATGAAGCTTGGATCCATCTGGAGGGTTATGTGAACAGTAAAAACACTCGAATTTGGGATGAATCTTTTAACTTCGCGTACAATTTTGTAGCAAAATATTGTTCAAGAATGAAAACCCATTGTTTTAGGGTAAAAGACATTCTGTTCGTAACACGTCTGGAAACGACACAAAATTTTACACAGCTCAAGGAGAATCAACTCACACTTCTGTATCTATACCGGTTGAGTAGGGCTACCAACTACGGGTCTCAAAAAAATTTCCCTTTCTTAGAAAAAAATTACCAGACATTAACAATTAGGTAACAAAACTAAAAAAATCACTCTGTAAAACATACAATTTTTTGTGATCAGCTAACCAAGGTACATGAACAAAATATCACTTTAAGATTTTGTTTAACTTACGTAAAAATTGTGAAACAATGAAATTGGGAGGTTGTTTTGATATAAACAGTTTCCAATAATAGAATAAAAGTAATATAAATTTTTCATACGCATTAGGCTGTAGAAACATTCTGGTTTTTATAAAAAGTGATTCTGGGTCACTATTTACAATATAATGTCATTTCAGCTACAAAAGATTGTTTGTTAAAAATCCAGTACATAATAAGTTTGATAATGGTGTAATGATTCTGAAAATATTGTTGGTAGAATTTTAAGAAAATGTGAGAACAAAGAGTTGTTTTGTGTAAAACTCCTTAGATTTTTTTTCTTACGTTCTATATTATTTAATAGGGAACATGATAACATCGAAGTAATGGAAGCTCTTGTTGTTAAGATCCCCAGAAGAATAAGTAAAGAAGACAATATATGTATTGTCTTGCCTTTAGCGATGTAACATTATGGTGCAGTGCCCTGGTTTTCCCAAAGGAAAGGTTTTTACTAACATTTTCTAAAGGAGAACGTGTGCTGTTCTAGTCCATATATAAATTTGGTCAACAGATTTAGCTTTAACAAAAGTAAACTAATAATGAACTGAGTCTAAGGATCTTTGTTACGCTACCTTAAACTGATTTTATTTTCTTTCTTTTTTATCAAGTTAAAAACCGTTTATGGAATGGGTTAACATTGGTTTATTGCTACTCGTTTCACTTCGCCGATTGTTTATTTTAGTTCAATTATGTTTACTTAGATATAAATAAACGTGTAAGTAAACAATATCTTTTTGTCCATGCACAAAGTATGTGAATGTTATTTCTGAAACTACTGGACTAATTTCACTGAAAATTTAAAAAAAAAATTGCTGCAGGTTGTCACAAAATTTGCCGTTCTATATTTTCTGCGTCAAATGTAAATAGCATTTCACAACTGGATATGCCTGAACATTAGTGTCACAATTTCAATAAAATAAAGAGTCGTAATTCATTTTCCAGCTAGATGGTGTGTGACCTCATTGTGAAGTTGTCGCATATCTCATTATAAAAGGGCCGGCTTGGATTGAGCTTGGTGGAGCAATATCCTGGCCACCACGATCACCTGATTCAACTGTAATAAGAACTTATGATAGTGTAAGGGAAGAGTTGCAGACAATATATGTGTATGAGAGAATCAATTATTATCGCAAAAAATGGATAAACTATCTTTTAAGAATGAAGAGTGCTAAAATTGCGAAACCGGTTTGAAGAAACAACCTGAAAGAAGATCTCTATTTAATGTCGGGAACAGATTAATAGTTCTGCAATGAAATTAAAATGACGCTGTAACAAGCCAGGTGGTCAATGTCATCAAGAGAAGAAGAAAACGGAGGAGGTGGAGAAGGATCAGATGGATGGAAAAGGAAGAGAAAACAAAAAGAATAAGAAGTTAAGGGAAAGAAGGTGAAGAAGGAGGAGAAGAAGAAGAAAAAGAAGAAGGAGGAGGAGGGAGGAGGAGGAGGAGGAGGAAGGGGAAGGAGAAGAAGAAGGAGGAGAAGGAGAAGAAGAAGGAGAAAAAGAAGATGTGATGAAGACCACTTATAAGCTATACTTTACATCCAATGAGTGGAAGGATGGAAGGAAGGTAATGATAAAACTATGCTTTCCTTCTAGTTTTGTTTAGAGTAGCCTTGTAAAGTATCATTTAAAGATCGAAATTTAAAATTATAAACATATGTAGCTTAATCATTTTCAGCATAAGAAACTCTGAATTACTAATACTAATAAACTCATGAGAATTCATTTTTCGTAATTGTTTATCAAGATTTAAACAATAACTATTCTTTTCTTTAAAGTAATTAAAAAAGACAAGAAAATTGATAAACAATTCCATTACTATTATTGTCAGTGTTAATTGTCGGTATCTGATCTTTAAAACGATACAAATGTTAAATCTGTTTTCGTATTACGTTATTCAGTAGGAGTTTGTAAATGAGGACGTCTTGTGGCGCAAAGTCAGTATTTTTACTCAGTTTAGAAGCGTTCTCAAACTCGCACATGAATTACATTGCTTATGGACTTTCCATGCTGCATTCTGAACGTAAAATCAACTATTAAAATGTTTTCCATATCTTTAATAAAATTTTCTGAAAAGGTCTGAATAACAAAACAAATTTATCAACATATATTTATATTTTTGAAATGAAATCTTTATAGGAAATCTTACAAGTAGTGATAAAAAGAACACATAAAATCAAGCCAAAGTAAGCTTTAAACTAAAGATTATGGAAGAGGACATGGATCAAACGTAGAACAGTCAGTAATAATATTAAAGTTGAAGGTATTAAGAAAAGCTAGACACCAAAAAATAAAGAGGTTTCTCGATGCCACATCGATTTCATTTCCGTTGATTTCCCTAGAGTGCTTTCTACGGATTAGCACCACTACTAGAACGGAGAAGATTCTTTCTACTTTTACGGCTCTTTTATTCTTCAAAATTGATAACGCAATCAACGCTACATTCTACAACTCATAAATGCTGGTTCAATTTTCTATCAGATAATCATCAAATTTATATTGGAACACAATCACAAAAAAAATAAATAAAAGAAAACGCTTTTCTTATAATGCCTCATATGTTTACATTCATAGTAACTGTTATTTAAACAGCAATAATTTTCTTCCAAATCCCATGCAATATTTTATTCTCTCATTCTATTTTTACTTTCTCTTGCCTATATGAATAAATAGGAAGGAAAGTATTGTTTCAAGTCGATTTTTGGAAATCGAGTTTTCACCAGATCTACACGTTTTCAGGCCCCCTTAACCCATAAAACATGCTTTTAGTGATTGGTCTGTGTGTGTGTTTGTGTGTGTGTGAACAGAATATCTCAAGAACGGAATATCGTACGAACTTGGAACTTGAAATACCACTTCAACTTGAAACTTCACTTTAACTTGAAACTTAAGTTAAATACCACTAGAGGATCCGACACTAACAATTTCATCAAAATCGGTCAACCGGAAGTAGCAGTTAATTTTTCACTTTTTTGCGATTTTCTCAAAAACGGCTCCTACGATTTTTTTAAAAATCGCCTACTTTACTAAATGTTTTATGCTCTACAAGACAGGGTAGGCGCCATGTTTGCTGAAATTCTTGGTGAGGCTGTTTTCATGTAAAAAAATAGTTGTTTTTTACGATTCAGACTTTAATATGCATTTTAGCGCAAAAAATTAATTATAAAAACTGTAGACAATTTAAAACCCTACAACTTTTATTGCAAACATTTTTTTTGTATAACGCTTAGTTTAAAGGAAATTAGCAATTTTCTGTTTTTTTTCTAACGTAGTCGTGTGAAAAATAAATTTTTTTTAGATTTTAGCCTTAGTGTGCATTTTACGAGAAAAGTTTACATAATCATATTTATAGGGAATTAAAAGATCTACAACTTTTGTTTAGAGAATTTTTCTCTACAGAGTCTAGTTTAACGTGAAAGAGTGATTTGTCTAATTTTTAAGCCAAACAGGTCGATTTTCATTTTGCGTCTTTCACTCATGACTAAAATAAGGTTATGTTTTTTGTTTATTTCTAATGTTTTATTACCAATGTTAGGTTATATTGGTCATTATTTGCATTAGCAAGAGAAAGTTGCGTGAGTGTTTCACACCAGATTTTTTGTAATATATTCTATAAATTATATACATAAATAATTTTTGTAGTTACTAATTTTTTACTAATTACTAATTACAATAAAACAATTTTTAATTAAATTATATTATTTACTAATCACTGACAGTTACTAATTTTTGTAGTTACTAGCTCATGGTATTAATGTGACTTTAAAAACAATAAAAAAAGACAAAAGATTTATTAAAAAAAATTCTTACTTTTGTATCTAGCTGCATAGTAATTGTTATAACTGGTGATACTGAACATTTTAACAGAATCCACCAACAAACCAAAGAAAACAATAAAACAAACATTCCTGACATTCTTAAACCTTGCTGAAAGAAATTAAAACAGGAAATGTAATTTCGGTCTAATAAAAGACAAGCAATAATCTTATTTCTGATGATTTTTCAGTGCAACTGTTACAACGCCATCTGGTGAAATTCCAAGAAATTTAACTTATACGAAATACAAAACTGAACGATAATATTTATCTTGGTTATATTTTCTTTTTTCATCTTTACCCACGATTATTTCTTCCAACTTGTTTTATTAATCTATTTCTTCAAGCAATAATATAATAATGCTAGAAATAATAACTTATACGTCATCTACTGGTTTTATTTATTTCTATTTCTCCGGACAACGTGGTGAAATTTTTCATCTGAAAAGAAAAATAATTTATCACTTAAACATCGATGTTGAAGGATGACTGCACAACGATATTGTTGTATTTTTTTATTTAGTTTACTTGAATGTTTCTGCCAAAAACAATTTGTTTTCCCCAAATATGTATTGTAATGTTTATTACAGGTTCTTATCGGAATTTGGTTGTTTATAAATAACACGACTTCCTTTTAGACATAATATAAATTGTTTATTAAAAATATAACTTATATACGATGAATTACTACAATTATAGCTCAAACTTAAACTAAACGTAACTAACAGTAAAATAGGATAATCTACAAATTATTAATAATTAACTAACTCTTACTTACAACCAACTTATTTTACCAACACAATCACTTTGAAAAGAGGCCTGTTTTGATGTAAAATCTAGTTTTCAATGGCTCACTTCATTTTAAAACAACCGAATGACACTATTCAAACCGTTCGATCGGCGTTCACTTAATAATTCGTCCACGTACGATAATGTACGCTACTCATCAAATGACTGCTGTTTTTATGTAGTACTCTTCCTTTATGTTGTTGTTTAGGGCATTAGCCGAAAGGATGGTTTGGACCTCTAGAGGCTTTACTAAGTAAAAAGATGAGTGAGAAATGGAAAAGCAACTACACTTATTACTTATCAGCATGCTAGGCTCCCAGAAAAGCAATTACTTTCTACCCTGTGAATGACACCTTCACTTCATTCACCACAGGGTCTGGCTGTATAATGAAATTCATTACTTTGAGAGGAGATAGTTGTGACTAGTGTCTTTTATACCTACTGTTCTTTAATGCTTCAGTCATGAAATTGGCTGACCACATGATAATAAACATAACTATTTTTTATAACCATGGAACTACCTGCAAATAATTAAACACACCACCTGCCTGTTTTGGGAACACCCTTCTTTTATGATTCCAAAAGGATAGAAAAAGGATGAAATAAATAAACTAACAATAACGCAGAAGACTAATGGTCTTTTATTATAAAATTTACTTAATAAGAATAAATATAATAAAAAACCATTAGAACTGATCAGTAGCTTCCATTAAGTACTGTTGTTGTTTAGGTCAACAGCCGAAAGGCTGGTTTGAACCTCTAGAGGTTTTACTAAGTAAAACGAGGAGTGAGGTGGTTTACCATTGCCTTCCTCACTGAGTGGGAAAGTACGCTTATCAGCATGCCGGGCCCTCTGAAAAGCACATATTTTCCACTCTGTAAACGACACCTTCACTTCATTCACCACAGGGTCTGGCTGTACAATGAAATTCATTACTTTCAGAGGAGATAACTCTGATAAGTGTCTTTTACGCCTCTATCTCTTCTATTCTTAAGTGATTCAGTCATTTAATTGGCTGACCATGTGATAAGAAACAGAACTATTTATTTTAGCCCTGCAACGAACAAATTGAGTGTAAATAATTTTACACTCCACCTGTCTGTTATGGGCAGCATTAAGTACTAGGAGAGCAAAAAATTAAAACAAATGAACAGAGTCTGCCCAAGGTAACAATATATCTGTTATAACTTCATAAACTAACTGTTTTTTATTGACTTAATTTTTTATTTTTCTATTGTCCATTTGTCATAGTATGTTAATATATTTTATTAGGAATTGTAAATGTATTATTTAATTTTTTTTATAAAAAGTCGAATCTACTAGTCTATTAATAAGATAAAGAATTACAATTTCTATGTACGAGGTAATCTTAAGGAACTCAATCGATTTAAAAAAAATTTTCACTGCTAGAAAACTTGCAGGTTCCTGAATAAAATATGCATATGAGATTATGCAATTTTTAAATTATTATTTCACTAAGTTTGGTATTTCTGTTGGTGTCACCCATTCTCCGGTGTATTTGAATTTATGCACTTTAATGATGATTCCGTTATTTGTGATATTTATTTACTTTTTTATCTTCATAGGATCATAAACAGAAATCTAATTTGAAATTATGGTGGCTAAAATTGGGATCATAATACCTTTCTTGTTTTACTGTAAGTAAAGTACGAAAAAGCAATAAGTGAATCAGTTAACTTATTTCAAAAAACCCATAAGTCAAAATTTTACATTTTTTTCAGTGCATTTTAAAACTAACTAAATGTAAACACACTATCCCTACAAAAATCACATAAGTCTGGCTTTCCTTAAGTAATATATAACATTAAGAAAAAGCTAATCCTTAAGAATATAAATTGTTTCCTTTTAATTAAAAAATGAAATTGGATGTTCTCTTGAAGCTTAGCTTTACTTTTTAGTGGAAGAGGCCATAAAAAAATTCTATGCAAAAATCTTTTTAAGGTGTATAACTACTGTTTATGACAACGATAAAGAACGTGAATAGCCTTAAAAATCAATAATTTTTTTTCTTAAAGTTAAGAATTTCAATTTTTTATTATTACAGAAAGCTATTTTAAGTCATAGGCCTAATTTAAAATATTGAAATAAATAAATAAATACTATTGTACAAACCCAATTTTCTTCTGGTCTAACAATATATTTTATAGAAAACAACGTAAATTAACATTTTACTCTAATTTATTTCAGAAACACCTTAAGTCTAAATGTTCAACTTTTTTTTAAACAAGTAACTTATCTTTAAAAAGATAAAAGTATGTTTTGTATTAAAGGGGACAATTTGTATTAAACTCTGAACAATTTATATTTTTAATTTTTTTTTAATTTTAACATAAGAAAGTATAAGTTTTTTAATTTTTCCAAAAGTTATTTTTTTGACTTGTGGGCTTTCTGAAAATACCGATTAAAATTAAAATGAGATTCATTTATAATTCGAAGGGAATTCATATTTCAATTTACTGCAAAACTTTTTATTGGTTTATTATTTTTAAAGGAAATGGAAATCAAACTATATTCTGATATGACACTTTGTATTATGCAATAATTGTAATATAAAATTGCACTTTTTTATGAGACTTTTATTAGTTATCAAAATACTATTAATTAAAAATTAACTTACTGTTACAGTGACTCTATGTAATGGCATTTTGTGGAATAATTACTTTGAAGTTTCATAGTTGCATTTTTTATACGACCTGATTACTTTGTTTTCAATATGTTGCTGAGAAAATATAACGTAGATTCATGTTATACAAAGTGAACTTGTTTAAACGGAACTGTAATGATTTTCTTTATAACGTATCTATTTTGTTGCATTAAACGAATACACCTTTTATGAACACAAGAATGATTTTTAATAACCTGTCCAGACTGGATGAATTTTTTATATATTTTTACATTATTATTCCGTTCATAATCGAATAATGTAGTTGTACGTAAGTAATGTTGATTATCAATAAAAAAACAAAATATGAACCAAAAATATGTTTCCAAAAAAAGAACCAAATATATGTTTTTTAGTTAGTCGTCTTGTGATGAGCCAATAATACTGCATAACGAAGTTGAGATAATTGAGCGGGTTTCAAAGTTTTCTTAACTTGGATATAGAAGGATAATTGGGATCATTCTAGAGAAATTAATGGTTAAATCAAAGGAAGTCCGAACGGGATTTATATCCTTGGAACCGCTCTTTTGCTGTAGAAACTGGAACTTAAAACGATCGTTCAGCGCTGTTTTCTCAAAATTACTTGTTTTATAATGAAGCAATGGCCCTTTTGAAGACCATTTATAAGTAAATTCAGGCTTTGTATAAAAGGTGGTATCGACGTGGGGTTGATTCAGGGTAGTGATACGTTATTCGATTAAAAATTACTCGAATATTTCTCTTTTATTGAACTATTTGATTATTTTGAAAAATATTCCAATAAAAGTGAACGAATAATTTATTCACAAAGAGCAGTTTACAGACTCCGAATAATCCAGTTGTTGAATAAAGTAAAATAGTTTCACCGTTACCATTCAACTTAAACAGAATAAGTAAACAATATCATTAAGGCGTGTGGAATAAGAGTAAATTTGATATGTTTAATAATCCTAAAAACCGTCATTTCGTTGTCTGTTGCAACCATAAAATGCACGTCAGTATCTTTGTTTCTGCGGAAAGCGCTTGTAATCCTCGGTTACATAAACTAAATATTTAAAGAAAATCAATTGAAACTAAACATCATTTTGAAATAAAATGAAAATAATTTAACAATTTGAAATTTCGAAAGTGAATTTTAACAAAATATGAAATTTTATAATTTTTAATCGATTTATTCTTGGTTATAATATAATTGATGACACAATTATACACTCAAAGTAAATTATAAAGTTAAATATGTTACAAAAATTATTGAAATATTATGAATAGCTAATTTGAAATTACAATTTTAATTAATGAGTTTTTTAACGAGAGAAAATATTATTTAGTTTTATAGTTACGATAAATTGTTTCTTGAAGTTCGTTCTCGGCCAGTCGTGATCCCTTCCATCCATAAAGTGGGGCTTCGAGTCATTGTCGCAATTAGTTTTATAGGTGCTGTTTAGTTCTTAACTGCTTGCTTTTAAAATCTTTTTATTTTTTCATTAAGTTTAAAAATTCAAATTGATCTTGACTTAATTCTCATTTCCTTTTCTTATCTAGTAATTGCTTAATTTTAATTAATTATTCGGGATCGTAACTCCCTTCATTTCGTGATCCCATCTCTGATTAATTTAAATATTTGACTTCTGGAAAATTATTTGTATCTTATATTTTTTCCTTTAAAAATTTTAATTTATATTGTTTAATTCTGATTTAAAACATCTTGACATTATTTTGAAATTATTTATAAGAATTATTAATTCTGACGATTATTTTTATAATTTATTTAAATTGTTCAACAATGCAACTATTTCTTTGGTCTTCCATCAATGCTATAATGAACCATGACTGCTATTCTACACGCTGAACAAAAAATTCGGTGTCTCAAAAAGAGAGAGAGAGAAGTAAATTGGATGGGGTTTGGGTGTTAAGGTGTGATTATGTTAATTATGCGAGTAGTGTTCATTTTTTGTTCTTTCGTTTTCATTCCGCTACTTTACTAACAGCCAGTACTAGCACCGTGATAATAGGTCTTAAGGGAAAGAAAAAAAAAGTGTGAGGAAGATCGGGAGAGTGCAAAAGGGAGAGACGGGTAGGGAGGAAGAGATGTACGGGAGAGTATGAGTGATGTAAAAGTGGGAGGGATATTTTATGATGAGCAAAAGGGGGTGGGAGTGAAATAGAGTGAGAATTGAGAACTACGGAGTAAGAAACAAGGACAGAGAAAACATCAACGAAAAATGGAGAGAGATGTAGTGACAGAGGGGAGCGAGACTAATTGAGAAGAAATGGGTTGAGGGAGAAATAACCACGAATTTCAGCAAAGAGAATTTCGCGTACACAGGCGGTGACCTGCAAATCTAAATAATTATAGCCTGTAGAAAGATAAAAAATGTAAACTATATATTCACTTGTTATCCCAGAAAGTAAACCAAGCTTCATTTGTACAAGAAATCGAAAATTTAATTATGTAGGTATTGAGATGAAATGTAACAAATCATGGTTTTTGTTTCATTATTCGGTAAGGATTCTTGTCTATTGTGTAAATACATTGTGTGGGAGTTGATTATTTTATTAAGTAGATATAGAATGAACGTATTGTGTTCTGTGGTTTCTACGTATGTTACTCGACGATTGCATTATTCACTATGTTACCGTTCCTTTCGTTACAGTTGTAGATAGGGTAAGCACTCCAGCGAACTGTAAATAGAATGAAACAGTTAACAAGAGGTGGTGATGATGATGGTGGCAAAGGAGAAGGATGTGAAGTGGGTACTAACTAAATTTTGGACGACTTAGATTAATCACAATGTAGTAGCTGCGGTGGAAAATAAATCTAATTGACGGGAATACAATTGGAAAGTTATGAGGTAATTTAATTCTCTTTTCCCACGTAATTCGTTTAGAGCTCTATGCAATTTTCATTATACTCTAAGTATGTATTTAAATTTGTATGTATAATTTCATTATACCTTAAGTATGTATTTCAATTTATTTATACAATGCGGATCGTTCATGAGTTGGCTTTTCTAGTATTTTATATAAAAGGAGCCCGTAATTAAATCGCTAGTCTTTATAACTTAGCACAAAATATTGGTCAACAAAAATATTGTTCGAACAAACAGAAATCATGGCCATGGGACTACTTTTCATAAAAATTATTTCAAAAAAGTAAAAAAATACAATTATACAATTAAATTCATAATTTAACTACCTAGAAAAGTTCATCACACATAATTTACTCAAAAAACACCATTTGGACAAATAGAACGACCAAGGTAAAACTTAAGATTTGACCAGGGCAACATACAACAAAACGTACCTTTTTATAAACATCAAAATTTGTCTTTATAAAACAGTTACAGTTGAAAAATTTCATTCTTGGGGCACCTACTTAGAGCAGAAAGCACCAAAGTTGTTATCCAAATAATCAACTTTTATTAGGAAAGAACAACAAAACCGAAATGGAAAAAAGGAAGTCCAATAGGACACGGAAGAGTTGAGAATTAAGAATTTCAAGAGAAAGTCTGATTACAAAATCTGTAAAATACGACGAGCTAATTAAAGCTAATTATGATAACATTTCAGTCTAAAACTAGAAAGGAATCCACAGGACTGGCGCCAAAAATCAGAACGCCTAAAAAACGATGTGGGGGAAAAGGAAAGAAGCAAGAGAAAAACAACTTACAATAACCGATTACTGGCTCAGAAAAAAAACAGTTACACTTCCAGAGGCATTATTAGCCTGTGAAACCTTTTTCTTAATGAAAAAATGATAGGACAACGGGCCATCTGACGAAGGCTGAAGATTATCAGAACCTACATAAACAAAAAATATCAAGTCGAAGCGACCTGGAAGAACTTTGACTGGATCCTACGGACGTGTATATCAAAAACAAATTCAACACTTTCCTCAAGAATACAAATTTTCTATAATAGAGACTACATCACCTAGATATATCAGGGTAACAGATGCTATCAGAAATCTGAGAGTATGAAAAATTACTGTGAAACTTGCAGGAGCAGACGGGTGAGCCCCTCACTAAAAAATTCTGCTTTATGTCTGCTAATGTTTTTGCACCAGCAGACTTTTTCTTGTAGAAGCACGTAAAAATTATCTTTTTAAAACCAATTCTCATACACTTGACGAATTAAAGGCAAACATTACAAAAAGTAGCTACAAATGTCACGAAACTCGTGTGAAACCTGCATACGAGTCACAGAGAATTTTCATTATCTATTATAAAGTTATTATTGGTAAATATAATTATAATTTGAATATTGTTGCATAATGTTATAATAAATACTTCATTAATTTAATAGTTTTTACTACATATATTTGTCATCTAAAAAGAATCGTCCTTTTTGAAACACCCTGTTTTTACAATTAATTTGAAAATTATTCTTGCCACTACTAAATTTTCATCAACCAAGTAACCTAATGTTCCAAACCATTTAACCCAATATAGATCCTTTTACTTTATTCAATTATTTTACTATCGTCAGGTGCAACGTACAGCCGTTACAAAAGAACAGGTTATCACAACGTTTGAAAGCTTGTGGTAATTTATTGATTTGTTATCTCCCTGCATAAGTAGGTATTTGTTCAAACAGTTGTGTTTGATCTGAGTAACACAGTAACCAGCTTTGTTTATTGTCTTGTGATTTTGTAAACGTCCACAATTCTGTAGAAATATATTTATTCACGGGTCAGCTAGTTTTGTATTATTTTATCAACTCTGTGTTTTGAAGAATTATAGCGGTTCATGATGGTGAAAGATCTAATACTATTATTTCAATTCATCTCGAAGTTTCATAACCTCGGGGCTACTAAGCGGGTTTTAGAAAGAGGTCTTTCTGTATGTGTAATGGGTTGGTGTGTGTAAGTAGACACACGCACGCATCAGCATATCTTATTCATCTGAGAGCACCGAATTCACTTCCATTTGGATAAAACTTCTGTATTAAGTTTTCGTGTGAGAATGTTCCCGAGGGGTCTTTGAATTATCTGTGAAGCCCTAGTACTTTTCCTTCCTTGCGTTTTATCTATAGCCTAATACTGGAAGGGAGAAGAATATTATACAAAGGGAATAAAAAGATAAAAAATTCTGAGGAAAATGTAAGGCCCAAAGAGAAATTAAAAATTATAAAATTTAAGGTAAGAAGTAAAAAAGAGGAATTTAGGATTAGAAAAATGTAAAAGATAAGCGCCTGTAGTAGAAAAAGAAAAAAATATTTTTATGGAGATATTTGTAGAAGGAAGGCATGAACAGGGAATAAGGCGGAGTGCTGGAGTAAGATAACGGATTTTTACATTTGGAGACTGTTTTCTCATCAGGCTGAACATTAGAAAAAGAGTTAAGTAAATTTGTGAGAAGCCGAGTTTTGGGATCGGGAAGTTCCTATATAATGTAAAATAAATTAAATTGTGTAACTTTTTTTGTATGTTCAGTATTTTGAGCCAATGCTGACTCATATAGCGGAAATATAGCCAGGTGGAAGGAAGGGAGAGCGTAGAAAGCAGGTTGCAGTAGTTGAGGAGCAGGATGTTAGGAATGAGAAAAAGACAGAGTGATAAATGATGTAATTTAGAAACAATTGAATTTGGAAACAAGTTGAGGTAAAGTTTTACAAGGCTTTGGCTGTTCCAGAATTTTACGGTAGTGAGTCCTGGGTTTTGGAGAAGAAAGATAAACGTCAGATCCAGTGAGCGGAAATGTGGTTCTTGAGTAGAGTTCCAGGGTTTAGTTTGATAGATTACTTTAAGAAGGTGAAAATCCGGGCCTATTTAAATGTCTTTGCTCTCTTAGAAACATTTGACAAATACAGAGAGAAATGGAAGGAACATTTGACACGAAAGAGTGAGGATAAATGGGCAAAACGAGCATTATACTATAGTCCTGATGAAATAAGAGATTTGAGTAGACCACGTACAAGATTGACAAAGAAGTTGGAAAAGGTCGGAAAGCCTAATCCATGACAGGAAAGAGAAGAAGAAAGAAACAATTGGAGACAGATAGTTTGAATAGAAAAGTTGGATGGAGAACGATGATTTGAAAATGTGGTAGGCTGCCTAAAAGGATACTTTAATTGGGTCAGGAAGGAATGAGACCAAGGGAAAAATCAAAACTGAAGTGAATGGGTTCAGCTATGGATGAATCTGGAAAAAGTTGCGAAGCGAAGAGAGCAATGGAGTAAAGATAATTCAGAGATGGATCATGATTTGAGTTTCTCGACCTGAGGAACCTGGATAAGTGATAAAGAGGTTGATGATTATCTATAGAACGGACCAGAAAAGATTCACGAAAGAGTTATTTGTCTGATGAAAAAATGATAAAATAGAATAAATTATTCATAAAAATTGAGGAAAGTATGAATGAGAGAAATGTGTAGACAAGATGGAGAAGAGAAGTGAATTGTATCAATAGTTAAATAACTGGCAATCTTAGGATTTAAGATGGTGAATCCAACATGACCACAACCATGTTATATAGTAGGTTTAGTTGTTTATTGACTCCAAATTAAAAAACAAAAATAGCCAAATCAGACATGTAGGACCATGGCAGACTCTGGCAAATGTCCGAAAGAAACTGATGAAATACTAGATAAGATTCGATTTCATGTGTAATGCAAAGCGACTTCTAGTTTTGACCGCGCTTCCGAGTTTTTCTTATCAGAAGAGTATTCCATTCATTGGCAATCCATCATCCTTGTTACAATACACATTTTCATAAAGTATACAATTTTCTCGCTGTAAGTATTATTTTCGAAATCAATTTCAGTAGCAACAATTAGGTTTAATTTCTATTTATTATATTATTGCATTTTATTTAAAATTTGTTGATTACTTGTTAAATAGATTGTTTTTGTTAGTTTAAAAACGCTATGTTCTTAATAAATTTAACTTTTATTTCATGTTACGTTCAGGTTTGTTAAATTAAAATGGGTCAATTACTTGGAATAGCCAGGATTGTAATTATCAGTACAATGATTTTATTTCTTCGTGAATTTTATAATGTTTCAGTTACAATACCAAAAAGCATGACAGCAAACATTTTTGTGTTTTTATCTACGACTTTCACCCTCTAATACACCACCTAGTTATATAAACAATAAAACTGCTGCACTTCGTGATATTTTATATAATATTCGGATTATTTTCATTTAATTTATTCTTAGTTAAAAATACCTCTTTGGTAGTAACTTTCAAAACGTATTTTAATCTCTTTGATAAGGGTCTCTAAAAGATCAAGTCCACTTTGTTCAATGAAAATACGGTTCGTTGTTAGTTGGTCTCTGTTATGTAAATCAGAGATCTTCTCAATTAATACTTTGATATTGTAATTCAGTAGCGGAATAACGTCTGTCGTAATATGCAAATATTTTATGCTAATTTACAGCTTTTCAGTTCTTTCAGACAAAAAATTGTTTGGAGGTTAATTTTGTTGGATTCAATATGGTTACTTAACTTTTATTTAAGTTCTATTAAAATAATTGTTTGAAGAAGAAGAAAATCTGAGTTTACAGTTGATTGTATGTTGAAGTGATGAAAAAATCATGCGTTGTCTTATTAAATATTGTGACTTATGGATTATATCAGCTTGACAATGGTGCTTTTGACAGTGTAATTTATTACTTGCTAGACGCCAATTATCAAGTTGTTCATTTTTCTAGTATAGAAAAAGTTTCAAAAGGAACCTTAAATTGTTACTGTATTATATCTCGATGTAATTTTTTTCTGAATTATTTTATTGCATTATTTGTGTATTTATTCATCCGGATATTTGTATGTTTGTAAATAAAGGCAACCGACTCTATTATAGGGCTACTAGTAGAAAACAGCTTTACTTTTACTGCTATATATTATTTAATTTATTTTAAACTTTTTGTTGTTATTCAGTTTACTTATTTCTAGTCTATTTTAAGTTAAGTATTAGTTTTCAGATTTCGAGAGAATCCTTTTTATTTCTTTTTATGTTTATTCTTCTAGATATCCTTTTCTGTAAGTATAATATTAAGCAGCCACCTTCTTAACCAGTTTAGTCCGCTTAGTTTTTGAACAACGTGACGCAAATGTGATTAGATCGTATAACTTATTGAAACTAGTTCTGTACTTAACAGGTGTAAGTATATCAGATCTCTGTACAATTAATTTGAGTACAATTACGTATTGTTCCGTATACAAGCCGCAGTTTTTTTTTCAAAAAATCGGTTCCATAATTTGACCTGCGGCTTGCATTCGCGCTTTAATAAAATTAATGGTGTCTTAAAGAATTAGGTCTAGGTATGACGAGAGAGACACACTTATTGGCCGGTGGGGGGGGGGGGGGGGTTGACGAATCGTCATCCATCGACAGAAATACGGTAAGTGATGTCTACAACTGGTTGTTTGATAAATCATAATGTAAACAAGGGCAATGACCTGTTCACGCATTCTCACTCCCCCGCACATCGTGCTACCCCTAACAGCAACATTTCTTCATTAGTCCTCTCTTTACGTTGTGCGTGTGCGTTCGTTTTGATCAGTTTGTGTTACAGTATAAAGTTTGGAAGCAGTTTTCTTTTTACTTAATTTTGTTTATCCGAGTATTTGTATTTGTTAAGTTCTTTTTATTTACCTATACTTCGCCATGAGTGATGTTGTAGAGGTTAAGGGTACTTCATCTATACAAATACCCAAAACTCAGCGCAGGACTTACGATGCTAATTTCAAATTAGTAGTAATTAACTACGCGGAAAAGACATCTAACAGAGAAGCCGGAAGAAAATATAGTGTGGATGAATCATGTATTCGGCATTGGACAAAAAATAAACAACAACTCCTAAATGCTAATCCTGCAAGGAAGGCTTTCACTGGACCAAAACCTGGTCGTTTTACAGAAGTAGACAAAAGGGTCTGTCAGTACGTGACTTCTCTAAGACAGCAAGGGCTTCCTGTAACGCGACTCATTTTACAAATGAAAGCATTGGAAATATCTGGAGAATTACTAAATATCCAAGACTTCAAGGCAAGTTTCGGCTGGATGAGAAGAATGATGCGACGAAACGGGTTCACATTGAGACGTCGAACATCAATTGCTCAAAAACTGCCTACTGATTTTGAAGAGAAACTCATCGAATATCAGCGTTTCATTATTGGTCTACGAAAGCAATACAATCACTTACTAAGTCAGATTGGAAATGCTGACGAAACGCCTGTTTATTTCGACATGACTACAAATTTGACAGTTGAAAAAAAAGGAGCCAAGTCCGTAACTGTAAAGTCATCTGGTAATGAAAAGCTTCGTGTAACTGTAATGCTTGCAGTCTTAGCCGATGGAAGTAAGCTTCCACCTTACGTTATACTACGCAGGAAAACAATGCCGAAAGAAAACTTACCAAAGGGTGTAATTTTCCGCTGCAGTGAGAAAGGTTGGATGACCAATGAACTGATGATAGACTGGTTAAAAAATGTATGGAATCGTCGACCAGGAACTTTATTGAAACGTCGTGGTATGTTAGTGCTAGATGCATTTCGTGGCCACACAACCGATGAAGTGAAAACTTTATTACAAAATGAAATGAACACTGATCTTGTTGTCATTCCCGGAGGAATGACCAGTCAATTACAAGTGTTAGATGTCGTTGTAAATAAACCGTTTAAAGACAGCCTGCGACGTTTGTATAATGACTGGTTGGTCGCAGGAGATCACGCCTTAACTCCAACAGGCAAAATAAAAAAACCATCAATCGCGCAACTCGGCAACTGGATCAAGATTGCGTGGGACAACATTCCAGCTGATTTTATTATAAGAGGATTTAAAAAGTGTTGTGTTTCAAATAACATGGATGGATCAGAAGATAATGTCATTTGGGAAGACGATGAATGGAATGTTACTAAAAATTCATCACATAAGAGTGATAGTGAAAGTAATGCAGCCAGTGATTCAGACGATTGATACACACAGGTATTATTATATTATAATTACACCAATAATTTAATTTACCTAGTTAAAATAATAAATAGTAGTAAGTGTATTTGTTTAAGATATGTACGATAATTTTTTTCTTATAAAATAAAATATTCTCAAAATTTAATAAAGTACTTGAAATCTTTTTTTCCTAGTTTTGATCGTGATTTTTCCGATGCGGCTTAAATTCGGGTGCGGCTTGTATTCGGAATAATATGGTATTTGGTTTTGTTAGTAACAGTTTTAATTAATCATTTAATTGTAAATAGCAAAACTTTTATTTTTAAAAGTTTAATACCATTTTGTAATAAATTAAGTTTACTTTTAAGTTAAGTAATCTAATGAAATTTATTGTAATTTAATAATTTGTTTTTAAATAATTGTTATATTTATTAACAACTGATCCCCAGCAAACCTTGACTAAACGTTACAATATTTTGTAGTCCTGAAATTAACGAGTGTAAATAATTTAAATTATCTATTTTTCTGTGAAGGTCATTCTCAAAATGTAATTTAAAATTAATACCTAAGAAAATTTAACTGATTATACAAGCTTGTACAAAATAATATAACATTTGTTTAATTTAGCAAACCATCTCATTTTTCATACCAATACTCCCTCTTATTTTTACCACCTCTCTCTCATCACCCATCTTTCCCTTACACTCTCATTCATAACCGTTTACTCTCTTACTTTGTCAACACAATGAAAATGCAATAATAAATAATTTATTATTTGAATATTGGCAGGTGTGTATCACAACCTCATTATTTATGTGAAAACAGCGTTTTGAATTTTGGATAAAAATAAAAAATTAAGTAACCGTATTTTATAGCAGACATTATTAACTATTCAAAACGATATATATACATCAGAGATTTTATATGATAAAATATTTCCCAATATTTTACGTTGTACACTACCTCGTATATTTTATAAAAGGAACATTATTCATAATAAAATCGAATAAAATGAAGCCAATGTAATCGGCAACAATCGATTTCTCAATTTCATTAATATTTACGACGTGTTGAGCACTACTTTAGTGCATTTATTTTCCATAATTATGGTAATTTCGATATTTGAAAATTATAACCAACGATTTAAGTTCATTTAAATAAGTACCACTGCAAATTTCAAAATCATTTTTGTATGTTTCATTAATTTGGTTTAATACATAATTTATATTTAAGTGTCTCTAATATGTATCTTCAATTCGAGATAAGAGCATAAGGGGTAGAATAATTAATAAATTATAATTTAATGTGTGAATTGAAGAGAGTATTTAATCATTTATTGGTGGTCTGCGGAAGGCTTAACGAGATCTTCAGGGATTGCTGTCGATCTGCTTAAATAGAAAATTTTTCAACCAGCTACCGGTTATGACCTATAGCGCTATGAATAACTATGAATAATAACGCACTGGGTTCTTCTAGCGGTAAAATAGTCACTGCGATTCAGTTGTTTGACAGCTGGTTTTCGGAGACAAAGGTTTCGCGGTTAAAATCCCAGTAAAGGTTATTAGTTTTTGAATAAAGGTTTTTATTGAATACTAAATAGTGGTGTACTTTGATGGTTGGGGTTTAATTAACCATACTTTTTTAGGAATGATCGGCTTGAATTTGTACAAAACTACACGTCAATTACAAGTCATACATATCATCCTAATCTCATTGGGTCATGGGGGTTGCCACTGAAAACACAAAAAAGTTAAACAAAAGAGCCACCAAATACACACAAAAAATACATAAATAAAAAAATAAAAGGCCACACTGATTGTGGATAAATTGAAACACAAAAGAGTCGCTAATCCCCTCCTTTTACCCGTCCCACTAATTTTACTAACTTGCCTCAGCCCCGTACATTTTAAAAATTCCCTCCATTTTTATAAAATATTTTCTCCAAACGTACGTACGTGAGACTGCCCATTTCCCCTGAACCCGAATCCAATTTACCTAAATCTTATAAAATTCCCCTGAATTCCCCGAGTTTACATTAGTTCCGTAATTTTGTTCCACGAGCGACCAGGTGTTTCTTAACACGATGTCGCCAACATAGGGCTTATTAGCCCTCTCAACCTGGATTCTAGATTCTGGGGTTGCTTATCGTTTACCTAGGTATCTAGCAAAGTCTGCTTTAGGTATTTGTGAGTTGTTTATCTAAATTGGTAGACATGTGTCTTTTCTTAATGTAAATGTTACGTGTGTGCTTTTTGTTTCATATGTTTCCATACGCCGTTTATTCTGCCAGTCTTGCATTTTGCTGTGAAATAAAACAGATGAAAAATATCGATGATATTATATTTTTATCGTTTAATCTCTCACATAACAGCAATGGTAAATATTGCTACCGTCGAGAGTGACAACGATTGTTGCTACGGACAAGTTTGCATTTTCGTGAATCTAGTTACCTGCATAAGGGGATTTTACAGTATAATCATAGCGTATAGAAGAGATCTCTTCTATACGCTATGGTATAATCATTAAGTAGTTTCATTTGTGAAATTCTTGTTATTAACTTTTTAAAAACCCACCGGGTTGGTCTAGAGGTAAAGTCGTCGCCAAAATCAGCTGTTTAACAGGTGATTTTCGGAGACGAAGGTTCGTGGTTCAAATCCTAGTAAAAGTAGTTACTTTTATACGGATTTGAATGCTTGACAGTGGTACCGGTGTACTTTGACGGTTGGGGTTCAATTAACCATACTCTCTCAGGAATGGTCGACCTGAGTCTGTACAAAACTACACTTCATTTACACGTCATACACATCATCCTCATCTCATTGGGTCATGGGGTTGCTTATTGTTCTGAATTGAACGGATTGCAACGTACACAGATTAGGAATTACAAAAAAAAACTTCTTAAATTCTCGTTATAGGGTTTACCAATTTCCGTTTTCGATTTGTTTGGTTGAACTCTTTATAACCATTAAAAATTATTTAAATCCGTTTGGTAGAACTCGATATTTAAGAGTAAACAGAATTTAAATTTGAAATACATAGAAGAAATTTAGAAATTTATATATCTGACATTATTTAAGGAACTTACGCACTTCTTATAATCAACACTAAATGTTTGAATCTAAGGTAATTTAAAAGAAAAGATAATTTTTACTTTTAAGGTTTCCTTTCATTAGTCTGATCGCATCATTAGTAATACGAACAATATACTCGTAGGTTTGGTGTAACGTAGTTATAATTTTTATAATATACACCAGATGTTACCCAACGAGAGTTTTCTCTAAAGTGGAAAACTAAGAAGCAACGTGGATTTTTCCACAAAATAGAGAGTATTGCTCTTGGCAATTTGCTTTACTGTTAGTTTTCTTATGCACTATATTCTTACTATAGTATTTTATATACAGAGTGATTCAAAACTATACGAAAATTTCTTGGGATCTCATTCTATAGCTAAAAATAAGAAAAAAAGTTCATATACACATATGCCTGAAAACGCTTAGTTAGCGAGATACAGCTAGCGAAAAATTTCACCTATACGGCCTTACTTCACCGAGGGTACAGAGTTCTAGGTAAAATTTTTCGCTAGCCGTAACTCGCTAACTAAGCGTTTTCAGGCATATTATGTTTAATATAAATTTTTTTAATATTTTTAGCTATAGAATGAGATCCCAAGAGATTGCCGTATAGTTTTGAATTACCCTATATATAGCACGGAGGGAGGGGTTTGTTGCATTATAGTAGATTATAATTTAATTCATTTGAAGTCCATTGAAATAAAATTTTTGTAATCGCCAAAGGTTTGAAAAAATTGACTCAAGATACCATCAAAATTTATAGTTTTATAAAATAATAATTTCTGAAAGAGATTTTACGGAAGTGAATGCATAAGGTCAAGGTTTATTCGCATTTTCTCTCGGCTTTTCCGAGAAAAGTATTAAGTAATAAAGTATGGTTATAGTGCGAAAATACCGGTACCTGGGTCAGTTGTGAAGTTCTGCAACAAAATCTATTTACCGAACATCTAAAGCTTAATTTCAAAAATAAAACTTTTCTAACCGAACTCAAAGATAATTTTGGATGTAACTATGTAGCCGCAAAACTTAAAGTACTCACTTTAAATTAGATTTACTAAAATTTAGTATTCTTAAAACCAGTTGCAATGATTTTTATTGAAGTTTCCTCATTTACTACTAGATTAGCTGGGCTGAGATTTTGGTAATTCACATCTTCGGAGAAAATTTTTCATTCCAAAAATTGTTTCTTTAAAATTTTAACCCAAGAGCGTAAAAGTAAATGCATATACCAAAAGGTAAAGGTGTTCTTGCAAACGTGTGTGGAAACCGAAATGAAATCTGTATATTTTCAAAATTACAACCTCACGGTTCATTCTTTTGGAATACTTTACGTAAGAAAAATTAAAGAGATATATAATAAATATATAAAATTCACCAATTTTTCAGTAATATTTTTGTCCAACATTCAGTTTAGTGTCAATGCATGATTTTTTGTAGAAAAAAGTGCATTAAAATTAGTAATGAAATCCAAATTATTCTTTTAAAAGAAATTTCTAGTTTATCAAACCGAAATAATTAATTAAATTAGATCATACAAAAATTAAGTAATACTAATAAACTTCCCCACGAAAAATTTAATATAAGTAAATTAAGATTTTGAGTTGTAAATTACGGAAAGTACATCAAGTATGAACTGAAATGAATTTTGTAAGGAAATGGAAAATATATAAAAAATAAGTTAATATTAATAGACTTACCCTATAAATACGATTACTGAGATTGCACTGAAAAATCGTGAAACTGAATATTTGACGAAGGTATTCAAATGAATCCTGAAACAAAGAAAATTTCAAAAATAATATAATTATTATCCTCATTAATTATTTAATAAAAATTTGATGTGCTCACCGTCATTGTGAGAAGTAAAACCCTTTAAGTTTAGTCTGCCGTACAGATCAACGTGCGGATAGGTTATTAGTGTGTAACCTATTAATGTATGTGCCCAATATAAAAAATGTTCTTATAACAAAACACCGAAAACGCTTCGTTTGTAGCGAATCCATAATTTTGAATTCTGTATCTGAAGAACTTGTTTTTTAAAAAATTAAATTGATGTAATTTAATTGAATATAATACGCTACATAATTTGAATATATTATGCTACACAAATGCAACAGTTAAATCTTTCAGTGGTGAAGTTACTAATTAATAAAATTAATTTTAAAAAATTCACTAAAACATTTGTCTAGTTTTTGAAACGCTTGTGTGACGTATTTTATTATTAAATTAACTGTTTATTTAGAGCTAAAACAGTATGTAATAAAATTGGAAAAACGAATAATGTGACAATAACTAAAGGGAATGTATGTTCGGGAATTTTCGAGGAGGATCGAGATTTTAAAAATGTTAAGCGAAATAATAAGAGTGATAAATAGGTTTACAAGAAATAGTATGTGTACTATAAACGGTTGTTATAGTACAGGTAGGCCTGCCTATTGTACAGGTATTGTGAAAGAGGCGGGTACCTATTTAGATAATTGGCCTGTTTGTAACACCTTCTTTCAATCCTAATTTATAGTTAAGATTTATCCAGAAACCGTCAGAAGGGTTTTTTATTTTTATTATTGTATCGAAAATCTCTATCTTTCTCGAAATCTCCGTTAGTTCATCTGTGTAAGCGAAGCGGTTTATTAGTTTCGATTCTTTTGTGATCCAGTGAACGAATCGGGCAGTGCGAACAGTGCGTTAGAGAAGGTCAACGTTACTGCGAATTACTGTGTATTGTTTAACGTTCTTTCTGTATCTTTTTTAAGTAATATTTAGTAAATTGGGTGAAAGTATTTATTTATTTATTATTGCTAAAAGGTACAATGAATCTTATCCTATGTTATTTCCTAATACCCGCATAGGTCTAGCCTATGCGCGGGTATGAGTTGGTTTATTATATATTTTATTCTATTATAATAATAGCTTTTTATATCTACACTAAATTTACAAAAAAGAAAGAAACAAAATTTACAAAAGAAAAAAAAACATACAACAAAATTTCCTAATGTAAATATACAAAAAGACAGGATAATAGTATAAAAAATAAATTAAAACTAAAATAAGAAATAAAAAATCATGTAATGGCAAAAGATGAAGCAGACTTTCGATGACAATGTTAAAAAATAATAATAATTTTTTTTTTTTTTAAGCTGGCACACGAGAAAGAGCAATTAGTTTGAATACATAGAACTAATTAAATCCTCAGACTGCCCTCTCCCTAAATTAATCAGCCAGTTGGTTACTTTTCTTTTGTATATTTGAGGAGTTACATCAGTCTTTCGGATAGCCTCTGGTAAATTAAGGTATTTGATTGAGGCTATATAATGTGCTGCAGTGCTGTTAATGGTTTTATACAATCTAGGGGCTTGATATGCAATACGGGTTACAGCTCTGGTATGATAATTATGAGTTATTTTCTGTAGTACAGAAATTTTATTAGATCTTATGTACAGTAATAAGTTTCTTATGTAAAGTTGCCGAATGTCAAGTACCCGAAATCTACCGTATAATAAATCAGAAGGGAATTGTCTGTCACAATTTAAAGCGCTTTTGATCACAGCTTTCTGAGCCGTTACGAGTGGTTCCAATATCGAACGGAAGGCCCCACCCCAAGCGATGATTCCGTACTGCAGCACGGATTGTATTAAGGCACAATATACCTTTCTTAGATCATTTTGTGACAAAATTCTATTTATGCGGGGAAAAATATAAAGGAATTTTCGGATTTTTTGTTTCAAGTGATGAATATGGACGGACCATCTCATTCTTTCATCAAACCAGATTCCGAGGTATTTGTATGAATTAACATGTTCTACTGCCCATAACAGACAGGTGGAGTGTTAAATTATTTACACTCAATCTGTTCGTTGCAGGGCTAAAATAAATAGTTCTGTTTCTTATCGCATGGTCAGTCAATTAAATGACTGAATCATTTAAGAACAGAAGAGGTAGAGGTGTAAAAGACACCAATCAGAGTTATCTTCTCTGAAAGTAATGAATTTCATTGTACAGCCAGACCCTGTGGTGAATGAAGTGAAGTTGTCATTTACAGCGTGGAAAATACGTGCTTTTCAGAGGGCTCGGCATGCTGATAAGCGTACTTTTCCACTCGGTGAGGAAGGCATGGTAAACCACCTCACTCCTCGTTTTACTTAGTAAAACCTCTAGAGGTTCAAACCAGCCTTTCGGCTGTTGACCTAAACAAAACAACAACAACATGTTCTAGGACATAACAGTTACAAGGTATAATATTATTTTGACACGAATGAAATTGTAGGCTTTTGTTTTTTGGGTCCGTAAATGGTCGTAACGATACTGTTATATACTTAGTTTTATTTTCGTTCACAGTAAGGGAATTAGAGTTGAACCACCTCCTAAGCAACGTTAATGTTTCTGCGGCCCTGCTATATACTTCATCCCAGTCAGATCCTTCCAAAACAACGGCTGTATCATCAGCGTAAAGAAAAAGTCTACCGTTCCCTATTGTTAGTTTTCCCAGACTATTTATATAAATTAAAAATAATATAGGACCGAGTGTGCTGCCCTGTATAACCCCAAAATTAACTGCCATATCGTCGCTGATATGTCCTTCGATTGATACCACTTTAGTATTTATTGTTATTAGTTATTATAATTAGTTTTTCATTTATTATAAGTAATTTAATTGTGGATTTTAGTCACTTTATTAATTGTAAATTTTAGTTGTAATAAATACTTGTAATTTTAAACTTTAGTGTGTTAATTATTTAATTTTCCCAGATCCTGAAACGGACCTTAGTGATAAGTGTCACAATATTAATTCTAGACTCACACACGAATATTTCAAACAATTGATGCACCAACCGGTTAATTTTGCAACAATACTACGTTGACGATAAAACAGTTACTCATATATTTCCCGGGTACTCGTACTTCTTATTTCGTAATATACGAGACCAGTATAACATAATACAAAATACGAAACTCATATTAAAGGACATCAAGATTATAGGCTACACAACGTGTTTTGTACCTCAAAGACTTATAGTTACACAAGACATTCAATGTTTTATTTACGTAATTGTGGTCGCTAATGACTTTATTTCTGATTCCACCTTAAATAAATATTCATTAAAAAAATAAAAATTTATAGCATGATGATATATTTTGTATAGTATATGTTAATTTTCTCTACCCATAACAGACAGGTGAAGTGTCAAATTATTTGCGCTCAATATGTTAGTTGCAGGGCTAAAATAAAAAGTTCTGTTTCTTATCACATGTTCAGCCAATTAAATGACTGAATCATTTAAGAACAAAAGAGGCAGAGGTGTAAAAGAAATTAATCAGAGTTATCTCCTCTGAAAGTAATGAATTTCATTATACAGCCAGACCCTGTGGTGAATGAAGTGAAGGTGTCATTTGCAGAGTGGAAAATATGTGCTTTTCAGAGGGTCCGGCATGCTGATAAGCATACTTTTCCACTCAGTAAGAACGGCAATTGTAATCCACTTCACTCCTCGTTTTACTTAATAACCTCTACAAATTCAAACCAGCCTTTTGGCTGATGACCTAAACGACAACATGTTAATTTCACAGAATTAAAATTCTTTTCGCTAATGTGTTTTAACTGATACTATACTGTTATGGCAAGATTACATGTCAAATGCACTTGAGTTAAAATAGAGAGGGCAATTTAATTTACAGAAAATTGTTCTCAATTACATATAAACAATAAAAAACTATTATATTGTAAAACATATTTTTTTCAGCTAAAAATTTATATGAATTTTAAAAAAATAATACAAAATTGTGTCAGCTTTTAATTAAAATTTACTAAAATAATTAAAACTGACGTGAACACACGTTAAAGATAACGACTGAGATGAAAGTAATAAAAAATACATCAATTTGACAATAACGAATGGGTCCCGTTATCGTTTCATATTTCAGCATAAAAAAAATTAATTCAGATCTGTTTATTGATTATAAATAAAGGCTTCAGCTTATTATCCCTTTCATGTCTATTTACATATTGTAACACTTCAGCTAAGGTTCGTTCAAGATCTGAATAAAAAATAATAAACAGATTTCGTTTAAACTTATAACATTTATTTAATGACTCTGTCATTCGTATTTTGATGTAAAATTAAGACCATACAAGAAATGTTCAATTTTCAATAAAATATCTATTTTAAATGCTTGTGTTAACTTTCATTTTCATTATTTTAAACTTATCTTAATTTGAACATATAATAAAACGTACAAGTGTAAGTTATATTTTGCAGTATTTAAAAACTAACCAACGTATACTCACAGAAAAATACCATTATGATTATAAAAAAATAAATTTACATTATGCACAATATTTGAAAATAAATAAAAACATACGAAAATATGCAAATTGATTAGAGATTAGCTAGTGATTAAATAGCCCCTACTTAGTGAAGTATTGTAGTTACAGTGATGTTACATTTTTGGGGGTACAATTTTAGTTAAAGATTAACCAAGGGGTACGGGAGAAAAAAAGGTTGGGAACCGCTGCTCTATATGAGCACCCCCAATGTAAGAATGATCACCCGCCAATAATCCTTAGGGTGATCTCAGGTGTGACAATTTGAAATGGAAACAGGAGGATATTGATCAACAAACTATTTGATCATTTTAATTATTGTTAATCGTCATTTAAAGAGCACAAAGCAAAGAATTGCGGTTTAAGAAATCTGGATAGAACTTGGCTTAGCTCGATTGGTCTTTTGAATATTAGTCAATAAATAAATAAATAAATATTTATTTTGTCAGCGACCAAAAAAGGAATAGACATCATCAAATATAATAATATTAGTACGGTTAAATCTTTTTTAACAAAAATTTTTTACAATTAATTTAATAAAAGTGTACTAAATCGCTTAGATCAAGAGGTGCTAACCAAATAACTGTGAATTCAAACAATGTGAAAATCCTTCAACCGGGAATCGAACTCGGAAAATTCCAATTTACATTCAAATACTTCTAACTTTTAACCGCAGCGATACGGAAAAGTCCTTCAATAAAATCAATCAAACAATATATTATTTTGATCGAATATATTAACATTGAGTTCAAGTTCATAACGAAGCAATTATGTAAATACATTAAAGTTTACAAAGTTTACAAAGTTATAAAGAACGACATTTTATTGATATTACTAAGTGAAACTTTATACTATACATTATATACAGGGTGACTCGAAATCAGTGTAATTTTTTTAATGTTTGTAATCATAAAAAAACACGAAGATATTCTAATATGGATCCTTGTTTATTTTTCCTCAATCATTACAAATTGTTATAGTAAGCCTCTTTACTTCACTTCCATTAATACAGTATATAAAATTTCGTTATAGAAAATAATAATACGCTCCTCCAGTATAAGATACAAAAATTCAATTTTCACAAAAACTGTTGTGAAAATTGGATTTTTGTACATTAGATTAAATTTACATCTTTTAAGAAATTTTTGAATTTTTTAGCGATTTTCTGAAAAGTTGTTTGAACGATTTTGTTTAAAATCACCTCATGAACTAAATTTTTATTCTCAATAAGATAGAGTAAGCGCCATGTGTGCTAAAATTCGTAGGGCTGTGCTCTCGTAAAAAATACATTTTTTATGATTGCGACCTTTAAATGAGTTTTAAGACAAAAGTGAATAGAATTAAAGTTGTAGGAAGTTAAAAATTCTACAACTTCTAATTCAATTAGTTTTGTTTAGCGTGAATTAATTTTTTTGAATGTTTAGGTCCTACGGAGGTTGATTTTCATTTTACATTGTTTAAAAATGATTAAACATTTATATTATGTTTAATTATTTACATTGGCAAGAGAAAGTAGTTGAGTATTTCACACCAAACTATTTTTGTTAAATAAAATTGGTTGTTTTAATTTTTAATTACATCTGTACGGAGCAATTATATGCGGATTCTTTTTTCAGGCACCCGGTTACACTTAAAGAAGTACAGAAGTGGAAGAAGTAAAAGAAGATGTCGAGCAGGTTATAATAGAGAGAAAAGAAAAAGTGGGGGGGGGGGAGATCTTTGAAAGTTCTTAGATTTATCTAATATTAAATGGAAAGATTAAGGGGTTACGACTAGTGCCTTCAACGTTCGCTAATAATGCATACAAGTAAGTATACAAGTAAGATTCTCTAGATAACCTCCAGCAAAATTAGAGTAACAACGAATTTAATGTACTCGTATTACGTAATTAGATTTCTAAGTAATCTAAGTGACTGTAAACTAATTACATAAATAACTTAGTACATTTTATATGCTACGAGTTAAACGTATAACTAAACTCGTTTGGACATCATTTCAGATCTCATCATCATTGTTCTAAGCAATTCACAAAAGGAGGCGGTGGTATTAAATTTATTTAAGCTCTAAGATATTCCACTTAGCGGGGGCTATTCAGGTGAAGTAGCTGAAGAACCTCTTCACCTATTTTCTGGATATTATCGAGATTTATTTCTCTCATAATTAAGTATAATTTCTATTATTATTATTTTTTTTTTGTTTTAAAATAAACAAAAATCTCTTGTGTTACTTCCAAAGTTGTAACTCGAGGGTTCACCCTCACCAAGGAAAGAAACATTCTAGAAGAAGGAAGAGTGTTCCGTCAAGTCCCTATCAAAGCTCACATCACATCCCGGATAGTTATAGTGGGACACATCTAAAACAATCTATCTTGTCTAAAACAATCTTTGAACGAATTGGAAACTTCACACTGAATGCCATAACCTTTGATTTAGCAACCGAAACTCGTAAATTACACCTTTTAGATAAACCATTTAAAACATAAACTGCTCTTTGAAATTTGAACTCCAAGAGGAAATTAGCAAATTTTGAAGTTGAAACAGACCGTAAGGCTGCCTGCATGTATTATTTATCATTATGAGGGTTAGTGAAAATCAAAATTCGAATCCGTGTATCAAACTTTTGAAAGATCTAAAGTTTTTTCACACTATACTATGAATTGTGTAGCAAGTAAAAATTAGTTTAAAAATGCACATTAATTATTTAATTACAGTGCATGTCTACTTAATACAAACAAAACGTACCAAATGATCTTTACCCCTCGTCGGCAAACGTGTCCACAATCATTTGTATTTAATCAACCTCTTCCGCAAGCAAACAATGTTCAGTACCTTGGGCTATATTTAGACAGGCGGTTGACATGGAACAAGCACGTCAACCAAAAGTGGCAACTACTAAATAACAGACTGAAACAGTTATACAGGCTATTAGCCTAGCGGTCAAAACTACTCATGGCTTCAAAACTCTTGACGTACAAGGCGTTGCTTTAACCGATCTGGATGTATGGTAGTCAAATTTCTGGTGCAGCAAAGCTATCAGTAATTTTACGAATACAACGTTTTTAAAGTAAATTCTTACAACTAATTACTAATTGCCCGAGTTTCGCACCCAATAGAATACTATACGATGACTAACGCGTTCCTTACGTCAACGACACATATCTAAAACTGTATCGCAGGTTCAGAGACAATCTTCACAATCAACAATCCCTTAATAAAATGGAATATGAATTCTGCGGACCTACAGTATTGTGCGAATTAATGTGAACAAACAGAAATAATTTGTAAATATGATTTATTTAGGACAAAGATACATTTAGGTACACTTACATGAGATAATTTCCATTAACTAGTATTTAATGTGTCCCCCTTTTACTTTTATGACTTCCTGGAGTCTTCTTGGCATGGAATCCACAAGTTTTTTGCAATTGTTTGTGATGGCTTCATCTCTAAACCAAACCTGAATCACTGCTTTCACCAGTTTTGTTTTTGTCGTACAGTCCAATTTTTGTAGCCTAGCCTTACATATTGCCCACAAATTTTCTATAGGATTATAGAACACAAAGATGACTGAAACACCGATGGAATAGAAACATGATACATTAATGCAGCTGAAACAATATTATGTATACAAAAATATAATTTTAAAACAAACACAATTATCATTATCTAGAGATCTATTGCTGGGTGGTGTCCTCCTCAAAGCCATTAACGCGGTTGGATTTAAAATTTTTTTTGTTAATTTAGTTGTGAACGTTTTTTCTGGTTGTTCTTGTACAGTTGAAAAATAAATAAAGTAATAAAAAAAAGCAGCCTTCTAGTTTATAATAAATTGTATTGTAAATTTTATTAATAAATTTAAATTTATATTTGTGTAAATTAATATGACCTGAGTAAGTACTTTGAAAATTACTTAGTACGTTAAGTGCGGTAACCATAAGGGTTAACGTTAAGTATTTGGGCCAACTAGAATTTAGTAGGATTTAACTCCTTTTGACCGAAAATTATATTAAGGATGTTGGACTTTCAATTTACCACTGCTTTATGGTCCACTGTAAGTATAAGCTGTATTATAACCCATCCCATTCAGTTAAATATATATATGAATTTGTTGTACAAGTACCAAATTTAATTAATTTTATTATTTTGTTATTACGTACGGGATGAAAAAATATGGAACTCTTTTAATAACTTTTAACTTTTCAGCTAATTAACTAATTTGTATATAAATACTGTATTCGAAAAACTGCACTAACTTTGTTTTCATATCCATTTTTCGAAATAAAGTTTTCACCGGATATACAAGTTTTTTGACCCCCTGAACCCAAAAAAACATGTTTTTAGTGATTTGTCTGTGTGTGTGTTTGTGAACTAAATATCTCGAGAACGGGACACCATACGAAGTTAAAACTTGAAACTTAAGTTAGGATCGCTGGACATTTTAATTAAATTAACACCTACATTCCTTTGCACAAAACGTAATGAGCTACTGTGAACACGATTCAGTCGTATGGAACGGAAACAGAGTTTGCACTGCAGAAGTTGTCGAAGCAGTCCAGAACAATTTCATCTTGTCAAAATACAAAAATTAATTTCATCTGATCATGGGTTACCATCGGAGGAGGCGAGGAATGTTTTTCTACTTCCTTTCCATTCGGATAGAAGAACATGCATGATTTTCTGTTTCATCACAGATATGTTCACGGAGCGTTACACTTCAACGTCGATATCAGGTGTGTGTATATGCCTAAGGAATCAAAAGGGCCAACATTGTCGCTTTTAGTAGACAGCTGGAAACGTCACCAATATCAGGTCTAGTGCGAACTAGCAGGTCGAGTGCATATAATTTAAAACTCTCCTGCCTGTTATGAGAAAAAATTGAAAAAATATTGTTTGATTATTAAAAGTTTATAGTTTTCTGTTGAACATGGTCACACTGTGATCTCTCTTTAACGTTGTTGATAAGGTGTTTTATGATTTCTTATAATTTCATACGGTATAGACGACCAAAAATTCTAATTCTACTCTGCATCCCAAATTCTGCTGTCTAGAACTTACCACGGATACTGGAGACACTGGTCTGGGGTGTGTTGTTTTAGTGGATCATCAATTTTTCTAAAAACTCCAGACTTCTGGAGCCAAGGTTTTCAGAAGATCCTATTTTAGATCTTTTCACAAAAATATTATTGACAAGAATATCAGCGCAATTTGATTTGATAAATCAGTGGGTTATAAAACGTGAAAGATAAAATACGTAAAAAAAAGTTTTTGTGAATTAGATTAATGAATTGTAAGGATTCATAAAACCTGAAAATATTTCAAGTGAAAAAATAACGACGTACCCTTAACCAAACATTATGTTGGAGTATGTATAAATAATGTTATGTATTAAAGGGTAGAAAAATGTACGAGTAAAATACCAGGAATTGTTAAGCGAGTTACTTGGACGGAATTCCTAAAAGAGTTTTCATCTTAGCCTGAAGCGACAATGAGCACGGGAAAGCATGTTTCACTAATGCAGGACTTAGTATAGAAGTTGTACATGCAAGCACAAAACTCCTTCGTATTACCTAAAACTTCACGTACCATATAGCTACCACACACGTTCCGAATAAAGAACAGAATTATAATAATAGCAGTGTTCAACAAGTGATTGTCTACGCACAAAAAGCGTGACCTGAATTTTTAAATAATCCTAAACATTATATTCTTACAAACGTATTGCACTTAAAATTTAGCTACATTCTGTAGGTTTCATCAGGAAATTCCAACAGAATTTAATGAATGGTTAGCCCCACATATCAGAAACAATACAGGCCTAAATAAAACCGGAATAAACCGAAAAAACGTCAAATCAAACCACTAATTCTGGATTTTAAGGGCTTCAATGAAAAGCAAAAACATAATACCGGATGGACAGAAGAAAGGAGAAAGACCTACAAAGAGCGAATGCTGAAAATATGGGCTGCAAAACGAGCTGAAACATCTAAAGTTATCTTACGTGGTCTAAAATTGGCACTATACGGATAAAAGTGGTTGACCACACAAATTTGATTTCGTCACGAATTTTCTACGCTTAAAATTTTGTAGAGAAACGTTGGACAAGAGTCCGCACTGATCTTTAAATAAAAAAATACCCGGGTTCTGTAACAAAATTAATTTTGTTGAAAAATCATTAGAATTATTTTACTGGATAATAATATTTATACTTTCTCTTCCTCTGTGTGAAAATAAGGAAAATTAAGGAATGGTAAATAAAGTTAACTGTATGTTTTTATGTCGGTTGTTCGAAATTACGTTTTCACCGGAAATGTTTTTAACCGTTCGGTCTGTATATCGCGTGTGCGCGCGCACACGAACCTTTTTGTTTGTGAACTAAGTATCTCACAAACAGAAAATCGTACCAACCTCAAACATGGAACTTAAATATTGCAAGGGGGAACCTTACAAACATTTTTTTTAAATACAATAGATATACGTAGCTATGTACGCTGGAATATTAAGTCTAAGATATCTCCTACAGTGGTAATATGCTTACTAAAACTGAAAATTTGTCAATTTTTAGATGTCAAAAATGTTTGAGTGGATTTTAACTATTTGTATTAATACATAATTTACAAATACATTTATGATATATAATGAACAGCCAAAACAAAATTAATTAAATATAACACTCACCTCAGAGTATAAAATTCATTCGAGATCTTTCGTCTCTCTCAGAGATATTCTCAGGAACTATACACTACACATAAAACACATAACATTAAAACAAATATGGTCGAAGACCACGTAAATTTCACCAACTATGCCACGCGCGGTTATTCGGCCGAATGACGGTATAATCATTTGTTCCTAGTTTTATTTCTTATCGCGACTTTGTAACAATTTGAAATAATTTGTCGTTATCAAACTCTGTCTGGCTGTTCATTAAATTTTCCTTTTTATTTTTAAATTTATAAATATAATATTTTTCCAGCTGCCATAGTTTGTACTATCGAAACATATTTCTAAAATTTCTAAATTATTTACGTTACTGTTTATTTTATGCCCTTTCGTTAGCAGATGTTTTGCTATATTAGATTTTTACATTTCTTTTTTAAATACCTAAGCAGCATAATTCTCAGAAAATAGTTTTTTAAACGATCTATTAGTTTTTCCGATCTAACAAAAATTACAGATCACTACAACTGATTTTATATATGCCCTGACAAATATATTTGTCATATGATTTGTTATTATATAAAAAATACAGACAGCTTTTGATAACGATACATTGTTACAAAGTCGCGATAAGAAATAAAACTAGGAACAAATGATTATATCGTCATTCGGCCAATTAACTGTGCGCGGCATGGTTGGTGAAATAGTTAAATAATTGACGTGGTATTCGACCATATTTATTTAAAATGTTATATAACATTTTATATAAAACACATATGTGTTTTACGTGTAGTGTACTCGTATAGTTCCTGCAGATGTCTCGGAGAGAGACGAAAGATCTCGAATGAATGTAATTCTCCGCGGTGAGTGTTATATTTAATTAGTTTTGGCTGTTCTTATTTATCATATATCTAGTGATGCAAACAAAGGAAAATAATGTTTAATAAAATAATTTACAAATATGTTCTAGGCATAATATTTAAACTGTTTCTTTCCTAATTAAAATTGTTTTTGTTTCATGAACTTAGTAACTATCAGTTTTTAGAAATAAAAGGTATCGCAAACGCCACTAATAGAAGAATCAGCGCAGTTGTCATCAACATTGGAGTTAGAAGAATATAAAAAATAAATTATTTTGTTATATTATGATGGATCCCCCCCAAAAAAAACTAATTGATTATACAAAGGTCAGGAAAACGATTTGTTTTGTGGATAATTTGTAAAAAAATATACCGACAGTAAATTAAAGAAATGCTGTAATATGGATTTCATAAAGAGAACTGACGAGGGTTTACCACTTCATGATTTCCCTATTAAAAAAAACTGAACATTACACCTAAATATAATTACTGCTTGTCGTATTAATTTACCGTTGATTGTTTCTGTATAATATAAAAATATTACTAATTTTACCAACAAAAACCTTTTCTAATTTTTTTAAATTTTAGAAGCGTCAACATCTGGGTCACTAACGACTTTGTTGGGGTGAGGAATGGTGTTAACTTTGTAATTGTCGAACTTGTAGGTAATAATTTTTCAGATCATAACCGGGAATCGAACGAAGGATCTCCGCTTTGCAGCGTAGTGCGCTAACCCCTCGGCCATGGAGGTAGCCAAAATAAAATAAAAAAAAAATTATTTATTCTAGTTTATGATATTTTATTTTAAAAAAGTAGTAAAAATCAATGTTTGAAGGCGTACACGATGCAGTTACGTTATCTGCATTGACAGCTCTAAGCCAAATCTTTCAATTCCAGTTCAGCAAACTCGTAGGAAACATTTTCAATGGTATACCAGAAATAAATAAATATGCATTAACAAAAACAAAACTGTTGTTTGTTTTGAAAAATATTTTACAAACTTCAACAGTTGTAAGGATAAAAATCCTTTTAGCTTATCCATTGTGGGAAAACAAGTTTTATTTTAAAATATTTTCCTTTTTTAAACTCGTACACAATAAAAAAAATTAAGAAAGATCCCTAAAAACCGCGCTAAATATTTAGGACCTTATCTTATCTTATTAACTCGATTACCTGTGGACGTGTTCTTGGTCCTATTATTTACTTATAAATTGAACCGTTGTAGGATGGAAGTTTATGATATTGTGACATATCGCTGAGGTTCGTTCAGGTTCTGAGTGAAATAAATAATTAACATACTATCGTTTAAAATTACAAATTTTTTAACAAACTATAAATTGTAAGTCATTTTACAGAGCCCATGCGTCAAAATTTTACATTTATTTTCTTTATTGCATTTTAGGACTAACTGAATATTGAACACAGCATCCATACAAAATCACATAAGTCTGACTTCCTAAACACTTAGAAAATGCTTATCCTTAAGAAAGTGCTACCTTCTAATTAAAAAAATTAAAGAAGATTATCTTTTGAACCCTAAGATCTACTTTCTAACGAAAGAGGCTATACAATGTTTCTACACAACAATCTTTTTAGAGGAAATATTTACTGTTTGTGACGACGATTAAGAACGTAAATATTCCTGAAAATAAAGATTTTTCTATCTTAAAGTTAAATTAAACCCATCTAAAAATAAACCCACTGGGTTGGTCTAGAGGTAAAGTCGTCGCCAAAATCAGCTGTTTAACAGCTGATTTTCGGAGACTTAGGTTCCTGGTTCAAATCCTAGTAAAGGTAGCTACTTTTATTTGGATTTGAATACTAGACAGTGGTTATCGGTGTACTTTGATGGTTGGGGTTCAATTAACTATACTCTCTCAGGAATGGTCGGCCTGGGTCTGTACAAGACTACACCTCATTTACACGTCATATACATCATCCTCATCTCATTGGGTCATGGGGTTGCTTATTGTTCTGAATCGAACAGATTGCAATGTACACATATTAGGGATTACAAAAAAAAAGTTAAATTAATCTAAATTTTTTCCTATTATTGCAAAAAGCTACTTTGTGTTACTAATGTCAACTAGTGAAATAGATAAATGAATACTACTGTACAAAACAATTTTTTTCTGGTCTAACAACGGATTTTTCAGAAAAGAATCTAATTTAGCTTTTTCCCAATTTATTTCAGAAACACCTTAAATAAAAATTTTTATTTTTTTAAAAAGTGACTTATCTCTAAGAAGTATATATTTTTTGTATTAAAGGAGACAACGCTATGAACAAATTATATTTTTTAACATTGTCTTTTATTGAAACGTAGTAAATTACCAGTTTTTTAAGTTTTCAAAAAGTTTTTTTTGACTTATGGGCTTTCTTAAATTACATTCAATTACAAAATGGTGATCTTACTGAAACCTATTTATTAATTACAAAATTATTACAAGAGAGATAATATAAATAATTATATATAATATAATTATATATAATATAATTATTACAAGAGAGATATAATAAATAATAAACTATTTATTATAAAATTTGCCCATAACAAGCAGGTGGAGTGTGAAATTAATTACACTCGATCTTTTGGTTCCAAGGCTACTTAAATAGTTGAGTTTCTTATTATTATAGTCAGCCAATTATGATTGACCTATTTAAGAACAGAAGAGGTAGAAGTGTAAAAGACACTAGTCAGAATTACCTCCTCTGAGAGTAATGAATTTCACCATACAGGTAGACCTTGTGGTGAATGAAGTGAAGGTGTCATTTGTAGGGTGGAAAGTGGGTGCTTTTCGGAGGGCCTGACAAGTTGATATGCATACTCTTTCAACTCAGTGAGGAAGGCAAGAATAAAGGTTCAAACCAGTTTTTCGGCTGCTAACCTAACTGACTACACAACATAATAAATTAATGACTATAAACGAACTTAACTAGAAAATCTCGTGCTTCTACTAGGCCTAAACACTACTCCAAAACGTGTATACGACGTTTACAGTATACGCTGGATCTTTTCACCAAACGTATCCGTTACACGGTATAACTCACTCACTGAATGACAGATCAAGACTAACTCCGTTTAAGACGGCCGCTCGTTACATAGGCCTACCTAACTTCTTAACTACATTAACAGAGGTGTATAAAAATATAAAACCTTTCTGTCGGTTCTTGATGAATCTTAACAATACTTTACTCGTACGTAAAAACATTATTTTGAATAAAGGACACATTACAAAAAGCCATAACAAAAGCTATATATGTTCATGGAAGAATTTACAGCCTCAGCTGTATATTACTTCCTAAGCACCACTTCTCTTTTTGTCCTACCAGTCACCATCGGAAGGCCTCCGCAAAGACATTGCCTCCTGCGCACCATCAAACCACGTCACTTCCGGCCTACCCCTTCTTCTTCTACCCGCTGGCGTCCACTCCCATACCATTTTTTGCCAATTGCCATTTACCATTCTCTGTAAATGGCCAAACCATTTTATTGCTACTGGGATATGGTATCCATGATATTTTCACAAAAGAGCTAATTATCTAAAATAGATACCCTGACTCTTTTGAGGTAGCTGTCACAATAATCGGCCAATACTATACATAGAATTAACTATTTATACACTATCTTTTTAACAATTTCTTAGAAATTACCCGACTTTTATATTATTTACATTAACGCTTTTAAAAAGTCGGTCCTACTAGAGAAGTCTGGAAACAACACTTTCTTTTTAGATATTGTCACAATATATTTTTGCAGTTCATTATTTTTAGATACTATGGAAACGAAATAATAAATAATCAAACCGTTGATTAAATTCTTACAAAGTTAATCGACACTAAATTTTTCGTGATAGTTAATAATGTATGATGAAGAAGACGTACGGGTCCGGGATTTTGACAGGTATATGTAATTACATCGGGCATTTACAAAACGACGAGAAGGGTTCTACTATAACAGAATTAGTCAGATATGTACAGGCTGAGTTTCCATTGTTAAGTATAGGACCAAGATCAGCAACTCTCCATGAAGTTAAATGTGCCGTCGGATATGGACTTTCGAAAGGGATCCTCGAATTATCACGACGAAGATATATTGTGTCTCCTCATTACTGTGCTGTTATAAAATCGTTGAGAAATGTAAGTAACTAAAGCAAAGTGAACGTAAGGTATGGGTTTCTTGTTGGCCTCCCAACTCTCCTTTTAGGCAACCCTATCCATACCAAGGGAATACCTAAAGTGGGGGATTGGAATGGCAGGAGATCATAGCAGAAGAGCAAAAGCCTTAATATGCCGTCCTTAATTCAAAATTGGCGGCCTCAAGTAGGCAGCCAAAATAACAACAAAGAAAAACCAAATAAAGGTGACCATTAGAAACAAAAAATGGGCACAGTCTGAAGAGAACCCCATGGAATTAAGCCGAGCATAAGCATATCACACGGCCCCCACTGGAACAGAACAACACATTCTATAGGGAAAAACCAGTTAAAACCAGACCGAAAAGCAGGAAAGCCAGATGGAAACCAGCACACGACCAGCCCTCCCCAATTACACAAACCACCAATGCCGAGAGTAATATACACAGCCCACCGAACTTCCACGCGGCACCAAGGAGTCTGGGAAGACTTTATACCGCTAGCCAGATATGTTAATCAATTTACAATAATTCGGCAAATCAGTAAATTATTTGGAAGTGTTGTAAAAAAACAAAAATTTGAAACTGATTATGTAATTAAAAATCTGGTGGGAAACACTAAGACGATTTCATTTTTTGTTTATGGCCTCCACATCACCCCTCATAGCCATCCTTAACCTCTAAGAAGCAATAAAAAAAAGATAAACAGGGAAGCGGAATGGACCTACTAGTGGAAGAAAGGCAGCAGAACAGATTGATATTCTTAATTCACTGCACACCTATCATGGTCTAAGGGAAGTCAAAACATACAACTAAATTTGATTATCAAGTGCGGCACCTAATAATTCATATGGCGGGAATAAACATAATAACAAACAATTACAAAATTTACGTCACAGATCAACGGACCGTGCCAGACGGTCCTTGTAGGGTTATATTTTGTTGATTATGTGGTCGACAAATACTTCCTTGCTTAAAGATACCAATCAACGACAGTTGATTCGAAATACTAAACTTTCACGCGCTGAGGATCTGTCTCGGTCAGGCTTCCGGCTTGATCTTGAATCTCTGAATTCATAGATAGTGTTAGGAATTGGTCATGTGCAAAGGCTGTACTATTTTAATTCTGAAATTGCACAATTGCAATTTTAGCTCTGTACTACTCTAGAATAAGCTACATCACTATTTCGCCGTTTAGAGGTGGCTTGTAAACTAAGTAATCTGCCAATAAAATTTTAGGCTAATTGATAATATTATAAAATGCAATTTGCGTTATGTACCATTAACTGTTAAATTGATTACGTTAATTTTCAGGTAAACCACCGGGTTGGTCTGGTGGTAAAATTTTCGCCGCGAGTTAGCTATTTAACAGCTGATTTTCAGAAACGAAAGTTCCGTAGTTCAAATCTTATTAAAGATAATTACTTGAATAAGGATTTAAATGTTAGATCATGGTTACCGGTGTACTTTGGGTTTCAACTAACCATACTCGCTCAGGATTAATAATAATAACTCTTTATTTAATTACTGTTAATTAAGAATAGAATGCGTCAATATAATTTAGATTAAAATGCACATATTAATAACTCGAAATACAATCAAGGTACACTTATAAAAACCATATACTACAACAAAAAAACTGACAATCATAGTCAAAAAGCTATGTCGACCCGAACCTTAACCAAACTTATGTCTCGTAAAATAGGTTCTGCATCAACCAGGAGCGAATTTGTGTCCTGAACTATTTGACTGGTACCGTCCTAGCTGCTAAAAGGGAATTTATTAAATGTTTTTAATCCGCATGTTAAAACTTTACGGCCTGTATCCCTCAACTGAGTACATAGAATGTCCAGATCTGTCCTAAATCTAGTTTCATAATTGTGTACATCAGACCTTTGCTAACAAGTATTCAAGTTGTCTTCTATGTATAACAGCAAATAAAAAATGTATAAATTATATACTGGCATAAATTTTAATTCCTTGAAAAGGGGTTTGCAATGCTCACGCGAAAATTTGTTAAGGTTTCTTACTGCTGTTTTTGAGCAAACAAAATTTTGTGAGCTAAAGAGTATGGCCCCATAAATAATTGCTATAGGTAATGTGTCTCTGGAAAAGTTCAAAATAAATCGACAGCAGTGTATTTAGGGGGAATGGTCCGGCTGAATGTGTGTACAAGACTACACCTCATTTACATATCATACCGGGTGGCACATTTATTATGTCAGTTTCCCCATGAAATGAGATATTTTATGTCAATAAGTTTGTAACTGTGTTATGTTTGGTAGCAACTACGTATAACATTAATTTGTTGTAAGCTATCGTGAGGTCTCTAAACCACATCGTCTATCTTTACTTCAAGCTCTTCACGAAGGTGATCATCCCGATAGGCGAATGGAATTCTGTGAGATAATCACTATTCGTGAAGAAGCCCATCCAAATTCCTTGCGATCAATTTTATCGTGCAATGAGGCGTGTTTCAAACTCAATAAAAGGATTAATCGGCGTAACTGCGAGTTCGATCAGATGCAAATCCTCATTTCGGTATCAAAGTTCGAGAGTTTTTTAACTCCAAATTTAATGAATGGATTGGTCACCGTGGTACAATTAATTAGCCTGCACTCTCACCATACTTACTCCCATGTAATTTTCACCGTGGGGTATTATAAAGGAATTGGTATTTTCTTCAAATCCCACAAAACTTAACCGAACTAAAAAGCATAACAGAAAATGCATTTGATACCGTCAATGAAGATAAATCGTTATTATTGAAAATTTGTCAGTTTAAAGTCGTTGTATGAAGTGCATAGACAATAATGGTGGACATTTTGAACAACCGCTATAACAAAGGTATTGTTGTTGTTGTTTAGGTCATCAGCCAAAAGGCTGGTTTGAACCTGTAGAGGTTTTACTAAGTAAAACAAGGAGTGAGGTGGTTTACCATGCCTTCCTCACCGAGTGAAAAATTACGCTTATCAGCATGCCAGGCCCTCTGAAAAGCACAGATTTTCCACTCTGCAAATGACACCTTCACTTCATTCACCACAGGGTCTGGCTGTATAATGAAATTCATTACTTTCAGAGGAGATAACTCTGATTAGTGTCTTTTGCACCTCTACCTCTTCTGTTCTTAAATGATTCAGTCATTTAATTGGCTGACCATGTGATAAGAAACAGAACTATTTATTTTAGCCCTGCAATGGACAGATTGAGTGTAAATAAATTGACACTCCACCTGTCTGTTATGGGCAGAACAAAGGTATTAAAGGTATTATATAAGTACAGTTCAAATACCTAATAAATCTGTTTTCTGCCCGTAAGTTTCTTAATCCATTAACTTGTAACGCCTTCAATTTTAACTTCTTCCCTGTTAGCGTCAGTTCTACCCGTGTAATTCAGTAATTATTCAATTGATTCAGTTTATTCATTGACGGGATCGCACCCTATCTATCGGATATTTATTAACGCATTAGATCTCCATTATTGACCGATCCTAATGCTTAATCTCTTCCCCACTACCATCCCTTTGCCGGAACTGTAAATGTTGATAACACTTTCCTTGTTTCCTTCGCTCACGTTAGCTTTTGTTACATACACAACTTCGTTTGAGGCGTTTCGATGCTTATGCTGCCTAACGGAGTATGCTAGTTCAGGCTTGCTTGTATTCGTTTAATGTCGTCAAATACAGTACTTGTGCTTATAAATGTTATGAACTTTTCTTTTGTCGTGTTTCATTGTATTATCAAGTGCACCGTAATATTTCGTTGATTATTCATGTTGACGCTGATTCTTACAAACGCGGCCGTTTACGTGCTGAACATCACGCCAACATCAAATAGTTGCTATGTTTATATGTTATTTTAAGCCTAATGTATTAGTGAGTTTTGTTCTTTCATCCCAATTTTACTTATCCATTTTCTTTCTCACCGTCACCGAGTTTACTCTCTCATTTTTGTTAGGTCGTAGACATCTGACTCCTATAAACTTTCTTTGTTCTACGGAAAAGTTTAGTTTACAGATATTGGGTTGCAATTCAGTGAATTTTCGAGGCATTATTGCTAACATTCCATTTATGCGGGGAAACTAACATCATGTGCGACCCGATACATAAAATCATCCTCATCTTACTGGGTCATGAGATTGGTTATTGTTCTTAAATTGAACAGACTGATACGTAAACACGTTAGGGATTAAAAACAAAAAAAATTTAAGCACGAGATATTTATTATTCATTTCCGATACCGATGGCGACATTAAGTGGCAAACCTTATCTGTGTGTCCACCGGGGCGAACAGAGATGGTTGATGGCCCTGAAAAGGGCCGGTGTAAACCTTAACGAGTTTTTCCTGAGAAGGACCGTTGTGCTGGTCTCGAAGGAGACCGTCGTAGGCAGCGCGTAGCTGCGGCGACGGCGGCTGCGAGAGCTGCGGCAACGACTGCTGCGTTGCTGGCTGTTGTAAGTCCCAGAGCATCTTCCTTTATTTCGTGGAAGATTTGGTCGATCTTCGTCGAAGATGTTTAGCATAATCGTCGTCATGGCGGTTGGGGGGCTGGGCGACACGGCGTGTCGTCGTCCAGCGGAAAAGTCATCTTCTTTCCTTGCAGTAGTGCGTCGATGGCTGCTTCGTCGGACCCGGTGGGGGTCAGGCTCGGTTGAGGGACCGCCGTGGGCATCGCTCGTGGCAGCGGGCGATGACGGTCCGGTTGACGGCTCACACCATTGGGTCGACGAGCGAAAGCATCACCTTTCCTCTTGCGGGGTCGTTGATGACCCTTCACTAGAGTTCGGTAGCCGTTTGCCGATGGTGGACGTCTCGTCTACTGTCTAGATCGGAATTGAACCTCTCGGCTCAGTGTAGCACTCTTTATATAGTTGCAGAGAGCGCTGTGGTAGAGAGGGCGGTTACTGGCTCGGCCTTAATGACAAAGGCTTCGGTCGGTTCGCCGCCACAACCCTACCAACCCTTTCGGAACTATTGGCGACTCCCTCTGTCGCTACATCGGAAGCTTTTTAGCCGGCAGAACAGTACTTAATCAAAGGGGACAACGGTGACAAGAGATTAAATTTAAAATTAGTAATAAGTAATTTTTTGGTGTTTTCTTTTTTGTTTTAGTCACCTTGTGGAAACAAAAGTAGTGAAACCAGTTATAACATTTCATTTACACAATTATGTAGGAGAAGAACTTGTAGAGCAGGACGTAGATCCAAATCTAGATCAAGAGGTAGAAGTAGAAGACGTAGTGACGGTTTTGAAACCCGAAGACGAAGCAGAACTACAAGAAAATATCGATGGAATAAATCCATCGATATTTCACCCACCGATGAAGAAAGCACGACAGAAATTCCTCCAGACCAAAACAATGACTGGGATAATGAGAGTTATTTTGAGTCTCTAATTTCCATGTTAGACGATGAAGATACAAACGATAATGATAGCAAAACGAACAATAACAATACCGGCACAAATAATAACACGTCCAATAAAGATGACCCCGTTGGCAAAGAAGAAACAAAAATGTCCATGTCCGTTAACACAGAAAGTAAACAAAATAAATACGATGATATTATATCAGAAGACGACGAGAAATATATGGATACAGAGTAAAAATATTTGAATAAATTAGTGTAATGTAATAAAATTATTCATACAAAGAAACTTGCACCTGACGACTCTTCGGATTCACAATAATGCAACGACGTTTAAATGATGAAAACTAGAAATTGGAGACAAAATAAATATTTAATCGATAGCTATATGAACTATGTAAGTTATTTTCTTAAACAAATTCAGTAATCTAAAAATTGGTGAACAGTGGTTTGTAAAACAGTGTATAAACGTAAACTTCCTCTTCTTCAATTTTAGCCCTTATTTTGTATTTAAAATTTCTAAATCAAATGCCTTACACACTTGGAATATACAGTCCTCTCTCTCTCTCTCTCTCTAAAACGATATCCAAGGAATTAGAAATTTTAATGTTATAGAGATCGTTATATCGAGAGGAACCAAAATTAAAAAAAACAGGTTTAAAAATGATATAATACCATAATTTACACACAAATACCCAGCATCACAACCCTCAGATGCTGAAAGTTAACACTACCAAGCTTCGATGCAAATAATTCTGCTTTTGTTTCTCCAGAGGCCCGGAAAGTGTGATTGTTTATACGCTGGAGTTGAAACCACTGCATTATGACCCGATCCAAATCGGCATGCTGAGGCTTCTGCAATTTCTTCCTGCTGCCTCCCTTTACTTTCGCATCAAGCCACTTCTTACTATCCTTCAAAATGGTAGCCACAGTTGACTAGAAACACCCCGTTCGCCTGAACAATATCCTTTTCTTTCTTGCCTGTTTCTAATACCCGAATTAATGATTAACTTTTCTTTAACGGTCAGCACTTTACGCTTTCTAGAAAACATGTTGACCCTTCACGCACTGAAAAACAAATGACATATCGTTCCAGGGAAACAAAATACACCTGGCGACGACTTTGCTACTGAGGTAGCGTGCGCTCGTGCTTTTTTTTATCCGAGGCGGCGAGAAAAACTCATGTTCACCCCCTCGCGATAGGGGAAGTAGTGTTGAACTCAATTGAGGCATCCTCGTCCAGTCTCAAGGAGGCCGCAACCGCCTCTCAACCAAAAATCCGCCGTCTGGCCACTTGATCCGGCATCAACAACAATCCGGCGCTTGTGCTTTAGAAACAACCAAGTGAACAGAAACGCGTTGAGCTACTGATATACTATCATTGTTATAAAGAGCGAGCAATATCAGGGTAGAGAAGGAATAAATACATTAATGTTATGACAAACCAAACAATCCTCGTTTATTTCATCGTTACACATATGTTTGTTTAGGAATAATTGTTATAAAAAGAGATTACTGTTTATCTTTATAGTAAAATCTATCGAAGATGAAAACTTGTTTTATAAGACTGAGCAAATCTTTAGGTCCCTCTTAAATTATATTGAGTACCTTGGTACTATTTTAACTTCAAATGGTAAACTAAACAATGCTATTTTGAAGAACTTTGGCAGAGGTAGGGTCATTACCAAAATGTTTTATATCATATTTTGTGGAGTGATTAGATATTTTGTTTCACTAATAAGAGATGTTTTCATTCTTTTGTCGGAAGTTTTTTTTTATAGCTCAGAGGACTCTCCAATCTAGATTTAAAATCAGAATAACAGTTATGGAAATAAGTTTCTAAACTATAAATTGTCAATTGACTGTGCAAGTTAGCAGTGAAGAAATGTTAAAGCAGGTTTTATAAATTGAAAAAAATCTGGTTTGAATTACTCGCATGACTTTCTCTTGTCAATATAGATAATGAACTATATGACCTATGTTTAATCATGAGTAGGCTACGTTTCGAATGAACGTGGTGTATGAGGAAAGGGATGAAGTAATTTTTCTGACTGTATGATGGTGTTGATTGAAAATTTCGATTTTCGGTATTTTATGTTTTTCAATAGTTCAGCCCTAACTCTACAAGAAAAAAACATTACATTATTACGTCAAAAATATTATTTTAATGAACATATTAAGTTTTTACCAGGTCTACTCAGAAAAATTATCATGTAACCAAGAACGAATATTTTTCATAATTTTAATACTGATCGTTTTAAAACAAAGGACACTTTAGTTTCCAAAATATCTGCATCACTATTTTTTAATTTTCAGCTGTTGGTTCATCTTTCTACCCAACTGTTCATGGGAAATTTACTTATGTGTTTTTTGCCTGTTCTCGTAAATTTACATTTTTAAAATTTTAGGTACATTTTTCTCGGAAACCATTAACGCTACCAGGCTGAAACTTTTACCAGTTATTCATCTTGAACACACACATATACCGGCATTTTTATTGCTTCCTTAAATTCTCCAACAATTAGTAATATGCAAAAAACGTAGAAAATACATTTGTAAAAATCTATGCGATTCGTTACTTTGTTTTTAATTTTATGGTCCGGCAGATTAAATTGAAAAAATGTCAGTAGCTAAAGCACCCAACAATTATACGTGTGTAAAGTTTTATTCCTCTATCTTTTATAAATTCTTTGAAAAATGTACCTAAAAATATAAAATTTTAACATTGGTAAGATACAAAGTGCAGTCTCTCCTTAATTACCACCACATTCACACAAGTGTATACTACTGCGTTACCGGAAATGTCTGAGCCTTTGTAAATAATGGACATTCTAAGTCTATTCAGACCATTGTATTTATCCAGTTTGGTAGTATCGTCTACTAGCCTACATATTTTGTTTGCTTAGCAGTATTTTGAATTTTTCGTATTACCCCAATTATTAGTTATTATTTTTTGTATGTTTAGTGTATTTTGTAATTTAAACAAATACTCATGTGTAAGTTATATTTAGATTACGTGTGTTGTTGCTTTCTATTGAGGTACTTACCAGTAAAATAGTTGTTAAAACAGTGCGTAAAAATACAACGTATACATTGGGAGTTTCGGCAAAACAGTGCGTAAAAATACAACGTAAACATTGAGAGTTTCGGCAAACGTCGAAACGTAACATTATACAGAGCGAAACACGAAAATTGGAGAGTGAAGTTATTAAGGTATATGATGAAGAGGCCTTGAACAAGAAACAGCGCTTGAAAGTAGCGAAAGTCACAGTAAGAGCGGCGCTTTACACGAATTTATTAAAACACACAATTTCAAATATCAGAAAAAAAGGGAAGAATGTTGATTTTACTCCAGGAACAAGCATTTTAACATTCAGTAAAAACGGAAGCGAGAAAATTTATATGGAGGTATTAAGAATGACTGTAAATGTTTTTGGTACACCTGGTTTAACAATATTACTGTCAACAGTATGGGTAGATGAGAGGCACAACTCAGCCGCGCATCCATACCTTATTTGGGTTGAATTGTAAACCATTGCAAAATGAACAACATAACCTAATATTAATTAATTGAATATTAATTAAAGTGAATTATGCCAAATGAAAATCAACCTCAGTAGAATTTAAAAATACGGAAAATCAAGAATTGCCTCTAAACTTGACTCTATAGAAAAAATGATTGAAAGAAAAGTTGCAGGTTTTTAATTTCGTATAACACTGTTTTTTTTTCTGTTTCTTATCACATGGTCAGCCAATTCAATGACTGAATCATTTAAGAACAGAAGAGGTAGAGGTGTAAAAGACACTAATCAGAGTTATCTCCTCTGAAAGTAATGAATTTCATTGTACAGCCAGACCCTGTGGTGAATGAAGTGAAGGTGTCATTTGCAGAGTGGAAAATATGTGCTTTTCAGAGGGCCCGGCATGCTGATAAGCATACTTTTCCACTCAGTGAGGAAGGCAATGGTAAACCACCTCACTCCTCGATTTACTTAGTAAAACCTCTACAGGTTCAAACCAGCCTTTTGGCTGATGACCTAAACAACAATAACACTGTTTATACACGTTTGTTGAAAAAAGCACACTAAGGCTGCAATCTTAAAAGATGCCAGTTTTTACAGATTTTGATGAAAAATAAACAGAAAATCATGAATTGCCGCTAAACTAAGCATTGTACAAAAATTGATATAAATATTTATTTCACATTCTAAAACTAATGAGGTAAGATACAAAATTGAGAGCTGACTTGTGATCCCATATATTATTGTTGTTGTTTAGGTCATCAGCTGAAAGGTTGGTTAAACCTCTAGAGAGTTTACTAAGTAAAACGAGGAGTGAGGTGGTTTACAAATATCTTCCTCACTGAGGGGTAAAGTATGCTTAATCAGCATGTCAAGTCCTCCGAAAAGCATCTGCTTTCCACCCTGCAAATGACACCTTCACTTCATTCAACACAGGGTCTGGCTGTATAGTGAAATTCATTTCTCTGAGATAACTCTGAGTAGTGTCTTTTACACCTCTACCTCTTCTGTTCTTAAATAGCTAAGTCATATAATTGGCTCACTATGTGATAAAAAACAGAACTATCTTTTGTAGCCCTGGAACAAATAGATCGAGTGAAAATTATCACTTCACCTGCCTGTTATGGGCAAAATAATGCTAATGAAATTAAAAAATTGTTTTAAAGTAACTTACTTATGCAAGTAGGAAATATATCAATAGATTATGTATTTATATTAGATACATTTTACTGCGTAAAGAATTGCTTTCTAAAATAGTTTTTGTTGAAAAAGATACAAATTTCTAAGTGAACTCTTAGGTAAATTCAGTAGACTATTTGTAAAAATTATTGCACGATACAATCATTGAAGTATTATGGTAAGTAGCTGTAATGAAAAGGTAAAAAATGAATTTGTAAGTAGTGAATTTAACGCAGTGCTAATATTAAGGTTTATTAGTTTTATATTGCCATTTCCTTTATTCTATTTTTAGAGTTTCCTGAATGCAGTTATGCAAAGCAAAACTGATTATTACATAGTTTACTTTTGGGTATCATTTAGTAGAATAAAAAAAATTTAGTTTGTTTTGAACGTTATTGGGATCTTTCCTTTTATCCGTCAAGATATATAAATTTCAAAATAACGTTTCTTTAACAAGTATCATGTTTTGCAAATGTATTGCATGTATATAGTGCATTTACGTTGATAACGCCATTGACACAGATAAGTCATTCAAAGTTCAATTTATTTGCTTGTAGCAAAAGTATTATTGTTGACATCAGTCATTTACTGTCTAACCTTGTATTGTGCCGACATGAATTTCATTAGGTTAGTAGAGAAAGTGAAGAATGAAAATGATGCTGTAATTTTTTGACATTACATATTGCAACACTTATCTCTACGGTCAGTTTCGGGATCTGGGTAAATTAAATAATTAACACACTAAAGTTTGAAATTACAAATATTTGTTATAACTAAAAATTATAATTAAACAAGTGACTAAAATCTACAAGTAAATTACAATATTAAATTACTTAATAAATAACGAACTAATTATAATTAACTAATAGCAATAAGTAACTTTGATTTACTAAATACAGAGTGATTTAATAAGATGGAAACAATTTCAAGAAGCTGTATTTCGTGAACTACATGTTATATTTTAATTCTGTAAATTACATTTTGAAAGAGAAAGTTTTAAATTTTAATTTACATACATGAAAGTTTATAGATGTCCTCCTCCGGCTGCACGTAGAACATCTAGACGGTAACTGAACTCATCCCAAACTCTCTGACGCATGTCTTGGGTCACTGAGTTGACTGCAGCTGTGATATTCCTTATTTCATTCAAATTGGTGGGAAGAGGTGGTATGTAAACTGCACTTTTCACGAACCCCCACAAGAAAAAGTCACAGGGTGTGAGATCTGGAGACCTCGATGGCCAAAACTGAAGTGCAGAGTCGTCATTCGCCATGCGACCTATCCATCGTTGACGTATGGATTCATTTAGGAAACGCCGAACATTGCGATGCCAATGGGGTGGAGCTCCGTCCTGCTGGAAAATGTAATCTCCTGAATCTTCATTCATTTGAGGAACGAGCCAGTTTTGTAGCATTCTAAGATACGTTTTCCCAGTAACCGTATTCTCATCAAAAAAGAAAGGCCCATAAACTTTTGTCAGCAACAAGGCGCAAAAAACATTAACTTTCGGGCTGTCCCGCTCATGTTCCACTGTTACATGGGGATTTTATAGCCCCCAGATTTTAACATTATGCCTGTTGACTTTCCCACTTCGATGAAATGTGGCTTCATCACTAAAAATCACTCGAGGCAGAAACAACTCATCTTCCATGTGTTGGAGCATACGGTCACAAAATTCTACACGCCGTATCTTTTCGCCTCGGCAGAAGAGCCTGTAGCATTTACAAACGGTAAGGTTTGTACAATAATCTGTGCCTCAATACACGCCAGACAGTTGTTTGCGGTAGTCCGAGTTCCATACTCACTCAAAGGGTTGATTTCATAGGGCTACGCTCAAGGCTAGTTCGAACGCGTTCCACATTCTGCTCCGATACACGAGGTCTGCCTGGACTTTTACCTTTACACAGAAAGCCAGTTTCGTCAAATTGTTTATTCCAATGATAAATGCTCTTCCTCGTTGGAGGTTCGACGTTAAACTTAAGCCGAAATGCACGCTGCACCGCAGTTGCAGACTCGGTTCTACTGTACTCACGCACGCAAAAAATCTTGTGTTCCATAGCAGCCATCTTGCTTACAACTGACGCAGTACGCGGCTGCGCAGCTGACGGCAACAATGTGGTGCTGGAAAGCTCTGGTGTCGTTATTTATAACTTTGTTATTTCCTCTTTCAAATGTAATTTACAGAACTAAAATATAACATGCAGTTTAGGAAATATAGCTGATTGAAATTGTTTCCATCTTATTGAATCACGCTGTACTACTTACAAAATATACAGAAATAGCATTAAACAATACACAGTAATTCACAGTAACGTTGACCTTTTCTAACACACTGTTACACGCACTGCACAGTTCGCTCACTGAATCACAGATAGAAGGAAGCTAACTGACAAAATAAATCACGTCGCTTACAAAGGTGGATGTAAGGAGATTTCGAGAAAAGACAGATTTTTGATATAACAATAAAAGTACAAAATCCTTCTGACGGCTTTTGGATAAATCTTAAACTGTAAACAAATTAGGATTGAATAAAGGGGAGATTTAATAAAAGGTTATACGAAAAGGCTAATTATCTAAATAGGTACCCGACTCGACTCTTTCATAATACCCGTACAACAATAGGCAAGCCTATCTGACTATACAAGGCTAACTATTTCCCAGAAATCCTACTTAATTACTCATTTTATTTATGTTAACATTTTTAAGATCTTGGTCCTCCTCGAAAATTCTCGACCACACATTCCCTTTAGATATTGTCACATAATCCAAGGAAGTGTGCTCAGAACCACAAAATGATTGTAGGCACTGGATCACGGTACCGTTGGACTTTTACAGGGGAGGGTTTTAATGAATTTAAAAACTTGAGAGCGGATTTTTTTCTCACTAACTTCAGATAACTGTTTCGGAAAATTTTACTACTCGTGTTATAATATCTGAAAATAATAGTATTATGTCCTATAATAATGTTTGGAAATTTATATTTCTTGACAGATAACAGGAACGATCCTATTATTGAATGTTTAAGTAGTTGAACGGGTGTGTGGTGTGGCAAATGTAGTTTCCATTAAAAGTGTATTCGTACACTAATGAAAATTTGTATTAGATTTTAAAATAAAATATTTCATGTGAACTGATTTTTAAAATCCTAAACATAACTTTTACACACTATAATAACTTTTACACTTTTACACACAATAATCTTTAAAGGAAGAAACTGAAGTTATAGGCAATAAAAATAAGTTGACGGTCAATGAGCTGCAACCCACCGGGTTGGTCTAGAGGTAAAGTCGTCGCCAAAATCAGCTGTTTGACAGCTGATTTTCGGAGGCGAAGGTTCCTGGTTCAAATCCTAGTAAAGGTAGTTACTTTTATACGGATCTGAATACTAGACAGTGGTTACCGGTGTACTTTGATGGTTGGGGTTTAATTAACGATACTCACTCAGGAATGGTCGGCCTGGGTCTGTACAAGACTACACCCCATTTACATGTCATACACATCATCCTCATCTCATTGGGTCATGGGGTTGCTTACTGTTCTGAATTGAACAGATTGCAAAGTAGACAAATTAGGAATAAAAAAAAAATGAGCTGTGTAAAGGTACTGAATCAGTAAAATACAAAATTGTGGCGTACTACGAAACAAAGAAACACGAAGAGGCATAACGGGGAAAAATATTAATAGTAAACGTCAGAAAACTTTTTCAAATGAAAAAATGAAACACGATACTATATAAAATGATGTTTGATTGTAAAAATGATTTTATTTTATTTTAAAAACGTCATAGAGAAATATCTTGCAAATGAGTAGGTAGGTTGATGAGTAACCGCCGAAACCGTAACAACGCAGCCGAAGAAGAAATTTTGCGGTTTTCTACAATAAAAACACTTATCTTCTGCAGTGGAGTACAGGATAAAATTTGCATGCCTCATATTCTGAGAATTAACGATTACTATTCCTTGAACTTTAGTAAATGCAACGTGGGCTTTATTAGAAACCAAAATTAGTTATAAAACATTAGAATCAGAAATTAAAGCTAGAAAAAGTATATGTGAATTCTGTATTAACAATGTATCAAAGAAGGTTTAATAATAAATAGGTTTATGTATTTAAATCTCTTCAAATAAAGGAGGTAATCTAATTCGAGTAGGAAGAATTTTTTAAAGAAATTCTAAAGGAGATAATGGAAGTTCGAATTAGAGAGGAAATATTGTTTATGTGCTGGGATGAGATCCTTGTTTCTTGTCGATACTCTTGACATGCTGTTAGATGTTATGTTAGACATCTTGTTTCTTGTCGACCGATGGATGATGGGGGAAATAATGTGCCTTGTACTACAAGTCTACAAGTCATTATCAAGGGGTTGCCTGCTGTGCCAACATGGAATTAAGTCAGCTGAAATGATTGGCTTACCAACTGATAACATTCACATCGGACACAAACAGAGTCTATTATCACTAACAACTGAGCCTATTTCAACCTTATTACTGATTCTCTATGCGCTTAATTCCCAACGAATGGATAGAAATTCGCTGTAACTTCCTTAAATGATCCTTAAAATAAAATTAAAAATTTTCCAGAAGTGTTTGTTTTCCTGATATATTCTACTATGTTCACTAAAAATAAATTGATTTATTTTAATTAATTTATTACAAATATTGGGATACATTATTAACAGTGGCCGGCAGGTATGTGTTGATAAATGTACATTACAAAATTCAAGTGGATGAAAGGCCCGCCCATTTACCCACTGAATAGGAGACCAGATTACAAATGTTCAATGTTGATATACCCTCCAGGACAATTGGACATTGTTCGAGTGGTTCTATGCAAATTGTTTTCTTACTACAGGGAACACAAAAAGTGTTGTTTTATCATAAACTCACGCATAAACATACAGAACTTATGTTATTCGACCTTTTCGGTGTTTATCAAAATTACAGAATGTTTTACACTTTCATCAACAAATTCCTAAAATGAACACTAATATATTATTTTGGTCTACAAAGGTCATTTTCAAGTAAAGGACGAGCCAGTATAATGGTACCATTTCAATAGCGTTTCAAATAATATAAAGGACAATTCAGAAGGAAGAGGCAATACTTTAAACAACTGATTCTAGAGCTAAAAATAAGGAAACAATTTTACAAAAACGTAGGTCCGGAAATGCTTTATTTACGAGTTACGGCTAGTAAAAGATTTCGCCCTGTTATGTTCTACAATGGTAAAGTTGACAATACTGAATTTTCCGGGACCCAAATTAAAGGATAAATTTGATGGTTTTATATGGTTTTTGAACTGTGCAAATTTTAAAAAATGAGCCCTAAAACTGTAATTTAGGAGTTTTTGAGAAAATTGGTATAAAAGACAAACATTTGGCCAAAAACTCATTTTTTATGTTAGGTGTAAACTTATGTTGCTAAACTGTTAATAAAGTTTTTTATTGAATTTATTTACATCACTTTTTTCAAAATTAAATTCTCTACAAATTTGTACAGTTGTCAAAGTATTGCCTCTTTCTCCTGAATCATTCGTATTTTTAAGACAAATAGAATTAGAGTTTTTTTAGCGTCATTTACTTATGATTAAAATTAAATTGTTTTTTTTTAGATTATTTCGAATCAAACCAAGGATAGTCAACTTTGTAGGCTAGTAGGCTAACTACTACGCTACGGAGGTGGTCATCATTACTTTTTGTTACAATACAAATATAAAATACAATGTTTCAGACTGATGTGAATGGGAAATAAAACTTTGCGTTAACAGCGAAGCGGAAAATTAAAAAAATAATCAGAGCATTTGTGGGATTGTAAACAAATATGTAATTAGTTAAACAAAATTGGTACACCATGAGCGGGTGTAGCAAAAATTCGTATGTAGGACGTACATTATACTTTTTTAAATATTTTTTTGCACAAAATACCTTACAGGTTTTGCAAGTTTCAGATAATTTAAATGAAGTAAGTTACTTTTTACTTACTAGCACTAAATGTGTGGCGATCGGGTAACTCTTAGATGGTGAAGTTATTTCTCTAGCAGAAACTGTTTGAGTTTATAAACTGTTTAATGGAAGATATTTTAATAAAAGCCTCAATAATTTGTTAAGGCGAGAAATTTACATGAAATCATTGGTGCACTCAAATCCTGTTGAAAGTATAGATGTAACAAATTAGGGCCAGTGGAGTAATCACAAACATATAATTCTTAACACTTTCCCTTGGCTTCAGAGGGCAATAAAAAGTAACAATGAGTTGAGATAAGTTTACAAAAATTTTACGCAATATGTTTCTACATTACACATAGATAAAGTGCTAGGAAGTAAAAAGATTAATTTTTTTATCGTGATGATTCTCATTTAAATTGTATAAATTAAGTTTCAAACAAACACTTTTAACACTAGATTATTTCAAATTTAAGTTTATAGTTGTATTATTATGTTTAATCTAGTATAAATTTTACTTCATTACAAAGAATATTTTCAAAAGAGATTTTTTGCTCGAAGCAGTTCTTGATTAAAAAGCTGTCTTATGAATTATTTAGTTTACATACAGATAGATTAGAATGTAAACTTTTAATTTAACTTAAATTTACTTTTGCATATTTAATTTTACTTTAAAACATTTTCTCGGGAACTAGTATACATGTCTTAATACCGGAAAAAATATACACTGCAATGACTTATTTCCCTGAACTTGTAGAACAAACTATTTCGGTTAACTTAATTTGTTTTTATTTGTTTAAGATTATTTCAATCAGTTTGAATTATAAATCTTTTTCTCGGTTAGTATCAGCTGTTGGTGTTTTCGCATTGATTTTTTTTTACCTCTAATATGTGTACGTTGCAATCTGTTCAATTTAAGAACAATAAGCAACCCCAAAATAATGAAATATTAACATGAGTACTTATTTATTTTCATTCGATTTCTAACACAAATGTTTAGTGCATGGTAATATTACACATATTTTGTTACAGAGTAATGTTCAATAAAAATTAACAAAAATATAAATTTATTATAAATAATTAGTTATAAGTTATATTATAATAAAATTCTATTGTAAATACTTAATTTAATTAAATTAACATATTAAATAAAATATTACTAAATAGTTTAATAATTTTCAAGAAATAGTTCAACGTTAACTTGAAAAGAAAATAACAAAAACTTAAACGTTAACTTTTTAAAAATATTGATGTAGGATTTTGTAAAATATTTTTCCCGTTTTCATCGTTAAAAGTACTGTAAGAATACATTTGAAACATCCACAAAATTTGACAAATTATTCCGGGGGGGGATAACAGAAAGACCCGAAATATTTTTGGCTTCAGGGCTAATGACCGAGAAATATCTAAAACTTTATCATTTCACAATGACTATTTTATCAATCAATACTATTGAGAAATAGTGAAAGAAAATAAAAATGTATTTCATTTTAATTTCAGTCGTGCGCTTGTAGTATTGTTTAGATTTATGTGTGCTCAATCAGTCAGAAACATTGTCGGGATGTGAAGCCGTTCTCGCTTCCTACATCTGTCACAGTTCATTAACACGTCGCAATATTTGGACATTCCGAGCGTACCATACATTGTAGTTACCGTGAATCCTCGTTCCTATTGTCTCTCTGATGTTAGATATTATATCATTCAATGAACCGTTGTTCCTCCATCCTCATTCGCTACTGCTAAATATATCATCCCCTTTCTCTCTGTGTATATTTCGCACCCTATTCAGTCCCAAGTCCTCCTTACAGCTTTCACTATAGATTCTACTATTGATAGTTATGTTAGTTTGCCGTTATCTGCATCAGTCTGTAGAGAATATATGATAGTTTCTACAAATTTTATCTCAAACTCACTTCAGATAAAAAAAATCTGGTGTTAAACAATCAAATGACTTTTCAATGCCAATGTAAAAATAAACCAAGCTTATTTAGTGTTTTTAAAACTTTTTATTTTTTATTTTTATCCCTAAAATGTGTACTTTTCAAACTGTTCAATTCAGAAAAATAAGCTACCCAATGAAATCGTACTAGGTATGTGTAAATGAGGTGTAGTCTTGTACATACCCAGGCTGATCATTCCTGAGAGAGTATGTTTAGTTTGACCCCAACCATCAAAGTAAATCGGGAATTACTGTCCAGTATTCAAATTCGTGTAAAAGTAAACTACCTTTACTAGGATTTTAACCAGGAACGTTCGTCTCCGAAAATCAGCTGCTTAACAGGTGACTCGCAGCGATGACTTTACCTCTAGACCAACCAGGTGGGTATTTGTAAAATTCATTTAAAAAATTGGGTATAAAAATACAACTTCCCCTACCATCATTTTAAACAAGCAAAAGTAATTATGAAAACCATAATATATTTTTAATCATGAATGGGTGACGCTAAATTACATCTAAATTGATTTTGATTAGCAAAAACAGATTGAATTAAAAGTTCTAGTTTTCTTTAAATTTTTCTATAACTTTGATCATATATGGTTTTGTTCTAAAATGAATATTACGGCCGAAATCTGAAAAGAAATTACCACGAGAGCAAAGGCCCATAAATTTCCCCAAATATACCGCTTACCGAAGCTTACAAAGCACATAAATGAAGCAAACGAGGTGATTTTAATAAATATCGTTATACATTATTAAGAAAAAAGCAAAATGTCTCACGAATATGCTGCTATTTACGGTTGTCCAATAATTATTATCAAAATATAAGTATCTGGTATTCTTGTGGTATAATGTTGACCAATTACGGTGGCGTCTAGGGAGGACAGCGAGACAGAAAGAATGTGTTACGTCCGCCGTTTCCCTTAAGTCATTTCAATCACTGCACGGTATTCAAGCGGAATTGTGACAATACGCGATCGGTAGGGCACTCTGTCGGCCAGTTTCGTTCACTAAACTCTAACAAGCTCATTTTTCATAAAAAAATTCTGAAAAAATTACTTTTGCTTCCTATGAATCTTATTTTATTACGCTGTAAATGTTATTATTATACTCTGATATTCAGATAGTTACGCTCGTACAAAATTAGACGTTTAAATCTCATCAGATTTTTTGCGTATCACGTAATATAACTTTTTTCTGGAACGACATAATACGCGTTTTATTATTTTGTTATAAAATATAAAATTTTACCTGTAATTTGATATGAATGTGTTGAGTAATATGTTGGGTAAAACAGATATAATAAACGAGCTTGAAAAAAATCACTCTTTGAAGGGCGTCAAAGATAGATTGTCGTGCCTTGTTTCTCCTTCCTGTTAGTATTCCAAGAAGCTTTTTTTATAGTTGTGAACTTTATACAAACATAGGTCAAAGTTTGAAATCAATTACACCAGCAATGGCCTAATATCAGTGGTATGAAATTTTAACAAAAAGAACCGCATAGTAATTATAAAAGACTGAGGGTATGACGTCCCTCTCTTTCGGGTCAAAACGAATGATACATCATTTAGAAAAAAAATTATTCCGTTAAACCCCACATTGAATTGCAGACATTTTTCCCGAATTTTGTGCGCGCGCAACTAATCGGCTTTCGACAGTGACACAAATGTCAAAACGATAACCGCACGAACACAATACAACGAGTAATGAGTACTACTTTAGTGGCAGCCTGTATCTTTAGTTGACAGGCTACGGCGCCGTGGTGGGGGATTTACTTACTGCGCATGTGCGGCCTACACGCCACCGTAATTGGCGAACATTCTACCTAACTTAAGATCAAAGTTTTAACTACGTACGGTTTACCGGTTTTGAGTTTTTGTCCACACACATACCCTACAGACACACGATGCGAATTGGTAAAAACATGGTTTTTGGGCTCACGGGACCTGAAAAAAGTATTACAGGTGAAAACTCGGTTTCAAAAATTTGACACAAAATTCATACCCTAACTCTCGTAAGCTATATTTTTTATACATGGTAAAAGGAATTAAAACTTACTTTAGATTGAGAGGAAAATGGAAGTGAAGGAAGCGGCGCAGAGATGGCGAAGAAGTCATTGACGTAATCCTTCAAAAATTTCATTAAAATTTTCAAAATATAAATTTTAAAGAAAATTTTAAAGTTCGTGGATAAAATGTAAATTTTATTTTTAAAATTTAGATAAAACAGCTTGATGTTAAATATTCCAACTTAAATTAATAATGTTAAGTCACCTTCTACTGAAGTTGCTATTTTGTAAAGTATGTACCGCTAAGTGAATAGAGGACTCAAGAGTTTAGAAAGTTCGCACAAAACTTGAAAGTTCTATGAAAGCTTTATTAAGTTACATGAATACAAAGCACGTTCAACTGGTCGTTCTTAAACCTGTTACACCCACTTATTCAGATTGAAAATAAATTTTCGTTGATCCAAAACAAGTATGCTTTTCCAATAATTTTGATTTGGGTGTCGTATAACATTTAAATAACCTTTTTAATTTAAACGTAGAAAAAATTACATTAAAATGTGCTATCAACGGAAAAAATTTATCGATATAAGGCGCAAATCCTATATTTTAACTGACTTTCATAAAGAGGAGGTTATCATTGTAACTTTATGTTTTTTTATGAAACTTGTTTACTTATTTATGTTCGTCCAGGAATTACTGTAGAACGTCCCTATCGAATTTGATGAAATTGAAAACGCACATTAAAAGCAGCACTGATGAATTCATTCAATTTTTATCAATGTAGGTTTTTCAATATTAACGTTTTACAGAGGTCGGTTTTATACAATTTTTGTTTATGAAGTTAAAATTATTCCACAGAATTTACTTTTCTAAATGATCTATTTATTTTGTAGGGTATAAAATATTAAAAAAAAAAGTTAAGGTCGTTTCTTTAATTCAGTGGTCAAAGTACTAACTGCACTGCAAAACGAAAGGTTTCGAGTTCGATTTCCACCTATGGTCTGAAATTAAAATTAATTTAAACTCATCAGTATTGTAACGTAACCGATAGTAATTGCTACAGTTTAATTAATTTTTATAATCCGTATTTATTGTTATTAAATTATTATAATCAGGATAGAAGAATTTATTCATAACTTACCAAAAAGGTTACATCAAAAAGAAAAGTGAATTCGGGCTAAGGTTTTAGATATAGTACTGACTGCTGGGGAAAGATCTTCGTTATCAGTTATATAACAAATTTCTGCGCTCTAAACCGATGCTAAAGCCAGTTTGGACTTATTGTATGCAACTCTGTATATATACCAACTATCATTTAACGCTTCCAAAACAGGGTGCTGAGAAACATTGCCAACGTACCTTGGTTTATCACGAATAACAATCTCCACAGAAACCAACGAATGGACTTTGCCACCAGCAAAATCTTGAGGTTCGCGTTGAGGCATGAAAAAAGACTTCATCACAATGACAACTTTGAAACAATAAAGTTGCTTGACAATGATGATCTGGTGTGAAGGGTTAAAAGGAAGAACACATTTGAGCTTGTGCAGTGTCAGTGTTAGTAAACGTAAAACAGTGTTAGTACGTGATTAAAAATTTTGTTAAAATTTAAGTCCATAATGTAAAATAGCGTACTTACCGTTTTCTGAAATTAATTACAGATGTTCTACTTAACATCTCCATAGTCGTTCTGTTAATAATTGTAGTTTAACTTAAAATAAAATTACCAAAGAATAAGTGTTTTTAAGTTTTTTGCTCTGAAAGCGTTCCAGAATTTAGTTATTAAAGTTACTTAACGAACTTTTTATTTGAATACCATAATTCACTTTTGTTATTTTCCTTGATTGACCATAGCAGACAGGTAGAGTGTTAAATTATTTGTACTCGATCTGCTAGTTCCAGAGCTACAAAAAATAGTCTTGTTTCTTATCACATGGTCAGCTAATTATATGAGTGAAGCACATAAAAACAAAAGAGGGAGAGGTGTAAAAGACACTAATCAGAGTTATCTTTTCTGAAAATAATCAATTTCATTATACAGCCAGACGCTGTGGTGAATGAAGTGAAAGTATCATTTGTAGGGAGGAACGTAGATGCTTTTCAGGGGGCCTGGAATGCTGATAAGCATACTTTTCCACTCAGTAAGAAAAGCTATTGTAAACCAACTGACTCGGCGTTTTTCTTAGTAAAGCCTCTAGAGGTTCAAACAAACCTTTCGGCTGATGACCTAAACAGCAACATGTTAGTTAAATTTTACATCGAAATCATGTAGTATCATCCATTTGCAACCAGAATTCCGATTAAAATTAGAAAACTTTAATTCAGTACGGAAAGCCCAAGATGGATGACAAAATTTTAATAGCAACTTAACTAGTGTTATTCAGTTTTCCTGGACACATTCAGTTTTTGAAAATTCAAACGTTTCCAGATATTATGAACACCTAGTAGGGGAGACCGGGGCTAGTTGGCGCACTTTTTACATATATTTTTTTGTAGCTATTAATGAAGTATTTGAGATTTTATTTTATGTTGATGTCATATCATAACATATTATCCTTAAAGTCCCAATTTTTTAATTTAATTATTTTGTGAGTTATGAACGTTTCCATAAAAACCATGTGCCAACTGACTCCAACCTCGGGATTAGTTGGCGCAAGTTATTATTCAATCATTAAACAGTTATATAGGTGTGTGGCGTTGCAAATGAAATAAAACAACACCTTTGTAAAATGAATTATTTTAATGAATGTTATTGATTAACTAGTACAAAACTGGAATACCAGAAAAGGTAATGAAAACAAAATTAACTTTTCCAGTAATCTACAGTTTCAAAATTCGTATTTTAATGCTTATCATACATTTAAATAGGTTTACTCATTTTAACCAAACGAACTACAAAACTACTTAAAAAGAAAACAAAAAAACGATTAATTTATATTATTTAGGTTAATTTTAGATAAAGTAATAAACATTAGGAAACTTTAAACCGTTGTAGGAACCTAATCATATGTCATGGGACTATTCAATGTCATTACATGAATCACAACTAGCGCACCTTAAGAAACTTTTTGGCCTTCTTGCACAGCTTCATGGACCCACAACTACGTACAACATGTAGTGCGCCTTGTCCAAGGCTCTCCTGGTTTCTTCGTTTTTTTGTAAGATGAAAGACAAAACGAAAATAGTGTACTATGTCTAACGAGACTGTTGTGCCAACTAGCCCCGACTCACAGTTTTGGAAAAAGATGGCGTAGTTAAAAAAACTAAGCAATCAATTTTCTTAAACTTGGTACAGTAAAAACCCAAAAGAAATTTTACACTTTGACTTTACTTACCTTACTTTGACTTTAGTATGAAAAATTAATAACCGAGAAACCGAAATTTTACTTCCCTGTCGTAAAAAAAATTAATGTGGAACGTTATTACGCTTTCATAAACGGCTCAAAACATAACGAAATACTCACGGTGACTGCCGGAAACGGTCATCCAAGTTTCAGAACTGAAAACGTCTAAACAACAGATTTATCGCGGATGCGCCTACTTGCCCCTGCGCCTACTAGCCCCGGTCTCCCCTACTTATTTCATCAAAGCAAAAATTAATGATGACTTAAATGAAAAGCGTTTGAAGAAATGGAGTTTAATTGAAGAAAATATAATATCATGAATATGAGGGGACCCATAAAAAAATTGACAATGAGTCATTAAGAGCAATAACAATAATAAAACGAATAAAAAGTGGAAATACAAAAAAATCTTTTCTTTAATATATAAAACGTTTTCATAGAAAACTGTTCTTATAAAGCAGGAACAAAAAAGCGCAACAATTGATCTAAGTTAAGAAGAAAATGAATACAAGAAAAAGCCAGTTGAAAAGAATGAATGAAAAATGAAATAAATGGTACAAAAAGCAAACGTTGTACTTAATCCTCAAGCTGTACTTTATTTTTTTATATTTTGTTTCTATTAACTGCGTTCAGGAGACGCAATAAAGAAAGCATGTGACACATCAGAACAAAAATTCTTAAGTCTGAATATTAACACTACTTTAAATTGTTAATTATTTACCAATTAATTTATTTTCTTTTTATTACTGGATATAATTAATTACTTTAATAAAATGTGTCTTGTAATAAAATGTTTACCCAATAATACACAATTTATTTTAGTGATTTCTTAGAAATTTATTTATTTTTCAAAAAAAATGTATGTAGAAATAAACTCATGTTAACTGTAAAAACTCACATACATCATTGTATATTCTTTACGAAATTACATTATTGCTAAAATTTTTTAAAATTTGTGATAATTTGTATATCATGGTTTTCTCTGCATAAGTAAATTTTGTTAAAATACGAGGTGTGGCTATTAAATAACGAGACTGACAGTGTCAAAAATTTTATTTTTATTTTATACGTAATCACTTATTTTCACCATCAATACACACTCCTTCTCTATCCCTACAACGTAAGGAAAACGTGTTTTCCTTACTCTTTGACGTAGTTTAGAAAGTACCTGAAGGTAGTAATATTGATTAATTATTTGACCTTCAGGAACTCAGTGAAAGTACACAATCCCATGGATATAAAAAAAAATCATCATTGCTTTAAATTTTGACTTGCCCATTCGAGCTATTTTGGCTCTCGGTGAAGTTCGGCTCTTCCAGGGCATGGATTGGCGCTTCGTTTCCGGATCATAAGTAAAACACCACGTTTCATCACATGTTATTATCTTCTACCTGTTCCCTAAGGCAAAATCTGCATTAAAAGGGGCAAGATTTGAGTCTGCGGAAGCTGTAAAAGAGAAAGCGGCACGTGTCCTGAAGGAACTGACAGAAGATGACTTCCAGCACTGTTTCCAACAATGGAAAATTCGCATGGAGCATTGTAGGGATAGAGCAGGAGTGTATATTGAAGGTGACAATAAATGATTATGTATAAAATAAAATAAAAAAATTTCCAACGTCAGTCTCGTTTTTTAATAGCCACATCTCGTACAACGGGTAACCAAAAATAATCAGTCAACACAATCGGTGTATTGAAGTAGGTAGATTTTTTTGCAAGTCTTTCTTTGAACTTGAAAGTACACTTCATTAGAGCCAATTCACTTGTGCAATCTTATTTCCTATTTTTTTAAATCAGTTTTTTAATTTACTTGTGTGCATGACAGTCCCTCCTTCGTTTTCTCTACCTTTCAAGTGAAACGCTTTGCTGTCACACTCCGTTCCATTGACTCTAGCTGTCTTTGTGCTTTGTAACGGTGGTTTAGTAACGTGAACAGCGGGACCACAACGTGACAACGCATGATACGATTGCCGAAAGTCAATTGGCTCTGTGCCGTGATCTAGGTCACTATGCTCCCCCTTCATCTGCAGTCTTTTATTCGTCCGAATATAGTGTAGTTTTAAATCGCTCTTATACTGTGTTAGTAAATAAAAAAAGAGATAACCTACCCTAAGACATGGCTTTTAGCTAAAGTCTTAGGCTAAAAGACTTTGCCTAAGTTGGGAAAGTAAATTTCCTCCACCTCGCACATTGGGCATTGTTGTAAATGCATAACAGTTTTGTTAAGAATGTATATGAAAATTATTGTAAAAAATGGAAATAAAGTCATTATTATTATTATTATTATTATTATAAATGTAAGGTGCTCAATAATGGAAGACATTAAAAATAATTAAATGTTTTTGTTGTTTTATTAACTTAGACAATTAAATATTTTAACATACTTACAAAAACAGGCAGTTTCCAATTGTTTTAATGCGTTACTTACCTGAAACAAAAAAAAATTCTTGAAAATTAACATAACGTAATTAAAATAAATAACTTAAAATAAAACAATGCATTTGCTTTTTGTAGTAGTTTATTTCTCTATATATTATAGTCTTACTTAAATTCTCATATAATTTTATTATAGTGTAATTACCATTAATTTTTAAAGAATCGTAAAAATAGTTGATTTTTGTTATGTAGATTTTTGAAGTGATTTTTTATGTAATTCGACTTTAATGCGGGTTTTTATAACAATTACAAGTAGCAGCAAAACTAAGAATATGTAAAGAAAATATTTTTAAAAAACTTTGTAGTAATGGTAAATATCTTTAAATTGTTTTATGTGAATTTTTTCTGTTAATGTGAAATATTTGAAGAAACCTGATTTTTATAAGAAGAGAAGAGGTTCAGAGAGAAAAGTTTGTACTGTCACAACACTTTCTTATTGTGTTTTATGTATATATTTATATATGTGCGCTATAGATTGAGGGTAAGAAAGTACAAAAAAGTCATTAATTTTTATTACATATATAAGTTCCCACGGATTAAATCCTTTGACATTTTCAAGGGTATGCGACTAAAGTTTTCCTATAAGGGATTTCTATTTAAAGCTTTTTAAAAGTCATTTAGAAGTTATGGAAAATCTATAATTAATCAAGGATTTTCTTTCAAACTGTGGAAAATAACTTTCATTGAAGAATGTAATGATGTCATTAAAGTGAATGTTTTCCAAAGATAATCTGCTTTTTTCTAAATCAGGGGAATTTTTTTTCTTAATATATAATTCTTTTGATGTTTTTCAAAATAATGTTGTTCATTTCTCTTCACTCTTCAAAGGTAAAATTACTTGTATCCTATTTAAATTTAAATCCCAAAAACAGTTAAAAATTTAACGAATTAAAAAAAATTAATGTCCTCTCCTTTTTCTCTTTATGGAATATGTCAACCGTTCAGCCATAAAAAAAAATTTATGTTCAGTTCAGGTTTAATATCTTTTGTCATTTTATTGAAAAGCTATAATTTTAAAATAAAAATAAAATATAATAAATATAAAATTAAATAAAAACTTTAAGTTTTGTAAAGGTCTTCCGAAGCTTCTTCTTTAGTTCCGTTTCCCAGAACATTTTTTCTCAATTCTGTTTCCCTTTATTAATTGAATATGTTCCATTCATTAATTTTTATATAACTGATTCTCTCTGAAACTCATGCATTTTATCTCTTCTCTCTAGTACTACAATTATAGGTTCTCTATAAATTAACAACTCTACTGCTTCCAATTTATTCCTTCTACCTAAGTGAGCTCAAGTTTTGCTACCGTACAAAACAATTTGAACTACCATTTCATTATAAATTTTCATAAATGTACTTCGCTGAGTCTTATCGTCAATGTAGCTACAATCGTTCCGCACATTCACTGAAAACTATACATTTTGTCAGCATAAAAGTTTCCTGCAAAACAGTGTGCTACCTCAAAATACTTAAAGATTTTATGCTCTTATTAACAAAGATATATAAAACAATATTTTATTTAGGCTGTTTAAACTGCATAGCTTCTTGGATTGTCATTATTCTACAGGATGGAAGAGCGTTAAAAGCGTTCGAGTTCTCAACAAGTCTAACGTAAAGTTTTGTTGCGAGTATAGAACCCTAAAAATAGAGTCCTTCTGATAGGTGGTCAAATGGACGTGCTTTATCTCCTTTGTGAATTAAATTCATTTAACATCAAAATAAGTCCTCGATTGGACTGTACTTCATTCAAAAGACGATTAAAACAAAAAATATTTCATCAATAATTTTATAAAACCAGGTCACTAATAAATAGCAATTTGGTGACCAATCGTCACCTAGCAAGATAATAAATTAATAATAATAACTTATTTATTCCCATAATATTACGCATTACACAAAAAATATATTACGATGATACAAAATTTCTTACAGTAAACTGCTATCCTATTATGCTAGAGGTGGTGGAAATTATCCCATCCAACAATGGAAAACTATGGACAAAACCATGTACTTAGATGGGTTATTAAAAACATAAGTTGAAGAATTCTTATATTCTTTGCTCATACCTATTCACACGTACTTGCTTAAAATTACGTGTGGCTTAACGCTATAAGTTTGAAAAAAATTATTACAGTTTTACCATTTGGAAATATAATTTTTCAAAATAGGGTTTAATAGCTTACGACCCAAAAATAAGTTACAGCCAAATTTCGTATTTCTATACATTGTAGTTCGGGAAATTTCTTTAGTTAGCCAGAAGATAGATTTCGCTTTTTCTAAAGGTGAACTAGTAAAGCCCTGCTTGCTGTACGTCACGGTAAACTTTAAGTAAAAAGTCAGATCACGACTGTGCAAATAAAAAAAATTAGTTGGTGCTGGAAACAGGAAATTTTTCTCATCCGTATGAATCACCAGTGAAATAGATGAAATACGACCTAAGAACATAACATAACATAGTATGTTCTATAAAAAAAAGTTAAACATTATATTCTTAAAAATAATTTATGATAATTTTGATTTTTGAAAATTTTACCTAACTTCACATGTTGGGGAAGGTATTGTTTTCATATTGATTTTTAAATAAATCGAGTATTCACCAGAAATTCGCGTTTTCCAGTTCCGAGAACCCAAAATTTTAGCATTTAACATAGTTATTTTACATTAAACCTAAAATGTGTTATTTTTGACCTATAATTTTTTGTTTTATGTTAGATTCTCTTTAAAACTAGTCAAGATACATTTCTGGAATTAATTTTACAGGCTAAAAACCACAACGTTTCATCACTTTTTCCCTTAATTAACACCTTAAAAATGTTAGTATGGCCTCATATACCGGGATTAACTGAATTCCAGGCAAAATCTTTTGCTAGCCATAACTCGCCAACGCCGTTCCGAACCTAAGTTTATATGGACATTTTTTCTTATGTTTAACTATACTTTCCCATAACAAGCAGATGGAATGTTGAATTATTTGCACTTGATCTGCTAGTTCCAGGGCTCTAAAAAATAGTTCTGTGTCTTATCATATGGTCAGCTAATTATATGACTGAAGCATTTTTTAATAACAGAAGAGGTAGATGTGTAAAAAACACTAGTCAGAGTAATCTCCTCAGAGTAATGCAAATCCATTATACAGCCAGACCCTGTACTGAATGAAGTGAAGGTGTCATTTGCAGGGTAGAAAATAGATGCTTTTTAGAGGTCCAGGCATACTGATAAGCATACTTTTCCACTCAGTGAGGAAAGCAGTAGTATACTACCTAACTCCTCGTTTTACCTAGTAAATCTTTTAGAGGTTCAAACCAGCCTTTCGGCTAATGATCTAAACAACATATACCTGTACAATAACTTCATAGAGTTTGGACATATCTTTTTAAGACTCTCTGTGTATAATATTATGTAGATTAGGTTAACGTTAATGAGAATTTTTTTCCTAGAGTCAAACAACATCAGTTAGTCGTCTAAAGGAATATGATTTTAAAGACAAGGAATCTAAAAACTGAACTATGTTTAAACGATAAAGCATAATAAAGCATAACGATGAAAGCATAAAGGAAATTCATAATAACCGAACTAATGTACAAGACAAAAAACATTTTTAAAATGCACAATATAAAAATATTATTGTAAAATAAATAATCCATAAAAATTTTATGATTACTTAGAAAGAATTTAAGTCTGTAAAATTTATAGGAAGAATCCATTACAACGATATAACCGGGAAAAATAAAGCAAAAAGTTAATGGAAGGAAATCTCGGGTTTAGATTAATGTGAAGCCTAACTTGAAGGAGTTGATGTTAAGACGTTCCAGAGATCGATGTTGTACATTACTTTGTTTTTATGTACCGTTTAACGAGTAACATTCAACTGGGGTCTAAGAACGGTTTCAATTCACATCAAATATAAATAAATCGTAACCTACATCAAATTGCATTGACTTACTCGAAAATTTTCAACCAAATTTAAATGTAATTTTTTTATAATTTTGTTTTCTTAGTCATCTCTTTTACCATTAAGTGTCGGGTTCCATTATATATCATCTAACTCTGTCCATCGCCATCTGTTTTACTTTTCGCACTGACTTGTTTTCTGCCTAGTCATCTCTTATACTCTTCCCATTCCAATTTCAGCCTTTCTCTACCAGTTACCAAAACTGCCAACTCTTTCTTATTCTTCTTCAAATGCTTCATACTTGAAGAACATGTCTACTAACAAGACCACCTGTGTTGCCAGATCCCATAAATCACTCAATCTTGAAGATTCCTTAACCGTGATGTTTTACTTTGACGTAAGATAAATTGATTAAGTATAGAAAATTTGTTAAGTGGTTTACAAAGAAGTCAAATAAGAAGTAGAATTTTCTTTGACAATACTAAGATGAAAATTTCCGATGCAGCCAAAAAAGATGGAAGGAGGAAAAATATCAGAATTTCGGTTTCAACAAACTTAAAAGAAAGAAAAGTGAGTCTGTTTTCTAATTAGATGATCATGATTTGGTATATTCACAATAGAAGAAGGAGAAGAAGAAAATTTTTAAAAGGAGATTTTTTAGCTAGATTAGAAAGAAAAATAATGTTTCATTACCCCAATTTTACTCGATTAAAATATCAACCACGTTCTCCTAAAAGGGATAAAAAGCAAGTAACTACCTTAACGTTTGACATTTAACTGAGTTTCTACAGGAACTCATAATTTTATTCTGAATTAACTGTCTAAATAGCTGTCAAGGACCATACACCCTTGGCAATTGGGTATTTGTTAAGTTGGCATTTCAACTGACGAAGCGTAAATGGATATAATTTAAATAAATTTGGTAATTCCATTCGCAATAAGTTTCTTTGATGGGGTTCTTGTTAACATAATGTTGACAAGAGCTAATGACCATTGCAGTCGATGCCTGATAAACAATAAATCTACCCTAAAACAAATAAATACAATTTATTATACATTCCAAAAGAGAAAATTGGAATAATATTTTTAAAATTATAATGAGACAAAATAAAGTTTCAAGTGAATTAAAGTAAAATAATAAACCAGTTCGATATTAATGCACCCACTAGAGACTGCAACTGCTTGTTTGTACAATTCCACGAATCCAAAATTTCGGATAATCCAAACTGATTTCAAAATTTTAACATACTTTTTACTTGTAAAACTTGTTTTAAAATAATAACAAAGGAAATTGTAAAGATGAGAATCTATGTAATTGATAATAGAAAAACGAACATAACGTAAGTTCTTAACATAAACTGTAGGTACTGTACTTACAATATAAACCGTTTACTAGTAAAACATTTATTCTATATCATAATTAAAGTAGAAGAATTATATACATTTTTACTACACCCGGGCAGCATAAATCCCTACTTGTTTTCTGATAAAGTGCCGAAAACTTTAACGATAACAAAATATTTCGCCAGAGCCTCATAAACATGACGTCTGTGCGAGTATCGTTGTGGTGTTCTACCTACAGCAGTGATATTTTCAGTGTTTTTGTTGCTTCTGAATGTAAAAAAATCTCCTCCGTATTACTCTAAGTATATTTAATTAATTTTTCTTTTCTTTTTTACTTTCTCTTGCCTATATGAATATATAAGAAGGAAAGTATTGTTTTCATGTCGATTTTTCGAAATCGAGTTTTCACCGGATCTACACGTTTTCAGACCCCCTCAACCCAAAAAAATATTTTTTTAGCGATTGGTCTGTGTGTGCGTGCGCGCGCGCACGCGTGTGCGTGGTGTGTGTGTGTGAGAGAGAGAGAGAGAGTGTGTGTGTGTGCGTGTGTGTGTATGTACAGAATATCTCAAGAACGGAACATCGTACAAACTTGAACTTGAAGCTTAAGTTACATACCACTACCGGACCCGACAAGAACATTTCTATTAAAATCGGTCAACCGGAAGTAGTAGTTTCTTCGTGTCATTTTTTTTTAATTTTCTCAAAAACGAGTCGTACAATTTTTTAAAAATTCGCCTGGTGTACTAAATTTTTTATGCTCTACAAGATAACGTTGGCGCCATGTTTGCTGAAATTCCTGGTGAGGCTGTTTTTACGTAAAAAAAATTGTTTTTTTGAAGATTGCGGCCTTAATGTGCATTTTAGCGCAAAAATTTATATAATAAAAGTTGTAAAAATTTAAAATCCTACAACTTTTATTTTAAACATTTTTTTTGTATAACGCTTAGTTTAGCAGTAATTAGCGATTATCTGGTTTTATCTCACGAAAACTTGTGAAAAATCGATTTTTTAAAGATTTCGGTCTTAGTATGCATTTCACGACAAAAGTGTATTACATAATCAAATTTATAGAAATTTAAAAGATTACAACTTTTATTTAGATCTTTTTTCTCTACAGAGCATAGTTTAGCGCAAAAGAGTGATTTTCCGTATTTTTAAGCTAAACTGAGGTTGATTTTCATTTTGCGTCTTTTACTCATGATTAAAATTAGGTTATGTTTATTGAGGTTAGTTCTTTGTTTATTTCTAATGTTTTATTACTAATGTTAGTTTTATTGTTAATTGTTTGCATTGGCAAGAGAAAGTTGTGTGAGTGTTTCACACCAGAATTTTACTATTATTCACATTTTTCCTAACTTAAGAAATCCGAATAGTTACCGGCCTTAGTTCTGATTAGCGACCTTGTTTATTATAAGGACACGTGTTTTGAGTGTTGAAATCCTCATGACACGTGAAGACATATTGAAATTGTAATATCGATTTTTACGATGAACGAACATTTTTAGTCCATCATAGATTTATGAGATAGTAAAAAAATAACATTTGAAAAGTTTTACGAGTTTTTCGATGTATCGAACCAAAAGAATATTTTTATCTCAAACAAACAGACAGATAGACATTGGGCTTGAAGGCATATTGCGATTTAAAGAAAATCATATGACACAAAGAGGAAACGAAAAAAGATGAAGAAAAACTAGACGTGGACGATAAGTGGAGAAAGGAAAAATGAACTTCATATTCGTAAAAATGTTGTCAGAGAAATACTTTGAAAAGGAAAATCTTTTTACGACCACATATTGGTCAAGAAGAAAACCTATTACTGTCGGCTGACAGTAATACGTATATCAGTGGCAATACAAAAAAAAAATTTTCTTGTGTAATTTTTTCATAAATGTTAGCTTTTTAATATTAATATAGTCAACTTGTATACAAACCTGTACCATTACAAACCACTATAGAATTTATATATTACAAACATTTTAAAAGATATACCAGGGAGAAAGAAGTTTTACATAAAAGCTTAGAGGATCCATTCAGTTCTGTTATGTGATGTAAAAATTAGAAACAAGTTATCTAACGTAGACAATTTAGAAATGCTTAGAAGTACAGATAGGTGGGGCAGGGTTTGGGAAGGTTATGCTACCACACAGAATACAAAAAAAAAACGGTGACCAGGCATTCACTTAGCGTTTTTAAGAAAACTGTGCAAAAACCTTGATTAGGACTTATAAATCTAATATTAATAAACGTAACTATGTCGGATTTAAATTTTTTTAATTTAAATTTTTTTTTAATCGTAATGTGTACGTTTGAATCTGTTCAATTTAGAACAATAAGTAATCAGTTGACCCAATAAGTTGAGGAAGATATGTATGAAATGTAGTCTTATACAGACTCAGGGCGAACATTCCTGAGAAAGTATTGTTAATTAAACCCCATACATTAATGTACGCCTGTAACCACGGCCCAGTTTTCAAATCCGTAGAGTTTAAATGTCCTTTACTAGCATTTGAACCATGGAACTTTCGTTTCCGTACATCAGTTGTTAACCACCTGTCTCGCGGTGACGATTTTACCACTAGACTAACCCGATGGGTTAGATATAAGTTTTATAAAAGATTCTGATTTTCTTAATTATTTGTTCATTTTTTTATAAAATGATTTGAAAAAAACGGCAAAAATGAATCAACAGATAAACTAATTAAAAGAAAAAACTGTATAAGTAAATAAACAACTAGCTACTTCGTTAGCGCTCTATAATGAGAAGCGGAGGTCCCATGTTAATTTTCCGGCTAGGCTTTGATATATTATACAGACCGACAATTTTTTTCAACTCAAAGCAGTAACAAATGATTAAGCTGTTGATGTGATTTTAAATTAAAAAAAAATTAAAAAACATACAACTGAAAACTCGTGCCAACAAAACTTAAAAAAATACAAGAATATAACAACGTCAGTTTGTAGCTCTACAGCACTTGGTAAGCTTTGTCTTCCTCCTCAATCCTTTTCCAATCATCTCCGCTTGTTTTTTAACTTATCCATCCTCTTACGACCATCAAAATCAAATCACTCAAATAGCGTTCATTTACCTCTTCCTAGGACGGGTCTTTCTTCTTCTCTTATACAGTTTTTCATTCCATATCACTTTATCTATCTTCATCAATTTCGTCCTCTTAATTTGCCGCGACCATTTCAATATTTATGCCTTAATGAAAAGCAGTATGTTTCTGCATTCTACAGGAGTATTCAGTTTTTCATTTTTGCGTCTTCTTCAGTCATATCCTTTCCTTATCGGTTCAAAAATTCTCCTTAAAATCTTTCTTCCGAATCTTTACCATGTTGCAGCCTGTTTTTGATAGTCCAAGTTTCACAACCATAAGTGACGATTGGGCGCCAGTTACTAATAATTCTTAAAACATTAACAAGTAACCATAAAATACAACAAAAATTAAATAAAACTCTAGATCTGTTAGCCTTAAATAATAACGTAATTAACCTTGAGTTAATCGATTATTTAAAAACTGTTAAGTATTTATAATACGGAAAGATAAAACTAATAGATATGTTTCAAAGAAGAATAGAAAACTAAATAAATATTAAAAAGAAAATTAAAAGGAATTAAATACTAATAAGATTAAAAGTTAACTAAATTGGGCATTTTCTTAAAATGGTGAGATTTCACAGATTTTAATCCGATTAAGAAAGGAAGAAAAGCTGCTGGATTTAACAGCTGCATTGTAGACCGTTAAGAGGAATCGATGAAAAAAGTTAGGGTGGTAACGATGAAGTGCTTTTTCACCCTATTAAAATGTCAGGATGTTGAACGCTACGTACTGACAGAAATTATCGGATTACTGATTGCTAAATAACAAAATAAACACAACAGTTAACTATACAAGTACAGAAGAACTTCAATAATCCGAATAAATAGGATGGCAAACGGGACTTTTTTTTATTCATGGCGTTTAGACGCTGTAGTATGTATATAAATGGTATGCTACAAACCGCTTTTGAACCGGTTCTCTTGTTGTAACATTACTAATCTCAATTCTATTGAAAAATTATAGTTGTATCTTAATCTAAAGTAGAGTTTAAAAAAATATGGACGTGAGAAAAGGGTAATCCTAAGAAATCTATAGTCTACTATCTATAAACAAAACGAAAATGGAAAAAATAGGTTTAAAGGTAATAATAAAGAGACAAATTTATGGGAACGAAAAAATAACAGAATCTTTGAGGAAACTAACATTGAGTTTAATGAACACATCCATGGAATGGACCTGAAAAATTTACGAAACAGTTTTTTTGATTAACGCAAAAATTACAAAATATAGAATAAATGGTTAATAGACAATGAAAAATTTACGAAGGGTTAGATAGATAGATAGAGGATAGAAGCTGATTTAGAAAACAGGTACAGAATTTGAGGGGTTTAAAGAGAAAAAGAAATCGACAAATGGCAACAAAAATTGTTCAGAAAAAGGATGTTTTGTAACTGAGAAATGTTCGAAAAACACGAGAAATGGGGATGAAAGATAAGCGTGAAGAAAAATTCATTGAACGTGGATCTTAGTAATCCAAATTGGAAAAGAAGAAGAACAAATCTTTTAAATGTAATATAATTATTATACATAAACATTTTACTATCATGTTTTGTTTGAAAAATATGTTGAAGTATAATTTGTTAAACTAAATAATCCCGCTATCCAGTTTGTAGAGTTATTATATTTTTTTAAGTAATTTTTGCTGCCAAATTATAACTTCCGACAAATTTATTTATTATTAAAAAAAACGTGAGAGGAAATAACTTGGTATTATTAATGTATACTTAACACTTTAATCTTTATCAAACAATATAAATAAACATTATACTGTAATATTAAAGGGCCATTAAATGTATTTAAAAATATATATTTATTAAATTTTCTACTTAGATATCCAATATCCAGGTTCATATTTAGAAGCTTTCTTTCAGTAGGGTATGGAGAGACCTTGAGATAAATCAATACGGGTTATCTATTAAATTATTTGTGAACTCGGGAAGCGGAAGTTCCTGTGACAGGTATAAACTCTCGTACGCAAACACAATTTTTATTTTTTTACTTTTTTTGACCTCTATGCATTTATAAAAGCCAGGAAAGTATTGTTTCCATGTCGATTTTTCGAAACCGAGTTATCACCGGAAATACACGTTTTCAGTCCAAAAACATTGGTTTAGTTATTGGATGTGTGTGAACAAAATATTTCAAGAACGGAATGGCGCACGGAGTTAAAACTTGGTACGTAAGTTAGATACTACTACGGGGCTCAATAAATATTTTCATCAAAATCGGTTAACAAAGAACAGTGAAATTTTTCATGTTTCTGCAATATTCTCAAAAACCAGCTCCTACGATTTTTTCAAAATCGTCTCATTTACTATATTTGTAATGCTTTACAAGATAGAGTAAACGGCATACCCGCTGAAAATCTTGAGTGCCTGTGCTCTCATGGTATAAAGAGTAATTGTGGCCTTAATGTGCATTTTTTGCCAAAAGTTTATAATGTAATCAAGGTTGTAGATCATTAAAGAACCTACAATATTTTTATTTAAAACATTTTTTCTAGTGTAGCTTATTGTTAATAAGTGATATTATATTTTGATGATAAAAATCGGTAAAAAATGGGATTTAAAAAAAAAATTCGTCCTTGGTATGCAAGTTCATGCCACTATAAAAGAGCAGCCTACCAGATATCAATCAGAATTAGACAATGACTATCTCCCCTTAGTAATTTTTTATCATTTAATCTGGCAATTTAATGGGTCAATGGAAAAACGTTGCAAGTAACAAAAACAAATTTTTACAGAAAGTGAAACATATCATCTGATTCTTAGCTGTATAACGATTTTTCACCGTATGACGATTTTGTTTCAATAATTTTCGAGATTTTAGTTACAATTCTACGTACTAGAATTCACTATTATGATAAAATAGAGGACTTATTGGACGTATTCCACTGAAACCTCACTTTTGTACATTTTGTCAGTTGCAACGTTTTTCTGTTGAGCCATTCAATTTGTTTTAACGCAAAAGACTAGATGATATTTTTACTACAGATTTGATCAGTACACAAATTTCATGTAAAGATCCAACCTAGAATTGCACGGTTTGTACGTGTACAGGTTTTAATCTGTTCACAACATGAAATTCCTTTGAAAATTTGATTCAAAGTTAAAATGGAAGAAATAATATTTTTAGAAAATAATAAGTTTCTTGAAAATTTTTCTCAGAGAAGATTAAAGTGAACGTTGGATTTTGTTATAGTCATCCGTTGACTTTTGCGATACTTGTTGAAAAGTTGTTTTAGTCAATTTTATGTAATATATATTTAATAAAAACTTTATCCTCTTTTGTTAAACTATAAAAAGGTATTAATGTAAATCGGCCTCTCAGGACGAGGAAAGTTTTATAAAGAAGTATTCTTACAAAGGGAACTCTTCTTCTCATACTTCAACCTAACGACTGGTCTTAAGGCTTTGTTGCTTTTCATAATATTTAAAATACAACTTTAACGTAAACTTAACTTAAATTAAATTTATCAAAAATACCACACTACATATTTCAATTTAGCTACAAAATTCTTTCTTGAAAAATAAAAAAATAAATCGTAGGCCTATCCAAAAATGATCTAATGAGAGTCCGACTTCACATAAAACTCAATAAAAACTTTTTGTCAAATGTCGTATAATTTGTAAAAATTTGACTTTGATTTTGTTTCTTTCGCAGATTTTTCTATTATTCATATGATTCAAAGATCTAGATTTAATCATATGTAACAAACACAGAAAATTTGGTTACTGAAAAACTTATTGATTTTGAGAAATCTGGAATAAAAATGTTAAAAAAGATAATTTTTGAAATCCAATCAAACACTTAACTAACTTATTTATTTAAAAAAAAATCAGTAAAATTACAACATAGCGAAATCTTTTTTAAAATTAAAAATTGATACCATTGGGAAGCGCACATCTAAAACTGAAAACGATTGTTTTTTTTTTTTAAATTTAATCCTTAATGTGAGTATATATCAATTTGTTCAAAGAGCACTAAGAGTAAGCAACCCCATAGCCCAATGATGTAAGAAAGATGTATGACGTATAAATGAGAGGTAGTTTTATAGACTCAGGCTGACCATTCATAAAAGATTATGGTAATTACCCATTTGTATGGTTTAGAGTATTTTTACCCCAAAAAATTCCATTTTCATTTCAGTTTCACTTGTGAAATCTGCAGTCAACATGCTTCCTAAAAACATGTACTGTTTTCAACTTATTCTTCTTCCGTGTAGATATTTGTTAATTTATTGTTTCCTACTTTCATTACTTTGATCTTTAACGTTTATTTTCATGCCATATTTTTATCATTAAATTTTATAATTTTAATAATATCTATTAAAATGTCTGTGGGTTTATCTCCCAACATTATAATATTATAATCTTCAAATTGTGTCTAGGCTTACAATAAATTAATGTTTTTCATATCTCCCACATACATGGTAAACCGATTTGGTGAAAGCCAGAAAGTCTATCTCATTTCACTTCAAAGATCGCACCATTCGATTAATAGCCTAATGGAACGATATACTGCAAAAGTGCTCTCGAAAAACGAAATGAGTATTAAAAATACTACTATTTCTTAAGTAATTTTTTATCCACATTTAAGTTTATGAGTACTTTTTGTTATTTTTTGAGAAAAAAAACAATAAAATTGGACAAGTACGTATTCAAACGTCCGACAATGTTGACCCCGTATTTTAAACTGTGATAAATAGCGTAAGTAAAATATTACAATTTGTGGTAATTTATTTATTTCCATCTCGTCCGTTTAACGCGCTCTACAAAGTTACCAGTGTCAATCACGTTTTCAAAAGAATCTTTTAATATGACATGCTTAAAGAGAAAATCCGTAAAGATTTAAAGAATTACGCTAATACCGATTAAACCTACATATAAACCCACGCACTAACTTGTTTTCCTTGTCAATTATTGAACGCTTTCAAATTCAATAAACAGTGCGGGAAATTGTACTAACTTTCGATAATTTGTTAGCAGTACTAGAATTTTAATTATCATGTTTTTATCATTATAGCGGTTATTGTACGACACTAAGCTTTTACCTCAACCCAAAACGCCATTCATTCTTATTGAACACACCATCATCCCTTAGATTTTCTCTTATCCATTGTTTTATAGCACCACCCATCATATATTGTGAAAATATTTAAAGGGATATTTGCCCATAACGGGCAGCTCTTTCAAATCAGTGAGGAAGGCAATAATAAACCACCTCACTCCTCGTTTTTACTAAGCAAAACCTCTAGAGGTACAAACTAGCCTTTCGGCTGTTGACCTAAACAGTAATATCTAAAAGGAAAGAGTGTTCGAAATTCTCGAGGAGGACCGAGATTTAAAAGGTGTTAATATAAATAATAATAGTGAATAGTAAAGAATAAACAGGGTTTCTATGAAATAGAAATATAACGCACGAATGGTTAGTATAGATATAACTATTTCTATATATAACAGTTATATTTCAGCCTATTGTTGAACGGCTACCAAAAGGAGTCGGATATCTATTAAGATAATTGGCTCATTTTGTAACCTTTGAGTTGTTTACGTTTTGTAAAAACTTTTATTTTATTATTATATCGAAAATCTCTCCCCTTCTCGTGACTTCCATAGCTTCATCTATAAAAGGATGCAAGCCATTTTGGAGTTCAGTCTTTGATTTGCCATAGATGAGTTTTGAGCTGTCCGTTAGTAAGTAAGTTATAACGTGTACGAGTAGGCCTGTGAAGAGATCCAGTGTATATTGTAAACACGAATAATTGTTATTAACTCCGTAAGTAGCTCTTAGTTTAAATAAGTAAAAAATATTCTTGTAATTGCTTAAGTTTACGTTATCAATGTAATTATTTGGTTATTTACTATAAGTAATTTATTTGTAGTAATTGTAATTTATAGTGCTTAATACATATTTGTTTGTGATTTTAAACGATGATGTGTTAATTATTTAATTTACCCAGATCCCGAAACGGATCTTAGAGATAAGTGACACAAAATGTTTTTGGACCACCCTTACCCAATTCGTATCGTTCATGATGATATTTTTGAGAAAAGCGCGAGAAATTAAAATATGATAATGATTTCAAAAAAATTACTCGCTTTTCAATCTGTTTATAGTAACCGATATCAAAATAACTTTATTTTTAATTTGAATATATATGATATATTCAAAATAAGAAATTTAAATCTTATATAATTTTAGTATTTGAACCGTATTTAAATATCCGTTCTGCTTGAAATATCCATTTTGATATTTTCTCATATTATTTTCCATGATTATTTTTTTGAAAAACGTTCTGTAATATTGACTCAGGTTCGTTTCAATAATCGTTTAAACAAATATTGAATACTCAATTGAGGAGAGGAGATTATTTTGCATTTCTCAATGGATTTTCTTGAGAAACCCGAATCCTTTTTGATAACTATATATAAAAAGAACTACGATAGTTTTGTTGAATTAATAATAGTTTTGAATTGATATAGATAATGTGAATACTCAAACAAGAGAAAATCGCGTGAGTGTTTCACAGCAGATTTAAAAAATAGTTTTACAAATTTAATTTGAAATTTTTGATTTATTAAAAAATATATAAAATAAATAGAATTTTTAATCATTGCTTTTTAGAAAAAAGGGATTTAATGGTATTTTCCCTTTTCGTTCACTTAACATTGCATTCTATTAAAACGGAAAATTCACTTAGGGTGTACATGACCACATGTGGCCCAACAGCAGGCGATTATCTCCATTATATAACACACAAAGATTAGCCAGAACTTTAACCCAGTTATTGAGCCTGCACTTTGTAGTAGTTTGTAATTGCTAACCACAATGGGTTATGATATATAAACTGGGTTGTTGCTTTTCATGGTTTTACTCCACCCTTTAATTTTTGTATGTATCACTTCAAAGATATTTTATATATTTTAAATTTGTTTAGGGAGGTACAGACAAAATATCTACTGTATTAATGTTTTATCGGCAATTTAAAGAAAGATTTGACTCAATCAAAAATCCGCTGATCCGGCAGCTTTCTAATCACTTGCCACGGAATTAACAACGACATCTGAAATTACACTGGAGCAAGGAAATATTATTTTGGTATCACCTATCTAAGAAAAGTAAAATAACCAAAGTGTAATTAAATTGTAAGAAAGTAAAATTATCACTTAAACATTCAACTACAATGTCCCCTAAGAATAACATAATTTTTAAAAAATATTAGCTTAAAAAAACAAAAATAATAAGAAAACTTGAATCGTGTAGTTACAAAACCAGATACATTCAAAACTTTCAAATTTTATATTTTTGCATTTTCTAACAGCTTACAACCTTTTACATGCACTTTAAAATGCATATGTTTCAAAACCATCTACATCCTTAATAAAAACGTGCTGGTTAGTTTCATAACCAGATAAATCCATTATCTAGTATTGACTTCTAAAAACATAAAATTATGTCACAAGACTCGAACATTAGTTTGAGATTATGTTGAAATATGAGCTGTAGTTGCAAGCTGTATTGTAGTGGACATTTTTACTTTCTCTTGCCTATATGAATATATAGGAAGGAAAGTATTGTTTTCATGTCCATTTTTCGAAATCGAGTTTTCACCGGATCTACACGTTTTCAGACCCCTTGAACCCAAAAAACATGTTTTTAGCGATTGATCTGTGTGTCTGTGAGTGCGTGTGAGAACAGAATATCTCAAGAACGGAACATTGTACGAACTTGAAACTTGGAACTTAAGTTACATACCACTACCGGACAAGACACGAACATTTTCATCAAAATCGGTCAACCGGAAGTAGTAGTTTATTCGTATAATTTTTCACTTTTTTGCGATTTTCTCAAAAATTGGTCCTACGATTTTTTTAAAAATCGCCTGGTTTACTCAATTTTTTATTCTCTACAAGATAGGGTAGGCGTCATGTTTGCTGAAATTCTTAGTGAGGCTGTTTTCACGTAAAAAAATGTTTTTTTTAAGATTACGGCTTTAATATGCATTTTAGCGCAAAAATTTAGAAGCACTTAATTTAGAAGACAAAGTAGCGGTTCAGAACACAAAAAGTTTTTTAAAATTTCAGATTTGATATAATTTTAAAATGGCATATGTTGTTTCTAATTTTTATTATTTTTCTGTTGTCTAAATTTTAATTATCCCTAGTAATTTTTCAATATGTTTTTATGTAAAGCCTTATTGTGTTGTGTTTGTTTATATCCTCTTTTGAAATTTTATACTACATGTATTTATATGTAACGTGGTCGCTAATGACCTCGTAGTCGATTCGACCTTAAATAAATAAATAAACAAATAAATAATTTAGTGATGTGATTAACAAGATAGTAATCAATTCTGTTTTTGTGTAGTGGTTGTAGACATTTAAATTATATAAAAAAAGTTATTTTGCTTTACGTACATTATCACTTCAAAGATGTACAAAAAAAGAACTGTAAGCAAATGAAGCTTCTTAAATAATGTTCTGCGTGGAGTTAAAATGTTGACCCCCCCACATAACATCTTTATAATTTTTTCTGTGTTTTAAAAACTCTTTCCATAGTACTCTGTCATGAATTACCTCAAACTAATATGGCATACCGAATATGAAATAAAATTAAACCATGAACGGCTATTAGCAATTTTTTATCACTTAATTTAGCAATTAGTTTTAATGCAAATACCCCAGATGATATTTTATTACAGATTTAATCGGTATAACAATCCTACGATAAATTTAAATGTAGATCTTTGGTTTTTGTATTCGTATTATGTTACATAACAAAAAAACTTGTTATTTACTACATTCAGATCAAAACTTTTCTAGTTTTAAATAAAAGAGTTTGAAAATTCACAAGAATGTTTGAACAGGGTTATTAATAATTTCTTAGGAAACCACCAGATTCTTTACGAGATAGTAAAATGAATCTACAAGTTATTTTAATTAGCTTACTAACACTTGTGTATAAAGTTCATGAAATTCCACAGCGGTGTGCCTCTAAACCAAAAATCTGTAAATTCTCATCGACAAATATGAATTTTGTCAGAAGATTGACTTAACTATAATAGGACTAGCTGAAAATTATAAATATTTCTTTTGTAGTAATGTGTAGTTAAATTTTAAAATTTTTAACCGTAGCGTAGTTATAAAATATCTTTGGTACTGTGTTACTAAATAAAAGAAAAGGATATCTACCTTAGAACATGGCTTTTAGTCATAGTTGGGTAGGTCAATTTCCTTTACCTCGTACATTATGAATTGTTGTAAATGAAATAGCTTTTAGAAAGAATGTGTGTATGGGTTACCATTGTAAAAAAATGTGAAAATAAGGTTGTATCTGTTATTGAATTTAAATACTCAGACGAAACTGAAAAATATTATTAACACAAAATTAACTTGAAAACTTTCACTAGGTGAGAATGTAAACAATTTATTAAAAAATAGTGGAAAAGTTTTTTAGGCTAAATCTAGATAACATAGTACGCGCGCTTATTCTGATATTCACTATTCTATGATAGCATCTAAAAAAATTCCAAACAATGAAATGTAGAAAATTCAATTTTCAACAAAAAGGATCCTGATCAACTCTATCTTCAGTTCACTTATTTTTCTTTAGGGCAAAAGGATATTCACTTTCAAATAAGTTTACTGAAATGCGTATTCCATGTCAAGAAATGTGAATCTTCACATACGCCGAAAAGATAGGTGGTAAGCTGTACTGAATGTATGATGAAAGAACAGTTTACGGTGAATCACACTTTATTTTTGTTAAAATTCATGCAGCTCTACAATTAACAATCAGTTGGTGTAGTGGTCAGCACAACTGGGTCCTGTCCCAAGGTTCTCGGTTTCGATTCCCAACTATATCTGGAATACTTTATCTGTTTTTTTGATCAATTACCTTTCACAGACCGCATTACCCTTAATGTGGATCACAAACCTTGCATTTAAAATCAAAATCTTGTCAATTAACAAGTAAACAGAAGTTGTCAGCTGATAATATTATATTTTTGAAATTGCACTTTGTTTAGCAGTTATGAATATTAAAAAAATATTCTGCTCCTCGAATTTATTGCAGTAAATACACCATTCCACAGCACCACTTCCAATTCCGGTTAAATCATTCCACGATCACTATTACATCGAGTCACTGATTTTTTGACAAAGCGTTTTGAGAAAGCTTTACGCCACTTGTGTATTTCTTGATTTAATTACTGGTTTTGATCGGATATGGCACGCCGATATAATACTCTACAAACTTAAAGAAATCCTCCCGTATTCATATTTTCTGATAAACAGACCATCTTAAAAGATAGATTTTATGAGGAAAAAATTTTATGAGTAGGAGATGATTTTTCTAACATGCATTTTTTCTAAAATTCAACATTTCCCCCAAATACAGGTTTTAATTTTCTACTTTACGATTGAGTGTTTAATCGCATTGGAAGAGAAAACGTGACTAATCGACAAGTATTATAACAACGGGAGGATTATCGTGTTATTTTATCAAATCATGGAATAATATAACTTTTTAAAAATTACTAGATTAATGAAACCTTTAAAAAATGTTCAGAAAATTTGTCTTAAAGAGAACATTAAATTTCTTACGCAAGAACTATGAGTGTTTATGTACAACAAAGGTACGTACCATGTTAAGGCCAAGAACTTAAATACACAAAGTTGTGGTGAGTTAGTTACCTTCATAAATAAATTATAATTATGCTATAATTATAATATTATAATGAACTTAGTGTTAAGAATTATCTGCTTCAATTTTAAATATAGGCCTACTGAATAAATTAGACGTAAAATTATTGCTTAATTATGCTAAAATATTGGTACAGCAAAAGATTTATGTCCTGTAAATTATGTTTTTTTTAATTAGTGGGTTTTGAAATTTACCTCCTAGGTGATCGAAAGGTTAGAGAATTAGTGATAAATAAATGAGTAAGCGAGTGAGAGCTTTTTTATTTATCTACACAAAACAAGATAACAGAAAAGTGCCTATTGATTTTTCATTGTTCAGTTTATAAATTTCCAGCGGGAATTACTAAAGTTAATGTTATTACCAACGTCTAAATTAATGGAAATGATAAAGCACTGAAGTACGGTCTAAGAATGATGCATTATGTTTTAAGCCAGAAAGTGAATAATCTGATAATAATGTTGAGAAACCACGCTGTCAGATTAATGTGTTTATGATCATAACGTAATTCATCTAAAAAGCGTTTTACAGCTATTTGTATTGTTATAATCAGAGAAAATAATTTAAATATTTTTCTTAATAAATATGGCCGCTGATTAATTTAATGAAATACTAGCATTATCTATTTATAGTAAGCGCCACTAATATCTCCGTTATTATGCATGCAAATGAAAAACTTTACATAATCAAACTTATTTGTCTCTAAACGTTTCGTAATTTCGATTATATAAAATTTTTTGATACATTGAATTTTAACGGAGATATTCGTAGTTTTTTGTTCACCCCTCCCTCTGAACCCCCTTATCCTTTTGTGATATTAAAATAATTTATAGCCGATTTTCAATAAGATTATCACCAAAACGTAGATAACGAAATTCATTGAATTTGATTCAGTGGTTCTCGCGTGATGCCGTAACATACAAACAGACAAAAATTCAGCTGAACTTATTTTCGGTGTTTACGTAGTACATCTGGCGTAGAAACAAAATTTGTGCAGTTTGAAAAATTGTACTGACAAAATCACAATTTTATTTATACGTTAGATTAATGTACGAGAGGACCTGGTCCTACATATTAAAATTTTTGTTTAATAAAATTTTAGAACTGAAACGGCAGAAGTGTAAACGTACTGGCTTTCAAGGTTCCCCACCACTTCAGTGAATGAACATGTAATTTTCTAGCAACGAGTAGCGCGACTTATGCCGCACACGGTATAACTAACTAGTAAAGTTTTTTTCTCAAAATTTCATTTAATTAACAAATTATTCAATAATAATTTTAATAAAATTATTTGTTGTTGTTGTTTAGGTCAACAGCCGAAAGGCTGGTTTGAACCTCTAGAGGTTTCACTAAGTAAAACAAGGAGTGAGGTGGTTTACCATTGCCTTCATCACCGAGTGAAAAAGTACGCTTATCAGCATGCCGGGCCCTCTGAAAAGCACATATTTTCCACTCTGTAAATGACAACTTCACTTCATTCACCACAGGGTCTGGCTGTACAATGAAATTCATTACTTTCAGAGAAGATAACTCTGATTAGTGTCTTTTACACCTCTACCTCTTCTGTTCTTAAATGATTCAGTCATTTAATTGACTGACTATGTGATAAGAAACAGAACTATTTATTTTAGCCCTGCAACGAACAGATTGAGTGTAAATAATTTGACACTCCAACTGTCTGTTATGGGCAGAAAATTATTTAGTAAAAAAAATTTATTAAAAAAAATTTAATAAATTAAAAAAATTTATTAAAAAAAATTTAATAAATTAAAAAAATTTATTAAATTTTTTTTTTTTTTTTTTAATTTATTTATTTAAAAAAGCACTATCTAATTTTGATTGTAAATATTAATTAAGAACGGTATAATATGTTTTTAATGTTATAGCCTAATTCGTTAATTACACCAGTGGGTTGTAATTTTTCATGAGTTGTATCTATTTGATAAGTTGCATTTATTGTTATTTATAACAGATTATGCATTCAAAAAAAGTTATATGAAAAAAAAAATAGTGGTGGAATTCGAACTCATACTGTAGTACTTACTACTACTGTAGTATCAGAAATGAAAATAAACGGACGACTTTCACGCTTGGCTAACGTTCAGGCATTAAAGAAGCAATTTTTTTTCTTATGCTTTTACCACGCTATGTCGAAATTGAATAAAATTTTGTGTTTATTTATTAATAATTAAATTTTTACCTGTTAAAATCTTTTGTAGTCTCATTTTATTCTGTTTTCTAACGACTGGAGTAATACAAATAAGATTACACCCTTGTAATAAGTTTAATGTTGATAGTACATTGTCCAATGTTAGTTTCACTATACGTCAGATTTGTTGGAAAGCACGGTATATATAGTTTATACAGATAAGTCATCATAATTTATTTACAAATCATTTATTCATTTAAATAATGATTGATATTTCGTTCAGAAGATAGTTTTTCAGACTAAAACTTTGCAACTTACATATCACCTAAGTGAACTAAGTTGAATCGAGTAAAAACAAGTTTAAATTCAGTGAAATGTTATTAGATGCTTCGACGTGTATTGTAATGTACTTAAAGTGGACTGTGATTCCCTGAAACGTCTCTCAGTTAAGACTTTCAATCACTCTAATCTGTCTCCAGTAAACCTAGTCGGGTATCACACTAAATTAAGTACTTAACCCTATTTAGAATCCTGCTTTAACCAATAATGTAATTCTCCATTTAGATCACCATGATATTTAGAGAGCAACAAAGACAACGAGATGGTCTTTGATGCCCTCTCGTTACACCCTATTTCTCACACACGACGATGAGAGGAGAAAACAGGGTGAAGAAGAGTTCATGCGGTTTCGCATCAACTTTGCTAAAACCTTTAATCTACAACAAAATGTGCATGACTACACGAGTAGAACATTATGGTTCGACAAATCTGTCAGCAATGCAACTTTGAAGTTTTATTGCCTACTCTAGAAAAGTCATGAAAGAAATTCTTTTATAAAAAAAATACATAAATCATGAAGATGTTAATTCATCCGTCACACAACGGAAAAGATCCGACAGACTTTAACGACTACCGCAAAATTTCACTTGCTCAGTTACACCTTAACTCCCTCTTGTTTATAATTTGTCGACCACTCCAAGCTAAGACCTGGTCAGCCTCTTTTCTCCGTTTTGTGCAGTATCATACCCTTGCCAGTCGCTATCCAAAAAATTGACATGCTTTTATAATGTTCAGAACAATCTCGCTAATCCAAAATTTCAGATAATCCTAACTGTTAATATTTTTTATAGTTAAACAAATTTAGTTAAAAAGCAAGTTGGCTTTTTACATACGTAATATCTTTATAAATAAACTAAGTAATGTTATAAATATCCCTTTCCTGAAACAAAGGCGGTGGCAATTTTGAAAAAGGCTTACCTTCGACGTATCGCAATAAATATTAGTGACTTTTATATATACTCTTTAAAAGGAATCGAATCATGCTATTTTTGTTTCCAATTCCAACTTTGATTTCTTGACTTCCGGATTTAGGTTACTTCCGGTCAAAACCAGAACTTCAAACCCAATCCAGGACCGCTCTAATTTGTGTTAATTACGAACTCAAAAACCGTTTGTTGACCATTTTGATAATGATTTTACAGTTTACTTCTTTATAAAAACTATCGGTATAATAAGGACAACACTTGTTTCCCAGGAAATAATTTTTAAGTATCCTAATTTTGTTTCTTAGTGTTTGAATCTTGTGCAATATGATGTTATGAGTAAGATTTTTTGTTATATCAATAACAGTAACAATTTATAAAATATTACAGTGTGATCTTCAGATTTCAGTGTGTAATGATTTCAGTGTGTGTCTTTTATTCAAAAAAGGATAATGACAACAAAGCACTTTTTTCAGACAATGAAAATATCAACAAGAAATGTTGACATTGTTCAGGAAAAGATTTTTCTTTTTGAGAGGTACAAATAGGAACATAAGAAAAGTAAATGTACTGCTCCAAATATTACAAACAAAAATATGAATTAGGACATACTAATTTATACAAATAAATATTTAAAAAACGTCAATGTCCCTCTAGTGAGCCTTCCAGCAGTAGACTAATTACAGTCACTCTGTTTTCTATTTTCATAATGTATTCGTCAGTGTTACGTCCAACAAAAAATTGACCGGTTTTTTTTCTTTAATTCTGGCTGACAACCACCTGTTGTCTGTTCACATTTGTTGATTTTATTTTACGTTCCAGCTGGTCTAAATTTTTCTCTTCTTCACGACTATGAAAATTATTCAACTAGATGCCTAAATGAAACGGGGATTACAGGTTAAAACTTACGTGGTAGTCATAAGAGAGAGAGAGAGAGAGAGAGAGAGAGAGAGAGAGAGAGAGAGAGATATGGCCCCCATTAGTGCCTCCCTAAGAATTGTGATTAAAAATCTAGTGAACTTTGAAAAAACTTTATTTCATTCAATAATCAGATCCCTAATCCTACGTCTTTTAAGGCACCTCGCAAGACTATCAGGTAAATATAAGATGGATATTGAACGTACAAAACGGTTGCCATGCTTTTGTGACTGGTGAAAGAGTTCATATTTGTTAAATTTCAGGTATTTGATAAATTTTTGGTCGATCGTTATTTGTTAATCTGTATGTAAGATTTTATTACTAACGTAAAGAGGTGCAAGCACCCCTTATGGGTTATTATGGGTTGTAGTACAAGTACTACAACCCATAATATTTTTGACTGAAATGCCTGAATGCGTTGTAGAGCAGAATAATAGAAATCTGTATCAGTGGACTTACTTTGATGGTTGGGGTTCAGTTAGCAATAGCTATTCTTTCAGGAATGGTTGGCCTGAGTCTGTACAAGGCTACACCTTATTTTTACGTCGAATTATTCTTATCTCATGTAGACATGGGATTGCTTATTGTCCTTAATTGAACCGGTTGCAACATACAAACATTAGGGTTTAAAAAAATCACCCAGTAAATTTTCCTCCCGAACTATTAACAAACAAATATTAACACTTAGGGTACGCTTACAAATGGAAGGTTTTATTAAAAAAAACCTCTTGTTGGTGCTAGTGGTCATGAATTCTTAAGATCACTTGCAATCACTGGAGTATATAATAAGCTATCCCATCACAATACATCCACAATCTACTCTATAAGAAAAATTACATTAATTAATTTAATAATATTTGTTTACAATAAGATAAAAAGCCACGTGAAAAATAAAGCGATGAACTTAAATTTAATTCAAGAATAAATTCTCCTACTTTTGTTATTTGTTTAGGGGAAAAGATCAAGTTATTTATTCTACAAGATTGAAGGTGCAATTTACCGAGGGTAAATGAAAGAAACAAAACAAAATAAAGAATAGAAAGAAGCAAAAAGAAAAATAACAATAACAACAAGATTCGGTTATAAAAGAATGAAAAAACGAGGAAAGCTATTTTTATTGTTAGCATAAATTGCAGGTCTCTAGGTTTGAATAATAAACTAGATTTTGATTGCTCCCTGTTCGATATCGTAGTATTAGTAGTAAGCCGGGAGTTGGGTTCGTTATCTAATGTCAGAGCGGAGGGAGTACATGTACAGTACCATATCTTACACAAAACAAAAACTAATAAGCCAAGGAACTGAATGGTGTGGGGATTACTTCTGGATCGAAAGGAGTAAACTATTTCTTACATAAAATAGAATTACAGATTTAAAAAAACTTACACCTGTGAGATTTCAATCAGAGCAATACAAGATAAGTTGCAATCAGTTTTGTTTACCCAACTGGTTGTATAGTACTAAAGTCGTCGCCGCGAGTCTGTTAGAGACGATGGTTCCGTGGTTCAGATCCCAGTAAAGGTAGTTACTTTTGTAAAGATTTGAATACTAGTCAGTGGTTACTGGTGTATTTTGATTGTTGGGGTTCGACTAACCATACTCTCTCATGAATGATTGGCCTGAGTGTGTACAATCCTACACCTGATTTACATGTCATGCATATTATTCTAATCTCATTGAGTGATGGGGTTGCATATTTTTGTTAGATTGAAAAGATTGCAATTTATAGCCTGATTTTCGTAAGGAGAGCTCTGTGCAAAACGTGCGTCTGCATTAGTACAGCCTTGTATGTACTGCACTAGTGCAGCGTATGTAATCAAGAATAGAACAGCATGCCTACAAAATACAAAGGGTGTTGTCAATTTTCAACAAACTCTGACTGTACATCTATCTGTAGGTTGGAGAGGTATGCAGGTTCAAAGGCAAGAATGCGCATGCGTAGCCCAGCGCTCACAGTAATTGAGTTGGCCTTTACGCACTTTACGGATTCAAAAAAATGTTTGTTTACTAGTACTTATAAATCACGGATTGCTCTTAAAATTAAACACCAATACAAGACAGAATGATGCGTCTTTTTGTAAACAGTTTTATTCTTTCTTTTAATATTTTAGGAGCAATGTCAACACTCGTGTTATTATAATGTAACGAATCTTTGGAATTCGAGAAACACGAGATCTAATCTGAAATCATCAAATAGAAAAAATGAAGAAGATACTGTAAGGTGATAAGGTTTTTAACAATAGCATAAATACTTAATGTTAGGACAAATAATTCAAAAGGTTATTTAGTAAGCTGCACGCTACTCTTTTTTAACATTAACTCTCCATTTTAACCCTTTCAATCCCAAATTTTTTAACTTTACACAAAAAAATATGTGTACATTGTTTCATACACTTTACTGACATTTAAGTAAAATAAAATCACTTTTAGACCTTCAACCTTTTTTTGATGGCGTGACAAAAATTGTGACACATATGTCACATTGGGCTTGATGGTATCAAAGTTCCCAACAATATGAATAAGTAAAAATCATGTGCAGGCTTCCTAAACAAAATTCTTTTGCTTAGATTTGTAGCAAAGCATTATTTAAGACTTAAAAAAGGTTACAATTCAAAAATATTGGTAAAATGGACAAAATCAGTATTTACAGCCTAAAAAGTATACTTGTATGTACATTCAACATACTCGAAGAAATGCTACTTTATTTTAGTAAATGAACACGAATATTTTAAGACTAAAACGAACTTTATAAAGAAACTAATGATCGCGTCCGTGGCGTAGTGGTCAGCATCTTACACTGCAAAGCGGAGGTCTCAGGTTCGATTCCTGGCCAGGGTACAGAAAATTATTACACTTCACATCCATCGCTCTTTAATCAGAAGTAGTCGCTAACAATTAAAGTTTTTATGTCTATTATTTCACTCCAATGTGACTTCTATGCCTCACTGGGTAAGAAAGGGTTAAAGAATGTCGTAAAAATTTCAAATAGAAAACTATTATAAACAAATAACCAGTAATGTGTTTCATGGAGCTTAAAACGATGTAGATATAAAATACTATACTTTCACTGCATTTGTGTCAGCGGCAACCGAGGTTAGTTATAGCTTCTTATCGTTATTATTTGTTACTATATTATTTATAAAAGTTTATGCTTGCCGTAATATTATTGTAAAAATGTATGGTTCAGTTCAAAAATAATCTCCCTATCTTCACAAGGCGCCAAAATAGCACTTTTCTTCAAAATATCGCGACATATTAAAACGAAACATTGAATTTACTTATAAAATGTTTACGTTATGTAGAAAACAGTGTTAACATACTTTAAATCCGATTTTATGTAAAACCTGGACAAAGGTAACAGACTTTTAAAAAGCACATTAACGGGAAACTGGCTAAAAACTCGATTGTTGTTATGTGTAAACTGCCGTATCTCGGACATTTATATTTAAATAAAAATATTAAATTCAAATACATCAACGAAGAAACACGATGAGATTTATTTAAGCATTTAAAAAAGTTATTTTACATAAAATCTAAAAATATGTTATATTCAAGCTTTAATTTCTGTGTTTTATGTTAGGTATCTTAAAAACTATCAAAGGTACAGTTCTGGGATTAGTTTCTTTGATATATCTTGTTACAAACCATAAGATACATTTTTGCTTCTTAATTAAAGCTTTCAAAATTATAGTATGGCATCATTTCACCGGAGTAACTGATTCCAGGTGAAATCGTTCATTGGCCGTAACTCACTAATGTAAAAACAGTTTCCAGTATGTTTATATGAATATTTTTTCTTTTTTTTTATATGTACAATTACTTCCTAGAGTTTGGCCTTCTTTTTAAAGACACTCTGCATAAATACACATCAAATTAACAGAAAATAGTATATGGACTCTTTTATGTGCTATAAAATAACACATTATTAATGTACGTCATCATTTCACACATCTAAATAATTCTCATTAAGTTAAAACGAACCTATGAAATATGTCTGAAATAACATCAATCATTCTATTTGAATGAAATGGGAGGCCAAAACGTCTTGTTTTGTACAACTGGGCATCGATCAATTAGCAACCTACCACCAGAGGAGCAATGCCAAGTCGAGTGAGTAGTTCAACTGTACATTTTTCATTATCTACGTAATAGGTGAACGATCATTAATCCAACTAACTACAAAAAAATATAATGTTATGAATTTGATTATGTGGAATTTTGCTAATACTCGTTAACAGAAATTTAGAATTTTAAAATTAAAATTGATATATTATGACAACCAAAATAAACTTTCTCACTAATATTGAAGAAGTATTTACTACAGTTTACTAACTTTATATAATTTTCATGTATAAATATGTTTTTAAACATATTATAATAATTTGAAAATGATACTTTATAATAGGGATTCCCAAGTGTGTATTACAAGTGTCTTCTTGTATAATCTTTTGTAATTACTTAATTTGATTTTATTTGTTTTGTTACATGAATTTGTTATTTATTTTATACGAAGTGATCAGAGGAACGTAATGTATATAACATAACACAAACGTAATGAATGTGATATAAAATGCAGAAATAAGTACAGTTCTATTTGAAATGTTAAGGTCAAAGTAATGAACATTATGTTATTACAATGCTTAATACACGAGGTGAGTTAACTGATTGTTAACTGATTAGTTTGTATCGTGATATAAACCATGAATTTGTTATGATAAGAAACAATAGTTAATTAATTTTTCAACCACTAAATTTATATAAGTATATTACATAAATTTTTAGTTGGATAAAGAAAATAAATTACGTAAAGTGGTACTGTCCATTCGAAATAGCATGATGGTATTAGCTACTTAAAAAACAGGGAATAAAATAGAAAATTCATTTTGGATGTGTTCATGCGTCAGTGCTACCACTTAAGAGATTTTTGTTTGCGTTAACGTTCCCTGTTATTGAATGAAAGCGTTTTAAAAGATAAATTAATAGTAATGGAAAAAAGAAGAATTTTCCTATAACACACGGAAAATGGAAATCAAATTAATAATTACAATCTTATTTTATTATTAATTAAAAATTAATTATTAAATTATTTAATTAATAATCACGTCTTGTGTATTGAATACACGGGTTACTAAATGCAACAATAACAAATGCCAGTAAAATAAAGCGAAATTTTACTTTCGAAAAGGGAATTTTTATTTTGGAAAGTTAACACGATGCAGAGACTTACTATCTTGCTGTTTTGAATGAACTGTATGTACCTGTATGGATGATTTCTGTATAGTAACGGAAAATAAAATATGTTCTATCTTGGTTTCATTTACCGACTATTCATTATATTGTTTCTTTGAAATTAAAAATTATACCTAGAATCTTGAGAACAATATTAAGAAATTTTCATGTAACTCAATATGGCTGTACCTAGCGACATCTATTCTGCGGTTCCAAGCTCCGTGTAGTTGCGGGGTGAAGGGTACGGGTGAGGTATAATGAATGAGTGACGCATGCTGGGAGAACGATTGTTGTAATACTCTAATACAAAACATTAGTTTTCAACTTTCCGTATTTAATATATTATTTGTTTGTATTTATTTATTTTTATATTTTGATATAAATTGGTAAGTTAAATATTATGAATCCGACCAAGTTAATAACCCGGTAGGTATTTGTTAAATTAATGCGCCGGATGATAAAAATATTTTTTTAGTCTAGTTAGTACACGCTACCGCTACAAGTGGCATCAGCTGTGAAACACTCCTAACAACTCATTCATTCTCCCACTACTATAACAACGCACTGCATTCCTTTCAACTACACGAAGCTGGGACTCAAGCAATATCATTATGTTATTATGAAAATTATATCAAAAATTCCATAATGTTAAAATAACCTAGCATCTTTCTCATTGTCGTTTAGCATACCCCACGAAGGCGAATAATTTAATATTTTACTATAATATGTATAGTTATAAGGAAATATGATATGTAAATAGATTGTATTTTATTATTGAGCAAAAAAAAAATACATTATATTTATGTAATAACAAATAAAAGATAACTAGCATTTCATGAAACTAAACATTTTGATAAAACTATTTTCAGATGCAAATTCTATGAATTATTAAAAGATCCTGAGGAAATTCAGAAAGTTAATAAAGCGATACTAACAGGTTAATATGATACTAAATGATAAAAATGATCAAAGAGGAACAACAGCTTCTAAAAGATGTGAGAAAGTTCAGATCAGAAAATGATGAAAAAACTATTTGTAAGAAACAACAAAGAGAAGGAAAACGACTTTCTGAAGGAGACAGAAAAATTAAATCTGATAAAATGTAGGAATATTGGAGAGGAAAGAATATTACAGAATGAAAAGATTTGAATGAAAAATATGTGTAGGAAGAAAAGTCAATGTTGTTACCGAGAAGTCCATTGCGATGGAATTCTTTTAAAACAAAAATAAAAGATATCTCAGTATTATTTAAAACAAAATGAAGAGTAACTTTTTGTTCGATTTAAAACGTTAGCAGAATAAATAATATCAAAAGAAAATCGATTTTAATGTATAATGTAAGCGGAAGTACAGGTAAATAGAATGAAAAGAACTCAACGAATTGTATCTATTAATAAATTGGAACAGAAGACAAACGAGGAATAGAAGTACAGCATTTAAACAGTAAAATTAAACGTGATCTGCATAAGATGTAATGCAATGAATCAATATCATTAGTTCTTAATCGGAAGGTAATTTATTGTTACATTTATTGAACCTCCAATACCTTTTAACATTCTAGTTTTACATTATCATGAATGAATAAAAAATTGTAAGACAATATAGATTGCTTTGTTAAGAAGAATACATGAAAATATTTATTTTATACTTTAATTAATATTATGTCATTTATTTTATTTCCCAACCTGTAAAAAATGATCATCCGTTTTTTTTTATTTTGTGTTGGTTAAAATAAATTTTATATTTGCCCATAATAGGCAGGTGGAGTGTTAAATTATTTGCACTCGATCTGCTAATCCAAGGCTACATAAAATAGTTTTGTTTGGAGTCACATGGTCAGTCAATATTATACGACTAAAGGATTTAAGAACAGAAAAAGTAGAGGTGTAAAAGACACTAATCAAAGTTATCGCCTCTGAGAGTAATGCATTTAATTATAAATACAGCCAAAGCTTGTGGTAAATGAAGCGAAGGTATTATTTGCAAGGTGGAAAGTAGATACTTCTCAGAGAGCTTGGCATGATGGTAAGCATACTTTTCCATTCAGTGAGGAAGGTAAGGATAAACTACCTCACCACCCGTTTTACTTAGTAAAGCTTCTAGAGGTTCAAACCAGCCTAACAATGATGACCTCAACAACAGCAACACATTTTATATACAAGAACTTTTTTTTTAATTCATTTATTTAACGTCGCATCAACTACAACGGTCATTAGCGACGACGTTGGGGTTTAACTACTGAACAATGGAGGATGAAATGATTTTTTGTAACGTATGAAAATATGCTGTGTCTGAGTGGGATTCGAACCCAGGACCGTATGATGAGAGGCGAGCACGTTACCAACTACGCTAATGCGGCCGGCACAAGAACTTTATTTACAATTATTTACCACGCATACATTCACTCCATACCATGTTATACCTTACTTTATACTGAAAAATTTGTTAAATCAAATACTTATTATTTTTTTTTGCGTCCAGGAGACTCCAGGAGGAGTATAGGACATGTCAGTTATAACACCTGAAATACATATAAGAATCGCACCACTACTATCAAGAAAGAAATTCTTGTACGCTATAAAAAGTTTCACCGATCAAGTAATTTTTCAGATTTTTTTTAAAGAAATGCAAATTATCACAACATTTAAAAAAAAAATTGGGATAATTTATTCATGAATTTTCTCCCTGCATAAGTAGGTTTTTGTTCAAACAGTTTTGTGGAGTGATTAGCCACAAAATAATTATTTCAGTTTCTCGTGTTATGATTGTGATCATTGAATTTCTGCATAAAATTATTTTGCCTAACATACATAATCACCTCAAAAATGTAGAGAGGGAACTATAAGTAATTTAAGCTCTTTAAATAGTGGGTTGCATGAGGTTAGCTGGTTAGCTCCCACCATACACCTAATAGCTTTCTTTTGAATTTTAAAAACCCTATTCAAATTACCCATGCTAGAATTACCCCATACTAAGATACCATAATGGATATGAGACAGAATGAGGCTATGATAAGCTACCATTAGTAATTTTTTATCATATAATCTGGCAATTTGTTTTAGTGCAAATATACCTCAGATGATGTTTAACTAAAAACTTGATTGGTATAGAAGTCCTAAGACAAAAATCTATCTTGAGATACACCTAGGAACTTTACTGTTTCTACATGCTCTAGACTATTATTATGAATAAATAAATATTATATAATAAACTTCCTTAAAAAATATTTCACTTAAGAAACTCTAAATTAAACTGGTTTTTAATGGTTAAAATAAAGTACAGAAAAATGAAATCCGGACATCTATTCTCGTCGTATTTGTTAATTTTAACTACAATTAAATTCTGCGAGAAACAGTATGCGCAGCACCATGCGTATTCCTCATACATCAAATTTTCTTAGGCTCGCTCGCCAGCCCCAACGCAAATCTCAGAATTGCTATGAAAATGTATGTCCTATACCGATTTTCAACACAACTGGCAAGAAAGCTTTAATTTATATAATAATAATATTGATTTATTTACCAAATCTTCCTATATTAAAATACAAATAATAATATGTCTACAGTTCCATGGAATTTATATCATAAATCGACCCTTACACACACAAACACACACGCGCAGAAACCTGCCTTACGTGCGTTATATATGCTTCAGTAGTGAGTCACCTACTAGGCGCTTTACTGTAATACTACCATTTTAGTTGTAATTATTATTTTTAAGATTATTGTATAATAATTTTCAAAATCTACGTATTATTCCTTGAAAAATGAGTCTAAACACGGTGTCACTGTGACAATCCTAAGCATATTTTGTGATATTTAATTTTATAAGAACGACAGTGTTAATCAGATATTATATTTTGATTCGATTAACGGAATACGATTTAATAATTGTTACATGTATGGAAAATAATAATATACAATTTTGATAAAGATAATTACAACTAAAATGGTAGTATTCCAGTCAAATGCCTCCCACTAAATGTCCCACAAATGTCTCACTACTGAAGTATGTAGAACATCCCTAAGGCAGCTATAGGGGTGTTACACGCGCGCGCGCGTGTGTAAAGGTTGGTTTATGATTAGGTTCCATAGACCTGTGGATATATTATACACACCCTTTGACACTTTTGCAGCTTGAATTTACATTCGTCAGCTGGAAACAGGGCAGAGCACACACAAAAATCCTTCTGCAATTAGGATTGCATACAATTATTGATTGTCTATAATTAGAAGTACATCGTATCTTTGTCAGCTTTAATTACTTCACAAGTTTTACATAAGTTTTGAATGAAAACATGCATTTAACGCCCGCTAGTAAAAAATTAGGCCATTTGTTTATAAATATAGGCCTATTGCAGTCTACTTGCCGCTTCCAAGGCTCCCAAGTAATATTCGTCACCCTTTGCTGGGACTTAACATGGACTAGTTTAAGAAGCAAAGCAGAATACATGATCGGCTAGAGTAAAACAAATACACACAGAGATTAGAATGCATTGTAAAGAGTACTACTTTTTATAATTGTTGTTAATTGAAGTAGAAAAACGTGTAGAAAAGTGAACTAAATGAAGCTAATTAAATGATGATGACTAGATAGACAATATCAACAAATTTTCAGACTAAGCAATAAGAGTAATAATTATGTTAGATTGTTTTTACAAAAAGCAAATTAAATAAATAAAATGAGATTGCAAACATCTTACTTTAATATTTATTCAGTGTAAAAGGCATGTTGTTATGGCGACGAAGTACTATAATAATACAACATTTTCTAGTTGTGATGACAAGGAAACTCTTCTATAGTATGGCAGCTGGACTTTAACAAGGAAAGTTTTTCCACTGATCCACGGTTAAATGGAAAATAAAACTAAGAAAAGTTAGAAAGAATGGATTTAAAAAAAACAAACAACTTTTTGTTTAATACTTACTTTTAGTTCTCCCAAGGTTTCGACGTAATAAAATAAAACTATTTCGGAAAATAGTTATTTTCTTTTCCCCATAGTGTTAACATTGTTCTAAAATTGAATTTCATAATGCTTAAAAAATTACATTAATGTGGTTTCTAAACCAACCGTTCCCGCTCCTGGTAATTCCACTTTTATTAAAACTTTTAAAATATTAAATGAATTTAATAAGTGAAAAATTTTAATGTAATGATGTTTCTGTTACTTCGGTGGTAGGCTACTGTATTTATTTCGTGAGCTAAAGGTATTGAGATCATTCTTCTTTTTGAGGAGCCTATTCGTTCCAAATATTGACGACCATCATAGCAATTTTCACTTTGTTCGTTGAACTGCGAAATAGGTTTTCTGAGTTTTTTCCTAACCAAGTTCTAAGATTTCGAAACCACGACACACTTCTTCTGTTAGATCCTCTTTTCTTATATATTTTCCTCACCAGAATGACGTACTAACGAATATCTTTGATTCATTCCGCTTGTTATGTCTCAAATACTGGAGCTTTTGACACTTGATTGTTTAAGTGATTTCCACGTCTTTTTTCATTCTGCTGAGAACCTCGACATAAATGTTATCCAAGCAGTTTATGGTGTTCCCAACGTTTGTCTTTACAACCACATCTCAAATGCCTCCAGTTTCCTTGTGATTTTAATAAATCGAAGAAGTCATTTCTGAGAAAATCGCAAAGAGAGAAAAATTTCAAGAATAAACTACAACTTGCAGTTGACCGATTTTGAGAAAATGTTCATTTCAAGTTCCGTTGTAGTATCTATTTTTATTTTAAAGTTTCAACTTCCTATGCTATTTTGTTTTTGAGATATTTGTTCACACATAGCTCAGTCGCTAAGAACATGTTTTTGAGTTCGGGGGCTTGAAATTGTGTATTTCCGATGAAAACTCGATTTCGTAAAATCAACGTAAAAACAATACTTTCGTCTCCTGTTACATTCGTATATGAGGAAATAAAAATTAGTTAGATGGGACTATTTCAAAAGACGGAACCAACTTCTTTGTTTTTATTATTAATGAACGTTCTATTCAAGTCACGTTATAAAGAAAAAAAACAGTTTTCAATTTCTTTTGAAAATACTCTCGACTAAATTTTGATTATTACGGCATAATGTTTTTATAATCTTCGAAGAGAACTCACAGGTGTAAGCAAAATATGGGAAAAAGAAAGTGAATTATAATCAGCAAGAAAAATTAACGTAAAAAGTTTTAGTTATGAATAAAAGCTTTCGTAATTTAAGTGGAGAATTCTAGATGTAAAAATAAATGAAATATTTAATTAATAATGAAATTGTTTACTTTCTGAATGCCTTAGTTGTTAAACGGTAGCGTATTTAAGGGTTCAAGGTTCAAATTCCAGATAGGATCTAAAGAATTATGATAAAATATGAGATCAACGTCATCGTGCTTAAACCTCAAAAACTCAAAGCAACTGCTACTACCCTTAGCGCCTAAGGGTTATTGAAATATTTTTTAAGAATTTTAAAATTACAGGTTTTTAAGGAAATAATAAAATTCAACTGCTAGTCCGTGGTGAGGTCAGCCCAAATGCTTGTACGTCCGAGGTCCCGGATTCAATTCACGGTTAGGTCTGGTACTTTTCATCACTAATTTGAATATATATCATTGTCTGCATAAGCACACATATGAAAAATAGTCAGAAGTAAAAGAAAAACAATCGTCATTATAAACGATTTGGAAAAGATCTCTTGGTCTGTTCGAACTTCAATCTTAGTAATCTGTAAATTTTCAAACATACAATGTAAAAAAACCTTTTTATTTACCTTATACTGTTTCTTGTACTTTGTTTCTTAGAAGTACTTTAGCTGTGTGCAGCACTTCTTTAGCTAATAACACAAGCTCCTAAAAACTGTTTATAAAGATTGCATCTACCTTTGTTAAAGGTTTGAATCAAACTGATTATAAAATGAAAAATATACGTAAAATTATCATTTTTAAAATTGGTTTTTCTGTAAACTTTTATTTCCAATTTCTGACATTATAGAAATAGCAGTAAATTTTTCCATTTTATAATCAGTTTGATTCAAGACTTTGACAAAGGAAGATTCACTCCTCACAAACAATTTCTAGAAGCTATTATTATTACCTGAAAAAGCGGTGCGCAAGGTACTTGTAAGAAACAAAGTATAAGAAGCAATATAAGGTAAATACAAAAAGTTTTTATATTTACATAAATAAACAATACATTAATAATATAATACAATTTAATCATTTTATACGTTTAAAGAAGAATAATTTAGCTTGAACGGTTACAATTTAAATGCTTACGGAATTAAACTTGAAGTGTAGTGTTGATTTCGTACGAATTCGTATCAAATGAAAGTGATGACGTATCATTTATGTTAGTTGTTCGTAAAGCTTTGCTAAAACAATAAATTCCGTAATGTTGAAGGAAGGAGTTTGAAAGGTTTATCCTTCTTTATTTAATGGAGTAATTACAAATAAGTTTTCCGTTGATTTTTCTTTTTCTGAGCTGAACAAACTCGGCGAGTTTATTTTATTTTCGGTCGGTTGGATTTCTTTCATCTCGAATCAACCTTGAACAAGTACATACTTTTTTTACCAGTCAATAGAATACTAGTCATTCAAGCGATTTGATTCGAAAACATTATTCGATTTAAAACATCTTTTCTTAGTAGAAGTGTTATTTATTTTACTGTGTTTTTCTTACTTTATCGTATACTGAAACTAATAGAGAATAAATAGGGTTTTTGCTTTTTATTTGTAACTAATATACAGAATGTCACTGATATGGTGGGAACTTTCGATTCTTGTTCCTTACATAAACCAAGGTATACACTTCTTATATGCCCATAAAAACCAGGTGGAGTGTTAAATTATTTGCTCTAAATCTGTTAATTCTAGGACTGCAAAACATAGTTCTGTTTCTTATTACATGGTCAGGCATGATAAAACTGAGGCACGAAGAGAAGAAGTAGAGGTGCAAATGACAGTAGTCAGAATGATCTCCTCTAACAGGTATGAATTTTATCATTATACAGCCAGACCCTGTGGTAAATGAAGTGAAAGTTTCATTTGTAGAGTAGAAAGTAAATGTGTTTCAGAGGGTCTGGCATACTGATAAGCATACTTTTCCACTCAGTGATGAAGATAATGATAAACCACCTCACTCCTTGTTTTACTTAGTAAAGCCTCTAGAGGTTCAAATTAGCCTTTCAGCTGATGACCAAAAAAACCAACGTTTTATAAACATATTTCAAAAACCGCTTAGCTTTCTGTCTTGCCGCTATTTTTTGTTTATTAAAAAAGTGTTGCCTCAAAAAATTATGACACTATCTCTATGAAATTCGGCACACACATAACTAGATTATATTTAATATTTCATTATTCTGTTAAAAACGTTAAACAGTTCAAAATTTAAGTATGGTGGTTGTTTGGAATGTTTAATCTTCAAAATCTCATAAACAAGGATGTTTAACTTTTTAATAAGGCCTTAAAAACTTTATACGATAGGTATTTCTGCTACGAGGTACCTAAGATGCACATTTTCTCCTGTTGCAAATTCATTGTTACTTCCAATAACCATGTGGTTACTGGAAGTAGATATAGAAACGATAGGAAAATGGTGCCATAAATAATCCAGTTATCCTGTGAACTCGTATTACCGGTCCCACGATTGGTTTTTTAACGTGGTGGTCAAGGTGTTTTGAATTTCCATATTTCAAATAGTAATTTTTTATTTTCACAATATATTTGTATTTTTTTAGTTCATTTAAATTAGCATCTACAGCTCGGTCATTAGTGACTATTCTAGTTAAAGAACGGTGGGTATGAACGACTAATTTTCCAGATCCTGGCCGGAAATCGAACCCGAGTCCTCCGCTTTACTGCGTAGCACGCTAACCACTGGGCCATGAACGCGTGCAGAATCATTTCCGGCCACACAAATAACCATGAGAGAGTAAAAGTGGCTTTCTAGTAGGTGGTTTACTCCCTGCTGGATTATAGATTATACCCCAACGAACTAAAGACTGCAGATGAGATCTAGCCAATAACAGTCAAGGTCAGGTGTGAGGTTGCCCCTTAGCTAAGTCACACTCTGTTTCACTGAACTCCAGCTGACTTTTTGTTAGGCTGTCATCCACAGCGGAAGTACAACGTGACAACGCAGGATACAATTAACAAAAGTCAATTGGCTCTGTGCTGTGATCTAGGTCACTATGCTCCACCTTCAACTGCAGTCTCTAGTTCGTTAAGGTATAGTTGATTTGTTGATTTTTTAGTATTGGATAAAAAGTGCTACAATGTTTTTTTGGGGTCATTATTCTTTTGTGTGTTAATTTCTCTGAAATACTCTTTATGTTCGTTATCCAACTGAAATTATTTATAGTTGCTCTTATGTACAAAACCGCTAATCTTTTCTGAATTATTAATGTGTATTAATGTGTACCTGAATTGTATCTGAGTTATTAATGTGTATTAATGTGTACCGTCGTCTGTCTGTGTGTTTGTGTGTAAACAAATTAAATCAAGAACGGAAAACCGTAAAAATTGAAACTTGAAATTTAAGTACTAAAACAAAACCCGACACGAATATTTTCATCATAATCGGTCTTTCGGAAGTAGTAGTTTTATCGTGCTATTTTTTAATATTTTGCTTTTCTCAAATCGCCTCATTTACATTTTTAGTACTCTACAAGAAAAAGTAAGCAGCATGTCTGCTGAAATTTGTGGGGCTTTGTTCTTACGGTAAAAGATATACTTGAGTTTTTCTAAAGTAGCTGCCTTAATATGCATCTTAGAGCAAAAATATATGTAATCAAAGTCAAGTTAAGTGTTATTAATTTACGTTAAATAAAATTAATAAACTAAAATAAATAAAATAAACTAAAATAAATTAAATAAATAATAAACATTGAAATCTGTAAGAAATTATTGATTTTTAAAAGACTGTGGTTCCAGAATGCATTTAAGAGTAAAAGTGTAAGTAATTTACGTCTGTATATGAGTGTCTGACAGTCTTGAGTGGAGTGGAATGTCCCATTTGTTCTAATAGGGTCTAAGTTTAAGTTTATATTTGTATGTGTGTATATTTTCAATTTTGTGACCCCTATATAGTCTTTTTTTTATCCTTTATGTTTGTGATATTATTTTTTGTGTCAATTTTATTTTCTTGGCTGTGATACTAGTTTGTAAGATTTTAATTTTATAAGTTGTTATTAGTTATCAATGGTGTAAGTGTTATTTATTCTACCTGTGGTATTAAGTTTAAGTTTATGCTTGAATGTTTTTTCATGTCTGGCCACTTACAGCCTTGGTTTTATTGTTTGAAGAAAAGTGCGTTTTACACTCTTGGGCTTTCTACACCCTTGTGTGGAATAACAGCGATGATGGCCGCCTAGGTTTTTTGCCTTGAACAAAGAAACAAGATAAAAGTAATTTATGTTGTAGAAAATTAAATATCCTGTTACTTTTATTTCAAAAGTTTTTTCGACAGTGCTTAGTTTAGCGTCAATTAGTGATTTTCCGTATTTCGCTCATCAAAGAATCGAAGTCCAACAGAGGAAAATTTATAGTATCAGCGTCTTTCACGCCTGATTAAAATTATTTCGCGGTTTCCATTTTTATATTAACAAAAGAAAGTCGTGTGAGTGTTTCACAAAAATATTTTGTATTAAAACCTATGAGAAAGAGAAAATTAATTAAATATGAAAAGCATTATTTTTGTTTTTTCGCAGGGTATTCTTCAGAGTAGATAAACGTATTAAAATATTGCTGAAGGCTTGTAATTTTTATATGGAGTAAAAGGTAGCGTGATACTGTTATAAAGGGGGTGGATGATTTATATAAGCATAAGAAACGCAGAACTGAGAGTTGTTAGGGTAGTCACTAGGGGATGAATACCGACGGTAACAAGTAATCCACTGGGATAAGCGTAGCGTGGGTGAAAAAGATAAGATGAATTGTACAAGTAGGAGAAAATTTTCATAAGAACAAATAAAAACAGTGTCAAAAACTTATAAAGACGTTGTTTCAAATGTTATTATTCCAAGAATTTAAATATATGGTTGTACTAATTTTATTATTGTTGTAATTAATTTAGATTTTAATTAATGAATACATTTTTCAGCATTTACTCTCAAAAGTACAAAATTTTAATAAGTTATGTTAGATGCAATTCTGGGGCAGTCATTATTAATTTGTTAACCAAAAAACGGTAATCTTGTTATTCTAAAAATACTCCAGCAGTTCGTTGATACAAGAGCGCTATTTTGTTTTTCATCTTCAGTTGCTCAGTAGGCTCTTTTCTTTCCTATCTTCCTCATCTTCAATCATCCCGTTTGTTCTATGAATGATTTGTTCATCAGTCAAGTCCTCAAAAATGTCAGTTTAATGATATCACAATCGTTTAAAAATTCAAAAATGTCATTTTCGTTTACATCTTCTACCTCAGGTGATCTCGTTAAAATAGCCATTTCAAAACATTTGAAAAATGTAATGTTTAAAAATAATATATATTTTCTCTATATTTACTGGTTGTACAAATCCACATAGTTGTAAATAAAGACAAATAAAGTCTGATAAAACACACGTAGGCGAGAATGGATTCTCGTAGAATAAGTGACAGATCAGTTTGTAAGACACTAAACAATAGTTCAAAGGTGTCGGATAAATAGTTCAAAGATACCTAAAAAGATATTGAGAAAACCGAAATAAACCGAAAAACTAAAGAACCTAACCTAATTCAGAAAACTAATTACAGACGTTAAAGGGTTCCATGAAGAGGAAAAACAAAACCAAATGCACAGAAGAAATGAGGAAAGCCTACAATAAAGGAATGATAAATAAAGAGTTTAAATATCGTGGCGAGACAATAACTTACAACGGCAATGAGAAAGCGACCTGGAAAATAAATATATTAAAATTAATAGTAAAAATATTTCTTCAGTCGTAAAAAGCTATTATAATTAATGCGAAAAATGTGTCTTTTAATACGGATTTTAATTATATTTTTGATTATAGAATCACAAAATTAGGTATTATGTTTATAAATTAACAATAAATGTGTGGTATAATTTACAATTGGTTTACAATTTGTAAAATTTGGTATTTGTCTCCGAGTAAACAACTTGAGTATTTTGATACCTCGTGTTAGCAGGCCGTAAAAGCCAAGATGGCCTCTCGTTAACTTTTCCGGGAACTTGTCTTACAACAAGAAAGACCAATTTATTCAATCTAAACTGCAACCATATAAAACCCGAAGCCACTTATTGCTGCGAAACTATTTTCTAATTTCAAGACTAAAACGAGAATGAGAGACATTCTTGGGATAGAAAGAAGAATCCTTAGGACTTGCTTAAACAGAAAACTGAAACTCAACAATACCTGAATCTTAATGACTTATTCTGAACTCTACCATGAATTCGAGCCAATTACTGACATCATGCAGAAGAAACGAGTTTCTTTCTTTGGCCATTTACTTAGAATACCGGACAATCGAGTAACTAAACAACTCATTCTTACAATTAACTCGTGGGAAAATCCACCAAGGTGGTTGGCCGAAGTAATACAAGATAGATTCATGAACTTAACATTACAGAACAAGATCTTTTAGTAAAAGCTGAACAACTTAAGTTGCTTAAAGATGAAGACACAAGATTTGTCGAAAAAACACGAGCTCCGTCGTCAATGTTTTGTACAGATAAAATCCAACAGATTAGATCCAAAAATATGAAAAATTATTGGGAAAAGCGTAAAAATCCTAAAACTAAACCAAGAAGGATTTCTAAATTTGACTCAAAGGGTAAAATGAGGCCGTAAAAGCAAAAAAAGGAATGATAAAAGTGAGCTGCAAAAGACCTTCCCGAAACGTCTAAAGTCACCTCACGTGTTTTTAATTTGCCCTATACAATAAACGATCATACTTATGTAAATTTTTAAATATCTGGAACTTAACGCTGATAATCTATAAAACGGATAACCCGTTCGACGATAAGCGAAAGTTAACTGCAAAGAGAAACAATATTAACAGTGTGGGCTGTCTTTTAGATATGTCTGAAATTACTTGACTTGGCCTAAAATTATTCAAACCGAGTTTTATCTGGAGATAAATACTATTATCATGATGTTTACTTAACAAGAAAACCTGAGTTCAAACTCCGGTTTTTCGCCTTATCGGTCAAGCAGTTAAGTACATTACCAATAAATCCATCAAGGTCGTTTTCATGCTACTGTTTATCTCCATTAGTTATAAGTAGGCTATTTCGCTTTAGATAATCATAATTTTTTCAACATTACAATCAATAATGGCATCTCCATTATTATAGTATTACTTTAAAATTTAATTTTAAAAATCTCTAAAAAACTTTTATGTTCATCTTTAAGAAATGAAGAACAAAACCCGGCTTTAATTTTTAAACTATGTTTGGCAAAAGAACGTTTGCTTAACGGTCGTTAGTCACTCTAGTCATTCTAATCGCTGGTAATTACTTGAGCAATAAATTTTCGTGCAATACTTTTGCAAAATTCAAGGTTTTACAAAATATCGTCATTAATTTTAAAGCTTCTGGTTGTTCATAAAAACAAAACAAACAATACAATAAATTAATACCAAACACATTTTAAATGGATTTAATTATTTATCTTAACAAGCCATTTGCGCATGCGTATCGCATAAACTAATTACTAAAATCAGTAGAATTTCAGCTAAATAAAATTAAGGATATAGTAAAACAACATGGTTTACCTTCCCATTTGATGGTAAGGTAAACCAGACTAAATTTCTCATAATTATTTAAACAATTTTAATAACGAGCTATTCTAAATTAGTTGTTCAGAAGCAACTTTTAATTTTATTTAATAGTAAAATTATTATTATTTAATTTTAATTAATTTTTAATTTTATTTTAATTTATATTATTTTAATATTTTAATTTAATATTAATTATAATTTTAATTTAATTATTGTTTAACAGTAAAATTATTTAATAACGTACAACATATCTTTGTTTCATGCTAATATTATAAAGAAGTGTTGTCTATTCATCTCTTTAATCAATGTTCTTTCTGGCATTCTCATCAAATGTTTGAAAAGAAACCCGTTTCTTTTACATTACCTACGTCAATTACTGAAAGTTTCTTATTGTAAACCATTACATTAGGTAAGATTCGCCAATCCTATTCGTTTTGAAAATTTTCTTCATGCAAGTTCTAAATATTCTTTTTTATATTTTATTCTTTTGTGAACATTTTACTTGCTTTGTTTTCCTGATTTAGTTTGAAATATGTTTCACTTCGGGTTGGAAAACTGTTACCGTTTTGTAATGTTTGAGTTTCATGTGAATTGATAAACATTTTTTCTTTTAATGTTGGTTTAGTTATCTGTTGAGTTTTTGGTGATTTCTTTGTTCTTTCATCCCGAACATATAGCTATCTTATTAATGCGTAAGGTTTCATTTTTTCAAGATATTTAAACTGTTCTACTTTCTTGTCATAGCTAAATCACTGCAAGATGCAAGAAATGTAGTTTATTATTTTTTTAAACCAACCAGTTTGGTCTTATGGTAAAATTGTAGCCACTAGTTAGCTGTTTAACAGCTGATTTTTTTATAGACGAAGTTTCTGCGGTTCAAACTACCTATATTAACCATACGTTCTCAGTAATGGCCGGGCTGAATCTGTACAGGACTGCTTTATCTCATTTGCACTTTGAACTTATCATCCTCATCTCATTGGGCAATGAATTTCTTATTGTTCTTAAATTAAATAGATTGGAAGATACACGTATAAGAGATTAAAAACGTATATATATTTTTAATATTTTGATGTTTTTAGGATTTATCTTACACTTACACGATTTATTCTTGAATTAGGAAACTATATTTGAAAACTGTAAAGGTGTAACCAAACCTCGTCATATTTGCGACCCAAATTCGATTGAAATGTCTCTGAGGGTAGCAACATTCTCGAGCAGAGTTCGGGCACAGTTATTGATTTAATTGTAAAATATAAATGCACGTAAGTGTATATTTTTCAGAAAATATATACCAATTGGTTACGCATTCTAAAAGTAGCAGTTGAAAATTGAAGTAAAATTTAAGGTCTTGTTCTACCGTTGGTATGATTACATAGAAAGTTCAGATTCAATCAACATTACCCATTTAATCTTTCGAGGCAATCTACTTTAATTTGATCGGCTTCAATGTAATCCCTTTTGAAACGTTGTCTGAAATAGTAGAAGTCTTATCTGTATCCCTAACTATCAAAGCACACCGAAACTGATGTGAACAAGTTTAGGATCTCCATAAGGAACAGTTGGTTTTCTATTAAATAATTTCAATTCACTTTCACTTCTATTAGTTTACATCATGTTTTTCTATTCTTATTGGTTAAACTTGTATTTTTAGTTACATATGTTGTGTAGTTTAACATTTTTATATACTATATTTTTAAAATTAGGAAAAGCAGCTTTTGCAAACGTATTCAGTTGAAACAGAAGGGTTATTTGAATGAACTGTTATTTGGAGATGATTTATGAATTGACAAGATGCAGAGCATGACCTAGATGTGGAGACATCAGGAAACTTTAAAAAATAGAACTAGAACAGAAACTAAACCAAAGTTCTAGAAAGTTATAAAAACTTCAGTTATTATGTATGAACTTGGCCCATGGACGATTATGAAATCATAAAAGGGAAAAATTCATATATCAGAGAGGGTTTTGCAACGGAAAAAAGGGTGTACTCGGTTGGATTGACTACAAAATTATATATGGTTGGAACTGGGTATCTTCAGTTTAAATGACAAAATTAAACAATATCGTGAAGGTTGAAGATGGGACATGGAAAGGATGTCAGCTCAACGGATACCCTTACAAGTCCGATTGAATTTTCCGAAGGACAAGGGAGCTATTGGCAGACCTAAGAAGACATGAATTTAAGTATAGTTTATAAGTTTGAAACAGGCATATTCCTAATCTTGTTTGCAAGAAGAAGAAGATAATTATGGTCGGTTGATTATCAATTGATTTTATAAAATCGATAATTTGAAAACACTGGGACATTGTTGAAAAAGTAACCTTTAGTTTGGCGTTTTCTAGACAAGTAAATCGTGGAAAAATTATTGGAATTTTCTAAACACTATAACCGTGGAAAAATATGGGATTTTACTTACAATATTCCCGTGTAAACATTTTACCATATTCGCTGAAAAATTATTACGTTTCCGTACATTTTACTCGTAGGAAAAACCTGTTGCTCTAGCAGTAAAGTCACCGCCTAAGTCAGCTGTATAACCGCTGACTTTTTGGAACGAGAGTTCCGTGGTTCAAATCCCAGTAAACTTTTTTTTTCAAAATAACATTATTTGCAATCAGTTTTTTTAAAAATAAACTATAAGCAAATCTTTTGAATTTACAAATCACAAGTTGAGGCCTCATTACTCTGAGTACCTCTCATTATATCAATTATTCATGTGTTCAAAGAGAAAATTACTATGTACAAAGATTTTTACATTTTACAATACAGAATACTTTTCACTAAAATTTTATATACATTTAAACTCTTTCAGACAAGTCCAAAACATGGTAACGTTTCAGGCGCCTAACTTCTTCTGCATTATTTAGAAGATTTATGGCTAATTCGTTTTCGTGGCTTTCAAGTCTTGCCTGATATTTTCTATTAAAACGCCTGACCTCGTCCATTACATCAGGAAGGTTGCAATAATGTTGTATTTCTGTATTCCTTGCAAACCATGGTGCCCTTGTTGTAGCCCGAAGAACCTTATTTTGGAACCTTTGAATTATCTCTATGTTACTTCTGCTGGCAGTTCCCCAAAGTTGAACGCCATACAACCAAACTGGTTTTAGTAACATTTTGTAAAGCAGCAACTTATTCTCAAGAGAGAGTGAAGAGTTCCCACCAATCAGCCAGTACGTCCTTTTGTATTTCAGATTTAATTCGTTCCTCTTCATTCTCACATGGGTTTTCCAAGTTAACCGCCTGTCAAGATGCATACCCAGGTACTTTACAACTTCACTTTGTGGTAAATCAACACCTCCAAGTTTTACTGGTGGACAAGTATTCCTCCGCATTGTAAATATAACATGCTGCGATTTTGCAGTATTGATCTTCACTCTCCATTTTTGAAGCCATAGTTGGATTTGGTCTAAACATTCCTGAAGTTTGTTTGAAGCAACTATAGGATCTCCACTTTTAGCAAGCAATGCCTTATCGTCAGCAAAAATGTAGCTTGAACTACCCCTTCAGTTGTTGGTAAGTCTGCTTCATACAATGAATACAAATACGGGCCAGTAAACTTAGTTACTTTTATATAGATTTGAGTACTAAACAATGATTATTAGTGTACTTTGATGGTGTAGGTTAAATTAACCGTACTCTCTTAGTTTGTACAAGACTGCACTACTTCATTTACACGTCACACATTTATCATCCACATTTCATTGGGTAATGGAATTTCTTATTGTTTATAATTGACCATTTATTGCAACGTACACACGACGGAATATAAAACAAAGGAATTTTTTTTTTTACTTTATGAGCATTCTAAGATCAATTTCATTTATTTACATTTCGTGCTTTCCAATCTATAACGTATAATTCGAATTCATTCATAGAATCAGAAGAATAACTCATTATAAGGTGAGACATGGATTCAGAAAAAATTCAACTTTCTCTTTTCCGCTTTTCATTTTTTACTTCCATTTTCTCTTGTAACTTTTACTTTCTGTTTAAGCTTACACTTTTCACTTATTTTAATTTATTTATTTCTTCGACCGAGACACTTTTTTGGGATAGGCTAAAATTTTTCTAAAATTGTTACATAGGTCTCTGTGGGGTATTATTCTTAGATTTATTAACAGTTACCTTAGTTTTAAATTACGCAGTAATTGTATAGTAGCAACTTAAGTTTTTTAGTTACTAATTATGCCTTACATGATACAGTAGGCTACTAAGGATTAATTTTAATCATTAATAAAAATAAAGTAAAATATTACCTCATTTACAGTATAAAATAGTGTCTTATTGTAATAAAATAAATAGTTTTATTAATAAAATAAGAATAGCATAAAGAATATATAAAATAAGATAGTCTACGGTTAACTTTTTGTGTTATGGAATATTTATAAATTTTATTTTTTTGTGGAAAAGTTTACACACTCAATTTCTGAGTAACAAGGTTTATTCTTTTGTTATTTAATTAAATTTTAGAAAGCAATAATTAATATGAAGTCAATCCTATGTTTTCCTCTGACGCACATAATTGTGTTGGAATTAAGCTATATCCAATCAAATTTATTTCAAGAAAATAATTATAGGGAAACTTCAACAAAGTTAATTAGTGACTTGAGTAATTTATTTGTTAAAATTGAAGAAATACAAAAATTTAGATAGATAAGACATAGTTTAAGGTATGTGAAGGTTACATGAAGAATGTTGTTGGTTGACAAATATCCATTTGAGTAGGAGCTACCAAACAAAGTTAGGGAACACACAGCAAGTAGAAGAGGAATTCATGTGGTGTAACAGCGATAGAGAACAAGTGAATTCTAATAATCGATCAGTCGTCTGTGAAATCGGAGGTAATAAAATGAGCGAAGAAAGTGAAGCGTCAAATTTGTTATACGGTGAACCAGTAGTTGACAATAGGGTTGAAACTCCTAACATATTTTAATGTATTGGTATCTCTAAAAGGATTTACCTCACGCTTAAAATGTTCACACATTTTACTAAAAGATAAACTTAAATGTTTATTGTCACGATAAATAATATGGTAGTAATATGGATCTTACATGACTGTAAAATTTGGGTAGGAATTGGGGAGATTTTGCTACTATACTGAATAAAATAAGTTGATTGACCGAGTAATCTTATGGAATGGCCAACGAAACCTGTGCACAACTTTGACCAGGCAGCCTAACTTAACGAACTCGAAACACCTCTTCAATTTACGCTTTACTAACACTCCAATATCATCACAGAATGTTACACAAAGTAGTGTCAAACATGAAAATAAAATTTTATTTTACTTTTTATACTCCATCATAGTGAGTTCCCACTTGCATAAATATATAATCAATCTCTATCAAATATACAAAGATACTATCAAATATCTCGGTTGACTTTTGATACAAGACTGACTTTAAGCAAACATACCAAACAGCAACGTTTATAACTAAGTATTCTTGAATTAAACTTTTATATTCCTCATTTCATAAGCGATTAAAATTAACAGTGGGACAAAAACTGTGCATATATTGTTCTCTTTAGAAATTTATTTGGATTTATGGTTTAACTAATATTTTAATTTACAACGCTTTCAGGCATTTCAGTAAAACCATTTCGTCTTGTAAGTACAAGTACATCTCTACGTTAGTAACAAAACCTTACATACGGATTGGCAAATACATATCGTTCAAAATTCTATCCAACACCCTAGATACCATTTCACAAATCAAAACAAATAATAATATAACCCTTTTATCTTTCACGGCTCGAAACCCCGCACAACGCGTTAAAAAATACTGGAGTAGAGACCTGCTAATTTAAATATAATAAAATAAATTTTATTAAAACTTCAGAAAATTTTTATTGCAAATTCTTGGAGATATACCAATGCGGGCTTCATCTCTCTCATGCCTATTATATAATTTTACCAAATTCATTATCATGTACTCGTTTTTTAATTTTTACAGTCGGTAATAATAAAGTATAAAAGAGAAAACAATTATTGCTCCGTTTAGAATATTCATCATTTTTAAATATTAAGTAAAACGTTTAAAGCTACATAAAATGATTATTATACTAATGGTAGGTTAAGAAGAAAATAATGGAGATTTTGACTTGAAAAATACAGAGAATGCTTTTCCAGGTTTTCTTATTATGAAATTAATTCCCGTAAATAAAAATGATATCTGAAAAATATCACATCACATGAACCAAAATCAGCATAAATAAAAATGTAAAGTTTTAATTTAATTAGTTATTTGAATACTCAAATTCATTCATGTAAGAAATGTTGCAATATTGAAATAACATAATAATTAAAGTTAGAAGATTAATGAAACCATACCCAACACTAGAATGAGAGATTACTTTCCTACTAGTCAGAGCTGTTTAATGAAAACTTAACCCTAAAGAGGATAACAGTTACAAAAGGTACGATGTCGTAAAGCTTTATATTGTGCAGACATAGATAGATACAAACTATAATTACTTCATCAAATTGCATTTGTAACTATCTGAAAATTGAATACTTACTATCACTCGTGATATTATTTCAGGAAATTCAGTTGTTTTAGCTCACACTAAAACAACTTACCTCAATTTAAATAAATTAAATTTGGAAATTAAGGGTAGATTTTCGTTTTAGACAATTTGTGTTGTTTAGGTGATCAGCCGAAAGGCTGGTTTGAATCTGTAGAGGTATTACTAAGTAAAACGAGGAGTGAGGTGGTTTACCAATTGAAACTACTATCTTCACTGAGTGTCTTCCTCACTGAGTGTAAAACTTTGCTTATCAGCAAGCCGGGGCCTCTGAAAAGCACATATTTTCACTCTGCAAATGACAGCTTTACTTCATTAACCACAGGCTCTGGCTGTATAATGAAATTCATTACTTTCAGAGGAGATAACTCTGATTAGTGTCTTTTACACCTGTGCCTCTTTTTTAAATTATTATTTTTTAATTATTATGTTGAGTTCTTATTTTGAAGTTCGAGTTCTCTTACTTTTTTACATTCATAATCGATAATCGTACAAAATTTTTTTTAAATTATCATGTTAAGCTAAATAGTGTTTTAAAGCTCAAGTTCTCTTACTTTTTTACATTCGTAATCGGTAATCGTACAAGATGTTTCTTTTTAATTAACATGTTCAGTTCTTATTTTGATGCTCGAGTTCCCTTACCTTTTTTACATTCATTCTAATAATTCCTTTTTTCTTCATTGCTCTACATCGATATGTTGTTTCTCTTGTAAAAACCTCATGTTTTTCATTTGGTTTACTCAATTTATTTCTACCTTTTATTACATCTTTATCTATGTTCGTTCGCGTCATTAGATTTTTTTCTAGCGTTCTTTGAAGGATATTAGTTTGTTATTGTATCCCTCTAGCTCTTCGAGTACCCATTGTTCTCTTTACTATTTTTCTTTCTGTCTTTTTTAACTTATCTCTAACTTCTTATGTTGTACGAGGGATGTTCAATAATTAATGAGACAAAATGATAAAAATAACGTTTTATTCAATGAAAATAAAACTTACTTTACATCATACTGTCCAGAAACATTTAGGTACCTGTCTCAGCGTTCTGTATGTCTGATTCCTGCAGAGTAAAAACTTGAACCACTCGTGTACCGCTTTATTGTTGTTGAACTTCTTTTCACGTAAAATGTCTTAAAGGTGGTTGAACAAATGAAAATCGGATGGTGTGATGTTCGTAATACAAGGAGTAAGACTTCCCAACCAAAATTGTCGAGCGTTTTACTCCTTTTCTAAAACATTTGTGGACCTGCGTTATCACGCAAAATAATCACACCTATCGAGAGAGCACCCAAACGTCTTCGCCTTATCGCGATCTCACTTTCTGTTTGAGAATGTTAGAATACTACTCACTGTTAATGGTGCTTTTATTCTAAATTGGGCATTGCAAGTCCAAGAAGACGATCAAAATCACTTTACTGGCTTGCGCATAAGTTAAGTTTTAAATGTTTGGTAGACGAATCCGGGTGTTTTGATTCAAGACACGTTACTGCGGTTGAAACAATTTTTAACGCATCAACTTTCTTTGATACATTTACACCGGTTTTACTCCTTAAGATAGAATCTATCATATAACTAAATGTTGCTGTTTTGGCATGCACGTTTCAAGTGGAGCTACCATTTTAACAAAAACAAAAGAAATTACTTCTATATCAATTATCGTCACCAAAATCAGCTGTTTAACAGCTGAATTTCGGAGACGAAGGTTCCTGGTTCAACTCCTAGTAAAGGTTGTTACTTTTATACGGATTTGAATGCTAGATAGTGGTTACCGATGTACTTTGATGGTTGTGGTTTAGTTAACCATACTATCTCAGGAATGGTCAGCCTGAGTCTGTACAAGACTACACCGCATTTACACGTCATACATATCATCCTCTTATCATTGGGTCATCGGGTTGCTTATTGTTCCGAATTGAACAGATTGCAACGTACATACATTAGGGATTAAAAAAATATAATATCAATTATGATCAAACAGCTGATTAACAGTGTTCACAAAGTTGCCAACTTGGCTCTCTAAATTTTCATTATCATGAAATAAACCGTTTTTCTCTGCTTTAATTTCTCTTGTTTATAGTTGAACATCTGTAGTAGTTTATGGTTATTTTTATAATAATGGATTATATTGTTCAGTAAGATTCTATAACCAATAAAGTGAATGTTTAAAGAGTAAGGCGGAGAAATAAACGCTTTGAAGAATATCAACAGGCTAACACAGTAAAATATACTCTTCAAGAAATGAGGTAGACATTGGTAACCAACGTTTATCCTTTATTTTATTATTTAGTAAATCTCTATAGGTTGAAACGAACTATTTAAAATTACAACAAATCATTTAGATTCTTTAAATAATGTGAATTCTACGTTTTTTATTTAGATATATCAAATAGGAATCTTACTATAATTTAGATTTACACAAAAAATATAAAACTGAACAAAAGTTTAGATTAGAATGATCCTCACTTAATAATTAACGTTTTTAAATACATCTCTCGGCCGTTTCCATTTACAGTATTAATGAAGCTAGCTTACAATGTGGAGGTCTCGGTTTCAATCCCAGTAAGGGTCAGAATACACTGTTCTAAATACATAACCCACCGTAGTCGCTAATAGTTAAACAGTTGATGCGACTTTAAATAAACTAAAATAAATTATTATTTTTAAGCCATTTGGGAAAATTTTATATTATTTATCATTAATGTTCAACGGTGTCTAAAATAATCTTGCATAATTTGATTGAATATTGTATACACGTATGAAGCTTTTTGCGCCAATCTCTAACGAAATTATTTAATAGGATTAGTGGTACGTATCGACCAATAGTTTATAATTACTCGGATATCGTATCACAAGAAAGAGGCTGTAGAATAAAGTGATATAAGAGGAGATCAATGAAACAGATAAGGTAGCATAATTCTTGCTAACTTTTTACTTCATTAGGTCTAATGTAATTTACAACTAGACGTACGTATACAACTAGTAAATTTGAGGATCGTTTTTTGCAATGGTTGGTGAAAATATGATGTGAATGATTAAAGGAAAACACTCCTCAGTAGCAAGACTCTCACGGGTATTTTTTAAAATTTATTACAAGATGTCTGTATTCCATTTTCTATGAAGCCTACGTGGGGGATTACCGGGTTGGTGTGGCATGTAGTGTTTTCGTATGAGTAAGTTTTCGTTTTCAGGAAGTTATCTTTCAAAACGTTTGTAAGATTGACGAAATATGCCGTTAAGGCATAGCATGAGTAAGTCGTTATGAAATTTTTCGTTAGTTGCGTACCAGAGTGTATCTGCAATTTTCCGTACGCACTTGGATTTAATGCGTTGTAATTTCGTGATTACTGACGGTAAGTACAACGTAATTCTTTTAATTCTCAAAATAATTTCATTATTATCAACAAAATGACCACAATGGTTTGAAAAGGGATTCATAAAAAATAATTTTTGAATCGTTTGACAAAGGTGAGGCATTTACCAATTAACAAGTGTAGTTTACGTACCGTCAGTTCAAGGTGTTATTTTTTAGATGTGATGTTTCCATGTGAGAAATCACGTGACGATCTGAATTTAGTCCCAAATACTTTACTGTTATCGGTTGTATGATAGTGCAATGTTGTTCAACGTTATTGGTGGGCAGTCATTTTTCCGTAGCGTTAATTAATGTGATAACTAGGATTTGAACCAGGAACCTTTGTCTTCGAAAATCAGTTGTTAAACAGCTGATTCGTGGCGATAACTTAATTACATTATTATATTTTGTCAAATATTTAGCATTGTTTATTAGTTTATATAAATTATATTATTATACTTATTATACTCTGATTTTTTTCTATTTTCTGTTCATAATTACAATTAGCTATATATAATATCATGTATCACAAATATTAAGTACCATAGTTTTATTAATTATTAACCGTGAGTAGCTAAAATAGGTTGTAACATAAATAGTGTATGATGGATCATTTTGAAATTGATATGGCAGTTTAATTTTAGTTTGCCATGTGAAGCTCCGCTAGCAAGGTGTTGCTAATTATTTTTAAAAAATATTAATTTTTTTCAAAAACTCAGCTTCTATTTTGATCAACGATGGTCAAAGGCCATAAATTTTGTCCCAATAAAAATACTGAGTTTTTAAACAAGGAAACAGAATAGGATTAAAGAGAAATATTAAGAAAACATTATCGATGTAGAATAAGCCGACATAAATTAAGTGAAATACGAAATAAATTTGTTCTTGAATTTGAATTATTACGTTTACCGTATCCAGTTAATCTGAATAGTTAAAACTTCCATTAATCAAGAACACAGTTGTGCCTACACTAAATTAGGTCTACTGAATAAAAGATAAGTTAGAGTAGCTTTAATTAATAGTCACGTTAAACACACTTCGTTGTGTGACAACCAACTTTAATCGTAAAACGTCTGCCAAATAATCTGTCTCATGTCCAATGTTCAAGGTAGGCCCTACATGTTTCGTTGGAATAAATGTTCCAGCAAACTGAATTAACTTTTATCCTAATCTCTTATGTTTACTCTTATAATTCATCTGTTATGTTTTAGCCCTCATATGCAATATTTTGAAGATTATTTTCAAGTTACAAAATAATTTGAATAGGCCACTAATGTAGAATTATTTAAGAAGGAATGGATCAACCTCAATGAGGAGTTTTATAAAAAATCGCAAACTGGAGGTAAACACAGCTCTCTTTTGGGTTTATTTTTCCTCCTCTTCCTCCTCCTTGCCACCCTACTTCTAGTTATTCTCCTTCACCACTCCTTTCATAACTTTATTTTCATTTCTTTTCCTCCCTTCTCTATCCTTACCCTTCTCCTTTTCCTCCTTCTTAACCAATAAATATATTATTTTTGTATATTCTTAAAGAGATCTAATTCTGAAAATCTACATAAGTATTCTTAAATTGCCACCTGGATTATAAAAAGCGTAAAAAGAAATCGGAAATACCGGGAAAAGAAACACTAATTTCTTAAGTTTAATATGTAAAAGCCGCTGAAATGAGATTTTTGAGATCCGTGAAGGGTTGTTCTTGAAAAAATCAAATCTGCAGGAGTGATATAAGAAGAGAACTGGGTAGAGGAGAAACCTTCCTGGAGAATATTATTCGTTATAGCAATAGATGAGAACGTCATGTCGCAAGAATGACAAGTCAAAGGGTTGCAGATCGATCTTCGCTCAACCAGAAGAAGTTCTGGTAGACCAAGAAAGAGATAGTTTGAAGCTGGAACAGGCATAATGCCTACTCCGTAAGCGGAAGAAGAAGAAGGAGGAGGAGAAAGAGGAGAAGAAGGAGAAGGGGAAGAAGAAGGTGAAGAAGATAAAATAAGAGGAGGACGAGAAGAAGAAGAAGAAGAACTTTCTACGTTTTGTAATGATCGTAATGAAAACTAATTTATTTTTAGTAGTTTTACTAGTTTATTTTAAAAAACTACTTTTTTGTGATTTTGGTTACAGTACTGTAAACTGAGCGGCGTGATTTTTCACAGGAGTAGGTACGCAGATGTAGGCTACATTTTACGGTTATGACTAAGACCACTCAGAAAAAAGGTCGTTACTCCATTTTTTATTTAGACGTCGTCGTACGGCGGGGTACCTCCTTGCAGCCAAGTCACAAGCTACCGAGTTGGGACAGTTATGCCGATCTAGGCTTAATTGGTCGCGAAATTTATAGTCGAAGAGTACGAGGTTAGATCTTCATTATCAGAATTTTAAAATCGACGTGGAATGTTTTATATAAAAAATAAAACGCTGTAATAAGTTTGACATTATTTAAAAATTATATAATATATATTCTCTTCTTTAATTTTTAATTCATTACACTGGAACATAAGAATCACAAAAATACCCAAAACAAATTGAAAATTCAAACTCTTTGTACAAATTAAAAACCTGAATTCCACTGCTGTAAAAATTAAACTTATGTTTTTTCATCAACAAGCACCACATGAAAAACTTTTTAAAAGACTTCTTTGCTTGCGTAAGCAAAAAAATTAAATAATTAAAATGTTTTTAGATAGTTAAACATCAAAGAATATGAAATCGGTATTATACATTTACTAATTAGGTACTTTCAAGATATGCAATTAACTTTTATAGATAATTAAATTTTCAGTAAATAACTCAATAATTAATAATTTTATCAAATAATGTATACTATTTGTAATTGTTTTACTCACTTAATTGTTTGTAAAACAAAATTTACTGTTTGTTATTTTACTCAGTTGATGTTTTTTCTTTACATTGTATCCATGAGTTAAGTTTATATTGTAAACAATTTGAAACGACACAACATGGAATTAACTTACTTTAATCCTAATTTTCTAAGAAAATTCGTATAATTTTGCCAAATTTACGCTGGAAAAATATATTATAAACATTTGTAGATTTTTTTTGAATCCTCTTTAATGGGGTAGAGTCAAGTAACAAAATTGATGTTTTACTATTTTCTTCTACTAATTGAGCATCTACTTTCTACTCTGCAAATGACACCTTCACGTCATTCACCACAGGGTCTGGCTTTTTAAAAAATGTTAAGATGCCCTCTCTTCTAAGGCTCTCTAATGCCACGTTGGCCAGTTTGGTTGCATGTACCTGTTTGGGCGTTAAATCATATGGCATCTGCTACAAAACTATACCACTCCTTGCCTGTACACTTTTTGCAAATGTTTAATGAAACCCCTGGCACATTAAGTTAAACCTAATATCTTCATATATTTTATGTTCCAGCGATTGATAGTCTGCTAAAGGTTTTAACAATCTTATCTTAGCAGTCTCTATTTTAAACTTCGTCTAAATAGTAATGCTTCAACTCTCTAAACTTAAATTATTATTAAAATAATAATAATTTTTATTTATTAATTATTTAAATTAGCTGAACCAAAGTGTGTTAACATTCTAAAACAGTTTTATCGCATTTCTAGCCCTCAGTGTTTTTACAAAGTGTATATATAACTCTTTGAAATTTTTCAATTTTAATTGCTGTATCTTGTGATTACACATAAGAGATAGACTTCCTTTAGAATGTTCTATGGTTTTATTATTGAAAACTACCTTGTTTTGAAAATAGTAAATATCCCCGAAACCCATGGATATTTTCTTCGTCAAAAAATCAGGAAGTTAAAAAATCACTTAGCAGTAAAACGAAATAAAAACAGCGACCTCTGTAAATCATTAAGTCTCCGCAAACAGGATTAAATTAATAGCAAAAGCCAATATTTTCAAAGAAATTTACTTATGTATTTCTTCTTTGCATGTAATAAAATTGTTCTAAGCAATAATAAAAATATTAAAAAAAAATTTATTTAATTTGATTGGAAAGAAGATAATAAATGTGTTACTTGGCTGAAATTCTCTAACGTTCTAAAGATACACAAAGCGTGAAAACAGCATAGAAAATAAAAGATGTTACAATTATGAACTTAGATTTTACAATATTACGTATAAGTATTATTACAATTTACTTACCAAACCAGGTACTAATTTAAAATTTATTTAAATCTTGACTTACCTGAAATACAAAAATTGCATTTTATTACAAATAATAACAAGTAACATAATAACTATTATTGATTATAATAAGTCAATAAAAATTAAAAAATTGTTATAAATAATGCACAAACAATTCAAAATACATTTACATATTCATTTTAAAACAATCAGAAACAAAATTTTTATAAAAGTTTAGTCACTCTAATAGATTACCGTTCTCCAAACGGAACGAAACGGAATTAAAATCAATTTCGTGTTTAAATTCAAAAGTTTTTTAAAGTGGATTATCAAAATTGAAAATTTTTTTTTCCAATCAGGAGCTCTATCAGGAGCGAGAATTCAAAAAGAAAAAAAATCAATTTTTGTTGATTGTTTGTTAAAATACAGATTAACTTTTTGGGGAACTTCATCGATTCACTAAAGAGTCAAAAATATTCATTTGAACAATGTATTTTTAGCAATATACTTACGTAAAAGTACTTTTAGACATTCCTTATTGAGTTATGCATTATTTAAAGTATATCTCGTTTTTATGAAAAACTAAGTTTATTTACGTAAATAAAATAGGTAAATGCCGGCCGCATTGGCGCAGTTGGTAACGTGCTCGCCTCTCATCATGCGGTCCTGGGTTCGAATCCCACTCAGGCATGGCATATTTTCATACGTTACGAAAAATCATTTCATCCTCATTTACACCCAGTCACACCCCAACGTCGTCGCTAATGACCTTGTAGTTAATGCGACGTTAAATAAAAAAAAAAAAAATAGGTAAATAAGTATGTTTTTCAAATCAAATGCTCTCTCCAAATAAAACGAATAATAAACCCATTGTATATACTTCGTTTTAAAATCCTTTTTATTTACTCCTGCCGTTTCTTTCCATGAAGTATATCTCAAAAACGGATTGTCGTACAAAGTTTCAACTCGGAACTTAAGTTAAATATCATGAGGGAACTTGACACGAACCTTTTAATAAAATTCGGTCAACCGGATGTAGTAGTTTATTCGTGCAATTTTTTACTTTCTGAAATTTTCTCATAAACGGTTCCAAGATTTTTGCTAAAATCATCGTATAGTATAAGAAATATTATATTAAGTGATTTTTCAGTCCTGTTACCCAATTGTCAATGTCTGGCAATTTTTTTCTAAGAAAGGGAAATTTTTTTGTGTGACACGACGGTTACTCAACCGGTTAAGATACGGCAGGGTGAGTTGATTCTCCTTGAGCTGTGAAAAAGCTTGTGCCATTTCCGGTCGTGTTACGAACAGAATGTCTTTTACCCTAGAACAACGGTTTTTCATTTTTGAACAATATTTTGTTACGAAATCGCACGCGAGTAAAATAATCATTTAAAATTAATATATTTGTGTTTCCTCCACCAGAAAAACTGTCGATTTCTTGGCTAACAAACCTATTTTGAGAGACAGGTAGTGTTCGCGGCAGAAAACGTAGTGGTCGACCAACTCTCTAGACAGATGACGTTTTAGAGATGTGAAAACAAGATTGCTTAATTCTCCTCAGAAAAGTTTTCGAAAACTTTTCTCGTAAGTGGGTTTGTCATATTCGAGTGTTCAGAAAGCTGCTAAAATTTGAAATTGTATCCGCATCGCGTACGATCAGTAAAAGAGTTTCAGCTTCCTGATTTAAACAAGCGATTGCAATACTGCCGTTGGTTTAGGCCTTTCGTAAATGATAACTGAATCGAAGTTTTAAACACAGTGTTATTTAGTGATGAAGCTTTCATCCATCTCGCCGGTTATGTCAACTGTCAAAACACTCAAATTTGGGATGAATCTTTTGCACTCGCGTACGATTTCATAGGAAAATATTGTTCAAGAATGAAAACCTGTTGTTCTAGGGTAAAAGACATTCTGTTCTTCATACGACCGGAAACGGCACAAAATTTTACACAGCTTGAGGAGAATCACCTTACACTGCCGTATCTATACCGGTTGAGTAAGGCTATAACTTTATGTCACAAAACAAAATTCCCTTACTTAGAAAAAAAATTACCAGACATTAACAATTTGAGTAACAAGACTAAAAATAATCACTCTTTAATTTTTGCTATAGCTTATAATTAATCGTGTGATGTGCTAAGCAGAATATCCGTTGAAATTGTTAAAGGGATTTTGTTTTAATATTATGTTTTTAAAGTGAATTTTAAGGAAAAATTTATGGAATTTTATAAACCTACACCTTTTAATTAAGAATTTATTCTACAGTCCAGCCTTTCTTAGTTTGCTCCTACTGTAAACAAAAAATGACTTCACTGAGCATGCGCATTATATAAAACTGTGTACACGCTCTTTAAAAAGTAACAAAAAAATACTTTCAAAAGTATTTAAATACAAAATATTTTTAAATGTATTTTTATAAATGAAATTGTTAGGCCTACATCATATCATGACTAATGTTTTAAGTACTTTAAGTACTTATAATTTAAAACATAATTAACTTAATAGGAGTAGTCTACGACATTCATAGAGTGGTTGACCCTAGCGTGCACCCTGTAGTGGCTGGCTTTGGTTTGTTGACAGAAGGAGCAAACTAAGGACGGCTGAATTGTACCGTGCTTAGTTCAGCGTCAATTAGTGACTATGTTTTTGCACATTGAAATCGGTACAATCTGAGTTTCTCTTAAAATTACTGCCTTAATAGTAATAGCCAGGGAAAATCGTACATAATCAAAGCTAACTAAAATTTAAGAAAACTGTACAATTTTTAACTCAATCGTTTTCTCTAAAGTGCTTAGTTTAGATAGAGTCAATTAGTAATTTTATATATTATTTTGTTCATCAACAAGTCAATGGAGGTTAATTTTAATTTAGCGTCATTTACTTATGATTAAAATTAGGTTATGTTTTTCATTAGTTACATCGGCGGGAGAAAAGTGATTGGGTGTTCCATAATAGGCCTATCAGGTATTTGGCATTAGAGTGTCATGAAATGTGAAATCAAAATATGAATCTAATTATTTAAAGATTTTGATCCTAGTAATATTATCACTGTCAGTTACTGCAAGTATAGAGGAGAAACCAAAAAACAGTTAGGCTACATGAATATGAATAACATATATTACCACATTTTATTGAAATTGTTTATGCAGTCAGAAAAAATTGACTACATAATAACAAGTGCAATGTAAAAATATTAATTAGAAGATTAAAATAGTGTTGAATAGTTAATCTTGAAATATTTTATCATAATATTTAAATTGATTACCCTGAGATTATACGTAGTAATGTGGATGACATTATGACAAATGAGAAAGCTTTCAACCATTCTGATTTTTAAATAAACACGTTTTACGCAGTGCATAAACATGTCATAATCGATTTCAATAAAAAATTAAATTATTAGGTTTATGATCAAGATTAACGGCTGCCCTTGATATTAAACCCTTGATACCATTTTTATTCACCATGACCTAATTTCATATAATAATACTTCCAGAAAATCAAATAATAGAATATCTATTTCTGTTTTTAAATGAGGAGGCTGCAGACGTGTCACAAGCAAGTAGTTTTTTGCTTTGTCTTAATGTCCGACTGTCTGGCACGTTAGTGCTATTGCAGAAGACGAAAGATATGTGACAGATGAAAAATATGAGATGTGACTGGGAACGAAACCCTTGGCGTAGAAACCTGTCGAGGTGAACACTACACCAACGAGTCGGTTATGGTTATTGTATACATTAGTAATGTCTGTATAGTGTATTCACTGTAAGAGATATATCCTGTCAAGGTCGTCTACCGTGGAACTTATAGGATGGTTCAGAGTTTATATCGACATTACAATACGTTACGAGTTCATTAACCCACATGCTATCTAGGTAATAAATTGTTCGTCCTCTTTTCCTAAACTACCTTTATTTTTCTCAAATTTTTCTCCACAATCTACATGTCATCCCTTTACGTAATTATATTTTTGGGCCTATTGTTTTAAAAAACCAAAACCCATTGACTTAAAAATATTTAAAAAATGACGTTGTTTTAAAGGTAAGTAAATCGGTATCCTCATTTATAACTGACCAAATTTCATTTAAGGTCGGAACTTTATTATATAGAAAAAACTGTGCAGTTTAATTCTGCTTGTCGTTTTCACAAATTTATCTCCAAATTTTCACTGTTTCATAACGGGTTTGCTTCTTTTCGTTTCTAATTTTGTGCTATCAGTTTATCGATGCTGTGAACAATGAATGTTGACACACCACTCAACACCGATGTCATTTTTTCAATTTCACTAATGGGTAAAAAGAATTTTTTTATACCCAGGGAATTAAAATAAGCCTACATTTTAAATAATTGTTTTTTTCTCTAATTTTGTTTTTCACTACAGAGAAGTTCACGGCTTTCATTTTAAAGTTGTTGTCATGCACCACATATAAGCCACACCCTGCAGTATTACTCACCACTACAAATGCATTCCTAGGATAGCTCTTAGAATGAACAGAGTATATAATAATAGTTAAATAGTACGAGAGCCAAATAGGGTTACCACCCTCAAACTAAAACTTGTCAAACATTAATGAGTTCGATCGTCTTGCCCTCCTGAAGAAAAATATGCAATGTATGTTTTTAAAAAACTAGCGAATTTGCCCAAAATGATGGCAGCCTAGCATTTTGGCATAAGTTTCGTTATTTACTTATTGAAAGTCATAAAACCAACCTACATTATTTTAAAATTTATGAAATTTAAGAAAAATAACATAAATAAAGAGTGGTACAAAATTCACATAACATTGTTCAAAAAGGACACAATTCATTCTCTTTATTACAGACAATACAATTATTTTTTATGTTGAAATTGCTTTCCATCTCAATAATATATTTTTGAAGTCATTCGGGAACATTGGTACACACTCTACGGCAAAGTTTTGTATCCCTGTCCATCGTAAATGTAATTTTTTTAGTTCGTCAATAGTATCTGGTTTTCTAGTACAACAAATGTCCTTAATGACACCCCAAACGAAATATCCATTAGTATGCAAGTGTTTCTACATTGTAAGAAGTACGTGAAGGAAATGTCTCCGTTCCTTTGTAAGCATTGATTGTATGAATTATAAAAATTTCTGTTATAATATGTCAGTTTAAGCTATTAAGTTTTGTAATTGATTTACTTAATTTAAGTAATTCAAATTTAATCTGTTAGTCTAAAACTGTACCGTAGGTTCAGAGACAAACTTCAAAATCATAACAATCCCTTAATATACAATATGAATTCTGCGGGCCTACCAGGAATCGCACAAAGACGACTGAAACGCCGATTGAATAGAGACATGATACATTAATGCAAGTGTAACATTATTATGTACACAAAAATATAATTTAAACGAACATATTTATCGTTATCTGGAGAGCTATCGCTGGGTGGTGTCCTCCTCAAATTCATTAACGCGGTTGGATTGTTTTAATTTTTCTTTTGGTAATTTAGTCGTTAACGTTTTTGCTAGTTGTTCTTTTTGTCACAGTTGCAAAATAATTAAAGTAAAATAAAAAAAAATTCCTAGTACAGTAATACCTCGCATAACGCTTCCTCGTTTAGCGCTAATTCGTTATAAGGCTTTTATGAAGCCTTCAACGTCATCAGAGGTTTGTACAGAGGTGCGTTGTTGTAGCCGGCACATTCTTTATTAATGTGTGACGTACTGTGTCTAGTATTTTCAATTTATAATTTGACATGCTGTATATAATTTGTTGTTTATATTATACTGTACTTATAAATAAATATTTGAACCCCATAAATAAAAAGTAAGACATATATAAAAAAAAAACAAAAACAAAAAAATACCAAAAATAAAACAGAAAAACAATCAGTAAACATGATTGTAGTACTTTGTACTGTGTAGTACCAGCGTTGTACGGAACCCGATGTGATTACGTAATCGCTCGACCCCGTACAGCGCTGTTTCCTTTAGCGCCCGATTTAGTACCTCTGTTTCCTGTAGTACCCCCTAAACGGGGTACTACTGTAATTTAAGCACAATAATATTAATTATAATAAATAACTTTGTGAGTAGGTATTTATTTTTTTAAGGAAGTTTGTTTAGTATTTATTCTACTCAGATCCCGAACAATGCTAGGCTTAGGTGTTAAAAAATAAACAATTAAATTAACGTTCACGGGAAAGTAGATTACAAATAAATAACATGGTCAGTAATTGCAAACATAGTAAAATATTTATATAAAATATGATCAAAATAAATTTTATAACGTACTGTAGAAATACAGGGTGTAAACTCCATATAGTTTTTAAACAATAATGAACCTAGGGACGTAATGAATGAGTGTAGTGCCTCAGAGCTTCAGTGTCTCACCCCATAATACTGTTTAACTATTGTTTTGCAATTTATATGTATACAACCTTTGTTTAGTTGCAATATTTTATGTTACACAATATATGAGTGTCGCATAATATTTATAGTGATACCATTTATACCAAATATGCAATTTATATGCAACGTAGCTGCTATGATCATTATTTTAATAGCTTCCTTAACAAAAGTTATGGTAACTTTAAATATTTTTGCTGCTACAAAAATTAATTATTTTAACATGTTCTGTTTGTTCCTCACGGTGAATTGAGTATCTAACGTGAACTAGATTTTTTAAAATAATACTAGCAAAAATTTTCTCGTTGTGCTTTAAGGCATAGGCTACTAAACGTGTATTTAAAAGACTAAGAGGTTTTTTGGTCAAGTTAGGTGGTCGCACGTGCGTCCGAGTGTACGCGAGCGTGTGTGAATTTATGTATGTGAACGAAATATCGTAAAAACGTTATACCCTATTTATTTACTTTTATTTATTTGTTTAGTTTCCCATTACTTACAAAAATAATGTCATTACAATATAAATGTTAAATTCCTCAATTATATCGTCACCAGATGGCGAGATTAAGTGGTGAGTTGAAACCTTTACTTTTTGGTGGCCCTAAGAAGGCCGTTTAAACGGTGGTCGCTTTGGCGAAGCGTCGGTCGTAGTCGTCAGGGTGGCCGAGGGGCTGGGTGACACGGCGTGTTGTCGTTCAGTGGAGACATCATCTTCTTCTCTCGCAGTAGTACATCGCTGGCTGCTTCGTTGGATCCGGTGGGCGTAAGGCTCGGTCGAGGGACCGCTATGGGCATCGCTCGCGGCAGCGGGCGATGACGGTCCCGATCAACGGCGTATGGTGTCGGGTCGGCGAGCGGAAGCATATTCTCTCTTGCGGGGTCGTCGATGATTCTTCGCTGTAGTCCGGTCACCGTGTGCCGATGTAGGAACTCTCGTCGATGCTGTCGATGCGTGGAATCTAATCTCCTCGGATTCAGTGGAGCGCTCTTTATATAGTCGCCGAGAGCGCTGTGGTAGCGGCGGTTATTGGTCTCGGCCTTGGCGACAAAGCCTCTGTTGGTACCCCGTCACAAGTCTACCGCCTCATTCGGAACTACGGCGGTTCCTTCTGTCACTAAGTCGGAAGCTTTGATAGCCAGCAGCACAGTACCTTATCAAAGGGAACGACGATGACAATACTTTGAAAATCTGAAACTATTTTTTAATTCGTGGTAGGAAAATTAATCCACCCAACTATAGTTTCCCATGTTCAAGGGTAGATCAATTCAGTGCTTCTTTGTTTATTAACTACTGCAACTACTTCTCTATTGAGGCCTTGAGTAAACGTAAGATATCCTTGTTCCTGGTATTATAATGGTGTGCTCTTGTAGTAAAATAGTTTATATTTTTATACGCGAAAATAAGAGCTTCTCTTGCAAATATTTGGTGGATGTCAAGTACGTTAAATTCTTGAAAAAGCTGCTCCGATGGATACCTTGGTTGTCTTGTATAGATTATTCGTCAGATCAACTTCTGCACCTTCTGTATGGAATCAAAGCTCCATTGTTCAATTCTCTATTGTATAAAGCTGAAACTTGGAACTTAAGTTAGGTATCATAAGGGACCCAACATAAACATTTTCATCAAAATCGATCAACCGGAAGTAGAAGTTTATTCGTGAAATTTGTCCCTATTGTACAATTTTCTCAAAAACTGCTCCTACAATTTTGTTTTAAATCACCGTATTTACTAAATCTTTTGTTTTTTAAAATAGGCAAGCGGCATGTCTGGTAAATTCTATGAGGAAAGGGTGCGCTGTCTTAGTGTAATGATTATTTCAAAGATTTCGGCCTTAATACGCATTTTTAGAAAAAATACTTAATAATATCAAATGTAGAAAATTAACTAACCTTCAACTTTTCTGCCATTAATATATTTTTACAGCTCTAGTTTAGCGTCAATTAGTGATTTTTCTTATCAAAATCGGGGTTTTAAGATATGTATTTTAAGAAAAACGTTTTCATAATTTAAGTAGCAGAATAGAAACTTACATTTTTTTAAATTTAATTATTGGCGGTTTTTCTTTTTATGTTTTATTTGATTTCTAATACATGCCTACCCGCATAACAATTTGTATCCTTCGAAGTTCTATTAACTAACACATTAAAACGCCAAGTTTTATAGTACATGGTTTAGAATTTAGATTAAAACAAAAGTTATACATTTTTCATGGACTATTAATAAGTATGGTCGTTAAAAGGAAAATATTTTTAAAGAATTAATGTAAAACGAAAACTGAACCTTTGGTTTTTACCACTATGCCATGACGTCAGAACCAATCGTTACAAATATGTTTGATTTTATTAAACAAGATTTCTGTTTTAATTCACCATTAAATAAATTGCAGAAATAAACTTTAAAATGTAAATTTTGACTTTTTAAAAGTAAAATAAATCAAAGGAAATAAAATGTATAGTTCAAAAACATACTATTAGTATATCAAGTGTAAGATACCATTAAAACTGTAAATGAAAAAAGAATAAAACCGATAATCGATTTAAAAAAAAATAATAAAGAAAGTCTTTCTCTCATTAAATGAAACGGAAAACCAATGGAAAATTTGGTCGGTCATTTTCAACAGTGTCGGAAAAAAAACAAGAAGACAAGTTTTTTACTTTTATTCATCGTTCCATTTTATAGCTTCCTTTGTTTCAGAGTGTTGTTGTGTTTTTATATTCGTATCCTATTTTTATCTCTTTGTTTTCACATTTTCTTCTTTTATTGTTTTCAGAGTCAGCTTTGATTTAGCCAATAATGTCAAGTTACTTGGTACAGAAAATATATAGAGAAATTATTAATATTGTTTTCTATATAATATGGTTTTCATCTAACTAAGCTAACTAGGGTATAGCCAACACAAAACACAGTAATTGCCTTATTGTAACAGACATTACATAACAAACTATAACCTAATGAAATAACCACTTTCATCCTTGGCCGTTGTAGTTGTAGTAAACTAAAAATGACACCTTTGCTATATGCATAAAAGTAATAAAGTATGATTATTAATCTTCAGTAAACTATTGGCGGTTAAAAGCTGGTGTCAAAATAATAATTAGTCTTTGTCAAGCAGTGGTAAATTAATGTCTTATATTTATAAATAAAGTAAAATCATACACGTGGTGGAAGTGAGAGAGAATGTAAACCATTTGGAGTAAAATTAAACGTGATTGGTGAAGCTATTTTAATAAAAGGGCGTAATTGGCTGTTTCAAATTTAACGGAAACATTGAAGGCCAAAGTTCTGACGCTAAGTTTGGTAACAAATTGGGAAGACACAGCTCTTACAACCAGCGAAGAGTGAAGATGTGTTTGCTCCAGGTTTTTTTTATAAAAATGTGATATATAAGTTTAAACAAGAAGTGTAAATAATAATTATAAAATGTGTATAACGTGTGAAATAAAATAATAATGTGTCAAGTGTGGAAGAAGAAGACAACAAAAATTAATGATAATACAACAGCATCTTCATGTTTCAAGCCATCGAAAAGAAACTTCTAAAATAACCGACGCCATCAAAAACCAAAGACCTAGACAGGTAAAATTGAACACACAGTTGACTATAAAGCGCTTCTTTACTTTTCTTTTCGTTTTTTATATAGGTAAATTTAAAACTTAATAAATTGTAATTTGTAAAATAGGGGGCTTTTTTTATAAATAAGTGTTTAAATATATTTAAAAATAAATGTATCTAATTATATTCATATTTGTTTTTTCATCTCAAACCTTTTAAAACCGCGAAGAATTTCTGTGGAACGAACCTAACGTCACATTTTCATAAAACAAAAATGTTAATCCTTTGAGGGGTTAACTAAAGTACTGTTTCTATTATAGCAAGTAATGGCATATCCTTGTGTGGATAACTTCAAATTTCGCCTATAGCAAATAATGGCTTCCCTTGTGAAGATAACGTTTATCAATATAATCATAGCATAGTGACCACATCACATTCATCGTCAAATTCTTTGACCCTCACTTTTAACTAAAATTTGTACCCACAATTACACGTGAGGTTGCTGTTATCCTTAGAGAGGTGTATCAAATAAACTCGTTTATAAAGTTTCCCGGTTTCACAGAACTATATTATTGTAAAGAAGTGCAGTTAGTAAAACACCAAGATTTTCTTTGGATCTGGCAATCGAGCCTAAAAACAAGTAATATGATGGAATATGGGCATAGTGTTGTATGCGTGGCAGTCATATTGCAATTAAATTTCTATGGAATAAGACTAAGAAGTTATATAGTAGAAGTTGAAGTTGTTAACTATATTATTGATTACATAGAGATTTTTTTTATCCTTATGTTTTACTTACATTTTTGTGTAATGATATACTACGATTCCTAACCACAGGCTTTGTGCATATGTGGCGAGTATTTCACTAAACTCTATTTTCACGTTCAGAATTCAGTACAGCTTTTATGAGAACCCGTTGTGTTATCAGGCGTACAGAAAACATCAGGCACAGCCAATAAAATAACCCTCCTCCGCCGACAACATCCGATGGTCACGAGCAAAAATATTTGGTGTTTCGCTTACCACGCTCTTACAAGCTCATTTTCAATTTTAAAAAATTTAAAAAAAATGACTTTCGCTTTCTAATGACATGTATTTTATTACGCTATAAATGTTATTATTATACTCTGATATTTAAATAAGATACGCTCGTACAAAGTTGGACGTTTATATCATGTCGCCTTTTTTGCATTTCACATCGTATAACTTTTTCTTTCAACGACATCATTATGTGTTTTATTATGTTGTTATAAAATATAGAATTTTGACAGTAATTTTATATATGATGTCATATGTTAGAAGGAAATAGAAGTAATAAAAATTTTTTAAAATATCACTGATGTTTTCGTATTACGTTATTCAATAGGAGCTTGTAAATAACGTGTTGTGGCGTGGAGTCGATATTTTTACTTAGTGTAGTAGCGCTGAAACTCCCATATGAAATTGTTTATGGACTTCCCGTACTGCATTCTGAACGTGAAATCAACTATAGATTTAATATTAGTATTAATCATAACAGTATTTAATGTAATACGTTTATTTTGTTTTCATGTAACTTACAATGGAAAATAAAATTGAATCTGTTTTTTTTCTTGGTTTTACGTTTGACTGTTTTGCTATTGCTGCTAATGCAGACGGTGAGAAGGATGATACATGAAGTGAGGGATGAAAAAATGCCAGACCTGACCGGGAATCAAACCCGAGACCTCGGCGTAGAAGCCAGTTGCGCTAACCACTAGGCCAACGGGAATCGATTGGAGAAAATTAATTTTAATTGATTAGACAGAAACGAACGTTTAGCTCAGAAGAGTTGAAGCGGAAGAAGTAAGCAGTAGAACAGAAGAAGTAGTCAATCCTATACATCCCGAGCCGAATTATTTGAATAATTTTTACTGGAATAACCTATTAATACTTTTTATAGGTGATGGGAAGTTAGAGAATTCGTGATGTGTGAGTGAAACAGCGAGGACTTCCGCATTTGTATAAATAAAAGAGATATAAATGTTATGATTATACACTTTAAATATTCTAAACACAAATGTTAAACAAACATACAATGCAGTGTATAAATACACCTATGGATTATGCTCATATTTGATGCATTTACTTTAGTTATTACGGAATGAGCAAATGTTGTATTATCATATATTGGACGATATATGGGCTCAAAGTAAAATTTAGATAAAGCACAATGCTTTAATGTTTTCTATGAATGTGTATTTGAAAACGAAGTGGTAGTGGTAATATGATTTACCTACATATTACGTTGTACATAAACAACATGACAGATGTTGTATGGTTTATGTAGTGGGGGAGAGGGTTTCATCGGGTTTTACAAACGTGTTGGGTTTACCGTAGACTCGTTTGCCGTCCAGTAAATACTAACCGATGTTTGAGAGGTACTGAATTATTAAAACCGAGCAGGAATGGAAATGCTATCGGAATACTGTTGGTGTTTGTGAACACAACAACAGGATTCAAGTTTCTCATACCACTTTTACTTGATACATTCGTTGCCTACTTGGGATATTCGGAACGCAGTTGAAAATCCATCGGCACATAATCACACTCACATTATTATTGTCCGATTCTATCACAAATCTCGATAATACAAACAAGCGAGACAACAAACAAACCAGGACGCCTAAATCTACATACCATTAAACTTGGTATTACTATCATGCATTAGTTTCGGAACTAATCCGACTAAAAATTAATTCTGCATTTCTATCATTAAAACAAGAATAACAAAATGATCAACAAACAGCGCTAATTTTCTAGTTGACTTTCAGGTAGAACTAGTATGGTATAGTGGGCATCTTAACTGGCTTCTAGTTTAAGGATTCCGGGTAATTTTAAGTCAGGTCTTGAATTTTTCATCTATCCTCTTCAGCATGTATTGTTATACCCAAAACTAAGAATCATTTTTTATTTTTTGTGACTAGTCTAAGACTAACTAACAATTTTGTTCTAACTTAATTGGTCTAAGTACTTAATCTAAGAATTTACCAACTAATAGTTCTTAGTTTATGTTCGATATTCTGATACACTTATTATAAAATTTACTAATCATTGATATTTAACTAAACACTTCAAAATATACAAGTAACTAATACTAACAAATTAATAACTTTATACTGTTAATTACACTAGTTCAAATGGTTTTACAAGAGAAGGTCTCCTATTCAGATCTACGTTGTCAAGTAGCTTCGGCATTGACATGGTGAAGAAATCTATCTGTGTTTGAATATGGAACGTTTTTTCGTTGATATAAATAGGTAGTTTACGGATATTTTTATTTGTAAAATTTATATAAACAGACTTTGATCAGAACTAAGAATGATGAGTTTAACAATAACTAAGATTATTATTGAAGGAGGAAAGAGATGCAGGTATTTTTGTACTACTATAATAACTGAGAATGACAAGCAAACACCAAAAATAGGAACACGGATAGGAATGACGACGGCGGCCTTTTTAAAGTTTTGAAAGATCAAGACAAGACAAAGAACGGAGAATCCATACGGGATGAGATTTCTGCGAAAGAAGGGTGTACACGCTTGGATAGAATAAGGAATGAGGAAATAATGTCAGAATTGAGTATTTACAACGTAAGCAAAAAGATAAAGAATTATCGCCAAAGTGCGAGACAGCAGATTGAAAAGGATGTTAGATCACAGGATACCCAATCAGGCACAATGGTTTACTCCAGAAGCAACAAGGAAAGTCGGTAGAACTAGGAAAAGATGGAGATAGATGATATAGTGTGTGAGTTGGAAACCGGCTGTGACCTAATCCTTGATTAGAAAAAGAAAAACGTAGAAATTTTGTAATGGAGTAAAATTTAATCAAAACCATTAGATTGGTTTTTGAGAAAATCAGGTTTTATTATTCTTAAACTGGTGTATAGTACCCTTAGTTTTAAAGCTATGGACTAATTTCTGAAAGAACATTTGAAATATGCTTAGTTTTAAAATTTCAGATAAACTGGTATAAAATTGTTTGTTTTAGATCCATATTACACGTACATTCATACATACAGAATGATATACAACTTTACTTTAGAAATAGAAATTATTTTTCTGGCTGCATCATTGAGGGTTATGAGTAGAGAAGATGAATTGAAATTTGGATACAAAAATTGTTGCGAAATCACGTACTTACTCTCTTACTTTACTTACTCTCGAAACTATAAAAAAAGATATTTTTTTTAAATCAACATTATGTAATTACGGGACAATTGAAGTTTGATTAGTTTGTATGCTAATCTGAAGCGACATTCAAATCAACTAATTCGAAAATAGAGAGTGTGTAAACTGAATGAGTGAAATATGCATATTTTATTTTATTTGGGTACAAACATTTGGTTTTAATCTCAGTTCATATTTAATCATTTATAGTACATTTGAATACGACGTATGCATTCCCATAATTATTACTCATTTGTCCCGTTTTTTAATGATCGCAGTAAAACTACTATTAAAATTTCACAGCACTGTTATGTTTATTTTAAAATACCATTCGTTCAATAATGAATTTCATAATTACACAAATTGAATGGAAATTGTTTTAAGTGTATTTGATGAAAAACTATAAACACTTTTTTTAAATGGACGTAGTTTTTTTATCAAAACTACTCTATTTTAAAATTATATAAATGAATAAATTTTAATGGATACGATTAAAAAATTGTGTAAATAGTCATCATAATTTATGACCTCAATGATTTTATTAGGGAATTGTTAATTAAATTTTTTGTAAGGTCTGACAACAGCAAGTTGGTTGGCCCAATGGTGTAGTGATCAGTACAAATTTATTCTGTGCCAAGGATTCCGTGTTCAATTCCCAGTCTTGTTGGGTATTTGGTCATCTACTGCACTTCATCGTCTGCATTAACAGTAATCCTCAAAACGGACGTTGGCCAAAAACGCAACCGTATTAATTGACAAAAAACTGGATGTATTGTAGCCTGACTTATTATAAAGCAAATCCGACATTTTACGTATACAGGACTTTTAATTGTTTTATAGGTAATTACAATAGTAAACAATGGAGTCAGACAAGAATACTGTTTGCCTCCAAATCTTAAAGGTTATATAAAATTTGTTCTTAAAAATTTGACTTCATGTTGCATTTTTGCATTAAAAATGAGAATTTATACTCGTTTTTGTTTGCTAATGGCCAAGTGGAGTTGGCTAAAGATGAACAGATATGTATATAATTTGGAAGTTGTAGACGTACAATTAGCCAAATATGTAAAAGTGTCTACGAATGATTACACAAAAACACTTAAAATTTTAAATATTCATAGTCAACTTCTAAATGAATCGGTCGTTTCAGAAAGCCCAAAAGTAAAACAATCTGACTTTTGGAAAAATTAAAAAATTTTTAATTTATTATGTTTCAATTAGAAAAATGTAAATTGTTCAGAGGGCTGTTTCCTTCAATATAAAATATTCCTTTGTATTTTTAAAGACTAGCCACTTGTTTAAAACAATTGAAAATTTAGACTAGGTGTATCTGAAATAAATTGGAGTAAAATATTAACTTACCTTGTTTTCTGTAAGATATGTTGTAGACCAGAATAATATTGTTTTGTACAATAGTTAGTATTCATTTAATTTATTTATTTCACTCTTTTATGTTATGACTTAAAATAGTTTTCTGTAAAAATAAAAATTGAAATTCTAATGTTAAGAAAGAAATATGTTGAACTTCAGGGCTATTCACAATCTTCATCGTTGTCATAAACAGTAATTATCTCCCTTAAAAAATGTTTTGCATTGAATCTTTGTATTGCCTCTTCAATTAGAAAATAGATCTTAAGCTTCAAAAGAACATCCACTTTCATTTTTTAATTAGAAGGAAACACTTTATGTCCTTAAGGATAAGCCGTTTCTGAGTGTTATATAAATTACTAAAGGAACGCCAGACTTATGTGATATTTGTAGTGATGGTGAGTTTACATTCAGTTAGTTCTAAGATTCACTAAAGAAAATATAAAACTCTGAGCTTTTACAAAATAACTTTAAAAGTCATTTTACAGTCTGGGCTTTCTGAAATGACTGATTAAAATAAAAAATAAAATTAACGCAGAATAATGTAAAAAATCTAATATAATCGATTAATTGTAAACCTATTGTACATTATTATAATCCTTAATGTAACGGGGTTGTAAAAAAAAACAAATTTTGGAGTGACCACTATAAAAATAACTGTAAAAATCGTATCAAAATATTAAACAACACATTGTAGCACATGCCTAGAAACATTTGAATAATCAAAATGTTCATAAACGGCCAAGCTACTTGACACTTTATGAAAGTTGATGATATTCTAGAACATCGATGCTCCAAGTGCAGTGAGCATGCTAAATTTCAGAACGCCAATGCTTATCAAAGGGTTGAACGTTTCTTTTTTACAACTAGTGTAGAAAGACTCAGTGTGTATTATCACAAAACTAACAAAAACAGAGTATTTTTCTTAGTAGGAAAAGTAATAAAGTAAGTTGACTAAAAATAAAAGACATTCCAATATATATGAGTTTTTTTACCAGGAAATGAACAAAACTATTTTCTTAATACAGTACATTCATGCATGACGAAAACATCCGTAGATTGAAGAAGAATGAACTACGGACTAGAATAAGTAAAGCGTGATACTATTGCTTTATGTTAGGGGTTACGGGGATGCGGGTGTTACTTTTAGGGGTGAGTTGCTCATTACTAAGATGGAATGTTTAAGGGTGTATATAAATGATAAGAACAAAACATGTACGTATATGAAGTGAACAGTGAAGCAGGCATCGACCTCATTCTCCGAGAGAAGTTCAACCGCCATTCATAGCAGCCCTTTAACGTTTTTTTTGTTGTTGTTGTAGTATGAAAAGGAGGACTATAAATTGTGCAATAAGCAAAATTAAAACCCGACCGAATAAAAAAAAAAGAGTAATGTACATTACGAACAGTATTTCATTCAAAATGCTATTTTTTAGTTTTTTTCTAAATAAAAATGCTGTGCTAATCTTGTGGGATTTGTCACGTATATTGTTATTTCTGTTTTACATTTCAGTTTAGAAATGATTTCTGCAATTTCCCGTACAGTTATTTTTTTGTAGCAGTTATTTTGGAATGCAAATCTCATTGAAGTAATTGTTCTCTTATTTCTTAATGATTCCAAATCTAGAGTAATTTATTTATTTTGTACAATATCTAAATAGAAAGTTTGTTCAAGAATTCTCGAGTAGGACCGAAATTTAAGAAGTGTTAATGTAAATAATAATAGTTAGTAGCAAATAATAAATAGGGTTTCTTAGAAATAGAAATATACCACATGAAAGAGCCGAGTACCTATTTAGATAATTGGCCCTTTTGTAACCACTTTTATTCAATCCTAATGTGTTTAAAGTTTGTTAAGATTTATCCAGAAACCGACAAAAAGATTTTGTATCTATATTTTTATATCGAAAATCTCTGTCCTTCTCGAGATCTTCAAAGCTCATCTATACAAGCGCAACCGGTTTAGTTACTGTCAGTTTTGATTTACCATCGACGAGTTTTGATCTATCAGTTAGTTAGTGAGTTATACTTTGTACGCCTGCGAAGAGGTCCAGCGTATATTGTAGACTCGTATAATCGTTGTTAACTTTGTAAGTAGGAATTAGTTTAAGTAAGTGAAAAATAATCTTGTAATTACTTAAGTTTATTTAATGTTATTAATTTATTGTAATTTTTAGCTTTCAATAATTACTTGTAAATTTTGAACTATAGGCCCCTAGTGTGTAAATTATTTAATTTATCCAGATCCCGAAACGGACCTTAGAGGTGTCACAAATGATTTATATATATTAGTTTATTGTAGGTCAAGTAATTGGTTGACTCTATTCTCTCTCTTTTTTTTTTGTAACAGTATAGTTTTCTTTTGCAATCAGTTAATAAATACAATAACTTTAAGCAAATATGAGAAAATCTGAGTAATGTCCTTAGAATTAAAACACAAACGAATTATCTAGAATTTGTTTTTTTATTTGTTCCTCTTTTATAATAGTAATAGTCTACGCAGATTATGATATTTGTTACATAGATTACTTTGATTTTATAGTATTAACCCTTCCCGGATTATTGACATTTTATATCCACCAAAAACTTTTCCCACAATTCGTTATACGAATGTATCTGCATACTGTTTTGAATAGTTATGGTCATTAAGTCGATACATCCGCACATTTACAAATTAACCCTTTACAGGGCAGTACTACGGAGAAAATAAATACATGTTTTAAAATGTTAAATTTTGTTTTAAAGGGACTTGAAAAATGTATTTCTAGTGTCAGAACAGTAAGATATATCTTTTTTTATGTTAAGCCCTGGGTAAGTATACTTACCAAGGAACGTTTATTGAAATGGGAATCACATTGTAATTCCGATTAATAAAATGTTTCCCATTAAGAATGCTTAATAAAACAACTTGTAGTCCCATATAACAGAAAAATGTTTAGAACAACTTTTCTCAACTTTATATTAGCATGAATGCTTGCTTTCCCGTAAAGAACTCTCATTTTTTAAGCACTGTACAAAAGTAACAACAAAACAATACAGTTGCGTACGTTGGCATGAATCCTTACCAAATTCGTGTAACTCATGAAGCAAATGGTTGCTGAGCACTAATTTTAAAATGTGGGTAGCCTACTTACCATAGAACATCTATAAAACCATAAAATGACAATGAGGTTCAACTGCATAGCGGCAAGTATACTTACCAAAGACCTATAAAGGGTTAAATCAAAAAAGATTTAAACTAAAACTTTAATTTGCAAAGCTGGGTTGACAGAACTACTTAACAGTTTTTCCTGCCTGCCACGAGGTCAGTATTTCACATTAGTCGTGCTTCCTCTGTCCGTTAATACTTAAGTGCCTCACATTGATCCAATTTAATCATGATGTTTCTTTAAACAATCTTTGTACTTGTAGATTTATTTCCTTCTTTTATTCTTCAAATCAGCGTAAATTTTATTTTTAGCCAGTTCCATTTACGCATATATCATCATAAGCCACGTCACTCAGGACTAACGACCGATATATCCGCATCCATTATTATCGAGTCAAAATTAAGAGTAAAATATTTGATGAATTTGCATATACCTTTAAAAACAGTATTGTATCCAGAAAAACACATTATTTTAAAAGAAAAACATTCTTTACCCCATCAATGATTAAATCCGTTTGTATTGTAAAGGTTTAACTATTGATTATTCATTAGTGTGCTTTGTATCGCGTAAGTTATTTGCTATAATTGGGACTTAGGTCCGTTGCAAGGAATTCGAATGAAATAAATAATATAATTCCAGCGTTATAGAGGTCTTTCTTCATTTAAGCCTGTGTCCCATAGCTTTTTCTTGGAATTCGTTTTCCCTTCATTCTTTGAAGATTCTACATCCATGTATTGTTATAATAACCGATTTTGTTGTTTGAAACTCTTTCTTTATATATAGCAAAATGACGTCTCTATTCCTTTATACAACCATTACTTCTCCCCACATAGACCCCCCTCCACATAGAACCTCCGTATAAAATAAGTTATCTCGTCATGTTCCAATTTTTGTGGTTTTATTCTTCGTGTAAGGGCTCAAACTTGGCTGTCATACAAAAGAATTGCAGCTGTCCTTACATTATAAAATCAAACCGATGTTTATTGTGAGCATTATTCTCAGCGTTGTGCACCAATCTTCCACATATTTTTGAAAGATTATGTCAAAATCAATGTAACAGCTATTACCAAGTAACTGAAATACATAACCTGCGTAATAACAGCGTTATTATTCACCGGTAAGGCCCTTCCCCACAATAAATTTGGGTACATTTGTGTGCTGTTTATACGTTTCACAAATAAGCTCAAACGATTGTTTGGATTAAAAAAAGTAAGATATATCATGATTTTTCAATCTGATTATGGTATCATATTATAAGCTTTGTACTTAAGCTGGTGTTGCCCGAAACGCAAATAAAATTATCCAAATTTTTTATGTTTTACGAGTTAGCAGGTTAAAAATTCGAAATGTTTTCATTGCATGCCCAAATTTCATTTTTTTCCACGAATTATTCTGACGATATGCCAATAAAAAGTGATTTTTTTAAAGGCTTTTATATTTTATCGTTAGTTGTTAACTTTTTGTTGAATTTTATCAGTAAAATTATAAAAAACGTTAATTATGAACTTGGCCAACACACTTTTAATTTTAATAAGATAATGTTGATAAAAAGATTTAAAATAAACACTAATAGTAATGTTTTCGGGAATAAATTAGAAATATAAATTAAATGAACATTGTTTCTGTGCTTTCCTAAGCTCCATAGTTCTAAAAATTGGAATAAGTTTTATAAAGTGATACCGAGTAAACGAAAAGTGTTGTTTGAAATCGGAAAAAGCAGTAAATTACATTGTATAATCCACCGTTCTGAGCTTATCAATAATTTCGCGCAAAGTACAGGCGCAATTGGTAATATAATATAAAGCAAATTTTCACCAAAATCTTTCAATGATAATGTTCCGATTGGTTAATTGAATTCTACATTAATATTCAGAAAATTATGACAAACCCATGTTAGGATTTACTCTGTGGACAACATACGCACTGTTATAAACGGATTTAATCAAACACGGATAATTATGATAATTATGCATTGAATTGTTTTAAAAACAAGTTGGAATCTAGATTATTGATCAAAAACAAATTTAACATGGCACCGACAAAATTATATACAAATAATAAAATAACGACAATAGGGTACAAATTTATATGCTACTTTGTGAAAATTTAATGGACCTACCTCTTTGTAACAGTCTCTTTGCTTTGTCATTGAAATAATAATAATAATAATAATAATAATAATAATAATAATAATAATAATAATAATAATTGTGTAATAAATGCCAAATATAATTACCAAGTGTACTTAATAATATTAAATTAAAGGAAAAACTTTCCAGCCTTTAATTAATTTAATGTTTCATTGTAGCGTACGTTTAAAAAGTTGTACCTACATAGCCTATCACAAAAATTCAGAGACTAAAAGTCAAAGTGACATTTTTAATTTTGAGTTATTACAAGGGAAATATTTTTTCAACATTCGATAAGTCATAAAATAATATAGATAATTGAATATAGAAAAAATGTTTGATTACTGAAGTTTACAAATATTTACGGATACTTTTAGTCTAAATCACTTTGACGTTTGAGCAATTGGCATACCTGCGGACGAGATTTCCAATAAGCTTTTCATAAAATGTTGTCGCCAATGAATTTCAATGAGTCTTGATATTGTCTTGAAGCTCTTTGCTGTGTTTCTGGTAGAGTTCATGCAGCCGGCGATCACGATTAATGCAGTTTTTTATTGTAAAACTTTAAAAAGTTTCGGGAGAGCCAGTCAAAACAAGAGAAGAGGTTTGCTGACTTTTGAAATTGTTCTGATCCATGAAACCGCCCTTTGTGACAGTACTGGTTTAACCCAACGACTCTTTGAGCAATTTAAATGGGACATTTTTGATCACCAGTCGTACAGTTCCGACCTAGCACCGAATGACATCCATATTTTTCTTGAACTGAAGAAGTGGTTAGGAGGACGGGTAGACTAATTAAAAGTTTCAAAGTACGTCAAGTTTCTTTTATATTCATTGGCAGCAACATTTTATAAGGAGTGCATTGGAAAATTCGTCCATAGGTGCAACAAATTGGTTCAATCGTCAACGTGAATATGTCGCAAAGTAGCCATAAGTATATATTAGGATATATATTAGGAACTATTAGTATATATTAAGATATCTATTTCGGCGTATTTAGGAAATCATAATAATATACAGGTTGTTTTACTTTTTTGCTTTAAATGAATACATGAAGAAGAAAAGAAAAGTAAACTTGTTGATTTTTGAAAATCGAGTTTTCACCGGAAATACAACTTCCAGTATACCTGAACCCAAAAATCATTTTTCCAGCGATTAGCCTGTGTATATATTGTGTGTAAACCAAATATCTCAAGAACGTAACATTGTACGAAGATAAAACTTGAAACTTTGATTACATACAACTAGGCAACTAGAGACAAACATTTTCATCAAAATCGGTGAACCGAAAGTAGTAGTTTATTCATGCTTTTTGCGATTTTATCATAAAAACGGCTTTTATGATTTATTTAATTTGCCTCATTTACTTAGTATTTTATATAAATACCACAAGATAGAAAAAGCGCCATGTTGGCTGTAATTCTTGGGAAGCCTTGCTCTAATGGTAAAAAATGTTGTTTGAAAGATTACAGCCTTAATATGCATTTTACGGCAAACTGCTAATACCTGTAAGATCTTTCAATAAGTTAATTAGCAAAAAGTAAATATGGAAAACATATTAACTTGAATTTGCTTTACAAAGTTTTCAGTCTGCACCGAACTCCATCATTGATTCACACTGGTAATGCCCTTTGGCCAATGAAGTAATTTCACCTCTGTAATAAACAAATTGGATGATTATTCAATAAAACTTTTTGTCGCTAATGATAACTGCAGGGAATTACCCACCATGTTCAATTTCAATGCTACAAAAACTTAAATTGTCGCCTGAAGTAAATAACCCTTTGTTGGTATTTTTGTAATATGTCACGTTTAAATAATTCAATCAGGTAATATGTAAAATATGAATGATTTAATAAAGAAAATAAAAATAATTTTACTTTCGAGACTTAGTGGTTAGTGTGTTAGACTGTAAAATAGAAGGTCCCGAGGAGGGTAACTATCCTCGTGCAGGGAAAGGACTTTTTTAATGTTTAAACCCAACTTTCAACCTGCAGTAACACTGAAGAACACTTTGTTGATTAAAGTTTTAACTAACCGTCAATTGTTTTATAAAAAACTAAAACTAAAATATCCTTTTCGATCCGCAGCTAAATTCTGAGAATCGCCGTTTTCTCAAGAATGTGATAAGGTAACATAATGAAATTTAGAATTTATTTTTGAACTGATAAGGAAAAAGTTTTTAACACATCATTGATGCACTTCAAAATTTCGGAAATTTTTATTCTTAAATCTAAAATATCTCAGGAATTATTAACATATTATATTGTTTCCTAATATTAAAAAATATGAAGTATTTTTGTATTAACAAAATATTTTAATCGTAAAATTTCGGTGACAATCGAGTTATTCAAGAAATAGCCTTACTCCAAAATGACCGGCAACTTGGTTTTTATACTATCGTGACTCATTTGGTGACAAAATAAAATTCTTATTGCGGTTGTTTTCCAATAGATTTTTATGATTAATATGTCATTTTGTTCAAAAAATTGTTAAATACATGTTTAATACGACAGAATTTATTAAATTTAATAATTCCTGAGCTATTCAGAATTGTACAATTGAAATCCGCCATTTTGAAATTTTACATAGAAGAATTTCAATAAATGTTTTATGTTAAAAATAAAAGAAAACTAATTTTAGTATGTTACCACGACCATTTTCTTGAGAAAAAATCCTAATAAATACAAAAACGCGATGAGACGGAACGATGTGTTTTCGGGACTTATGTTTAAGGGATATTTTTTAGTCCCAGCATTTAGCCTAAGGTTTCTAGAATATTTTTGAAGAAAATTTAATGAAATTTGTATGGCTCGTCAAAGTTTTTATAAGATACAATTTATTTTTTACAAGTTATCGTGGGTAAATTCTATCCTGGAGTTAAAATTTAACAACGGTTATTGTTCATTTAAATTCTGAAAGATATCTCATGAATGTGAAACAAACTACAATATAAATCTTATTACAGAAAAAAATATCTTATTTCAACTTAAACGATATCAAAGTTTGAGTATATCTGATGAATAATAATTTCAATATTTTATGTTAATGGGTTTCATAAAAGAACAAACAAAATGATACAACTGTACATGAATTTGTGCTAACAAGGCAAAGCAATAGAAAGCAGCTACTACATTGAAAGGGTTGATATTGTTTTTTAAAACAGAATATTACGTTTGGTAAAAAAGAACTAATCGTAAAAAGAAACGATTGCGCCTAAAACAATGTAGCAGGTGTTGAAAATTTTGTTTAACCATTTAAATGGCAATAGATTTACCATTTTTATTGGTATTTTAAACGTAACCGTGAATGTAATTAGCCGCCGACGATATTTAGAAACATAAACTCTGATTTTTATCGTTCTAACTTATTACGTATTACGGAATTATTACCAGAAGGTTTACATTAAAACAAAGCAATTCGCAGACAAACGTAGAATTGACGTAAAGTCTGTCTACGCTAATAGTACTCTGACAGTAGGCAACTAGGAAAACAAGTGAATATGCACGAATTAATTAAAAAATTGCACAGTATCATCATAAACAAAATTCCATAGCATGACTAATTCGTTATAAGCTTAATGTAATAAACACGTTCAATTCATTTGTTAGAAAATGTTTAATAATAAATCGAACCTTGTTTTTAATGTTTACCTTAATATCTTTAGTAAGGTAAACTAAGGTTAGTTAATAATACCTTATTAACATTAGTTTAATAACTAAAACTTCTTCAATTGTTATTATTTTTCTATTGTTACTTTTACAATATTTATCGTGGCATTATATATTCTATTATTACATTATTATTTTCGAGTATTACATTTTTATGATACTGTTTTATTTTTGGTCACAAGTGCTAATATAACAGACTAATGCGCTTGATTTATAACAGGACAGTAAACAATTTCAGTGAGTCATTGTTTATCATTTCAGTTTGTTTATTTCAAATTAAATTAAAATTTCTAACCTTCACACACAAAACCTATACAAGCGATTCAGAACAAGATTCTATGAACGATAACGCAATGCCCCTTTTACATCACAAACTCAATGTTGCACAAAGACTTACAAATCCCATATGTAATTGATGTCGCGAAACAACTATACAAGACGATGCATGACAAATTTGAATTACATGAACACCCTCTCATACAAAACATGTACACTAGGGCGATAACGGGTACTTAGCGTAGACGTTTGAAGCGCCTCTGGCCAAGAGATCTTCTTGGCCAACTGTAGGACTGTGGTGATGACTGCACGCTCCTTCAAGTAAATCAAGTTTTGGAACATTAGCTACACATTTAGAAATTGTTGTATTAATTTAATAACAGATACTAAATTCCAATTGAAAGTATCAACAAAAATTAAAATTAATGTCTGTGAATACTTTAATAAAACTGTTTGCACTTACCCGTGTTTAACTCATTTTTAGTCTCGTCAGTTATTTTTTGGTATTGTATCGTTTTTTTTTCTTCGAAGCATGAAGTTAAAAAGTTTTGTAAGCTGTGTTTTGTTACAATATGTGTGATAGTGAATGTGTTGAGTTTTGCAACATAAAAGCGGTAAACCGTTAAAAAGTAGAAAAAGAATGTTCTAAATTTCTTTAATTCCCTTAGTAAGAAAAAAATTGTTTTGTTAAATGTAATGGTTAAAAATTTAATTAATGAGTCGCTTTATGAAATTAAATTATTGCAAGTAATTTGAGCGATATAATTGAAAACGTTTAAACCAAAATGTTTATTTAAGCTGGAAGTAGATATTTTTATGATGGAACGTGGTATAAGATAATTTTGTCAGGAGGGTACCTACCACTAGTGTAAAACTATCGTTTGCAATCTATAGGCGCTTGCCTCGGGTGGAGTACTCTTACAGTAGATTTATAGTATAGAAATTGACAAATATAAAAAAAGTCTGATAAGATTTTCAGAATTGATAAACATTGTAACACTTATTGCCAAGGTCCGTTCCGGGATCTGGGTTAAATAAATAATTAACAACCAATCGTTTAGAATTACAAATATTTATTACAAACTATAAACTACTATTATAATCTTACTTAAATCTGCTAATAAATTATAATTACAACAATCGAATTGCTACTTTTAATAATATATATAATAAAATTATAAATTATGAACATTAAATGAACTTAACTAGTAACAAGATTATTTCGTACTTAATTTAACTTAATCGCTTATACAACCAATTATACGATGGTTACAGTAAACGTTAGACTTTCTCCAAAAGTAAATGTTGCACGTTACAGGCTTTTACACCTTTTTACAGCTTTTCAAGCGTGTAAAACTGGCTTTTTTGTAAACTGTGTGCAGAAGACTATCAAGAAGAAGTGGGCAGACAAAACGAGACAAAACTGATAAGTCTAAAATAACACATTCAGACCTTTCCAATTAAAATTTAAAGAACCGATATTTACTGTATTTTAGATTTATAAAGGTAAATATTGTCCATAACAGCCAAGTGGAGTGTTAAACTATTTGCACTTGATCTGCTGGTTCCAGGGTTCCAAAAAATAGTTCTGTTTCTTATCACACAGTCGGTTAATTATATTTATCATTTAATAAGAGGTAGAGGTGTAAAAGACACTAGTCAGAGTTATCTCTTCTGAGAGTAATGAATTTCACTATAGAGCCAGAACTTGTGGTGAATGAAATGGAGATGTTATTTGCAGGGTGGAAAGTAATTGCTTTTCGGAGAGCCTGACATGCTGATAAGAATATTTTTTCAACTTAGTGAGGAAGGCATAATAAACCACCTTACTCTTCGTTTTTACTAAGTAAAACCTCTAAGAGGTTCAAACCAGCCTTTCGGCTGTTGAGCTAAACAACAACAGAAGTAAATAATTGAAATTGAAAAATGTAACTACTTCAAAATTGCACGTTTTAATAATAATTCATTTATTTTTCCATAAAACAGTTATAAATTACTACAAATATCAAATAATGTTTATAGATATCAATTAGATTGGAAAAATATTACTATAAATATATTTTACTCAATGCTGCGATTGCCCATTGCAGGCAGATGAGAGTGTTAAATTATTTGCACTCGATCTGCTACTTCCAGGGCTACAAAAAAATTCTGTTTCTTATGACATGCTCATCCAATCATATGACTGAAGCATTTAAGAAGAGCTGAGGAAGAAGTGAGAAAGACACTAGTTAATTATCTCCTCTGAGAGTGATGAATTTCATTATACAGCCAGAGCCTGTGATGATTGAGTGAAGGTGTCATTTTTAGAGTGGAAAGTAGATGCTTTTCAGTGAGCGGAGCATGCTGATAAGCATTAGTTCCTAATCCTGGAAAATTATACATGTTCAAACTGAACGTTTTTAACGCAAAGTAGCCTCTAATGACCTAGCTGTTGTTACGACTTAAAAAAAGTTAAATGTTTAAAAAATTTTTTTTTAAAACGAAAATGATTTTACAAAAACAAATATATTGTTGTTTCTATGATAATATTCTATTGACTGACCGTTTTAGAAATTTCCGCCATACATTTCAACACAGAATTATTTCGAACGGTAATAACGTGGAGTATAATGCCCATATTCATGTGTCCAATACAGGGAAAGCAATTTCTTATCCGAAAGGTTGGGGTTTGGCTGGCTAGATGTTTTCCCTTTTCCCTTATTCAACTTCTCAGTTGGCAACCGATTTGACATCACATCCCCCGACAATAGTCTTGCTTGCTATCCATTCTCAAATTTCTTCCACTGAATAAACGCAAAATACACATGTATATTTTCTACGGAGCCATATTACTCAATAGCGAATTTATAAGAATATAAATGAATTCATGTGGATTCTAACTAGACTAATGTACTACGGATTTCATTGATATATAATTCCAAATATTCTCAGAAGAATGCATAAATAACCTGATTTATTATTTTCCTTCGTTTCACTCCACGTTTTAATTTTTCGGAGTATGGTTTTTTATTGCTTTAGGTCATTTACACATGTATTATACCAAGCGCTCTGAATCCAAAATAAAACATGTTTCTACCGACTGATCTGTCTACGTATGATTTTCTGTATGCCTGTGGTGTGTGAACGAAATATCACAATAAAGATAAATTGTATGAAGTTGAAACTTACAACTTAATTTAGGTTGGTTAATGGGACTCGATACGAACATTTTCATAAAAATCGGTCAACTGGAAGAAGTAGTTTATTTTGTAGAATTGTTAACTTTCTAAAATTTTCTCAAAAATTGCTACTACAATCATTTTGAAAATCGTAGTCATTTAATAAAAATGTTTTGTGCTCTACACAATAGGGTAAGCCGCATTTTTTCTAAATTCGTGGGAGTGTTGAGCTTTTGTAGTGAAAATTATTTATTTAAGATTGCGGCCTTAGTATGAATTTTAAAGTAAAAGTTTATATAACACATGGGATTGAAACATGGGTGTCATTAGAGAGGAATGAATCTCGTATCCAGGCTGCTGAAACGAGACTTTTGCGGGGAGTCAAAGCTTGTACCTGGTTAGATAGAGTATGTAACGTAGCTATTTTCGCCGAGTTGAATGTTCAGTCACTGTGTGAAACGTTAAGATATATAACAGAAATTAGACCAACCATTTACTTTGCATGACAGCACACAGACGCCACTACGAGCATGGAAATATGAACCTAGAGGGAAGCCCTAAAAAGAGATGCCGGAACTGGCCATTGAGCCTAATCCTTATCAGATGATGACGATGAAGTTTATGTAATCAAAACTACAGAACACTAAAAACCTACAAATTTTTTTCAAACATTTGATTTTCTAAAGAGCTTATTTTATCGTCAATTAGTGATTTTGTATGTTTTTAAGAGAGATTGATTTTCGTTTGCGTCATTTTCTCATGATTAGCAATAATTAATTAATTTTTTATTCGATTTAAAAATTTAAATTTTAATTAGACCTAATTTTTTCAATTTATTTCTTGCATTGTTTGGGCTACTCATGTATAAAAAAATTAATGTAGGTTATTTTTATTATTTTTCTACATTTCAGTGTTTTTCTATATTGCTACTATTTTGCTATATTAACATTGACAAGAGAAAGTCATATGAGTGTTTCACACCAAATTGTTTGGTGTGTTTATTATAACAATGGATTCAACCATACAATTTCAATTAAACGTTATGTCTACACATAATTTTTATGTGAATTTTTTTTTTACGCCGGCATATCATAAATTAAAATTTTTTTGTATAGAGACCATCAAACGTAATTGAAGGGTATCGTACGTTATTATTACCCGTCGTCGTTATGGTGACAAAAAATAAAATTTAGTAAAATGGAACAAAAGTTATCCTTTAATAATATTATTTAAAAATCTTATTCAGGTCAGGAAAGAACGTTGTATTCGAAGTGAGGATTTGTAAGGAAAATTTAATAACGCCCTGTGGGTGACTTTAATTGTGCCCGACAGTAAAATATGATAGTTACAAATAGAATAAAAACCGCCGAGAGTTAGGTAGAAAAGCCTGTTACTCGTAAAAGTAACGGAGTGTAACATCGGGAAGAGAAAATTTGGCAAAAGCTTCCAAGACCGAATTCCTTTACAACAACGTGCGGGAGATTAGCTATAAACAAAGCCGAAAGAAAATGTAACTGCTTTTAAAGAACAGAGAATTCAGTGATTTACATTTTTACTGAAAAAAATACAATACAGTTTCAAATTATGATTTTTCAGCAAACCCAGGCAGAGAATTTTACAATGGAATTTATAAGTGAACCTAACCCTAACCACATTTTACTAAATTGCAAAGAGATTTTCATAACCTTAGACATTGTAACATTTAAGCATAAGTTCGTTCGGAATCCGGAGCAATAAATAATAATAAAATGACTTACGTTAAACTTATAAAAATTAATTATTGACAAAATTAGTAATTAAAATATTTAGTATTAAGCTTAGACTACTAATAAATTATAATTAGATTTCTTAAATTAAATTAATTACAAAACTTAATATTCAGCAATTTTCTACCTTTCGTACGCATACACACTATTAACGAATTCAGAACCGGTCCTGAAATGACACTAATTCGAAAAAGGCCCCACAATATTTATTCCATTCATAGTTCAAATACTAACTTAATCACTACAAAGGTGCTCACTGTTTTTATACCTGCGATCAGATTCTTAAAACAATCGAAACTTTTCTAACATTTCATCCGCTATACAAGAGCATGTTAAAGGAATCAAAATAAAAACAAAAGTTTCTGCTAGTTTCGAATTCCGAGAATTCCTATTCAATAAAAATATTTAATATTGACCTGAAATAAACGTTATCAGGTCCACTGAGAGCACAAAACATGTTTTTAACGATTGGACTGTGTGTCTGGTGTCTGTGTGAGTGTTAACAAAATATCTTAAATTGGAAAAACGGAAATAGGTACCAAGTTGAAACTTGGAACTTAAGTTAGGTACACTACATGACAGTTTCATTAAGATAGGTTAACGAGAAGTATTAGTAGATTCAAGAAATTTTTTACTTTTTTTGAAATTTCATCAAAAACGGCGCCTACAAATTTGTTTTACAATTACCTCTTTCACTACATATTTGTGCTCTACATAATAGGGTAGTTCTCGTGGTATTGTTTTTAACTTTTTGGCTTTAATAATATGCATTTAGGAGCAAAAGGGTATTAAATTAAAATTACAGAAAATTTAAAATACGCACTACTTTTATTTCAAGAAATTTTTTCTGCAGAGCTTAGTTTAGCTTTTTTTTCTTAATTTTTGGTATAACGTCCGATTGTTCTGCAATTACTGCTAATGCAGACGGTAAAGGATGAAATGATATATTGTAACGTATGAAAAATGCCGTGCTTGAATGAGATTCGAACCCAAGACCTCATGATGAGAGGCGAATACGTTACAAACTACGCCAATGCGGCCGGCAGCTTAGTTTGTCATTGGTAAGTGATTTTCCATATTGATAATTAAAATTTAAGTCATGCAGGGATTGATTTTCATTTAGCGGTGTTTACTTCTTCTTCACTTCAAGGTCTAGGTTAGTGAACCTGTTCCGGTACCAACTCTTCCTCGGTCTTCCCACATCTCTCGTACCCAACCCAGCCTCGTCATTTACTTACAAATAGAAAATTAGGTTATGTTTTTTATTTGCAATAGCAAGAGATAATTGTGTGAGTGTTTCACACACGATTTTATATATTTTTTAAATATTTTGCACCTTTTTTATAAATTCCTAGGAAAATTATAACAATAACTTGTCATTTTATTATTTAATGTACTCCTCTAAAGTATGAGTTGCGTTCTTATGGGGAAGTAACTTTTTTTTTAAATAAAAAAATTATTTCACATGTTGTAGAAAATTACTAACAACATAAAATATAATTATAACAAAAAATAATAAAATATAACTTATTCGTATGTTAAACAATATAAACAACCCAACAAGTTCACAAAAATGAAAGGAAGTAGGCTAGTTCATAATTGAATAAAATAGTCTATACTTTGATCAGGCTGAATAACTTAACAATAATTAAACAAATAACAAAGTCTAATTAATCAATCATAACTAATTCTAAATAAAAAAAGGCTACAATAGATTCCACAATCAAGCAACAATAGGGTTTCCAAGGCCATGTTTCTTTAAAGGTTCTAAATAAATTTAGTGTATTTCACTACGGCTCCCAATTGCGTTTTAGCTACAAAGCTTTATTCTCTTAATATCAGGAGTTAAAACGAATTAAAATCTTAGTCAACTGTAGCACATTAATACCGATAAATAACGTCCAACGATAAATAATGTCTCAGTTATGTAACAACTTTAATTTGCACAAGTTTGCGAAAAGGCTATATGACTTTAATATCGGATCGCTTTACAAGAGACGCGTGGCTTTGTATCGGAAGGATGGAATAGACTACGGAATCAAAACCTCAACATATGAGGATCTAAACTTCTTGTTATAGATTGTTACAGACTACATGTGAACCTATTTATAACAATGGTAGTTAAATCGTTAACTTCTGCCGGTATAAGCGTTAGTTTCTGATAGTTTATAACAAAGTTGTAACTTTAAAGTTGTATTGTAACATGAGATTATTGTAATACAAATAGGATTTTGATTGTTATTAACTTTTTAATGCGAAATTATAATTAAAAGTTTAAAAGTAGGCAACGAAAACATACAGGAAGTTGGGGAACACTGCTACCTAGGGAGTAAAATAACAAAAAAATGGTAGAAGCAAAAGTGATATCAAAAGTAGGATCGCTCAAGCTAGAAAAACCTTTGAAATGAAAAACAACTTACTGACTACATTGATTTACAGATTAGGAAAAAATTCTTAAAACACTATGTTTGGAGTGTAGCATTATATTGGAGTGAAACGTGGGTGGTAGGGGTTGTAGAAAGGAAGAGAATATGGTGGCTTTTGAAATATGGTGTTGTATAAAAATGTTAAAGATAAGGTGGGTAGACAAAATAAGTAATTTAGAGGTTCTTAGGCGAGTGTATGAAAAAAGAGTACATATTATATAGAAGTATCTTACTAGAAGAAGGGATGGGCTAGTGGGACATATCTTAAGACATTCCGGTATTTAATAATGGAGGGTAATATTGAGGGAGTGAATTGTAGGAGGAGGCAAAGGTTAGAATACATATACAGAAAATTACAAAAGATGTAGGGTGTTACAGGTATGTAGATATGAAACGACTTGCGCAAGATAGAACAGCTTGGAGAACTGCATTAAACCAGTCGAGAGGCTGATGACAAAAAAGTGACAAATTTATTGTTAAAGATTATTTTACAGGGTAATTCAAACAACGGAAATCTAGAAATTTATGTTGGTATCCTTGGGCGATTGTTATCAATGAACACTTACGCCAGCATGTCCACGACACCTTGCCATTTAGTTACCATGGATACGTGGAGTGGCGCCATGTGGCCATGTGGACTACTCGTACACCAGAGCTGTTTGTATTCAAGCTGTTCGACGTGCTGTCACACGTAATCCATATCGATCAATCAGTATGTCTACGGTTGCATTGGTCATGCATTCAAAGAATATCGACACGAGACTTGCATTGTCATCCATACAAGTTGCAGATCGTCCAGGAACTCAAATCCAACGATTTTGTGACCCGACGAGAATTCTGTTGAGATATTACGTCGAACCATCCACAGTGAACGAAGAACCCATTAGTTACGTTGATTTTCTCTTTTCTTTTTAGATAGTAATAAGAAATGGTTACGTCTTCTTCATCACTTGATATTTTGCAAACTGCAGGTGGAATCGAAAAAAATTTTGAACAGTTGTGTCGAAGTCGTGTCTCCTCGATGTGCAATCATGTACGACTCGACTCGTTTATCGGTACTGTTGAGGTCTCGTCATTTAAATCGCGTCAAGGTCGTGTTTCACCGATGTGAGAGCGGTCTTAATCATCTAAGTTGACATTACGTAAAGATAGGCTATTTAGATGTGTGGTAGTCCAACTTTTGGTTTATTTATTTATGTTTGTTTTCTGGTTTTGCATCCGAATGTTTTACAATTTCTACTTATGCAGGCCATAAAAAGGATGATAGATAGAAATTACTGATGAAAAATGCCAGGCTTGGCCAGGAATCGAACCTGGGCACCGGGGTAGAAGCCATTTTACTCCAACCACTACAGCAATTTGTGGTGATGTCAATACTAGTAATATGGTGGAAGGAAAACTTGATTGGCAATATATAAATATAAACACAGCTACACCCAAGTAAATAATTATTTACATTTATTTACTTCTTTTGCTTTATTTATTGGTATTTTATTTGTTTATTTTTTATTTCATTTTAAATCCCTAACATTTTTACAGTTAAATCTGTTAAATTCAAGAGCAATAAGCAACCCCATGACCCAATAAGATGAGAATGATATTGTATGACATGTATTGAGGTATATTCTTGTACAGACAAAGGCCGACCATAACCTGTGAAATGGGAGAAATACGATCTGATATAACTGATTACGTTATGTTACTGCTGTCTGTCTATAACTTGATGGCCTCCGACAGAGAGGAACAATATGCGGATAGTAAAACCATTTCAGAATATATTTCTAATTTTTTTTAAGTAACTAAAACTTGTCGAAAATGACGTATTTTTATAAAAAAAGTATTTTGCATGTTTTTCGTACTATCAAATTATTTTAAAAACACACGCTTAATGAGATAATGTATAATTTAGTAAAAGTTTTGTGTCTGAAGAAAAACTCGCATTTTTTTAAATACATCGTCATTGTTCAACAACTATTTCACGAATTAACATAATATTTGGCGAAAACTTTTCTCTAATAATTATGGAAAATGATAATGCAATAAAATTTAACAGAAAATCATTACTTTTTAAGTTACGAGGTATTTTCCTAAATAAATTTTGTAAACTCGTGAAGCACGACAAAAAAAGTCAGTATGCAAGAAACTTTTCGGTCTTTCAAGATAACTGTACACATAACCTATAGGAAACGAATAACAAAGATAATTTTCAATTAATTTTAAATTGAAAGAATTTTTTAAATTGGACGAACCGTAAAGTTTCAGTTACTTAAAAAAATAGATGTATGTTTTCTGGAATGGTTTTACAATCTGCATATTGTTCCCCTCTGCTGGACGCCATGAAGTTGTAGACAGACAGTATTTAATTAATGATAAAAACAGATTGCCGTGAACTCTCTTAGAATCATACATTAGACAATCTCATATGAAATTATCCAACTGTATCTTTAGTTCTTATATTTCCAAATTTGAGTTCTAAAGTTTTTGTGTTTAAATTGGGTCAGTGAATATTAACGTGGAAAAAGAAAATCTATTTTCCTAGATTATTGCATGAATTCAATTTGCTTTTTCTTCTTTTCCCGAGATTTCGACTATTTATTTGTGCTTTCCTTTTTTGTCTCTTTGCTAGATCCTTTAGCCTTTCTTATCCTTTACTTTTAAATTCTTTCAGTCTTTGTTTGGATTGTTTTTTTTCCGAGCGATCGTTTATTTATCTTCATCCTTATATATTTTCCTAAATTGCTTGTCCAATTCTACCCTTTGTTCTTTACTCGCTTTTTTCACAGGTTTCTGTTAGTACTTTTCTTTCTTTGATATTCACCTTTCTCCGGATTTTCCTTTTAACATCCGTGGCCCTAATAGAATCATTACATCATTCTCTTAATACTTCTAAAAGAAATAAATAAATGTGAGTCTAGTTGTTAAAATGAACATTTTAAAAACGTTTAAAGTTATAATTGTGTAATCTACCATGCAGCTATTATCAAAGTATGGTTTCTTCTTATTTTGAAAAGGAAGCTTTGAGTTTAAAAAAATAATACACTTTTCTTGTGGTGTTTTACACAGCAAATTATACAATGTCACTAAACTAACCTCTGCACAAAACAAAAAGAAATACAGAACTTTTGCAATAGATTTTAATATTTTCAATTTTTGTTAAGTAAATAAATCTAATTTTCAAGCAGAATTATAGCTATAAATTTTAGTAGCTAAAGGATAGTGGAATAATCTGACTTTTTTGGTTACTATCCGGAACAGCTACGTGGAGCTCTTACCAAAAAAGGCCCTAAATTGGCCACAAGGAGTTATTTCCTTTAGCCTATATCCTTCCTTACAGGACGCATTGCAGATTTTTTTTTTATCTCATGATGTGCCCGAGATACTGAATCTTAAGAAATTTGACGATGTTAGTTACCTCGGCGGCTTTAATCATCCTTTGTAAGATTTCCATGTTGGTGACCCACCGCGTCCATGGTATCTTTAAGAATTGTCTGTGTACCCAGAGTTTAAGGCTTCCAGTTTGTTGATAGTCAATCTGTCTAAAATCCAAGTCTCCACACACCAAACAAAAGTACCGAAAATACACAACATCTCAGAAGCCGCATTTTGCTTTCTAGGATTAGATCGTAGTTCTCAAACGCTGAGCTCTTCTGACCTTCTAAATGCGATACCGTATCTCCTGCGAGTTTTCCCATTACTCGTTGATAATTCAAGTATAGATTTTGTGACACTTGTTCTATTGTTATCTAATTGTAATATACCACGGATCTCTTCCTTCCTGATGACCATAAAAACTTTGTGTTACTGATATTAATGTCCAGGCAATGTTGTGTGCTTCTTTCTATAATTTTATTCATAAGCCTCTGACTTCTTTCTATTGTAATACGTAGCTTACTTTATTAATTTTATTTATCTATTAATAATTTATTCGACTTCATATTCAGCTGTCTTTCTTTATCGGAAAACCTGGCAATCATTTTTATGACCACGGAAACAGCGATGAAACAAATCAACAATCCAACTCAGAATTTTAAAGTTAGTTAACGTGGTCTAAAATGACCCTATATACGAAGAATATTAATTAAGTATTTAGTAAATAGATCAAAAGAAATAGTGAAAAATGTTTTGTCCTGATGATCTCTAAGAGGAAAACTTGGTTAATTCCAAATCCCGAAACAAAATACAATAAAAGTTATGAACGTAGAAGTACAAAAATCTCGATTTAAACCACTTCTTGAATTATTTTGGCCTCAGACAACATAACACACATTCATAAAACCTGAATAACAGTTGATATCGGGATTTTGAAACTTTTACTATCACAAAACTTCACATCTTTATTACAGATGGTAAGAGAAGATTTTATTAAACATATAAGATAATATTTACAAGGTAATTTAAAATCTTTGAAAATTATTCTTTATAAAAATTGATAAATTTTATGAAATATTTTAGAAATCAAATATGATTTTAACCGAAACTACATATAATATTCTCAATATTTTATAAAATATAAGATAAAATTATTTATATAAAATGATTTCACGATATTTCATTTTCCACAGAAATAAATCTGAAACCATACAGACGGATAAGTTTGGTTGTAAACTTATTTCAGTAAAAGGGTTTCACTAATAGTTTACAATCTTTTGTCGGAAGTGGTTTCAATGTGATTCCTGTTTCTGTATGAGAAGTCATAAATAAATGTAATCCATAAGGGTAAATAAGATAGGTTAGTAAATCATATTACTTACATCGCATCGTATTACTTACATAAGTCAGCAGCAATTTTTTGAATTGAAATCAAAACTATTTCCGATTTACTGATTCAACTATTTCCTTCATATGATTAACTTCCCAAACCACGTTCAAAAGATGTTAAATTTATCTTATTGTACAAGAATATCTTAACAATAAAAAAAATTATTTTATTAAAGTGGTAATTCTTCAAACATTACTAAAAATCACTCGGTTTATGATGACGTCATCAAACATCATCCTCTATCTATAAGATATATAAAAATATGGTGTGATCAACAATGTGGGCCAACATAAAATCGAGCAGTTATAATAAATACATAATTTTACAGAGACGTACGTATTCCCGTCAACTTAAGCGCTGAACAAAACGTATTACATTCAAATAATTTCTGATTTTCTTTAATTTAAATTTGTCTGGCCTTATATGAAAAATTCAATCTGTTCGTTGCAGGGCTAAAATAAATAGTTCTGTTTCTTATCACATGGTCAGCCAATTAAATGACTGAATCATTTAAGAACAGAAGAGGTAGAGGTGTAAAAGATACTAATCAGAGATATCTCCTCTGAAAGTAATGAATTTAATTATACAGTCAGACCCTGTTGTGAGTGAAGTGAAGGTGTCATTTGCAGAGTGGAAAATGTGCTTTTGAGAGGGCCCGGCATGCTGATAAGCGTACTTTTCCACTCAGTGAGGAAGGCAATGGTAAACCACCTCACTCCTCGTTTTACTTAGTAAAACCTCTACAGGTTCAAACCAGCCTTTCTGCTGATGACCTAAACAACAACATATGAAAAATAAAGCTAAACAACTAACCCAAGGTGTCACATAAGTGGTTTTAAGAAGTAAGCAGGGGTTTCGAGAAAACCGGAATAAACTGAAAAACATAATGAATCGAATCGAACAGAAAAAAATTACTGACTTTAAAGACTTCTATGAAGAGCAACCTTCAGAACTCCGGGTAGATGGAAGAAAGGAGAAAAACCTTCCAGAGATGTCTTAAGTCACTGCAGGTGGTCTAAAATACCCGTATACGAAAAAATGTAGCTAAAATAAGTTCTGTTTAATTAAATTAAATTGAAAAATAAACACAAAACAAAAACCAAACACAAAAAAATCTGTGTTTATTAACGATGTGTGCGTATGTATGAGTAAGAGAACTCTCGCGCGTGTGTATGAACAAAATAACCCAAGAATAGAAAATTGCATGAAGTTGAAACTTGAAATTTATTTTCTCTAAAACGGCTCCTACAATTTTGTTTGAAATTAAGCCATTAACTATATTATTCTGTTTAAAAAGATGCGGTACGTATCATTTGCGTTGAAATTTGTAAAAAGGGAGATATACTCTGGAGAAAACAAATATTTTTTTAAAGATTTAATACAAATTTTACATATGAATTTTATTTTAGCGGCCTTAATATAAATTTTAGAGCGAAATTGTATGGTGTGATTAAAGTTATAATTAAATTAAAAAACCCAACAACTTTTAAACTGAGATTTTTTAACTACAGACCAAACGTTAATTTTAATTAGTGATTTTTAATATTTTCTCATCAAAATTGAAGTCGAACCGAGATTGAATTTGATTTTGGATAACTCACAATTAAAACTAGGTTAAGTTTTCATTACAATTACTTTGCTTATTCATGATTAAATTTAAGTGTGGTTTTACAGAATGCTCTCTTGTCCTACGAGAAATATACGTAGAAAAAGTTATGTTCTCGTGTAAAATCTTAAGTAAGAAATGTTTTTGGGCCAGATATTTCATTACCACAACGTTTTGTCATTTAAAGATGAAGTTCAGTAGAAAAAAAGGGTGTATGACGTTGGGTATGCACGTCATTCGGTCTGCAAATTAAGCACAATGGACGATAATGATAATAAGGAGGTGAGCGGTCATAAAATTTTCTACAACTACCCTTTGATAAGTCACCGATACTTGAGTAATTTATGACAGGGAAGCAATAAAAGTACCCTCTATCTCCTTCCTGAAGAAAGGGTAGAGAGTAATAAACAGCAAACCTAGAAATAACTAAACTACAAAGGAAACTAGCCTTACGTACATCAGGTAAAACATGTCATTCAATAGAATTTCTGATAATGAAACCAACATTCCTATAACTCGAATTTTCTATATCTCGAATTGAATTTCAGTTCCCTTCATTCAACCTTCCATGCATTTACTGTGTAAAAATCCATCTATAACTCGAATTCCGTCATTTCTCCAAGTCGAACTTTTCATTTAGTTTCTTTTAACGAAATTATGTACATAGTTCTCAAAATAGCATTTTTGGTCTTTTGAAAACTGTAGGTACAGTACTGTTTCTTTCATTTTAAGAGAAAATGTTCGACGAAAAAAGGTTACAGACCCTCAAAGTCATCTGGTTGCCTTTGCAGGCCTAACAAGCGTAAACCAAAACAATGAATTTCTTTGAATTGACGAATCTTTGGTGGACCGCAGAACAATAGATCCATAGCCTGTCGGTACAATGTACCATATTCAGCATGTAGTCTACTGTAATTATAATAGCGTAATTTTGGAATACTGTAGTCTATAGTGTATAAAATATGTATACATTACTTAACACTGTAGCTTATAGCTAAGTTAAATGCAACGCGCCGTATAGTACTGTTTTGCAAAATTACGCTTGTCCTAAGTAGGCCTACATATTTCACATAATTGTAGGCTACTGTATTAGCCTATGTGGAATGTTCTGTGTTTTTTTATTTTGTAATAACTGATTTATTGTTATTTTTCCATAACTCAAAATTTCTGTATTTTTTCTGAATTTTTTTTCTCATCCTTTGAGGATTCAGGTTATAGAAGTTCGACTGTATTAGAACCGATGTTAGACTTAGTGTAGTTTTTATACTCCATACATTTCAGTCAATGTTAATGTCGTATCATTAAAATAGAATTTTTAAACTACTGTAATTATATCAAATTAAATCATTATTGAATTAAAGTACTATTGTAGGCCTACAACAAAAAAAGTGGTTTTCTCGTCCCTACTAACAATATTACCGATTTCGGTTTTGTTTACTTTCTCTTGCCTATATGAATATATAGGAAGGAAAGTATTGTTTTCATGTCGATTTTTCGAAATTGAGTTTTTACCGGTTCTACACGTTTTCAGACCCCTGAATCCAAAAAAACACGTTTTTAGCGAATGGTGTGTATGTGTGTGTGTGTGTGTGTGTGTGTGTGTGCGTGTGTGTGTGTGTGTGTGTGTCGTGAATAGAATATCTCAAGAACGGAACGTCGTACGAACTTGAAACTTAAGTTAGGCACCACAAGTGGAAGTAGTAGTAGCTAGCTTATTCGTGTAATTTTTCACTTTACTGCGATTTTCTCAAGAACGGCTCCCACGATTTTTTTTTTAAATCGCCTCGTTTAGTATATTTTTCATGCTTAACAAGATAGGGTAGGCGTCATGTCTGCTGAAATTCTTGGAGAGGCTGTTTTCACGTAAAAAATTGTTTTTATAAGATTGTGGCTTTAATATGCAATTTAGCGCAAAAATGTATAATAAAAGTTATAGAGAACTAAAAATCCTACAACTTTTATTTCAAACTTTTTTGTATAACGCTTAGTTTAGTGGTCATTAGCGATTTTCTGTATTTTTTTCTTACGAAAACGTGTAAAAAATCAATTAATTTAAAATTTCGGGCTTAGTATGCATTTTACGACAAAAGTGTATATAATTAAATTTATAGGAAATTAAAATATCTACAACTTTTATTCAGAACATTTTTCTCTACTGAGCCGAGTTTAGCGTGAAAGAGTGATTTTCTGCATTTTTAAGACAAACTGAAGTTGATTTTCATTTTGCGTCTTTCACTCATGATTAAAATTAGGTTATATTTATTGGGGTTAGTTTTTTGTTTATTTCTAATGTTTTATTACTAATGTTAGGTTATATTGTTAATTATTTGCATTGGCAAGAGAAAGTTGTGTGAGTTTCACACCATATTTTTTTTTTTTAAAGATAACTTGATCGAGAGTGTTCTCAGCTTGATTCATTAAAAATAAAAAACCGCGGTGGCCTAGGCTATATATTTAACAAATAAAATTTAAATAAAAAAATAAAAAAGCCCCTACACAAAAAATTATAAAAAGTTAAAAAGAAATCTTTATATTCGACCCTTTTAACTGTAACGTGTGTGTCTATCTGTGACACCATAGCTCCCGATAGGATGAACCGATTTTGATTTAGTTTTTTTTTTGAAAGGTGACTTGATTGAAAGTGTACTTAGCTACGATTCAATAAAACAAGTGTAGGCGTTTAAAAAAAAACTGAATTATCAAAATTCGATCGTCGCGTGGTGTATGTGTGTGTCTGTCTGTGACACCATAGCTCCTGTACGGATGAACCATTTCGATTTAGTTTTTTATTGTCTCTAGCTCTATATGCATATGTAAGATGGAAAGTACTGGGTGAAGTGCATAAAAGTAGTTGGTATTAAGTAGTTCCAACTAAGTACAAAAAGTAGCAACTACGTTAGAATAGTAGTTACTTAAATTGGTGAGAATAAACATCTACTACGTAGTACTTGTTAGTAGAAACTAAGCCATGAGTAGTTGTAACCGGTAAAAAACATTAGTAGTAGGTACCTAAGTAGTAGTTACTAAGTGTTTAGTTAGTATTAAGCAAAGCAGTGGAGGGAGAAAGTTGTAAACGTTTCAGTTCACCTCTCTATTTGATCCTAACGTCCTGTCCCTCAGGTTCTAAAACATCAGGGTTGAAATTCTTTGTTACAGGAAATTGATAATCAGAATTATCATTTGAATATTTTGCAACATTATGGAATATCGTGCAACACAAAATTAATTTTGGAATATTTTTCCAGAGACATTCCACAGTATTTCCAAGAATTAGAAATATTTTTTCAGCTGCCCAAATATGCGTTCTATTACAACTCTTTCTGTGAAATGCAAGTTATTAAATTTCTGTTCCGGACTCCAAGCATGATTTTTAAACTGGTAATCAACCAAGGTGGTATCCAGTACCCACTGTCTCTAAGCAGACCCATGAAACTGCAAAATTATTTGGTATCTTGAACTACGTTTCCAAATTCTACTATCATGTACACTACCGGGTCACTGTGCATTCACACTAGTAATTCATTCAGCACAGTCACTAGGAACCTGAGCATTTCAACTTGCAGATACTTCCTATTTATGTACTCGTCACCATATCGTTGTGGTTTTAGTATTTTTAGACGTGTGTAGTCTACTGCACCAACCACTGTTTATATTTGAAATCGTTTTTGCCATAATAACTTAGCTTCAATCATTCATTCTGCTGAAGTAGGAAATCTAATCCAATCTTGAGTTTTCGCGAAAATATTGTCAATTACATATGTAATATTTTCTTCGTAGAGTAGTACAATGAATTTCAAAGTCTTCTGCTATGCGGCTTTGGACCCTGGATCCCTGATGTATCTTTAAAAATTTTCCATTCTCTTTCTGGAAGTTACAGCACCCCCTTAAGTTTTTCAGTATTTTTAAGAAAACGGTCCCATAAGAAACCAATGCTTTCGCTTATAAAATGTACCAACGTTTATATTTACTTGAACTTGCATCTGTTCTCTCACGGTAGTATTTAACATGATGTAAATTTATAAAATAAGATATCTCTCTGCAATGGTTAAATTCGTAAGCACCAAGGTGAGCATGATCGAAGGTGAGCTACGTAACGAATTTCTTAGTTGTTACTAGATTTTGAAGTTAGTTAATTCTTTTTATTCTCTTCGTTCTTAGTACTGTACTTACAAACGAAATACTACAAAACCCAGAAAATTATAGTAACAACTAAGTTGGCCAGTAACTACTTAGCGGAGGTTAGTCGAACAAAAACTAACATTTTTTATTCTCTTAAAATATCATAGTAACTACTTAAAAAATGCGTAGTACTAGCACCAACTACTTTTTATTCTCTTCGCCCATTGTTTTCATGACGATATTTTGAAATCGAGTTTTTACCGGATATACACGTTTTCAGACCCGCTGAACCCAACTAAACATATTTTTAGCGATTGGTGTGTGTGTGTGTGTGTGTGTGCGCGCACGCGCGCGCGCGCGCACGTGAATATTATAAATCTCAAGAACGGAGTATTGTACGAAATTGAAACTTGGAAGTTATGTTAAGTACCGCTAGAGGACCCGACACGACCATTTTCATTAAAATCGGTCAACCGGAAGTAGTAGTTTGTGCATGTAATTTTTCACTTTCTTGCAATTTCCTCAAAAACGGATCCGACGATTTATTTTTAAATCACTTCTTTTACTAAATCTTTTATACTGAACAATAGTGAGTAAGCGCCATGTCTGCTGAAGTTCTCCTAGAAATAAAAATGTTTTATAAACCTACAACTTTTATTTGTATTGTTTTTTTGTAGTATTTAACGCTTACTTTAGCGGCAATTAGTGATTTTTTGTTCTTTCATCAAAATCTAAAAGAAAAATTCAATATTTTTAAAGATTTCGGCCTTAGTAGGCCTATGCCATTTTACGTCAAAAGTGTAGCTACATATAATCAGAATTATAGAAAATTAAAAAACCTACAACTTTTGTTTAAAGAATTTTTTTTAACAGAGCCTACTTTAGCGTCAAACAGTGATTTTCCGTATTATAAAGCCAAACTGGGTTTGGTTTTCATTTTACCCGTACATCATTCACTGTTGATAAAAATTAGGTTTGTTTTTTGCCTTGAAAAATAAAGGTGCGTCTTATAGTCCGGAAAATATGGTTAACTACTAAATATTGTTTAATAATTTTATCACGTAGCTTACTGAAACTTAAAAATTTAGTCATAAAATTTACACTTCTAAATAATTAAAAATCTGAAATATTATAAAAATTTATTTTCAACCAAATAAGATTTCTTAAAACCACGAGAATATTCCACAAGAATATTCCTACTTTATTAAAGAAAAATTAAACTATTAATAACATATTCTACAAAAAATCCCCTGAGCTCATTTAACACTATTAAGTTTACACTATTTAGGGTACAAACTATCATAGTTTGCTTATCGCTTATAAAATAATTGATTATTTTATAAGCGATCACAGATCAAAAGTTTTAAAGAAATAAATATGAACGTAAATACAAAAGAAATACCGGTAAAATTCTGTTTGAAATTTATTAAAATGAATATTTATTTTATATCATACAACTTTTACCTCGTAAATCCCAATTTAAATGTTTGTTTAAATAAAACTTCTAAACCGTATATTAATTTTTTTTTTTACATTTTAACAGAAGTTTTCAAAAGGTTTGAACAAACAACAAATGTACGATTCATCAGTTTTATTAGCCTACATTTTTGTAAGTAACTAATTCTATTGTAATCTGAAAACAACGTAGCACTTAAATGAAACATATGATAAACTTCACTTTCAAATTTACTTTAAATATTCCTTTTTCATAAATTTTAATAAGGCTTTCGGTCAACATGCACGAAGGAGTTGGAGTTTGCTGGAATAACTATGAAAAACTTAACGAGAATGAAGAAAAACAACTTGCGAACTAAAGAGTGGCATTATTTTGGAACAATCAACATACGGACACTTCTGCAGACAGGTAAATTAAAGCGAACACTGGGTTAGATGGCGAAACAACATATTCTAATACTCGCTTTACAAGAAACGCGTTTTACTGCCGCAAAAACTTTTGATTCTGGAAACTTTAGGATGTTTACAGGACAACTTGAACCAAGAATAGGAGCTGACCTACAGCAACTCGTAACAACATTCTGCGGAAGTAACGGATCATAGACTCAACAACAAAATTCCACTCACCTTCGGAAGGACCTGTACTTTAATTATAAAATGCGGAAATATGAGATGCTCAATATATGTGATGCATACACACAACTATCAACGTGGACAATCGGAGAAATTTAGAAGAGGTGGAGCAATCTGGGAACAGATAAACAATAAAGCACCAGAGAAGAGGGTCCGATTTTTAGTTGGTGAATTCAACGCAGAAATCGGTAAACAACAGTTCTGGAAGATTGTCAGCGACTATCCAGCCCACAAGAAAACAAACAGGAATGGTAATATTTATTGAATTGTGTGAAACATTTAATCTTAAACAGATGTCCACTAATTTCATGAAACTCCCTAGGAAACCGAAAACATGGCGAACTCCGGAATAAAAATTTGGTAAATTCCAAAGAGATCATGTTACAATCTGGAAAGAAAACATTAAGAAAATCATGAACGAACAAATGCGGAAAGGTGAAGAGCCCGAAGAGAAATATCAAAAAAAGATTCGAGGGGTAGAAACAAAACTTCATCTCAACCAAAGACAAGAGAACTTTTGAGGATTGCCACAGAACTGAAAAACAACGAAGCTGCTGGAGAAGACTCAATCTGTGCAGAAATGTTGAAACATGGTGGAGAAGTAACCATCAGAGCACTTGGAAAAGAAACTGAAAAGATCTGGGTAACTGAGAAGATTCCATGTGAATAGAAAACGTCACTGATACACCCACTGAACGGATGTAAACAATTACCGCGGAATTTTCGTTTTACCCGTGACAGATAAAGTAGGCCTACACTCCAAAAAATGTTTGACTAGACTAGACGAGCAAGTAGATCAGAAACTGAGTGAACATCAAGCCGCGTTCAAAAAAGGAAGATCCTACGGAGAGTAGATAAACCACCTAATTTTAGTACGGAAAGTTATATTCCAAGAGATATAGTGGTAGTGTTCGCTGATTTTAAGAAAGCTTATGATTCAGTAGACCAACAAACACTACTGAATATTTTAAAAGAATTTGGAATGGATATTAAAATAACGACAATCATTAAAGAAACCTTAAGACCGCCACAAAAAAGTAAAAAGTAAAATTTCTAGGAGAAATCTTCGGAGAGTTTGAAATTACAACAGGCGTTAGGCCGGGTGATGGACTGTCACCGAGGTTTTCACCCGTGTGCTGGAGAAAGTTATTTAGAAATAATAAATGGAACTTGCCAATAAAGGATTATTAAGGGTACCCGGAACGAAAGAAATTGGAAAATTTTCACATTTTCGGTTTTTTCAAACTATTAAAATTTAGAGTATCCTGCATCCAACGATACGGGTCTAATTGTCGGGGGTTTTGCAGTTTTGTTTTTGTAATTACAAATATACTGAATCCTCACGTTATTTTTTAAACGTTACCATTTGCATAAAATCTCTATTTTTTAATGGCAACAGATAAACACAACATAATTACATATTTTTTTTATTTTGTGCGATATTTTTTGTTTTAAGACTTTAATGTAGCACCAGACCACTTGTGAATATAACAAGTTATATTAACCTCTGAACTGTACAAAATAACACATCGAATTATTTAACGTATAATGTGTTCTCTTTTAGTTTTTTCTTGTTTCCCGTAAATAGCAATTTTTGAAGCATAAGGAACATTTTCTAAGCCAACTGCGAATGGATTTCAATGCAATTTTTGCACAGCCTTTCATATAATAATTTCAATGTATTGAGTTAATATTACAGTAAAATAATGTATTTAAATATTTATTTTCCACTTCAATAGGCAAAAGTAATGATTTTCAAAAAAGGTAATTTCAAAAACAATGTCTTATCTTCGTAACAATACATTATCAAGATGCTACTAACTCAGTGGGTGTAGAATAGCCTGAAAAGTAACCACAAAAAAATTGGACAGGATAACTCGAACAGTTTTTGAGAAAATGTTCCTTACATTAACATTACGGAAGACCAAAGAACGGTATAAAAATAAACTATCTTGCTTTTACAGACAACCTAGCAATCGTTTCTAGAAACACGGAAACACCAAGAACAGATAAAGCCAATATAGATAAACACCAAGTACAGAATACAACCAGTTAAAGCTGAAATACAAATTTCCTTCGAAAAACTAAATACATATAAAACATCAAAACAGCCCCGCATCACCTGACACAATACGGAAAATTAGGAAAGTTGATAGCTTTAAGTACCTAGTGAAGATAACCAAAGATAAGGAAGAAGGAAGCGAACAACTACAGACGAGGAAAAATGGCCGGTTTACTTCGAGGAACTCACCACTTTTATAAGAAGAACGCACTCTCCAGACAAGCCAGGATTAGACATAATACAGCGATAAAACCTGTGGGTCTGTACGCAAGTGAGTGTATTAAAATGACCGGGAAGCCTGGTCTAAGAGGAGCAGAGAAATTTGAGAGATAGATCGTCCGCAAGATTATGGGTTCGAGAAGATAGTAGACGGACAATAAAGGTTAAAAGGTCGAGAAGAAGTGTACAAAGGAAACGACCGAATAATGATAACGTTTAGAGAAAGGAAGCCAAAATTTTACGGACACCTGTAGATACAGAATGGATGACAACCGGTTGACAAAACAATTATTTAAGGCACTTAAAAATAACTAGACCTAAGGTGTCGGATAAATGGTTTAGAGAAGTCAAAAAGGATATTGGGGTAACCGGAATAAACCGAGAAAATTTAGTTAACCAAACCAAATTCAGGCAACTACGTAATTAAGGACTTTAAGGGCTTCCATGAAGAGCAAAAATAGAACACCGCGTAGACAGAAGAAAGAAGAAAAGCCTACAGTGAGCAAATGCTGAGAATGTGGGCTGCGGAAACAGGTTCCAGAGGCTTACATCACCTCACGTGGTTTAAAATTGGCCCTTTACGAGAAAAAATTAGTGTTCTTTATAGTTGCTTATGTATTTTATTATTGCTTTCCCTGCGTCAGCGCAGAATCAGTGACTGCAGAAACTCCTTCTTCTTCTTTGGCCTCGCCTCTTCCCGTTACGCGGGGTCGGCTTTCCCAATCAGAGAGCTCCATTTGTTACGCTCCTGTGCGTCTTCCTCGGATAAGCCCAACATTTTCATGTCTCTTTGGACATTCGTCATCCACGTGGTAAGGGGTCTACCCCTTCCTCTCTTCCCCGTAGCCATGGAAAGGCACCTCTTCACGACATGATCATCCGTTCTCCTGAGCACATGACCATACCATCTCATCCTGGACTCTCGCACCTTTTCTGCTATATTAGCAACTTTGAAGGTTCCCCTTATATGCTCATTCCGCACCTTATCCTTCAATGTGACTCCTCCCGCCCATCGCAGCATGCGCATCTCTGTAGTGTGGAGTTTCTGTTCATGCACTCTCTTAAGTGCCCAAGCTTCGCTGCCATAGACAAGTGCTGGTCTAACTGCCGCTCTGTAGACTCTTCCCTTTATTTTTATGGGCACTTTTGGGTCACACAGAACCCCAGTCAGCATACGCCACTTGTTCCAGCCCGATGTTATTTTATGCACTATTTCAGCCTCCATGGATCCATCCTCTGAGATCACTGCCCCCAGATACTTGAAAGTTTTAACTCTGGGCAGGGGGGTTGCCTCAAGTTTGATGTCTCCACTCCATGAGTCATCAGGATCAAAATTACAAAACATGTACTCTGTTTTTGTTCTACTGATGCGCAACCCATTTTGTTCCAGTGCCTTTCTCCAATTTTCCAAGTTCTCTTGAATCCCCTGCAGGCTATTTGATATAAGGGCTACATCATCAGCATACAAAATGTTCCATGGAGTCTCCTTTTGAATTTCCGATGTCAAGTAGTTCATGACAGTATTAAACAACAAGGGACTTAAGGCACTGCCTTGATGTACACCAACCCTAATATTGAAATACTTGGATGATCCAGCTGGGGTTCTAATGCCTGTTTCAACATTGTCATACATGTCCATAATAAGTCTGACATAACATTCAGGGAGTCCATGTGCTCTCAGAGCCTGCCATATAATTGTTCTCGGAACTCGATCAAATGCCTTTTCAAGGTCAATAAATACCATCCACAGATTTGTCTTGTTATCCCGAGCCTTCTCCATGACCAGTCTGATTGCATGAATAGCATCAGTGGTCCCTTTCCCCTTTGTAAAGCCAAATTGGTTTTCCGTCAGAACAGCATGGTTTGTGAGGTGCTCACTTAGGACTCTTTCCCAGATCTTCAGGGTATGTGAGGTGAGTTTGATCCCTCTATAATTACCACAATCACGAACATCACCTTTGTTTTTATAGAAGGGCACAAGGATACTTTTCCTCCAGGCATCTGGCATATTTCCTACCTCAATTATTTTATTGAAAAGTTCTGCAAGCCATACTTCTCCATCTGCCCCTAGTGCCTTCCATATTTCCGCAGGTATTTCATCTGGCCCACTAGCTTTGCCGTTCTTCATTTTGGAAATAGCCCTTCTCACATCCATCGATGTGATTTCATTTATAGGTCCTAGAGTTTTGAGTTCCTCCTTTTCCTGTTGTCGTGGAAATTCCTCATTGAGTAGCTGATTATAGTATTCATACCACCTATCACATATATCCTTATCATCAGTGAGTAATATACCCTCTCTATTGTTCATGTACTTTGTGGTTGAGAAATCCTTTGTACAGTTATGCCTATACTTAGCAATGCGATATATTTCATTGTCCCTTGCTAGTTCCAGATGCTTATATATGTTCTGATCTGCTCTATCCTTTTCAATTGCCACAGTTTTCCTGGCTTCTTTTTTGGCTTTTTTGTAGGCTTCCCTGTGTTCCTCCAAGTGCGTCTCCTGCCACACTCTAAACAGATGCTTCTTCCTAGCTACAGCTTCCTTTGAATTTTCATTCCACCATTTAGCATCCTTTTTGTTCATAAGTAACCCTTTGCTAGCACCCAGTAGATCTTTTGCAGCCCCAACAGAAAACTTTTCAAAATTCGACCAGGTATTGTTTGGAGATTTGTCTTTAGGGCAGTTGTTTTTCATATGCAGCCTAATGCTATTTAAGAGGTCATTTCCTTTCTCAGTGGCAAAGTTCCTCCATTTTATCTTTGTTACTCCATTTCTCCTTTGTTTTATACGCTTTCCAAGTTTCATAGCCATTAGTAACAATCTATGCTGTGATGTTAAAGGTTCCCCTGGAATCACTTTGCAGTCCTTTATCTGCCCAAGATTACACCTATCTATCAAAAAATAATCTATTTGAGATTTTGCAGTCCCACTCTTGTATGTAATAAGATGCTCGTCTTTCTTTTTGAAGAAAGTGTTCACTACAGACAGGCTCTGCGATGCCGCAAATTCTAGGACTGTCATTCCTTCATTATTTCGATCTCCAAAGCCAAAACCACCATGACATCCCTCAAAACCATCCTTATCCGCACCTACATGTCCATTCAGGTCGCCACATATAAGCCTCCATTCATGTGTTGGAATTTCGCTCAGATACATGTATAGCTCATCCCAAAACTCCTGTTTTTCGGATTCTGGACATCCACTTTGTGGAGCATAAACACTTACAATGTTCAGGCATGGTTGCTTAGCTAGCGCCAGTTTCACAGAGATAATACGATCACTTACCCTCTTCACTTCCACAACATTTTGACTGAGGTGCTGGTCCAATATTATCCCCACACCATTTCTAGTACTTTCTCTTCCATAATAGATACATTTGAAACCGTTCCTACATGTCGTGATTTGGCCCCCTCCATTTTGTCTCTTGCACACAGCAAATGTTTATATTACGTTGATGGAGGACGCTACTTAATTCCGCCCCCCGTCCAGTCATTGTGCCAACGTTCCAGGTGGCAATGCGCAATTCAGACATTGTCTCAGTGTTTTGTTTTCTCATTTTTCCGTCGCTTGTGGGGAACGCCCTAGCCTTTTCGTCGCTTACGGGGTACGCCCTAGCCTTTATACTCTTTCTATATATGGACCTTCTCATGATTGGTATATTAAAACGGCTATTGGGTTTTACGGCCGGTTGCCACCTGACACCAAGGTCTTGATTCTCCTGGAGAACCTGAGAGCCGCCGTTGACCAGAGTTGGTTCATCCGCCGCCATCTCTAATGAACCCTTAGACCTAAGAGCTCATCACACTCATGGACTTCTACTTTGATCAACCCAAAGAAACTCCTAGAGTGGGTTTTTGTACGGAGTTTTCTCTCCGGCTAGGTTTGGTCCGCCCCGGGTATTTCATTTCCCCGGTACCACCCATATCTGGGAGGCTTTCCTCTATCCGCCACCTGAGGAGGCGCCCAGTAGGGGTCCTGCCCCCCTGGGAGTGACTGCAGAAACGACGTAAGTAATTTTTTTTCAAAATGAGTTTTCATTCACATCTGCTAAATTACATGTCGATACATTGTGTGTATAAACAACACAATTCGTATTCATTTAGAATGATTTTTCATATGCGTTTTCATATACGTTGAGTGTAAAAACAACGCAAGTCACTCAAAAGTCATAAAGTTCTGCATAAGTCAGTGACTTGTGTAGTTTCTGCAATCACCACGGAGCATGGAGCGCTGTTTACTCATCAGTCGATCTGCTGTAGCCGAAAGTATTGTTTACAAACGGCGCGCTAGGAAATTTCATTCAAAAAAATAGATGAAATAGTTAAATTATGCGAAGAAAAAGATGATTTGGTCCGGATCAGTTTTGATTTTATCAAAAATTTGCCACTCCCACACCTGCCAGTTCAAGACGTATTTTATCAAATTTTTTAATTTTTAATTTACCATAAGGAGGATGCAAAAAAGGACCAACGAAATTTGTCTAATGCTACTAAAATATGTAAATAACAACATTCCAGCAACAACAAAAACATTGTACTTGGTTTCTGACGGATGCCCAGGGCAAAACAAAAATCACACTGTGATGCGTTTATGTCTTGGCCTAGTTGACACTGTGCGTTTTGATAAAATTATCCATATCTTTCCCATTAGAGGCCATTCCTAATTGCCCAATGACAGAAATTTTGTTATAATAAAGAAGAAATTGAAGAAGTTTGACCAAAATTACTTAACACAACAGTACATTAACATAATAAAAGCCAGTAGTGATAAATTCAATGTAGAAACTCTCAACACTTATGACGCTTTAGAGTTCAAGAAGTGGTGGCCAGCAAATTATAAACGTGTTTGTCTTTCTACTGACTCATATGGTAAACAGGTCCCTAAACATTTGAAACAGGCATTAGCTCCCTCAGAGTATCTGAAATATGAATATTCTTCGCCTTGTAAGGGAAAAATCATTACGCAAGAGTTGATTGTGTTGAAAACACTGTTTTTGATGTACGAAAAGCAGGAGGATACTGCCAACATGCTTGCACTCCAACACAGAAAGCATTTGGTGAGAAGATACCAATTAATATAAACAAACTTGACTCCATCATTAGTCAATCATCGAGAGAAATATAGCTTGGCAAAAGGAATGGAAACGAGTAAGTGATCGTTACAGTATCGATGTCTCTTTCTTTTCAATAGATGGGCTGAGGGTGGATGATATTTTGAGAGGAATTCAGTCCAGCTGGAACGATGCTATCAAAACGGGCTGGCATAATAGTAGCACGCGAGTACTGACCAGCCAATTGAGGTTTGATTTGGATTACGTGTACGGAGAAGGCGATTTTATTCTGATAAGATGGTTTTTCAAAGCGAGAATGGAGCTTATAAAGTTAAATAAATACGACTTTAAGAAAGATATTAAATTATGCTCCCTGTGTAGCAAAAACGAGGAAGAGGACGTAATGCATTTCGTTGCTAGATGCCCGGTTTTGAAGGAATTTAGGAAGAGACGATTCGGAAAGTTAGAGCTGCAAGTGGATGAAGTTGTGAGGTGTTTGAATGGCGAAAACTGGAAAAAATAGCTTACTTTTGGAAATATGCCTGGAAATACAGATATGAATTGGTTCAAGAGTTTAATTATTAATTTAGTGTATGTAATTTCTGATACAGCAATACATTAGTTAATATAATTTTTATTTATTTTTATTCATTTTTTTTTATTTTTCTATATTTTATTTTGATTATTATTTTAAATAGTAGTTTATTAAATGGTTATTATTTAAAAGGAAAAAAAAGAAAAAGTGTGATCCAACCTCTCAGACGGCTACGGCCATGAGTATTGTCTTTTAGAATTTAAGGGAAAATATTGTAATAGCTCAATTGTAACTGAACAAAAATAAAATAAAGACCTTTATTACAAACAAACTTGACGATATTGCAAAGTTGAAACCGTACATTCCGCAAGAGTTCCTAAAATTTTACGAAAATAGTGATAATTGGCTATCAACACAGGAGGATCACCGAGACGATAACGAAGATGAGTTATTTTGAGACAGTAATTTTTATTATGATAATGTATATTATTGGGCATTTTATTTTTTTGTGACAGTGTATGAACTAACAGTGATATTTCAATCTTTCATGACAACAGTAAATGATCAGCTGATTTTTATTTTTTACTGCTATTATTGTGTGATTATTATGGTATGTGTGATTTGAATATTTTTTCAATTTTAGATAAATTGGATTATATTATCTACATTGATTGTATTAATAAAATACTTTTTAATCAATATAATAATAATAATCATTTTTTGAAAATTAAGGTCATTGAGTGTAGAAACTACGTAAGTCATTAAAATAAATTATTTTGAAAATTCTCAACCCACCATATATTTACAAAAACGTTTTTATGCTTGAATTGACAAGAAAGAATAGTAGTGTTAACTACACCAAACCCGAAATGTAAATGATATTTAGTTTTTTTGAAAACAGTTTTTTCTCATTCCTGTAAAATTTAAGAATTGTGACTTATGTTGTTTCTGTAATCACCGATTACTACTTATGTATTTTATTATTACTGTCCCTTCGTCAGCACAATACTATTTATTAGCATCTATGATTGCAGGTCTAGTTAAATTTTCAAATAATGAAGGAAAGTTTGTCTAATTTATTAGAAAATATTCATTTTCCCGTATTTTATGCACTTCAATATAGTTTTTGTATTATTTTATTAATAAAAAAGACATAGGCTTACTGTAACAAACGTCTTCGAACAATAAAATTATTGAATGGTTAACAATTTTCTCATTTGCTAACACTCTCCTACAAACAAAATATAATTATCTTATATCTATTAGTTTTTAGTCTAATCGATTAATCAATTAATTAACTAATAATAAATCTATTATTCTATTAGTTTGCTAAATAAAATTATCAGTTTTAGCGTACACCCTAACACGAAACGCTCTCAATATTTTATTTCTGCTCCGTCGTTGAGCTAGAAATAACCATAGTTCTTCTAAGTGCATATTATTATTACAAACTACAACATTTTAACACCGACCCTAGCAGAAGTTCAAGCAGCAATTAAAGAAATGAGAAACAACAAAAGCAGTGGCGAAGACGGTACAACAACAGAAATTTGGAAATACGCTTCTGAAAACATACATGAGGCTCTACACCAAAACCTTGTAACAATCTGGGAAAAAGAGGAACTACCAGAGCAATGGACGAATGCTGTAATCTGCCCATTACACAAAAAGGGGGAGAGGTCAAATGCCGACAATTACAGGGGAATCTCTTTACTAGATTGCACCTATAAAATATTTTCGAGGATAATTTACAACAGAATTAAGGGTCAACTAGATGCGGAATGAGGTGAGTATCCGGGAGGTTTTAGACCTTGTAGAAGCTGTGCAGACCAGGTTCTAACGTTAAAATTAATAATGGACTATTACAAAGGAAGAAACAAACAACTGATGATCGCTTTAATAGACTTCAAAAATGGCGTATGATTGTATACACCGAACATCGGTGCTCAAAATCTTGAGAAATATGGGACTGGATCCGAAGTTAGTCCGATTGATTGAACTGACTCTATCGGGCACAAGATCTAGGGTAAAATTTTGTGGAGTATTCAGAGGATTTTCAGATTAAAACAGGACTCAGAAAGGGAGACGGTCTGTCACCGCTATTGTTCAACTGCGCCTTAGAATACATCATCAGAAAATGGAAACTGGAAAATCCGGAAAATATTAAATGCGGAAGAAAACAGAAGAGCCACATCAAAGTGAATTGCCTAGGTTTTGCGGACAATCTGGCACTGCTGGGAGGAAGCATGGCAGAGCTACGGAAACAAATTGTATCGCTAGAGAATTTGGCTGCAAAACTTGGTTTAAAGATCTCATATGAAATAACCAAAATAATGGCTATCGACCCTCTGGTAGTCAGCAAAGTACAAGTGAATGACAACTGGATAGAAATCGTAAAAACTTTAAGTATCTTGGAGAAACCATAACGGAAACGAAAGTTCTGCATGGAGGGAACGTATCAACACGTTCCTTAAAGCTCAGAAATGCACCCAAAATACCTACAACAAAAGGTCTTTGTCCACCGGCACTAAAATACAGCATTATAGAACTGTTGTGCAACCAGAGGTCACTTATTGCAGCGAAACCCTGACGGGACTGACTAAGAGAAACAGGATTCGAAAAGTTCAGATGCTGGAAAAAAGGATGCTAAGAACCTGCATTGGAAAACGAATGTTCAGAGATGGTATCTGGATGGTACCATCCAAAAACTTCACACTTTTTCTGGCATCCAACACACACTTTTTTTGGCTGGTACAACTTCAGAGAAGTTTACAGAAACATTGAACCTGTACCAGACACAATGCGCAAAACACGGATCTTTTTTCTTGGACACATCATAAGAACTCCTCAAACAAGAATCCTCAGACAACTAATAGAATATATGTGGGACCTTAAGTCGGGGCCGGCTTGGATTCGTGAAGTGAAGAAGGTTTTAGTGGAGCTGAACCTATTATTGGAGGACCTTGAAAAAAATCCGATAACCTGAAAGCAATCAAACACATAAATATCAAGTTCAAAAAAACGGTTAGAAAAATACAGAACCCTAGAATTTTTTCAGATGCTAAACGGGCTGCTAGATCCCAGATAATGAAGAACTACTGGGAGAGGATTAGGAGGAAATTGAGGAACTGATATTATTTGATTAAAGTGGTCCAATGGGCCTTACAAGAAAAACACAAAAAAAAATTAGCCGGATTGTGAAACCAATTTTAGTAAAATTAACATATTTCATGGCGTCATCGAATAGAACACGTTTCATTGGCGATACATATGAATTACGTCCATGACAGGGAAGTGGGGTGTTAAATTATTTCCATTCGATCTGCTAGTTCCAGGGCTACAAATATAGTTCTGTTTCTGATCACTTGGTCACCCAATTATATGACAACTATTCAAGAACAGAAGAAGTAGAGGTGTAAAAGACACTATAGTCACAGTTATCTCTTCTGAAAGTAATGAATTTCATTATACAGCCAGACCCTGTGGTGAATGAAATGAAAGTGTCATTTTCAGGGTACAGAGTAGATGCTTTTCGGAGTGCCTGGCATGCTGATAAGCATAGGGCTACTTGTTTACTCGGTGAGGAAGGCAATTGTAAACCACCTCACTCCTCATTTTACTTAGTAAAACCTCTAGAGGTTCAAACGAACCTTTCGGCTGTTGACCCTAATAACAACACAAGAACTAGAAAGGCAAGCGAAATGTTTTTCTTTTATTTGCAGCATTTTGTCTAGACAATATTTTAGGAAGAAGGACATTTGTATATTTTTCAAATTTTGATTACTGTTGAACATGTCTGATAAAAAAATATAGCTGAAATTAAGTGTATCTTGGCCAACGCGGTATTATTTTGCTTAAAACTTGGGAATCACTGTGACAATTCAAAATAGTTTTTTTAGAAGTAAATACTTTTCTTAAAGTGATGAATATAAAAAACTAGAAGTTAAGGTAAAATACTAATCAAATATTACTTAAATAAATTTATGCGCAAAATACTGCTCTTAACTACGCTAAGCTTATTAAAAACAAAACCCATGATACCATCAATGAAAATTTTATCCACAGTTGTTTTAAATTAGGATGTATCATTATAAGGCTGAAATATTCACACTTCAAAAACAAATATACTGATTGTTAAGATACATTAATGTTCTTCACAATACACGATTACTACAGTTTACACGTACTGTTTTTTAGGGAGAAAAAGCAAGGAATATTAGTTTTTACATTATTTTTTTTCTATATCGTGAATGTGTACGTTACAATCTGTTCAACTCGAAAACAATAAGTAATGGTATGGCCCAATGAGATGAGGTTATGTGTACGCCGCGTGTAAGTGTTAATTTAATATTTAATTATTTAATAACTTATTTAAGATTAAATATTAAATATATATATATATATATATATATATATATATATATATATATATATATACATCCCGCTAACAATTCCGCGTCTTTTCAAAAAGCGTGCATTTCGCACATCGCTTATTTGAAGAGTATATTCAACTTTGATGAGAGTATATAGGGTATTTGTTACACTTACACCCTGAGTTTTGGTATTGGTTTGTCCTGATATTGAAAATTGAGCATTTTTGAATTTTATTCACTGTGCTATCAATTCAGACTCCTTTCGAATTACCGACAATTTCGCGTTCGTACAAATTACCGACAATTTCGCGTCCGGCATCGTTCCCGCTATTATGACTTATAGCCTGCAACAGTGTAAACGATGTTGCCATGTCGTACCGGCACGTGTACTGTAGCATTTGCCACTTCTACGTGTTGTAATGATTGTAGTTAGATATTCACATCTCACCCTAGTACTTCTCCACACAAGACCATCGTATGAAAACAATTCGTTCTCGGACGGAATCCAATCCAGTCATCAAAATAATTTATTATTTGTTGTTTATTATTTTGACATGTATTTTAAATAGGTACTTATTTTAAATCAATGTAAAACCAGAATAATTAAAGAAAGTATATTTTTTATTTGTTAGAGTTAATTATTTAAAATATCCTAATTGTTACAAATACAGTCAAACCTCCTCATTCGAAATCCTCCCTAAATCGAATATAATTGTATGCTATCCCCTTCAAAAATCGTCCTTAATATGAATTAAATTACCTCCCTATTCGAAAATTTTCGAGAGTTTCGTGGTCATATATATTGTAACAATACATTTTTTTATACATTATTAATAAAATAATTACAAAATTTCCAATTTACACATTGTACACGATTTTTAATGAAGCATGCGTTAAATCACGACAATAAGGACACAGTAAGCGTAGTACAAAACTACAAAAAGCTTTATAAAAAACTGAAAATGCAGTTAACTTTTGAGTTAGAAGAAACCAAGCAGAAACACAAACAATTACACTTCTTACAAAACATTATTGTCACAAAACCTTACGACCAAATAAGGGCATAACAAGCGTAGTTCAAAGCTTCAATACGCATCAGGAAATATTGAAAATTCAGTTAATATTTAAGTCAGAGGAAACCAGACGAAAGCAAAAAAAAAAAAATTAGTTAGGCTAAATTAGTAATGCAGTCTTTCCTTCTTTGGTGTATGATTTTCGTACAAACAGGGTAAAAAATACCGTAGCTGTATTCATTCAGATTAAGCAATATTTTACTCGTTAAAATTTCTACAATTTTCGGTACCCAATTTATTTTTCATTTTCTGTAGGCTGACCTAACTTTTTGTTTGTAGGTATAGTTGTACTGTTTACGCGTATCCCGATTTTATTTTACTCTGTTTTTTATGTCGTTTTTTCAATAATTTTTCATATCGTTCTTATAAGTAGAATAATCTTTTGCTTTTGAGTACTAATAGAGCTTGTAACACCAAAACATGCCCTTAATTCTTAATCACAGTATTAAGTAAACCCTGTGGTGAATGAAGTAAAGGTATCATTTACAGAGGGGAAAACATGTGCTTTGCAAAGGGCCCTGCATGCTGATACGCGTACTTTTCCGTTCAGTGAGGAAGGCCACCTCACTTCTCGTTTTACTTAGTAAAACCTCTACAAGTTCAAACCAGCCTTTCGGCTGATGACCTAAACAACACAAGTAAAATAATATTTGTAAAAAACTTTCCTCAATCAAATTGGTGGTCTATTAATAATTTTGACTTTTGTAATTTAATATTTTATGGAATTACATGAATTTTATTAAAACGCAATTTTTAAGTACATTTTTTGTTTCAATGTTTTACCTCTGTAAATCGAAATCAGCCGGTTCCATCAGATTCGAATCAGGGAGGTTCGACTGTAATTACTATAATATGATCAATTAGTAGACAATGCAATTAAAATATTTACTTAGTTGACAAAATTATGTAATTGTAAAGCGACATAATTTGTTCAATATTCAAATGGAGTACCATTCACCCATTGTCTTTTCGGTGTTCAAATGATTTCATCATCATCATCTGATGATTAGGCTTAGGCTTAGGATTAGGCTCAATGGCCTGTTCAAGTATTCATCTCTTTTTAGGTCTTCCCAAGCCTCGCTTCTCTCTAGGTTTATATTTCCATGTTTTAGTGACTGAATCAAAATGATTTTATAAATTATACAAAAGTACGATGGCCAGTAAAATTTCTACAACTTTTGAAATGCAGTCCGGCTTAGTCATAGTTTGTATTTTTATTCTTGTTCCTCAAGTAATGGTAATCTTTGATCTTCAACAAATTATACATTACACTAATAATTCTCGTATCCAGCTGTTTTGTACACGTTGAAGTTTATCCTTTAACAGGCCATTTCCAAGATTATTTTTCGGCTAAACAACTTTCAGTCAGTCTTCCAAACCCTGATATTTTTCTCTGCGTTTTCTTTTAAATTATTTAGTGTTGTAAAAGCCATGGTGGCCACTTTTTGTTGATATTCTTTTGGTTTCTAGTACTTTATTTACATCGTCAACCAACCACCTAATCTAGGAATCAATATTACAAATAATGAAATAAATAAACCTTATTGTTACGTAAAATAATGTACATAATTTTTGACAAGTCAAAATGCTTGGGATAAGGAACTGGAAGGTTATACTATTGCACAGAAGACAAAAAGGAGACAGACAAGGCATTCATTTGGAGAGACCAAGAAAAACTATGTGAAACCTTGACCAAGACAGCCAAACAATATGCTAGGACCAACTGATTAGAAACGAATTCTTAATAGTAAACAGTGTCCATATTCATAAGTTAACTTGATAGTTGATCATTAAAAATTTTAATCATTATATTTAACAAAAAACCAGATAAAAAGTAATTATATGACGGAATAATTTGAACATTATTTGATTTTTTAAACATACATTTGAATAAGTTTAAGTGTGACTAAATTAAAAACAAATCCATCAGAATTTGTAAACATGATAAATACTCAAAGGTATTGGTACGCTAAGTACCTTATTTTTAAGCGTTTTAGGGCGTAGCAGTAGGATTTGATTATATAGCAGATACGTTCCTTAATACACCTGTCCCAGGATAGTTTGCTACCTAATATTAATTCTAAAAATTATGTAACTTACCTGTTACAAAAGATTTTGATATATTGTCATTAATGGAGATATCCTTACTTTGGTTACTTATTTCCTTACGACCAGTGAAGCATTTGGCCACAGTTTTATCTGAGTTGAGAACTAGATTATTTATTGCATCCAGTCTATAACCTTACTTCAAGCTTCGTTAGTTTTAAACCTTGTTCATAGTTTTCATCTTCGAAAGATATTATCGTATCATCAGCAAATAATATATCATTGAAGGAGCCAAGAAATTCAGCGAGATCGTTAACAAAAATTAAAAATAGCAAGGGTCTTAAAATTCTAACTCGTTGAACTCCCCTTTTAACTTGTATAAAATTTTATGTATATTTTGTTTTAACTTTGCAATGATTGGATGGCAATTCGACCCTCTGATGTCCCTCTAATACCATACACCTCAATTTTTTAATGGGCAAATCATACGGGACACGGTCAAAAGCTTTACAAAAATCAAAAAATAAATAACAGGGGTTTGTTTTTGCTAATAATTAATTTCAGTAAGCTTCTTCAGTATCGGGAAATTACAGACTCTGTTGACCTACACTTTCAGGACTCGTGTTGGACATTTGCGAGTGTACTGAATTTACTTTAAAAAAATCGACTAATCTACTCTCTTATCAATTTATTATCTTTTGTAAAAATATTTTCGCCGTTTGGAAACATTTTCTCGATGTGGGTATCCTTTGAATTATCGATTTAAATTTACTCGCCCAAGTGACGAATAAAATGCATGTTTTGATTTTCAGAGACAACTGCCTTTAATAAAATAATAGTACTGTAAGGGGTTGCACATAACAGGCAGGTGGAGTGTTAAATTATTTGCACTCGATTTGCTTGTTTCAGGACTAAAAAAAATTTAGTTTTGTTTTTATCACATGGTAAGCCAAACATATGACTGAAGTATTTAAGAACAGAAGAGGTACAAGTGTAAAAGATACTTGTCAGAGTTATATCTCCTCTGAGCGCAATGAATTTCATTATGCAGCCAGACCCTGTGGTGAATAACGTGAGGTGTGTCATTTGCAGGGTGGAAAATAGGTGCTTTTTAGACGGCCTGGCATATTGATAAGCTTTTCAACTCGGCGAGGAAGGCAATTGTAAACCACCCCACTCCTTGTTTTACTTAGCTAAACCTGTAGAAGTTCAAACCAGGACTGCAAAGTTGGCCCCATACAAAAATTTCAAAAATTAACTTGTAAAATTGATCGGTCTACGTTTCTACCGGATTATTCCGGAAAATTTTTTGTTTGTTCCGTCCAAATAAGTGAAAAAACGCCGGGAGGGGCTAACTTCACACTGGCCTCCCCCCGCTCAACTTTTTAAATTTTTTTTGGACTTCAGGGACAGACCTTCGTTTGTTTCGGATGGTCTCGCAAAATATTTTTTTAGTTCCTTTCAAGTAAGCGAGAAATCGAGAAGAACTGGGTGGTGCTACTGTCACTAATCCCCCTCGACTCAATATTTTAAAGTTTTTTACATAGATTGACAGCCCTTCGTTTGTTCCGGATCATTTCGCGAAAATTTCGTTTGTCCCGTTCAAATATGCTAGAAAATCAAAGAAAAATTTGGAGTGGCAAGTATAAGCCCATGCATTCAATACTTTTTGGTTTTTACTTTAAATGATAGCTCTCATTTGTTCTGGATTGTTCTGTAAATTGTTTTGTTTGGTCTGCCGAAATCAGCGAAAAAATCGTGAAAAACTTAGGAATGGTGGCGATACTCTAAGAAATTCAATTTAAACTTTATCGTTATCCCTATCGAGAGTCGTTCTGCTGTTTCGGAACGTTCCATAAATATTACGATTGTTAAGCTCATACTCGCGAGAAAATCGAGGTGAACTGGATGGTACAAACTTCACTTTAGGTCACCCACTCATTAATATTTAAACTTTTTTGTCTAAATCCATGGCCCTTGTTTTTTCCGGCTATTTAAAAAAAATGTCGTTTGTTCAGATGTTGTAAGAGAAAAAGGAAAAAACTGAATGGGTGTACTTTATTCTACCCTTAACATTTTTTTTTCTGAAATCTGTAATCTCTGTCCAGAATTTTATAATGAAAGAAAATCGGTCCAGAATAAATATTAAAATATGCCTACTTGGTTCAGGTCTGTCTAGTAAAGTTTGCTATTTCCCGAATTTCTTAGTTTAATTTTTTATCGCATTGTTTTTAAGCAAAAAACAAGGCTAATAATAATCTACTCCTAGTCCATTTTTCATTTTTTATATTTTAGAAAAAGTTTTTTCTCTTTAATGTTTTATTTACTTACTGTAAAACTGCTAAACCTAGTAATTGGGGCGACATATTACATGATACGAAATAGCATTATGGAAGTGTACTTGAACCATTTTGCAGTGAGAGTGGGCAAACAGCAAAATGCGCATTCTTTTTACACATCGTAAGCGTAATCAGGAAATATTTGATTGACAATTGTCAGGTGGTGTAATGTTAAAAAAAGCGTGAAATAAAATGTTAAAAATTCTTAAACAAATTTTTGTTTTGTTTTATCCCTGATGCGTGTAGGTTGCAATTTGTTCGATTGAGAACAATAAGCAACCCCATGACCCAATGATATGTATGACGTTTAAATGAGCTGTAGTCTCGTACATACCCAGGCCGACCATTCCTGAGAGAGTATGGTTAATTGACCCCCAACCATCAAAGTACATTGGTAACCACTGTCTAGTATTCAAATTCGTATAAAAGAACCAATTATACTATATACTAGGATTTAAACTAGGAACCTCCATCTCCGAAAATCAGCTGTCAGAAAAGCTGTCGAAAAGTCAGCTAAACAGCTGACTTGCGGCGACGACTTTTCTTCTAGACTAGACCAACCCGTTGGTTACTAAACGAACGACGTAAACAAATTACTAAAGGATTTGTTCATGGATTCGTTGACAGTAGGTTTATGCCTAATTTGAAAAAAGAAACCAAAGCGGCGTGCGATGGACTCATGTATGGAAGGCGACAGCACGGCGGAGAACAACTCTTCAAAATTGCGTATAATATACGTTGTGTATACAATGCGTTTAGAAAGATATCCTGCCAGCCATAACAATAATTTAATCCTGACACTACTATGCGCAGCACCGGTTTCCTTCCAGGATAGTTTGTCAACCCAAAAAATCGTCTATCGGAAAAGAGAGTTTTTTAATTCTATCAAAAAATATATAATTATTTTTAATTTAATTGTATTACTTATATCAAATAATTTGCCGAATAATATTTATTTGAATGTTTAGTAAATTAGATTGTGAGTTTTGAAAGAATTGTAATTCGATGATTAATAAAAATTTGTTTTTATTATTCTTTTAAACTTTTTTTCTTAACACAACACAATATTTATTTATAACTTGTTTTGTCTATTTTCTTAACCGGTGGACGCGAAATTGATAGCAGATGTGAAACTGACGTCCTTGTAAGAATATACATAATATACGTATATTTTTACATAGGGGCGTAGCGAGAGCACTCTGGTGAGAAACTCTCCAAGGTACGGTGTATAAAATAGTTTCAAAACACCGCCATTTCGCATCCGGTACCAAAATTTATTTATTTTTTTGTGTCTCTCTGAGTAACAATAAAATTCTCAAAAAATAAATATAGTTGCCCGAAACTATGTACTTTAGTTTAAAAAAATTACGTCCGAAAACCATGTCACAATAAATTTTTATTAAGTTTTTATTAAGGATTACAATTTGGCGTCCGTATACGGACGCCAAATTGCACTCGGACTCCAGATTGTTAGGAAATTGTCAATGTATGGACGCGAAAATGATAGTAGTACATATATATATATATATATATATATATATATATTTAATAATATAGATATTTATTCAATATTTAAGTTCAATATTTGTAGCCACTAATATCTTGAAGTTTTACGACATTTATTTGAAAAATAAAACTGTTTGGTAGTCAATTTCTGCGGTCTTATATAGGCTTCAATAACAAAAATATACATTAAAAAGGTTCGTAATATCATGTTATTTAATGTATGAACGAACAGCAACTCACAAATGTAGTTTGAGTACAGAAAATGTGTAAAGGGTTGATGGCTTGAGCAGGTAGTCGAAGAAAAAGCAGTTTGTCGGTAGGTAGAAAGAGAGAGAATGAGTGACCGCCGGGTGTATGGCGTTGTCATGTCACAAAAGACGATGTCAAAACATCATTAACAAACAAAGATGGTGTTATAGACCTAATCTGCAGACCGAATGACGCGCATACCCAACGTCCTGCTCCCGAAAAAAATCATGTAAAGTTATGTTTGCGAGAGAAATAGTCTGGTTAGTCATCATATATCTTCATAAACTGGGCGACAAATTATATTAGGTGCACCACCGCTTTTAGGAATAAAAAAGTGGAGAGCAGAATGACGGTTTAAAACAGAGTGGCGTGAGAAAAGTTATAATCCATTTAACGAATCCTCTGACAATAATTAAACCAACCATACAGCGTTAATATAGTCTCATTTGGTAATTTAATAGCAGCGGAAATACTGTTGCGTTGTTCATATATAACTGTAATTTATTTAATTATCTCTAAAACCGGCGAATATATTTAACAAGTACCTTAGTTTATGAATTACGAGTTACTTTATTCATAAAATCATGAAAGTTTTAAAATTATAAATATAATCCAACATGATATTAAAGTGATGAATAATTTTCTTTAGCGATATTTTTCCGTCCATTAATAATATTTACTTACGTAGTCATCCACTGGCGATAATCTATACTAATTAAATAATATTTATATATAAATAATCTAAACTAAATTTTGTATATATTACGTATAAATGGGAAAGCCGTCACTGACTCACTGACTTACTCATCACTATTACTTACTTGCGCAATAGCTAATAAGCTGAAATTTTGTGGGAATTTTCCCTTTAGGGTAAATAGAAAAGTTATAAACAATTTTCATATTCCACTGTTAACGGGTTTAAAAGGGTGTTCTGCTATTAAACCGATATTTTTCGTTTACTAGATTCTGGATAAGCTAGATAGTGAAATTTTTTAGTGTTGTTACTTAGTACAATTCAACTAAAAAAATTATCCGTAAACCATTTTCAAAATGTACCTCTAAGAGGATGAAAATTAAGTCCATTCTAAAACCAATACTTTTATTATTTAGTTTTTGTATTAAAATTTTTCATCACAAACTCGATGTTGCACAAAGACTTACAAATACCATCGTAACGTAAGATAACCCATACGTAACTGATGTCGCGAAACAACTATACAAGACGATGCATGACAAATTTGAATTACATGACAACCCTCTATTACAAAACATGTACACTAGGGTGATACCGGGTACTCAATGCAGACGTTTGAAGCACCTCTGGCCAAGAGATCTTCTTGGACAACTGTAGGACTGTGGTGATGACTGCACGCTCCTTTAAGTAAATCAAGTTTTGGAACATTAGCTTCACATTTATAAATTATCATATTAATAATAACAGATACTAAATTTCAATAAAAAGTGTCAAAAATGTCTTTGATTATTATTATAGATCCAGACGAATTAGACGGCTGAATTTCAGTGATGTTATTCATAGTGCGACTTAAAAAAATTACCTCTTGATAATTTTCAAAATATATCCCTGAAAGATTAAAAATTTCACAACAATAATCAGCTCTAGTCATCGACAGCTACTGGTATCAGCTGGTCAGTCTCTGAATGTCTTTAGTGAGTCAAAGCAACCTTTTTTATTAACATCCTTAGCTGCCAATTATGTTCCACTACTGAACCCCGTCACCTACTGTAAAGTATGCTACTTACGTCATACCGATTGCCGGCCGCATTGGCGAAGTTGGTAACGTGCTCGCCTCTCATCATGCGGTCTTGGGTTCGAATCCCATTCAGGCACGGCATTTTTTCATACGTTACAAAAAATCATTTCATCATTCACCGTCTGCATAAGCAGTAATTGCAGAACAGTCGGACGTTAAACAAAAAAAAAAAAAAAAAAAAAAAAAAAAAAACGACATAGGTACCGATACAGTTTGGTCACCAATAAAACTCTGTACTTTTGATTTCGTACAGGATATCTCAGTATCACGCACCATTAAATTTAAATTTTGTAATTGTTTTGGAAAAGAATAAAAGGGAAGCTTTTGAAAAAATATTTATTTAATGAATGGACCGGATACTCCGAAAAAATACTCTCCGAATAAACGAGGTTGTATGTAGATGTTTACTAAAAATTTTTATTTTTAAACAAACCGTAGACATTAAGTCTATTTTGCGTACACTCGTATTTACATCAGATATCTATTTCTACCCTATAAGTTTACCCAAAAGAGCAATAATGTGTAGTAACACAAGAATACATTGCTATTCTAAGTTGAACGTTAATATCCATATACGATGAAATAAACTACATGTGGAAAAAAAAAACATTATACTTTTATTTTTACCAACGGAAAAGAATATCGTTGGAAAAGCAAACAGGAAAATAAATAAAAAAATAAAATAATACGAAATCCTTTAGGGCGTTATATTTGTTTTATTTAACAGTAAGAGGAAATCAAGTGAAAAATCGTGTAAAAATATTTCAATAAAACCTTTAGATTTTAAAACAAAAAAAACATTTACCAATAACAATAAAGGATTGAATAAAACACACTTTAAAGTGACGTTAGGTTAGGTAAAAATTCAGGAAAGTTATTTAAAACCGATATTAGTCTATTTGATTTATTTATTTATTTATTTATTTAACGTCGCATCAATTGCAACGGTCATTAGCAACGACATTGGGGTGTAACTGTGGAGGATGAAATGATTTTTTGTAACGTACGAAAATATGCCGTGCCTAAATGGGATTCAAACCCATGACCGCATGATGAGAGGAGAGTACGTTACCAATGCTATGTTACGTTACGTTATGCATGTTGCGTTTTGGCTATTCATAAGATAGATTGAGAAAATACTATTATAGGGTCACATTTTTGCAAAAAAATGTCAATTGACGTTCGTATTACATAACACTTTAAAAAAGTTACGTAAGTCAAAAAAGGGTTGCACAAAGATACCCTTTGGTGTTATGTATTGATCATGATTAGGATTTTTTTAATCCCTAATGTGTGTACGTTGCAATCTGTTCAACTCAGAACAATATGCAACCCCATGACCCAATGAAATGAAGATGATAAAATGTATGACGTACATCTAATGTGCATCATAATGAGGTGTAGTCTTGTATAGACCCAGGTAATTAAACCCCAACCATCAAAGTACACCGGTAACCACTGTCTAGTATTCAAATCCGTAAAAAGTAACAACCTTGACTAGGATTTGAACCAGGAACCTTCGTCTCCGAAAATCAGCTGTTAAACAGCTGACTCGTGGCGACGACTTTCTAGACCAACCCGGTGGGTCGTAATTAGGATAATATTAAAATATTTGTTTTTTAAATGTGTAACTTGAAGTTTCCTCAACAAACTCCTGGAGGGGATTAGGGATAATGAGTGTAACCCCAAATTTAGAAATACTTTACACAGTACAAAAAAACAACACTTCAATTTTTCTCAAAATGGTTGTAACGATTTTAATCAAACTTACCTAATTTACTAAATTTATTTATGATGTTCAGCTTTGAGAAGTGAATTGTGTGGAATTATGTCTCCAACAAATGGGTGTTGACATGTCTCAGTTTTTTTATTATCTAACCGCACTCACACACAATATTAACGTTGTTGTTTATATTGTGTTGACTGTTTAAAACGTTCCAGAACATTGTAAGTAGAACTTTCTAGAAGGATAGCTTATCAATATTTATATAAATAGGTGTGGACTTGTGAATGCATGACGAGTTTTATTTGATAACTTTTACTGCAAAGTTGAATAAAGTCTTTTGTTGTTTAAAGATGCGATTTATTTTTACTTTACAATTACAAAAAGTACTGCTGTGATGCTAGTGTGAAAATGCATAATGATATCTATCATCTGCAATATATTGCAAGAAGTCATTCAAGAAAATTTTTTTAGCTCCTTTTATTCCAACTCCAGCACTGAATCGTTAAGTGTTACTTAACGGTTAAAGATTTATTCTTCAATTTTTACTGCTAGAATAGTTTTGTAGTGAAGTTAGGTTATTTCTACAATACATAAAATTTCTCAGTAATTAGCAGGAAAATAAAGAAAAAAATGAATGAATTAAGACGTGAGCTAAAGTCTCAGATGACGCATGTCTTTAAACTTTACAAAACAAACTTTCTAATAATATGGCTATTGGATTTTAAAGAGACTCAAAATAATATCTTCTAGATCAATAAATTGGGAAAAATGCTAATAAAATTAAAACATTACACACCCAAATTGATAAAGAAAATAGCTAAATTATATGATATCGGTGTTTTAAAAATAAAAAAATAAAATTTTTATTTGATGCAGAAAAGTGAATTTAGCACCACTAGAAAACTGTTCATTTTAAATGTATTGTAACAGATCCAAGAAAAGACACGAATGTTCCAGAATTCCATTCATAAAAATAGTTAATAAATAATAATAGTAACAACAAGAGAGAGTAATAAAGACAGAAATAACAATACACAATAGATCAGTTTTGTAAATGACAGTTGTAACCATAAAAGTGTGTCTATTCATTCATAAGGGTTGAATAACTATCATAAAGTTTAGGTATTGTGTACGGCTATAATGAGGGAGGCAGGCTGTTTACGTTTTCTATTTACAAAAGACCTTTTGTTGACCTGTTAACAAGATTTTTCTAGCATTCATTAATAAAGTTATTTTTGTACTTGAGTAGATTTCACTACTTTGTTCTGGAACGATCTTTGTGAATGATTATAAAAGGAGGCCCCGAGCGCGGTCGAGTCAGTATTCGTGTGATCTTTGCCGAGAGATTATTGGGGTGTGTATTTACAGGTTACACATCCGAGTATTGTATCCGAGTGATTCAAGATTGTTATACCGTCTCTTTGTTGTGTGTGTATTGTAAAGTAAATGTGTAGTTTTGTGAATTCAGTTTGTGTTCTATGTTAGTGTAATCTATAAAAGTGATTGTAAGTAGGCTAAGTAAGTTATTAAGTTATTTATTGTTTGTTATTTAGTTTAAGTGAATTATTAAATCATTTATTGTGTTATTTAATTATAATTAGTTTAATCATTTATTTTGTAATCTTTTAGTCTAATAAATATTTGTAATTTGTAAACTTTAGCGTATTAATTATTTAATAACCTAGATCCCGAAACGGACCTTAGCAATAAGTGTCACAGTATGTTCTTAATAGGCTAGGGGTAACCATTTTAAATCAATCATTTTTTGCGTTTGGACCCCCTCTGAGACAAAAATTCTTTGGAGATTTCATGTACAATGTCAGACCAATATATTGAGGACTTCGCTGATGCAACTGTATTACTTTTTCTGGGAACCTGTACCTTCCTGACTAGTTTCTTATCCGAATCTGAAAAGATTTTCTTTGAATTTATCTGGGTAAGAATAAAAACAATTGAAAAAGCGCTTGTGCAATCTTTCTCAAAGTGCGTGATAACGCCCCGTTGTGGCATGTGACGGCTTCAGAAAGGTGGCTAAAGGCTCACAAAACATTGAAGGCGTTATAAGGTGTTCTGCGAAAGGGATGGTTGATTGACAAAAAAGTGAAAAGTTACGTTTCCCTGATATTTCAAATTGAAATTAAATACATAATTAATATGTTTAAAAACAATAATTGAAAAATGCTGTTTTCAAGAGCCCATCATAAAATGAGCAATTGCAATATTATTACTTTCAACAGATTGTAAGTTTTAACATTTTGAGGCGCTAGAAAAGTTTTAATTCTCAAGGTGGGGGAGTGGGTGGACGAATCAGTTTAAGAATTTACGCTAGTGTACGTATCCAGGCAAAGTAAAGGCATGATGTTATATCTAACATTTATTGAGGCATGAATAGACAGTATGTGAACAACGGTATGAACAATGGTGAACAATAGCTTTTACGTGAATTTTGACAAGTATAATTTATTGCCTTCTTGACTTTCGGCTAGTCTAGCTTGGCCTATTGACCTTCAATATAAGGTAAGATATTTTATTTTGTTGGATGATTCTGTTATTTATTTCTTTAAAATATTCAAATGTGTATTTATTTATTTGGAATATTATTTGTCATATTTATCGGTTACACTTTCTATCTTTAAAGAAAACTCACTTTGTCTGTGTATTAGAGCCGTTACACTTTTGTGAATCAGTATTGTGTAAAGTGTGTTAATGACCGGTTATTAAATAATACATTGCGTATTGGAGCAGTTCATTCGTAACGGACACACATTTTTTATCATTTTGTATATAAGAACTAATAATATAATTATATTTGTCTGTAAACAACCATATTCCTTTTAGTTTAAACAGTTTAACTCTTAATTTCTAAAATATTTTGTAAACTATTTAGTGTATCGTTAGTTTAACTAGTTTATTGTAATTTTTTCTTTGTTATAACTGTAATGATCGATACACATACCGTAATTAATTTTTAAATAAATATTTGCAATAAATTTAAAGGGAAGTTTTTTTATACAAATAACCAGAGGTTGAAAATATCCCGGAATGAAAGCCACAATTTAAAAGTTATGAATAAACCATGACCATCAGAGATTTTGTGAGCGCAATACTGCTTAGAGATAAGGCTGTTTGGGTGATTTTCCATCCAATTTGATCCATCATTTTCTAAACTTCATTAAATTACTTTTTTTTTTAATTTTTCTGTTATTATTATTATTTCTACTACTATTTTTGTAGAAACATAATCCTGTTTATTGCATTAGGGGTTTTAAAATAATCCTTCTATATTACCAGGGGATTATTAAGGGAATGCATTGTCTGGACTTAACGTAACAACCGTTATTTGCGCCGATATTGCATAATGTAGTATTAGAAAAAGAATAATAAATGCCACATAAATTTACTAAGCGTTTAATATTTCCATGTAGTTACCACGTAGCTACAATAAGAGAAAATTATAAAACTCTAATTAGTCTAGTAAATTAATTTATAGGTTGTAATTAAATTATCTGAAATAGTTACTCATACTTTATTAGTTGTAATAACTAATATAAATTATTTGTTTACATTTATATATTAATATTGGAAATTTAGTCTGCCATTTTGAAAAGACATTTTAATATTTGCTAAAAACCTTCATTGTGAGAAAATGGCCTATCTCGTTTGTCTTACCTTATAGACTGGTTTTTCTATTTTTTTCAATAGTTAGCATCCTAAGAACTACGTTAAATGATTATTTATTAAAAAACTTTTTAAATCTCACCATCCCAGTCAAAAAAATGTATACTGATGGTCATGTACTATGATTCGTCATTAAAACGATTCTTTATTTACAAACTTGCAATTGGGCGGACTTATTCTTACCCTTATATAAGTGCATTAAATAAATTGATTTATACTGCTTTTCCCTATTTAACCAAATTTTACTTTACAGGTTATTTTTTCTAGTTATCACCAACGTGGAAGTCCTACGAAGAATGAATAGATGCTCTGAGGTGCTTAACATTGTCAATTATCGTAAGCTTCAGTATCTCGGACCCATCATAAGAAATCAATATGAAATACTGGAGAAAATTCTGCAAGGACACAGAGACAAAGAGACAAGAACAAAGAGACCTCCTGGTCTAAGAAGACTTTTCAAGCTTGCCAATTTGAGGGCCTGGTTCATGACAAACTCCACCGGGTTGTTTCGTATAGCGGCCAATTGGGTTACATTAGCTATGATGATCACCAACATCCGAAGTGGATAGGCACGCAATGAAGAAGAAGTTACCAACTTAAAAAGTTAGTTTCCACAGTTACAAGAATTAAATCCTTTGGAAAGGTAAAAAGAGAATATTTATTGCTTCGGAGTAGTTACTCCAAACTACCGTTTAGAAGCAAGTGATTGAAATTCAATTTTGTTTCTATTTTAATAATATAAAACGAATGTGTTAGATCTTGCAAGTCTTAAACCAAAATGAAATCTGTGGTATCTTCTTCAAATAAAACTGATGAAATCACGTCTAGAAATAAGGAAAGATCTTTGAAGAAGATAACTTAAGAAATAGGACTTGATGTCGAATCGATCTTTGGCTTACATCACAGCTTATTGCTTTCCACTCTGTCTAAGAACCATAATTTTATAACAGAATCACTGTTCTATATTAGAAATGAAAGAGGGAGTTAATTTTATAGCACTACAGTCAAATACACAGTATTCCATATTTTTCAAACTTAAGTATCATGTCCGAAAAGTAGAAAGACCTTTTTAAGGAATAAAATGTAGTCTAAAACATTTACTTTATTATCCAAATGTTTAAGTTAATCAGCGTGGAAAATATAAATCTATTTTTTTTAAAACCAAATTAAAAGGAATATAAAACATCATTTTCTGTTAGTATTTTTAAATTAAAGGATGCATCAAATTTTCCAAGATTTTGGAGAAAGCTTGGTAGAAGCAACAAGCGTCTGTAATACCTTCGAAATGTGGAATCTTCATTCTTGAAAATTGGTTTGATTTAAAAGTGGGGGTTTGAGATCAAAAAAGCAAATAAAAACAACACGTTCATTGTAGTTAGTGAATTCTCATCAACATTTGACGATTTACTGTCGTACAGTAAGCCTAATTCCTGAGAGAACTTAATCTTTATCATCAAATACTGTTGACATATGAGGAGAAATAAACGCTCTGGTATAATAGATCTAAAACCACCTTTATAGAGAGTGGAGTTTAATATGAAACCTATTCATACAGAAGCAAAATTTAACGTTTCAATTTGTAGAAGAGAACCCACACAATATGTGTCAGGTTATGGTCAGTGTTTATGCGATCCCAACGCGAATTGTTTCATTAACACATTTCAAACGATGACTGACTGTAGAGAGCTCAACTTTGACCAAACACCCACAATTAGAGTGACAGATGGATTGCTGAGGGGAAAATGTGATTGATGAAACGTCAACTTGCTTGTTTGGTGGTCAACCATATCGCAAAATGTTTTGCCGTAATCATTTTAAAGGGTACTGTAATTACGGTCCATTAAATAAACAAAATGAAACCCAATCGAACTCAAAGCCACGGATAGTAAATTATGACTTAAGATTGGATATGCCATTAAGTGTGATTCTGTCAAGTAAAATATATGTTTTTAATTTTTATGATGTGTAGTGAACATACACAGAATAAACAACCATTTTACTACTAATACAGTAATCCTCGGCTAATTTGGAGACGCAGAATATTTGACAAACGCGTTTTTAACTAATCGCGTTATTCTGAAAAGCAAACACAAAATTTCATTAAGTTCAACCTAAAGAAAGATCAACTGACAATATTTTTTGACTTTATTGTAACATAAAATGGTTCAACAATAGTAAACAGCTATTACGATTGTGTGATAGTGTTGTATTTTGATAATATCAACCGAATCCATTCATACTTTCATTCATACTTTGAAACTAATTCTTTCTAATTACTTTGTGTATCCTGCTGTTGATTTCAGGAAGGTGTCAATTATTACTCATATTTTCAATTTTGCAATCTTTGTTTGTCTTTCTAGAATGGAATTTATCCTTAGGTATATAAACAGCAGAATTTTATCAAAAAGTCCAGAATGTGAAAGCCATCAGAAGTGTCGTATCAGTTTGATCAGTGTTAAAATAAACGATAGGAACCCGTTTTAGGAGTGACTATAAAAGTAGTTTTATTTTGTAATAAACAAGTGTTTTAGTATTGTGATTCTGTTCAGTACATTGGTGTAGATAATGAATTAATTATTTTAACTGTATATGGCCATCTACTAACCTAATAATATTTTGAAATCTAATATGTATAACTACTTATATTGTAATTCACCATTAGTTCTAAGCATAGTAATTTATTAATTAGTTAATTAATAACTGTTATTACATTTCCATGCAGAAAACTAAATACATAACGAAGATCAAAACAGCCCCGTGTCACTTGAAGACAAAACAGAAAAATTGGGAAACTTGAAGCTTCAAGTATCTCGGAGAGATAATACAACCGAAAGCCAGCGAAAAGGAAGCGAACAACTTCAGATAATAAAATAAACCTTAGTAGGTCCGAAGATTGCATACGGCTAACAAATGTTACGAGGTCGAAAAGAACTGTACAAGGAAAATGAACGATTAATGAAAACTATTAGAAAAAAAGACTAAAGTTTTACGGACATCTGTATAGAATGGATGATAACCGGCTGGCAAAATAAATCTTTTTGAGGCTAAACATGTTTTAAACCAAAGGTGTCGGATAAATGGTTCAAAATAGCCAGAAATAATATTAAGAAAACCGGAATAAACCGAGAAAATTTAATGAACCGAACCAAATTCAGACAACTTATTACGGACTTAAAGGGCTTACATAAAGAGCAAAAACAGAACACTGGGTAGAAGAAGAAATGAGAAAGCCCTGCAGTGTGCGAATGCTGACAATGTGGGCTGCAAAAATAGCTTTCAGAAACGTTTAAAGTCACCCCACGTGGTCTATAATTCGCCCTATACGGATAAAACCCAAGATACAGGATAAGTGGTTTAAAGTCGTCAGAAAGGATACTGAGGAAATTTGAATAAATAAACAAAATATAATGAATCAAATTCAGTTCAGACTATTGATTACTAACTTTAAGGGCGTCTAAGAAAAAAGCAGAAAACTGGTTTTGTCGGAAGAAAGTAAAAGAATTTTGAGAATGTGGGTTGCAGTACAAACTTCCAGAATCTCTGTAGTTGATTTACCTTGTCTACAATGGCCTAAACTGGATGAAAATATATATGAAATGAAAGTACTTCCAGTGTTACTTTTTTACAGCTTAAATCTGAGTCATATATTTCTATTTTAGAAATCCACTTTAATACAATCAATTAAGTTTTCTATTTCTTTGTAGATAAAAAAGAAAACTAATCTTACAGAATTATTTGTGGTAGACCTTCTGGAGAATAAATGAAACTAGGTGTAACTGTATTGGATCTGAATGAATCCACTTTAAAAGAATTTCAATGAGGGCGTTCAGAATAAATTAAGTAAATTTTGTGCAGGGTATAAAAGGCTGTGTCGAATTATATAGGTTAGATTGAGGGTTATTCGCTGAATCTGATTATAGGTAAATTTACTGAAATTGTTATAGAATCAAATTATAAAGTTTGTCCCTACGTTCAATAGATATTGATTTAAATTATTTGAGAGTGAACAATTTTATTAATTTAATAATTTCTTGTTACTTTTAAACGATAGACCTACTTAAAACTACGTCAAGTAACGTCAAATATTTCTGGAAAACCTTTTGCAGTGCATCGTCTAAACATACTCTCACTGTAACAGTTTCTTTCATCTATCACTTCTTTCTTCTACTTAATATTTGCTCGTCTTATTTCCTCTTCTTCAGGTGTCCTCTGTCAATTTAATTATTATTATTTTTATTAATTAAATAAATATTTTGAATATATTAAATATTTTAGTAATCAGTCGACTTCATCGCTTCTTGTTTTACTCTGGAATTGTAACGGAGTACTTCAATGCAAGAACGAATTAGAACTGACGCTGACTGACAAACGCATTGACGTTGCCCTTCTCTGTAAAACTCACCTTACCACTGGAAACAATTTTTATACACCTAATTATATTACATCTGACCATCCTGACGGTAACACACACGGTGGTACAGCCATACTAATAAAACCTTCTTTACTACACTCGCTTCACCCCACCACTGTTAGTAACATTATTCAAAATGTAGCTATATCCGTTCAATTTTCTGATTTCTCCTTAACTTTGGCCGCTGTTTATTGTCCACCACGCTTTCTTGGCCTCTGAATTTTCTAATTTTTTTGAAACACTTGTCTCTCAATTTATTGCAGGAGGCGACTTTAATTCGAAACACCAGGCTTGGGGCTCACGACTAAATAATCCACGTGGGAGACAACTTCTCTCATCACTGTCGCAATGTAATGTAAATATTCTTGCACCCAATGAATTCACTTTTTGGCCTACTTCTGCTCACAGACAACCTAACCTTCTAGACGTCTTTGTAACCAAAAATCTCAATCGCTTTTCTAGTATAGAAACGATTCCAGAACTTATTATTCTGATCATTCTTCCATTCTATTGACCCTCAGTGATTACTCTGATTGTAGCAAGCCACCACCATCCTTGACTCGAGGTATTGAGTCGGAGTTCTGTCACTGGACTGTCTCCACTCGCGTTAATTTACCATGTTAATTTTTTCCAAATTTTGTGTTATCGCATTCACTGATTGTTTTCTACAGATTGTGAATTTCCTAAATAATGAAAAAAAAACAAGAAGGAAAATTTAGCAACTGAACTTTTTTATAATTTTTTTTCTTTCATTTAATCTTATATCTAGTACTGTAAATTAGCATTATCGCTAGATTCCATTCTTTTTACTTGACGTGATTTTGGAAGAGGCTTCGGTTATTTCAAATGTATTTAATTTAGATGCTTAAATTTATTTAATTTAGTTATGCTGATAAAAGTATGTTTTAGTGAAGTGAAAGTAGTAATACGTAATTGTTTTTATCTTATAACGCTCTACTCAATGAATTTTCGAGTCATCGTAGATTTTTAAACTCTCTTGCTGATAAATTTTGAATAAATTTTTCTGGGTGACTCTGAAATTTGTTAAACAGTTGAACGTACATATTTTTGACCATATATTGTACAAGAGGAATTTTCGATAAATGTCTAATTGGACGCAACCGGATTTTAAAAATTTTAATATTTTTATTCTTTTGTGTTCAGAACCCTAATCTGCAATCATTTTTTAGCGCAAACTACTGTGAAATTATTTATAAGCCCTTTTATATCATTTACCGATGTAACCTCACTTTTCCAATAAAGAATAAAAAAAACATTAAAATTGTCAAAATCTGGGGTTCGTCCAACTATTAGACATTTACCTTACATAATTAGCCTACGTAACGTTGTATTTGAGAAACAACATAATTTTGTGAACAAAGAAATTTAACGATTTCATTATTTTTATTCAAAATTAAAAAAGGAGATGAAAAATAATACGATAACATTTACTCACGGCAATTACACAACTACGATTCTAATGAAAATTACGGAAAATGAAATTTCTCACTAAATAAATTGAACAAATTTAAATTATTAAGCAGTAGCGTTACGAAAACATTAAACAGTGTAACGAATTAATAACAAATTAATTGAAAATATCATATACAAAAATCAACATGAAACTAACATCTTGTTGCAAAAAAAACACATGTGATAATTATTTCTTCAACAATTTATACTAAATTATCCTTCAAAATGAGGTGTAATTCTAACTGAATTGTTTGTAAAAGATCAACGAACATTTTAGTAGAATCCAAACTCAAAAATAACCCTAATGAGGTTTATTATTGAATTGATTATGATGGCCCAAAGTATACTCGGGCATGCATTTCAAAGTGGTAAGAAAGGAGTGGTCGCTTAAAATGTTTGAAAATAATGGTCTTGGGGGAAAAAAATCGGTTCTTCAGAAAATAGCGCAGAATTTATAATATAAAAATTATATTATCATTAAGCCAAGGATTACTTACTAATCTTTGGATTTGCTCATAACAGTTCAAATGCATTAACCGTAGCATTCCCAAAAGGGGAGGATTCCAAATGTCCGCTTCAATTATTTTTCTTATTCTTTTTTTCCACTATTGTCATTGAAAGTAATTGTCAGTAACAAGTATATTATGCAATTTACACTTAAAAAATTGCAATAAATATATTGTTTTTACACTCAAAGGACGTAAATTTTTCAGTCGGGTAACGAAAGTCCTCCCCCTAGAAAATTGATGAGACTAGTGTTCGGATTTTTAGTGGTAAATAATTTAAAAAACGAACTATAGAAAAACAAACTATAATAATTAAGTTTAAAAGTATTTTCTTCATGTTGCTAATATTTTAAAAGTGGAATAGATTTGTATACGTTATATAAATTGCAACATAAGGAATGGATTAAAATAAATTAAGGAGAAGGAAATTATTTCTGTCGTAAGTCGGATTAAAACTTATAAAACGACTTGTTGAAGTTAGAAGCATGAACACTACGAGATTCATTATTAGTTGAATGGAATTAATTTTAAATAAATTAATTTTAAACAAGGGGAAATATCAAGAAATGAACCACCTGAAATAAAACGAGGGTGTTGTTACATGTACTAAAGAACCGCGTACAGAAACGGCAAAAAGACATCGTTGGCAAAGAATTTCAATGTCATCATGCTTACCATAATGTGCATGCAAGAAGCATTTAAAGCTTATTGTACAGTTTAATATAAATATATTCCTTCAGATGACTTAGAATAAATTTTGTATCGTTGTTATAGATAGTTTAATTATGTATTTTTTTAGTTTCATTCATTATTTTTTCTAGTTTTTATAAAGTATTTTACAGGTTATAATGTTATAATGCATAAGTACTATCTATCTACAACCTCCGGCAGAGGGGAGCATATGCGAATTGTAAAAACATTTCAGAAAACATACATCTAATTTTTTTAAGTGACTGAAACTTTTTACAAAATATATTTTTTAAAACGATTTTACAAAATATATTTATGAAAATAACTCATAACTTAAAATGTAATGATTTTCTGTTAAAACTTTTTGCATCAACTTTTTCTATAATTATTACAGAACAAACCAGCCAAATAATAGTTTAATTCGTGAAATATTTGTTGAAAAATAACGATGTATTTAAAAAAATACGGGTATCTTCAAAAACAAAACTTTTATTAAATTTGCATCATCTCATTAAGCGTGTGTTTTTAAAAAAATATTTTTATAGAACAAAACACATGCACAGTACTTTGTTTTTTTTAAAATATCTCATTTTCGACAAGTTTTAAGAACTTAAAAAATTATAAATATTTTCTGAAATGGATTTACAACCCGCTTACTGCTCCTCTCTGCCGGAGGCCATCAAGTTACAGACAGACAGTACATGTTTTTATTAATATTCTATCATTAATTATTAATGACAGAATATTTGAAAATAAATAGTTTTAATAAATAAAAGGTGCAGGCTACTTATTTTCTCTGGCTGTTATGTATTGGCTCTTAGAACCCTCTAAAGTAACAACTTTGAACAGTAGTAACCAATAAAACCTTGGGAATGCTTAGGTAAAAATTATGAATGATAATATCAAATATGGTATTTATATTTATATGAAGGTATTACTTTTTGGCAAGAACAAAATATAACCTTAGAAATTATATATACGTTTGTAGTACAAAGAACAAAATAGAAGAGTATGATAAACGGGGTGAGAAAGAAGTGGTTGTTTCATTATGGGGTTACAAGGATGTAATTTTAGAGAGGGTCGAAAAACAAAATGTAGAACGATCTAGTTGGCCGTAACACAATAACTGATGTATCAGTTGGAAGGAGATGGAAAATATTTTAGCAATAGAAAAGAGAGACAGATCAAACAGTTTAGTATGTCCTGGGGCGGTAGTTTCGGGAGATGGTTTGGGCACTAAAGAGAGGATATGAGAGGAGTGTATATGGATGAGACTACAGCTATCAACCCTACCAACTTCTACTCGGATGCCATCTCCTGCTTCTACTGAAAATCCTTACAGTAACTACACTTACTGTACGAGGAAAGTTCCGCTTCGCCTTCCACTCCTTCCAGTTTATTATAGTGAACTCTATCAACTAAACGTTAATCCTATATCCCTAAAGCTGTTTCGTGGTAGCGTTTAGAAATCCGCCCATACACAACGCAATGAGAAAGTAAAATCCAAGGAAAAGAGATAATGTAAAAAGGGACTGACCGAAATACTCAATGATATTTCACTAACAATTCACTTTGAAATACTTAAAATGAAAAACATTATTTCATAACAAATTATCATCTGAGACGATTTTTAAATGTTTTTTAATTCTTTCGTTACTATTTTTAGATTTATTATCATTTACTTCCGAAAGTTATTCAGTAATTTGAATCAGTAAGTTTAATTTTTTCGTCATAAATTTATTTAGATGGTCTCTATTTTTCAACGTACAAAAATTAAAATTAAAATCTTAAAAGATTATTCCAAACACGAGTCAAGTGACTCCTTTAGCTTGTAAAGAAACCAACAACAAGCATATTTTACTATAAATATTGCAGAAGATATGTGTACCTCCAGGTAGACGTATCTTGTGCAATATTTTGGTTGTTTATTGTCAGTTTTTTGTATTCCTTGAGAAATGTTTGTGAGAAATTTGTTTTCATTTGGATTATTTGAAGTTGAGTTTTCACCGGAACACGCTTACAGGCTCCTTGATCCCAAAATATATGTTTTACCGATTAATGTGTGTGAAAAACATATTTTAAGAACGGAATATTGTACGAATTCGGAACTTAAGTTACATACCATGAGGGGATTTGACTCGAATATTTTCATAAAAACGGTCAATCGAAAGTAATATCTTATCGTACAATTTTTCACTTTTTTGCAATTCTTTCAGAAACTGTTCCTATGATTTTCTTTAAAATGGCCTCATTTACTTCATTTTTTGTTCTACAAGATAGAAAATGCGGTATGTTTGCTGAAATTCAAGGGTTAAAAAAATATGTTAGTGCAAAAGTGTATACATAAATTATAGAAAACTAAGAAACCTACAACGTTTATTACAAGCATTTTTTCTACAGAGCTTAGTTTAGCGTCAATTAGTGATTTCCTTTATGTTTAAGTCGAGTAGACATTGATTTTAATTTAACGCTATTCACTCATGATTAAAATTAGGTTATATCCGGGTGTGGCGTAAATCGCTACCCCGAATATTTGTATATGCATTGTAAGGTTATGAGCATCACAACTAATTAACTTCTAGTATTTCCTTTAATAAAAATAGTGATAATAAAATAACTTACATGTTTGTTATTTAATTGAACTATTCAAAGTATCCACTGTTATTCTCGATACATTTTAAAGCACGTTTGGCTACTGATTTACAGATCGTTTCACGTAGCTGTAAATTGTTACCAAAAACGTTTTGAAACTCTTTCTCGTTTAAGTCTTTCAAATGTTCCATATATTTCTTGGTTTAGTCGCAAAAATCTTGTCTTTTAAAATCCTCCACACGCCAAAATCACACGGCGTAAGATCTGGCGACCTTGCCGGCCATTCAACAGTACCGCGTCTGCCTACCCACTCATTGAAATGTTCATCCAGGAATTCTCAAACGATTAAACCATGAGGACCGCACCATCTTGTTGCTAGATAAGATTATGCCTAATACCCTCAAAAATAGGACTATTGTCTAGCTCAATCATAACTTTCTTCAGCATATCTGTGTACTTTTCTGATGTTACAGTACCTTCGAAAAAATAAGGACCTATCACACCAACGCTGCAAATGCCTGCCCAAACAGTGATGCCTGGAACATTATAAATACTCAACTACTGTAAAAAATACTATTACGACATCTTAAAAGGGTACAAGAATTAATTTAACCGGTTTTTAAAGCATTTAATACAGCGTAAATGATAAATACCATTAAATTTACTCAAAAATATTAATAATAATAATAAAAATTACCTTAAGTTTATGATCATGTTATTCGGTATTGTTTTTATAACATTTTAACAACTCTCTATAATGAAAAACAAAAATAAGGAACCTTTAGAGTAATATTAAGAAGTTCAGTATTATTCTATTTTTAAGCAACTATTTTATCAGCATTATGAAAAGTTAACAAACATTTACAACCTTTTACATCTAATCTTCTGAAATCCCCAGTCGCAATAAGCTATTCACCAAGATTAGTTTACACCTAGGAAATAAGTTCTCGAAACAAACAAAAACGTTCACGAAATTATTTTAAAGTCATTTTTACTTCAGTGTTTACAAAATACGAAAATCCGTGAAAGTTGAGAAGAAATGGAAGTATAAAGTAAGCTTGTAAATTTTGTTTTATTCCAAATAAAATATTAATAAAAACCATATTTTTATGTTAAAACATGGTATTTTCTACGCTCTGTGTTCATTATTTTATCATTTATAAAAAATATTTACATGTATATGTAGTATAACTTATGTTGTGTTTTTAAATATTTTTAGATAATATATAAAGTTAAAACACAAAAGACTTTCTTTTGAAAAATTGACAGATTTTCTTTTAGAATTTCTTTATTATCTTACTAAGAAAAGCTTTTGTGAAGCCTCTAACGATATCTTTTAACGTCGAAAAGGAGAGGCGTTGACAGATCCTTAGCGTAACAGGGGAGATAAGTCTTCCGTGTTCGGTTTACATGGCTCTATGATAAGTTTGATTTTAATGCAGAACGAATATGTCACACGTCCTAGATTTAAATTTTGAAGTAGGTTACATCTTATAGTAGGTGAATAATCTACGCCTACGTATGATTATGCAGGTTCTATGTAAATGCATAAAACCTTTAAATATATAATTTTTGAATACTAAAAATAAGTATTTCGGATTTTACTTAACGCGGAATGCATGTTATATAAGTTATTTGATATATTAATACATGTAAATAATTATTTATCAGTCACTTACATTCGTCTATATTCTTCTTCTTCTTCTTCCCTTCACTAGTCAGGCATTTCTACATGTTCCGACACCCATATTTTTTCGGCCTGCCATATCTCTACTTCCCACTGGTTTCCTACTAAGAAACCGACTAGCCAAGCGACTTTCGGCCATTCTATTTAAAGAGTCAACCCATGGGCACGATACAGTTTTATTTTTTTGTTGAGTGGAAAAATTCCCAATTCTTGCCTTATCTTCATTTCTGATCCTGTCTAGTCTTGTTTGACAGATTTCAAGAATTTTTTTTCTCCCGTCTCCTGATTACCTATGCTTTACTGCCTTATGTCAAGGTTGAAACTGCCAATTTTATAAAGCTTTAATCTTGTTTAGAGCCTTGTGTTTTGACTTAGTGTCCAATGAATCGTCCTATATTTAGATTATTCCCAAATTTAAATATCTTATGTTCCACATCATGGTCATCTTCACATGAGACATCAGTTCCAAGGTCTTTATAATGGTTCACTTCCTATAGTATTTGTCCTTTAACGACTATTTCGGATCTTATTTGGGGTTTTCCACAGAATGCTATGACTTTTGTTTTGTTTATTGATACCTTCATATTGTATTATTTCATAATTTTTGTTAGTGTAAAGAGTGCTTGTAGATCATCCTCACACTCCTTACATTTTTTTATTAATACATTAATCTAGAATCTGTGGTTTAAAGAATAATTAAATTTGTAGACTCATCCCGGTGGCCGCTTTTGTGGCCGATGTTTAAAATGCTATTCACTCTGCAAAGTAAAAGATTCCCGGTTAGGGTACCTGAAATTATTACACGTTAAACCCCACCGTTACTCATTGTAATTACTGTAACACACAGTAATCACTAATAACCAAAGCAGTTGATAATAATTTTAATAAAACCGAAAAAAATATTTTTTAAAAATTAATTACCATGAGAAAGTATGACCGTCAAAGGATAAATTTAAAAAAATATTGTTCATAGTTTGATTTTTATTACAAATATTATAATGAAGCTAAATTTTTAAAAATAAGTGTACAATTTAATATAATTTAGGTAAATTAAAAAACACACCAATTATAATAAATTATAGATGCCTTCATTTTAGCTGTCTTATTGTACCACTGTTTTAATAAATTGATGGTCAAATATTTTTCATGCGATTCAAGCTGTTACACATAGTATAGTAAATTTATCCCTTTAATTGCTGTAGTTCACAGTTCTCTATTATAAACTGTTTCGATAATTTTTTGGATGTTAAGAAAACGTTTTTATTTTAAATAAGTTTGTATATTTACTATATAAATAATAATAAATATTTTGCACTTTATTTGACAGATATTTTTTTAATATTTAATATTATATATATAAAATACATAAAATTACACGTATTAAATATGAGATTTGACGAAAGACTTCAGTACCATTTTTATTTCTGGTATTCGTTAGTGTTCTTTAGGTCATCATCTAAAAGGCTGGTTTGAACCTCTAGAGGCTTTACTAAGTAAAAATAGGTGAGGTGGTTTACCATTGCCTTCCTTATTGAGAAGAAAAGTGTGCTTGTCAGCATGCCAGACCCTCGTAGAAAAGCATATTTCTTCTACCCTGAAATGACAACCTCAGGGTCTGTATAATGAATTCGTTACTTTCAGAGGAAATAACTCTGAGTAGTGTCTTTTGCACCTCTACCTATTCTATTTTTAAATGCTTCAGTCATATAGTTGGCTGACCATGGGATAAGAAACAGAACTATTTTTTGTAGCCTTTGATTTAGCAGATCCGAGTGCAAATAATTTAACGGTCCACCTGCTTGTAATGGGCAAACCGCTTATTCGGTAGTATCACGCTTCTACTACTCGCCTAGTCACTATTTCCGATTGAACCAGCTACAGAGAAAAAGAATAATAATTCTTTGCTGAGTTTGTATCAATGAAAATAGGTACTAAAATTATCAAGTATACTAGGTACAGGAAATTCCTGTTCCGATCCATCACTAATATGAACACTTGCACATTTAGACGGTAATTTTTTCTGAATACCTCAGTTTTAGTTTCAGGAGTCATGAAATCTGTTGAAGAGCATAGAAGAGTTTTTCATTTCCTAATACAGTAATCCCTTGGTATCCGCGGTTTTAGCATCCGCGGGTTTCGGTTATCCGCTGACTTTTTCCGTGGGCCTAAAACCTTAAAATACGTACGTAATCTCACCTTGTGTACACCGTACTTGGTGGGAGGTGGGGAAGTCATACAATTCCGAAAATATGTGTCAATAAAACATATGAAATAAATGTTTTGGCGTTCGTATCATGTTGAGTCACACACTAGTATGGCTACGGCCGCCATGAGCCAAGCTAGATTTCCACGTACTGTACGTAATGAGCGCGTCACCGGGTACCGAGCCCCGCCAGTACAACCCCCACCCTTAACCTCCGTAGTTACGCCCAGGCCCCATACTGTAATTTCTCCGTACGTTTTCCTCCATGTACTATAAGTCTAACTTCTTTGTACGTACGTACGTACAGTTTTTTGTTTGTTTGACGATCCTGAAACGAAGCTACGCATTTCTTTACAAACCATCAACGAGATCCTCAGCACGGCAACGCAGCTCGCTGATCACCTGTTGGAGACGGATCCCGTCATGGAAAGGGCCCATCATTTGAAAAGAGGACTCCATGAGCTGATGATACTATACGAAGAAGTCCACAAGGAGTTTGAAAAAGAAGAAGAAGCAAAACAGCTATTTGAAAGCAACTTAAATTTTTTGTGCGTACAGTACTGTACTTATTAAATATTCATAGATTGAAATAATGGTTAAATGTTCCTAAACCTATTAATCATTTAAAACGACTACACGACTTTTCCTTCGGAACCTATACCCCATCTTTTCGCTTATATAACGTACCATTATCCGCGGTTTTACGAACCCTCCAGAACTTAACCCCCGCGGATACCGAGGGATTACTGTACTCTCTCATTCTACGTGACAATAAAAGTTTATTTGTTTATTTATTTATCTCAAGATAGAGTTAGGGAAAGTAAAATGTAGCAAAACTGTATACAGAACACAAAACTAATCAGCAAACATACAACAAACTAAATACATCAAGCATATTGATTACTTAACAAACCTGTACGGAACAGAAACAATAAATAACAATTTCAAACAATCCTAGCCGGCTCAATAAGTCACAACCTAAATATTTCTAACTACGATACATAAAATAAATTGCTTAATACATTATTTAAATGGATCTGGATGACAAGTACAAACGGCAAAAACTAAAACAGTATTCTAAAATTACAACTACATTTACCTTTTATTTAGTGCGCTACAACAAAGTACTAAAAACGGTGTGTACAAAGACAGTTTCAGTAAAACGAGATAGTCAAAATATTAGAGAGAGTATCTTACGCGTATATGACGTTCAAATAACATAAGCCTTATATTGTATACGAATATGGTATTATAATTTTCCCCTTAAGCAGATGTTTTTAATGTGAATAATTCATGCAGAAAAAAAAGTGCTAATGTAGTTGTCAAATTCTGTTCAGTAAAGTATTGTTAACATTTAAAACTATTTTACGTTTCAACATTACATATTATTGCACAATGAAAAAATGCTTGTAGTATGGTATACTGCATCGAATAAATAAAACAGGCAATAAATTTACTGTTATCTATAGTTATATAAAATTTTAATATACCAGTGACCGATTAACTCACTCTGTAAAAGACTACAAGGCCAAGATTTTTTTTAATACAGAAAAATTTACAATCTATTCTTAAGTAGAATGTAAAGTAGATGAGTTTTGGTTTTATCCCATGATTGAAGGAACCCGCCGACCTAATGTGGGAACTTCGTAGATGTATATAATGTTTTGTATTGTCGCTTTAAAGTAAGTTTCTTTTACGGTTGGTAAAAATCTGTGGTTTATTCCACACATTTCCGAGCAATGGCCAAAAAATAACTCTGGCTTCTTGATTGTGAATCTGATATCTTCGTTTCAGTCGGGGAATGTCGCTTGAATTGTCTAAGAGTGAGATAGCTAGGTGATTTGATTTTGGTATTTTTAACTGTATGTGTAAATTTTTTGTTGAAATGTAGAAATACGTGAAACTCTGCGTAATATGTTGTTCGTTGAGTACCGAGGCGATGCTGTGATTATCCTGAGTAGTTTTAATTGAAACTTTTGCAGAATTTCTGTGTTGGAATGACTTTCCGAGCCCCATAATTTGATTCCTTGCCCGTAACGGGAAGGTTGAGTATATATTAAATTAATTGCAGTCGATCTGTTAGTTCCAGGGCTACAAAAAATAGTTCAGTTTCTTATCACATAGTCAGTCAATTATATGACTGAACTATTTAAAAACAAAAGAGGTAGAGATGTAAAAGTCACTAGTCAGAGTTATCTCCTCTGAGAGTAATGAATTTCACTATACAGCCAGACCTTGTGGTAAATGAAGTGAAGTTGTTATTTGCAGGGTGGAAATTGGGTGTTTTTCGGAGGGCCTGGTATGCTAATAAATATACTCTTTTAACTCAGTGAAGAAGGCAATAGTAAACCACCTTTTTCATCGTTTTTATTTGGTAAAACCTCTAGAGGTTTAAACCAACGTTTCGGCTGTTAACTTAAACAACAATATGATTCCATACGTCCAAATTGGTTTAAGAATTGCTTTGCTAATTATAAGTTTACTGTTATGATTGAGTGTCGAATCTATTATCCAATTAAACAATTAAAATTTTGTGGAAAATGATTAATTTCTGAGAAAATTGATCTAAGTTAATTTAGAGAAAATAAAAATAACGTATTGATTTCGATCTGTATTAATAAATAAACAAGACCAAATCGGTCTTATAAAGGTTATATACTAAAAAAAATAGCTACTTTTTTTCAAGAAAATTAAATAATTTCTTTTGTTGGCATTAGTAACTTATTAACCATTCATTTCAATTCAGAGAAAATGAAGAATGAGGGTTTTGTTTATAACGGCAGGGATTCTTAGCAGTTTTTGCCTATTACTTGGAAAATTCTTTTTCTCTTAAAGTATAAAATTTGAAGGTATTCTTTTGAATAAAATTTAAATTTACAAAATGTTTTGACAACCGATCTAGACTTTTTTTGCATCGATAGCAGAGAGTAATGTTCTGGGTTCAAATATTTTGTTTGAGTGTACATACTTCATAGTATTTGTGGAAACAAACAATTCTTACACATATTTATTTTTTCATATTCTAGTAGGCTATGTATTAAGCTTAGGTTATTTAATAAGTATCATAAGTCTATTAAATTATGTTCAACATTTTCAAAACTGTTCTTTCATATAATTATTTCGTATTAGTTTTGTTTTTTGTTAACTAAAGTTAAATTTTAATAAAAAATAACAAGTTGGATTGTGAATATGGAAACTGTACACAATTAAGAATTAATTTGTATTCAGTAGGTTTTAGTATTGTATTTGACTGTCCTGATCAAGGTTTCCGCAAAGTTTTCGTTGGTCACTCAAAGCGAATGCATGGTTCATAAGACATTTCCGTTGTGTGCTATAGTGTACCTTCCTATAATACCCTTCCCCAAATAATTGTTACGTTGTAACATTCAACATTATTTTAAGTGACGATAGTTTGTATTTAATTTTTTAGAGATGACGTTTTTGGCTGCAGAGGTTTAAAAATTCTCCTATGCAATACTTTCTCATTAATTAATGTGAGAAAACTATTTACTATAAAAAAATTAAAAATATAATTTAAATAAACAACTGTCTTTTAATTTCAAGAAAAGTAGGTATTCATGGATTGTTATAAAGTCAAAACCGTATTTTTTATGTTTGTTGTGGTACTTTACAAAGAGAACAAAATAATAAGACTTTTACTACTGGTACGTCTTTGCTTTAATCCTCCATTCCTCCTGTGTAGTACAGTCAGATTTTCTTTTTCTTTTCCCTTTTGTTTTGGATTCACTGCGGAAGTACTAAATCGCCAAGAACAACTAATGCTTCTTCTCCTTCTTCTTATTCTTCCTCTTGTATTGTCTTTATGTAGAAGAGGATTACGGACTTGATTTCTTTCTTTATACTATGTAGTTAACAATTTCTTTTTGCTTGAAACATAAATACTTTTACTGCATAGAATACGAATAAATGAAATTAAAATAAGCATTTCGTGATCATAAAGTTATTTCACACTATAATGTAATTAAAAATTTATAGTGCACTAGCCTTTGAAGGGTGCATTGAAAAGAATGTTTCAAAATTCAACGACTATCTCTCGGAACTGATTATATATTAAAAATAAGAATAAATGTTGTTATAAACATGGATCCAGAAACGCTTTGCGAGCGACTTACGGCTGGCAAAATATTTAGCCCAAAATTCAGTTCTTTTTCTTGTAGTGCCGACTCCATTACTAAAGATTGGCCGCAACATTGTAAATCGCTCTTTATCATGAGCTACCCTTTATAGAGCGTTCAATCCAAAATTTGTCCAGTCTCTAACGTTCTTTAAACACGAGCATTTTCTTCACGTAGGCCTGCACTTGCCCTTAACTTTACCCTCGAGAATCAGTTTTAGAAACTCATACTTATCACCCCTGTAGAGATGTCCAAGGTAAAAACTCTTACTTCTTTTGATTATACTCAATAACTCACGGTCCATACCCAGACGTCTCAAAACATCGACATTGGTAAAATGACTGGTCCATGAAATTCGAAACATTTTTCTAAACACCCACACGTCGAAAGCTTATAAAAGATGGATGGACTGCATAATCAACGTCCATGTTTCCACACTCTATAGCAGGTCAGAGTATATGTATGTCTTTATAAGTTGATATCTTACAGGAGGTGAAATTTTATTGATAACAAGCAGATTCCTCAAAGGACACCTTTACTGGGATTTGAACCAGGAACCTTCATCTCGGAAAATCAGTTGTTAAACAGCTGAATTGTGACAATGACATTACCTCTAGCGATTTCTTAACAAAAATTACATTGTACCATTTCTAGCTGTAAGCACCAGGTTGGTCTAAAAGTAAAATCGTCGCCGTGAGTCAGCTGTTTAACAGCAGATTTTTAGAGACGGAAGATTCTGGGTCAAATCCTAGTAAAGGTGGTTACTTTTATACGGATTTGTATACTTAACAGTGTCAGGGTACAATTAACCACACTCTCTCAAGAATGGTCGGCCTGGGTTTGTACAAGAAACCTCATTTAAACGTCATACACATTGTTATTATCTCATTAGATCATGGGATTGCTTATTGTTCTGGTTTGAACAGGTTGCAACGTCCACACATTAGGGATAAAAAAGATCTAGTTAGCCTATATAATTTTTTTTAGAATGATTATTATTACGTATTCTGTGGTTGTACTTTTAATTTCCGAATTACCCGATTTTGATGTGGGTTTTAAGAAAACTTACATAATATAGCAGCTAAATTAAGTCTTAGATCAAAAGTGTTATTCACAAAAGTTGTATTGTTCTTAAAATATTATCTTTAGTTTTTGTTTCAGCATTTTTACCATACATTGCATTTTATGCCCGTAATATTTTTAAGAACAAATCAATATCAGCTAAGAAAAGATCTACGAGTAGGCGCATTTATTTTTCGTACATTTTATGTAAAAGGCTACATTAAGTTTTTTTATATTCTCATAGGTACTTTAAATTCAATATCTAAAGACTATTTATCCTTTATAAATTTCTATGTAGCCAAATTGTCAGAAACTAAATTAAAACAACCCGAAATAAACTTATCGTTGAAAATTCAATTTGTTAAGACTATTTGTTCTGATGAAGGTACAGCGAACAAGATAAAAACTGTGAAGAACAGTAAATCAATTTACAGCGACCTAAATAGTATCCATTTATTGTTACCAGCTGCCTCTTACAAATTCTCTAATCTTATGACCCAATTTTATTTTTCTAAGGTTCTGATTCATTAATTTATCTTACTTTGTAAATGAGTAACAGTAAATTAATACGCAAAAAAAACAATAAGAAGGTAAATCAGGATTTATTAACTTCTCTTATTATTTTGTTAGCAATTATTTTAATTAAATTTGATAGCAAATACTTTATGGAGAGCACTAGGGGATTAAGTTGAAGGTCCTAAATACCATGCTATGTATTTTGGACGACTTGTAAGCCAAGCCTATAGTAATTAAGTAAACAATGATGATGAGGAAAAAGAAGCGGAAGAAACAAAACAAGTAGAAGACATAGAGGAAAAAGGAGAAAGGAGGAAGGCAGAAGAGGAGGAGGAGAACAAGGAGTGGAAAGGGGAGCAGAAAGAGAAAAGAAGGAAGTGGATAAGTAAATGAAAAAGAAAAGTAGGAGGAAGCAGAACAAGGAGTAGAATAAAAACAAAACGAGGAATAAGGGGGAAGAGAGAACGACCAAAAAAAAAAACAAAAAACAAAACGACAAGGAGGAGTAAAAAAATTTATTAAGAAGTAGAAAAATTATACTTAATCTGGTGTGAAACACTTACATGAATTTCTCGAGCCAATGTAAATAACGAAAATATTAAGGTAAGTATAATTTTTTGTAAACAATGGGAAATGAAAAACATAGCTTAATTTTCGTTATGAGTGAATGATGTAAAAATGTAAAGCACTCTGTTGGACTTAATATACAATAAAAACGCTAATTGAGACTTAACTAGGCACTTTAAAAAAACATATCCTTTAAATACAAAATGTAAGTTTCTTAATTTTCTATAAATTTTATTATACACACTTTCGTAGTAAAATGCATAATTCAGGCCACAATCTTAATACACACTTTTGTAGTAAAATGCATAATTCAGCCCACAATCTTAATAAATAAATAAATTTTTTTACCGATTCTAATGAGCAAAATACAGAAAATCATTAATTAACGCTAAAATAAGGGTTGTAGAAAAATGTATTAAATAAAAGTTGTTGGTTTTCTTAATTTTCTACTACTTTTCATTGTATACACTTTTGCCCTAAAATGTAAATTAAGGCCGTAATACCATCAGAGCACAGCCTTAAGAGTTTCAGCAAACTTGGTTTGTACCCTTTCTTGTACAGCATAAAATAATGTACCTAAATGGTGTAGTAAAAATGTGATGTTAAAGAAATTTGTAGACCGGGTGTGAGAAAATATCAAATTAAAAATTGTTTAAAAAGTAATCTACTTATTCAGGTCGACCGATTTTCACGAAAATGTTCGTGTGGGGTTCCTTTGTAGTAAACCTACCTCACATAAATTTCAATTTCGTACACTACTCCGTTCTTAAAAGAATATTTTGTTGACACACAAAATATTAATTGCTAAAAGATTGTTTTTTGGGTTCAGGTTCCTAAAAACGTGAATTCCTGGTCAAAATTCGATTTCAAAAATCGACACGATTTGAGAAATAAAATACAAATAATACTTTTGTGGCTTTACAACTTCGTCAGCCTAACAATTTACACATACGAATGTTTGAAGTGAATAGGTACTTTGTTAATTATTTTAACACATCCTTAAGCTATTCATGGCCAATACAAAAATAAAAATCGGTAAAAATTGAGAAAATATAGGTTAGGTGAGAGATATCCAAGAAAAATTAATGCGATTTTTGAATAACTTTTTAGAAAATATTATTTACACACAGTACTACTTGAAACTGTTTCTTCTTGAGTTTTATTAAACACGAAAACAGTAATAAGAGAAAAACATATAAATATAAAACAAAAAAGGATGTCATAAACAGCGAAATGGTTACATTGTATTTTATTATTTTTTTAAGGCGGTAAGTACACGCGAACATAAATAAGAAACCATTAGAGAAAAACTCATAATTCTTATCAATTAAAACAAGTAATGTTAGTTTACGACAAAACATGAAAAACGGACATGAACATAAAATTTTACTTTATCTTCTCCCTTACTTAGTTTATCTTAATTTGTAAAGCAACCCTGGTCGTTACGATTAAAAGGTATCCGAAGAAAATCATAAAAAATACTATTTAGCAAAATAAATTGACGCAATAAAAATTATTCAAAATTTTAACATTACAAAAAGTTTATTTAGAATCAGTAAAAACTGATGTTATCGTTTAATAACATGTGGGTAAATAATAAACGAACACCGCTTTCTTGATGTCGTGGTTTATAAATTTAGATAAACTGAACTTTATTTATAACAAGCAGGATTACTTTTGATTCCTTGGTAGGATCTTAAAAATGTGTACTTGTTAAAATACATATGAATGTTTCATAATCCACTGTAGTTACTTGTAACTAAGTTATTTTTCCTTCGTATAGCAAGCGGAGAACACGCTGAACGAGTAATCAGTCCGAAGGGAGAGATACCTCATAATTTCTCAGCATTGAATGTGTTAAAAGTCTACTATTTTTTGTCTTAAAAATTTGTTTTGTTAACCGGTTGTCATCCATTCTATACACGCGTCCATTGAGTTTTAATCCTTTTTTCTAATCGTTTCTATCAATCGTTCAATTTCTTTGTACAGTTCTTCTCGAACTCGTAACCTATATTTTCCGTCTACTATCTTCGGACCCATTATATTATGGAGGATCTCTCTCTTAAGTGTCTCTGCTTTTCTCAGACCAACCTTCCCGGTCAGTCCTAGGCACTCACTTGTGTACATTTGTGACTAGGTAGTTGATAAAAATTTAATTAAACTAAAACAAAGTATGATTTAAGCGTAGTATTTCTCGAATGAAATGTATTCTATAGGGTCATTTAAGATCACGTAAAGAAATTTTAAACATTTTTTTAAAGTTCTTTTAAGGCCCACCAACTCAACATTTGCTCACTGTAGGATCTTTTCCTTAGTTCATCCAGTGAGCAGTTTTTGTTCTTTGTAGAATCCTTTGACGTCAGTCTAAGTTTGTTTCAGTCTATTATTGTATTTTTTTAGTTAATTTCAGTTTCTCTGAATTTCTTACTAACCATTTATCCAGCACCTTAGACTAAGCGCCCAATGTACTTGCGAATTTGTCGCGCGACAGGAAACTCGTAAAAAATGTGCAGTTTTATTGTGCACATAATATTTGAACAAAAAATTTAAAAACATAAATTTAAAAAATAATCTGTTCTATGCTGTAAACGACGCAACAGTCACGGCTCGAATAAAACATAAAGACATGTATTGTATGGTATGCTAGTACAGTAGTAAAGCTGTTATAGTAGGCCTACAAGCTTGTTCCTGTTTGTTATTTTGCACCCGCTATTATGATTGCCTTGTCCGGTTCTTATCGTCATTGCTATTTGAGAGAGGTGATTAGTGTAATTGCCCGATATGAAACATAGGAAGGAAAATAATGTTTTCATATAGATTTTTTGTAATCGAGTTTTCAAAAAAAACACGTTTTCAGGTTTCCTAAACCCAAAAAACCATGTTTTTACCGATTTATCTGTGTGTTTGTGTGCGAGTGTGTGTGAAAAAACATCTTAAGAAAGAAATATCGTACGAAGTTGAAACTTGAAATTTAGTTTGGTAGGTACCACGTGAGAATTCGGCAAGAGAAAGCGTGTGAGTCTTTCACACCTGCCTTTTAAACGTATATTATACAATAACCGACAGCGAATCTCATAACACGGTATTATATTATAATATTATTTAGACCCAGAGCTAATAATAATTTAAGGTTGGGATACGACCAGCTTTTTATGATAAGCAGATAAAATAATACAGTAGTGATGAATTGTTAAAGCTTTCACAAAATATCTAGTTGTATTTGAAATTATTTTTAGCTGTAATTTTTAAATCGGCTCGAATTTTATAAAAGTTTCTATTCGGTATTCTTTGACTTGGAATAGGATGTACACAGCATTGGTTTATGGTAACGCTTCTATTTTTCTTTCAAGCGCAGCAATAGAACCAGTAGGCCTATACATGTTCTTTTTTACATCATTCTTTGTTTATTTTTTTATTTTATTTTCTTTGTTTAACGTCCGACTGTTCTGCAATTACTGCTAATGCAGACGGTGAATGATGAAATGATTTTTTGTAACGTATGAAAAAATCCCGTGCCTGAATGGGATTCGAACCCATTTCACTAAGCCTTTGGTCACTAAACCTTTGTTTAGTGACCACAACACTTGATTAATATTACGATTTTCTTGTCGCAATTGTGCTCATATTATTTATTTTAGCAAACACGATTTTTCATTAGTTACGGATGAAAATCACGATGGGTGCCTAGTGTTAGGTTTATTACGTAGTACGTTAAAGATTTGTTTGTTTAACGGTTTTTCATTGAGGATGAAGCATTGTACATTTAGTCGTCATTTTCTGATCGTTTCCATTAACCGTTTGTTTTCCATGTAGTTTTTTCTCTTTATTGTAACATGTACTGTTAAACAGAAAGAGCTTAATAAATTTACGTGAAATTAAAATAACATTCATAATATAAATAAATGTAAGCTTCGTTATGATATAGTAACTTGCCGTTTAGGCTGATGTTTTTTATATGAACAGCACATGCAGAACAGCAAGTATGAATATAACCGCCGTCTTCAGTATTTCACAAAAATAGATAAAATTTTGGTACGAAACGAAAGCACAGAGTTAGATGGTTAAACAAGAATATGTATCCAAGGACGACGCCGGCAGTGTCTGACAAAATACGTGTACGGAAACCAAATCCACTCCTCTCAAACTACGATACATATTAGACCACATGAATACGTATCAGTAAATCGATTTTTAATGTATTAAAATAACTTACGGATTTCAATTTTAATAATTTTGTCTTGAGCAGTAATATAGGGTTAAATTTATAAACTAGATAAATGGAATAGATAAGTCGATTTAAAACTTACCCGTATTATTAAGTTCTGAAGTTGGTTTGTCTGGGTTTGATATCTATAAAAGAATAAAATAAAACATTTAGGCCTAAATCAGTTTTTAAGAAATGACAAATTTAATGTAATACTTAAGTCTACGTTTGTTCCGGATATGGATAATATAAATAATTAACAGACTTATTATAAACTTATATCAATTACTTGTTTATGTACACAATTACTTATCAAACTTAGCCTACTAATACATGTAATTAAATTACATAAATAATTTTTATGTAATATAATTATTTAACGTATTTATTTAATTCTTTAATTATTTAATAATGGAATAAAATACTATAGGTAAAAATGTCTTAACTCAACTTAAGACCTTATGTACAGCTACAAAAGATTTAACGGCATGAATAGAATAAACTTAAACTGAATATAGTTAGTAAAAATGTATCGTTTAAAATTAAGACTTGTATACCGTTACGGGAAGAGTAGATTTTTATAAAGCCTTTTAGACCAGTCAACATAATTTCCTTCAGACGATAAGTACAGTGAAGCTCTTTGTAGAAAATAAAACAGACCCTTTTTCTCAACTGGATAGTGTACTTAAAACAACAAATTTTTGATTAAAGACGTTTATTCCTATCACCACAGAAGTTGACGTGGATGAACAGGAAATGAGAAACTGTCACAGTATTCGCCTATAAAACGAGGGTCTTTACAAAAACATAGATTTTTACGTTAATTTAAATGTATCAATTTATCTAATTTTGATTGTAAATAATAATTTAGTACAGAAAGTTTTAATGTTATAATTTGTTAATTACACCAGTAGGTTGTAATGTTTTCATGTGTTAAATCAAATTTATAAGTTGCATTTGTTGGTATACAATAGATTATGCATTAAAAAAAAGTTACCTATATGAAAAAAATATCTCTGTATGATACCAGGCTAGTCCAATTAGATTAACTGGTTGAAGTTGCCATTATTTGTTTTTTACCAATGGTTGGACAAGCAACTTTTATAGTGATCAAGGTGATCGCCTCACATGTAAAAGAACTAAATGGGGACTTCTCTCAAATTCAAGTCTACACCATGTCAAAGTCTAGATAAAATAACGATTATATATTGTTAAAAATATATTATACGGTTTGGGACGACAATAATAAAACTTTAAAAAAGATCCAAGCAGCATAATAAAATTTTTAGTGCAGTAAACTTAAATTTGTACGAAAAACGTGAGAAACTTTGTTCTGACCACTAAATTAAATTTAAAAAAAACTATGGTAATATGAATCATGAGATATGTTTTTGTATAATGTAAACCAGTTTTTAGTAAGGCTAAATGAAGAGGAGTAAAAAGCGCAACGATATATTAATACAAAAGGCAAACAATGCGAGCGAGCATTACGCTACAAGGTACAACGACTAACTGCCTAATAGTAAGCTCAGTTATCTGGAGGAGATAAAATCAGATAAATCCTGGTAGGTAGAGTATTAAATATGACAGGCTAAAATACTAACGGGTGCTTCATAACCGTAAAAATAAAGCACAATCCAACCAACGTAATACAAAATGCATAACTTAATGCAGCCTACTCCATTTTAAACACTTTTTCAGGTAAGCCTTATTTTTTTTTGGTTTAAAAGGCTTAACACAAATGAATTACATTCAAAAACACACAAAAAAATAACAAAAAGTTAAAACTTATCACAAACATATTTTAACACGTAAATGTAACTAACCAAAATTAATTCGTTACAAATAAATACACGGAGAGTTGAGTATTTACTGAAGAAGATGAACAAGAGGTCAAAGGTTTATAAAATTAAAAAAAAAACAATCAATTTTGAACAAGTTACGCTTACTTTAGGGCTACATAAATAAATATAGGAATATCACCCTAAAGGAATACGAAGTTGAAACTTGGAACTTATATTACGTACTACTAGTGGACCCGACACAAACATTTTTATTAAAATTGTTCAACCGGAAGATAATATAGTTTACTTTTGCAATTTTCCAAAAACGGCTTCTACGATTTTATTTTTAGAAAATAGCCTAATTAAGTCTTCGCTAAGCCTTGGATAGCCTATTGCTAGCCTATGGGTAAGCGCACAGTGAACGCTTGTCGCAGGTCGCTGTTCGCTGGTCGCTTACAAGCAGGAGCCTGATAATAGGAATATGCTATTACATTTTAATCGGACGTCTCACAGTAAACGCTGGCGGAGAAACATGCGCGCTGGTCATCTGCGCATATCAGTTCACAAGTTTGTTATGTATAACCTAGCTGCTGCTTGCTGGCACGTTGCTAAGTTTACTTGGTGTTATATAATACGTAATCATAATAACAACTTGTTCATTAATTATAACATAGAATTATAAAAATAACTTTGAATATTATTACTGGCCAAACTATGCTTTATAATATTGAATATCGGTAGTCAAAATTTTCAAAATATGTATTTCAAAGTAATCACAAGTCTTTCTACCGGTAATATTGGTTGCTTGGGCAACTTGCACCATTGTTTTTGTACATGAATTTCTACTTTTGACAATATATAATTAAATGTTTCCAGAATCATTCTCATGTATTTAAAAAAGCTATCTCTTTTTTTTGTCACCGGATGTCAACATTGAGTGGCGAGTTAAAACCTTTAATATTTTGTGACCCTGAAAAGGGTTGTTTAAGCGGTGGTCGTTTGGGAGAAGCGTCGGTCGTAGTCGTCGTCGTGGCGGTCGGGGGCTGGGCGACACGGCCAGCGGAGACGTCATCTTTTTCCCTCGCAGTAGTGCGTTGATGGCTGCTTCGTCGGGTTCAGTGGGCGTAAGGCTCGGTCGATGGACGGCTGTGGGCATCGGTCGTGTCAGCGGGCGATGACGGTCCGGTCGGCTTACGGTGACGGGTTGACGAGCGGAAGCATCATCTTCTCTCTTGCGGGGTCGTCGATTAGTCTACGATGGAGTTCGGTAGCCGTGCGCCCATGGTGGATGTCCTGTCTTCTGTCTGGATAGGAATTGAATCGCTCTGTGTCTGGATCGGAATTGAATCCCTCGGCTCAGTGTAGCGCTCTTTATATAGTTGCCGAGAGCGCTGTGGTAGAGGGCGGTTACTCGCTCAGCCTTGGCAACAAAACTCTCTGTCGGTACGCAGCCGAAAGGTTTGTCGGTACGCCGCCAAAGGGCCTACCACGCCGACAAGGGCCAGGAGAAGTACTGAAGGCCGGCAACAAAGTGAATCATTAATTAGAAGGGGTGGCGGTGACATTTTAATTGCGGAAAACAATGATGCCGTACAATTTTCTGTTCTTGTTAACGTCAGTAACGGTATCCTTTTAAATGAAAACAATTTTACATTGTTTTCCGTTAGTAATATAATTCATCATCACTGCTACTACTGGAACTCATGTTGAATACCGAAAACTTATGAAGGTTAAGCTAGTAGTTACATGCTCCTACTTTGCACCCTCACCAGCGTGAATCAGCAACTGCAACCAGCGACCAGCTACCTGCGACCAGCTCACTGTGCGCTTACATTAATGCTAGTCTTTGCTACATGATGCTCTAATATAATATAGGGTAAGCGCTATGTCTGCTGAAATTATCAGGGGAGCTGTGTATTCCTGATAATTTTTTTTTTAAGATTGTAGCTGTAATCTGAATTTTAGGCTAAAAATGTACAAACGTAGCTAAAGAAAATTTTAAAAAATTACAACTTTTATTTTAAGCATTTTCTACAGAGCCTAGTTCAGCATCAAATGTTAATTAATTTTGCTTCATTCATTCACGATTAAAAATTAGTCTAGTTTTTTCAATTTTGCATTGCTTACTAATGATTAATCAAAGGTTATAATTTTCATTATTTACATTGGAAAGAAAAGTCGGGTGTGTGTTTCACAACATATTTTTAAAGGATATATTCATTTTTTTGTAAAATTGTTAATAATGATTATAGCCCGAAATCGAACACGGGATTTACGGTTTAACAGTTCTGACATTTTCAATTTAATTAATAAGTATTATTTTACAGATAATTTCTGTATACAAACGTACAGTACATCTCCATTTAAACTAGCCGTATCAGAATTATTTCCAACCCTGATTCGCACATAATTAAGTCTCATGCTCAACCGCCTGTACACTGAAATAATATTTATTCAACTTCACAGCACAAAATCTCAAATAAGACTCTTCAAAGATGTTTTTTGCACCTCTTGATGTAGGTAGATAGGTTGCTAAGCTATCTTTTGATAATATTCCAGAACCTTCCAAATTGTTAACACAATGACAAAAAAAATTCAACACAATCATTAAAGTTTGTGAGTCCGGTTACATTATAAAATATGACATACATCAAATAGAATAAACTGTTTTTATACCAATAAATTATATATTTTTTTCAACTTTTACCTATTTTCCTAATAAAAAATGACAAACGAAATAATTTATAATAAATACTTTCTGAGAATTCACTATTTCACTCTCATCAAAAATTACATTTTAGAAAAAAAATTATTTTACAAAATAAAGAAAGCGGAGTTCTCAAATAAAATTTTAAATAAATGTCTGAAACAGAAATTGTACAGTATTCAATGACGTTTCTTTTTGACATACATTTCACCTGAAATTAACAAATGTCAAGAAATGAGTTTTCATTATGTTGGTGAAGCCATTGTTAAGTATTAACAATTTTATAAAATTTATTCATCTACTTTAAGAGAAAATCTGTCAAAAATACGAATGAAACCACTGACAATCAAACGAATTGAACGTGTTTTCAATATGAAGTCTGTTAAACGAACTACTTAAACAGAACGTTAATTAAAGTTTAATTAAGTCTAATTAAGTTAATTTTCTGGGTATCTTTACCTTGCGAAAAATTGCTTTTTTTTCCTAAAACCTACATAAACCTTAAGATATTAACTTCTAGTTAATGCACAGAGTTGAAATTCGGCACCGTTCTTTCTTATCTGATAAATAGGTTAGCTATGCGTTTGAATTTCGACCACTTGTATCTGTCATATAACAATAAGTATGAAAAACCGTAATTTGTAAGCAATCTTATTTGTGAATCTGTAAATCTTTATAAAAATATTATATACATTTTATAATAATAAAAATAATTGTGTTATTTAGGTCATCAACCAAATGCTGGTTTGAATTTCTAGAGCCTTTACTAAGTAAATCGAAGAGAGAGTGGTTTACATTGCTTTTCTCACTGAGTGGAGAAGTATGCTTATCAGTATGCCGGGCCCTTCAAACAACATCTACTTTCCACCCTGCAAGTGACACCTCCACTTCATTCATTAGAGGGTCTGGCTGTAGCTTAAAATGAATAATTATCATTACTCTGAGGAGATATCTCTGACTATTACAATATATCCCATGGAACCGTGCAGCACGTCAAAACATAAATGTATTAAAAACTGTGATTGAACTTTGCGCGATCCATTCGAGTTACAACAAATGATCTTTGCATATCAGATGAAACTTGCTATATACTTATTATTGGAACTTATACAAAATACGATAATAAGAATGGAAAGAATTCATAGAGTACGCCTATTATAAAACATCCGGTCTGTCGCCTGGACTTAAAGCGTGGGTAGAGTGAAACATGTTTACGCATCCTTTTAACTCGCATTTAACCCGTAGTCTGTTTATATCTCCTGCACGGTTCTGTGGGATATACTATAGTATCTTTACACCTCTACCTCTTCTGTTCTTAAATGCTTCAGTCATATAATTGGCTGACCATGTGATAAGAAACAGAACTATTTTCTGTAGCACTGTTACTAGCAGATTGAGTGCAAATAATTTACCCCTTCACCTGCCTGTTATTGGCAAATTGTAAGCTATAATAGAATAAAAACTATACTCTAATTGGACAGTTATCACACCCAGCGACTTGCACTTGTTCTCATTTCCAATGATGTTTCCAAGGTATTCTAATTTTTTTCTTTTTGTTGTGCACATTGTCTCCTTTTCTTTACCAAGTTTTATTTACACTAATGTTAGATAATCTATCTACCCAGGATATTTTAAGGATTCTTTTATAAGTTCATAACTTGAACACTTCCAGTTTCTTAATTGTTGCTTCCAACTAAATAGCTTGGATGGCATTAATTCAGATTATAGTCAATCATGAGTTCAGGGACCTGTACTAATTTGGTTCCTAAAAATACACCCAAGTCAAGCGTAACCTTTTTAACTTGTTTTTGTTCAGAAATAATCCTTTAACATCTAGACACTATTGTTTAATTATAGACCTCAGGTGTCGCATAAATGGTTTAAAGAGGTCAAAAAGACAATAATAAAACTGGAATAAACTGAGAAAACTTAATGAACTAAACCAAACTCAGACAACTAATTATGGACTTTTAGGGCTTTTATCAAAAACAGAACACCAGGCGGATAGAAGAAAGGAGAAAATCCTACAGTGAAAGAATGCAGAGAATGTTGGCTGCAAAAAGAGCTTCCAGAAACGGCTAAAGTCACCTTATGTGGTCTATAATCGGTCCTATTTGAGAAAAGAACTATAATTTAAGTAAAGAAGTAATAAAAAAATTCATGAAAATAAAAATTAAACATGAAAATTTCAGCTTGAAACTGATTCAAAAGTGATTTATCAAGTAAATTAATGCACCTAGATAAGCAATTAATTAGTGTATTGGAAACGTGATAAACTTCATAAGTTTTCAACTTGTAAGCTTTTAATCCGTACTATAATACCTTTCAAGTCGCTTGCGTTTGTATAACGATAAATTATGCACAATTAAGGGAGTGCTGTAGCACTTAACGACAATTCAATTTACTGAACATTTCAACTCCATACATAATATGATAATTTGATAAATCTCGATTTAAAATTTAATGGTTTAAGAGTTCATTTTAAATAAAGTTTCGCTTTTTAAAGTACATACTTAATAAAATTGACTCCACTAACTTTAAGCAAAGTTCATAATGTACGTACTTAAGCAATTATTGTTTTAATAGATATTCGGTAAACTCCACCAATTTTCTTGCAAATAAAACTTCATTTTTATATTTATTGTTTAGGATAACACCTAATATTTGATTAATAAGTAACTTTAATTTAAACTAATACCTTAAATATATAAAATTCAGAGGTTTTGCCAATTGGGTTTTCCTTCATTTAATACTAGCTGTCCGTCTTGACTTCAGTTAAGGTTATAAAAAAAATAAGTGTTTATGATAATAGATGTACTTATTTGAAATTTATGAATTTTTAAGGGTTTAATACCCTGCTCAACCCTTATAAAAACATTTCAGAAATCGTCAAGCGGTGCTTTAGTTTCACTTAAATTAACGTCACGGAAATTCAGCCGTCTAAATCGTCTAGAACTTAGTAAGCAAAAATTATCGGTTTAAAGGGATGGACAACATTTTCATCCCTTCAGGAAGGTATTTTGAAATGGTTAAGGGGTAATATTTGTAATTGAACTATAAGCAACATGTCTATCGAGTTTGTTTCTAGCTTGTCCGACACTTAGTAATCGAAAAAGTTTAACACCCTTTTCATAACGGTAGAACGTTAAAGTCGTATATGTTTAACTTTTTATTATCTAAAGGGAAATTCCCTCCAATTTTCAGCTTATAATAAATATTGTACACTTATTCGTATATTTATGCATAAATGGTAGCCTATTATATAAGTAAACTAGAAATTATTATACTTACACGTTTTAAATTAGGCGAATTCAAATACTGTTTTTAAAAGTTGTTCGTAAGTATTAACTATAGAATAACCCAACACATTCGCAAGAAAAAACTCGAATTTAAAATTTTTATTCATTCAATATTTTTTTAGACTTCATCTAGTTCATGGCGCTTCCTACGCTTGAGTCACCTATACAGCCCATGAACATCCAGCAGCTGAATTAACTATATGACGTCATAGCAGTGAAGTTTTTCTTTATACTTTTTGCAATTCTTGCGATCTCCTTCATGACTGTTTCCATTCCTAAGTTCCGATGAAGATCAGCGTGCCTGACATACCAAGGTGCATCTATGATTTCCGGACTACTTTATTTTTGAACCGCTGAATGACGTTAACGTTGGATTGGTACCTCACAGTTGGTTCCAGTAAGTCCATACTGGTTTCAGGATCTCCCGGTATAGTAACTGTTTATTGTACGTTGAAATTTTGAATTTCTTTCTAACAACCAATATGTTTTTGATTTTTTTGCTACGCTCTTTTTCACGCATTCATTCCAGGTGAGCTTCGAGTAACATACCTAGTTATTTTGCGTAATGTATTCAACTCCGGTTTCTGTTGTTCTTTAGGTCATCAGCCGAAAGGCTGGTTTGAACCTGTAGAGGTTTTACTAAGTAAAACGAGGAGTCAGGTGGTTTACAAGTGCCTTCCTCACTGAGTGCGAAAGTAGGCGTATCAGCATGCCAGGTTTTCTGAAAAGCATCTACTTTCCACCCTGCAAATGGCATCTTCACTTCTTTCACCTCAGGGCCTGGCTGTATAATGAAATTCATTGCTCTCAAAGAAGATAACTCTGACTAGGCTCTTTTTCACCTCTACTTCTTTTGTTCTTAAATGCTTTAGTTATATAATTGGTGAACTTGTGATAATAAACTACTAATTCTTGTAGACCTGGAACTAGCAGAATGAGGGTAAAATAATTAATACTCCACCTCTGTTTTAAGGGCAACTCCTGTTTATAGACACTGAAATAAATCTCTCTTTCTATTAGTAAAACTAATATGTATTGGTTTCGTCTCATTATCTTAATAAATCAACGCTGTACTATTTTTTAAGGCTGATAAGCTCTGAATGTATGCATTGTCCCGCACTCACTTTATAAATAGCCAATGGCTTGTCAGGAATGTGCCAATACTTGCTCTTGTAGCTCTGTTAAATACTTCGGCAGTCACTTTTTGTGGTCTTTAAATAACAATTACAACCTATAAACATACAATCAGCTGATTATATTATAAAGTATTGCATGTTAACGCACTCTGTAATCGATGTGTTCAGTACGAGATGCAAGACGAGAGTGAACTATTGCGGCACTTATACGCATGCGCGCGTAATGTTTATCAGGTACAATCTGACAACGCTGGCAAACGTTCTGATTGGTCTAAATGCGAACAGCAGAGCTCATCAACCGTGAAAAGCATAGTAGTTCAAGTGTTGATCTCGTTTACTGCTCCTGGAAGCTATTCTGTGAAGTTTTCTAGTAAATAAAAAATACAACTTAATATTCATTACTTTTTGAGTTTATCTGTATATGTCTTGCTGAATGGAAATGTGGAAGGTCGAGGGTTCGACTTTTGGCTATTATCTGGAAAACAACTCCAGATCGTATATTTCTATAAATTCAACCGTTGTATAAGAACTAATTTGTTCAATAATGAATAACCAGTTGATAAGATTTATAATAAAGTTAAAAATGTCTGTTAGCATTTTGCATTTTTCAGAATGAGTTGTAGAGTAGCTGGGTGTATAAAACCTCTGATATGATTTTCCAGTGCATGACAAAGATTTAATTATTAGTACAGAGTATTTTCATTAATGACAAAAACAAATAATATTATATTACATTTAAACATTAATTTCTGTCCCACCATGAACAAAATTTGAAAATTTGATTATATCACTTAAAATACATACAATAATATAAAATAACTTGTAAACTCAAATAAGACAATTAAACTGCAAACAGATATAAATATTTTGGATCAACATACGAGTGCACATGGTTGTTGGTATACAGTGTGTAAATATGAAAAACAAATACTAGGTACAACAATTTGATTAATATTTGCAGGCTGTTGACATTGCGTATATATTTTGTACTGTCAAACTCAAACTGTTCAGTTATAACCTTAAATATTTGTACATGTTATACGGCTAGGAAAATTGCAATTGCGCCTCACGCGGGCTTGCTAGTTTCAGAAAAATGTATTAAATAAACTGATTAATTGCTTTCCCTGATTCCATCCTGCATTTTTTTTAAGTTATCCCTCTAAGAATACTAATGCCAACTATAGTTTTACAAAGACAAAAGTTAATTTTTCATTTTTTGGCAGTTTTCCACCCTTTAATTAAGAGTAAATGGTCGAAACTCAATTGTTTTATTTTTCTAAAGATTATATTATACTTAAAAAATATAAATTTTAAATTTAAAACTATGGATGTACATTTGAAGGTTCAAATACACAAAAAATGTTGCCTGAAATATTTCATAAATCCATTTCTTACGTAGCTGCATCGTAGTTAAACCTCAATTCTCACCTATAAGTGCACATAAAATTGAGTTGAATATAGTGTAAAAACTTCAAGAAAATTAACCTAGCAGTTTTGATAAAAAAAATATCTTATGTACTAAAAAAATCAAATTTTTGGGAAACAACAAAAATCTGCACAGTAAATGAATACACTAAACGAATAGTAAACAACATATAGACAGCAACACCCAAATAACTACAGCTGGTAGTCAGCGACACACGAAATACAGAACAATAATTTTTTAAATTTGTATTTAATCCCTTAATGCCTTTACGTTGCAATTTTTTCAATTAACAAAATAACGAACAATATGACCCAATAAGATGAGAATGATATGTATGACTTGTAAATAAGGTGTTGTCTTGTACACACACTCAGTTGACCATCCTTGAGATAGTGTAGTAAATTGAACCCCAACCATCAAAGTACACCAGTAACCATAGTCTATTATGCAAATCCAAATAAAAGTAACTACCTTTACTAGGATTTGAACCACGGAATGTTCTTCTCCGAAAATTTGGTTTTAAACAGCTGAGTCGCCGCGACCACTTTACTGCTAGACCAATCCGGTGGAAACAAACATTTAAAAAAAGAAACCTGAACAATATTGGTTCATAGTTGTGAAGTTCTTTGAATTTTTTCAAATTTTAATATACTTCCGGCCCGTTGGCCTAGTGGTTAGCGCAACTGGCTTCTACGCTGGGGTCCCGGGTTTGAATCCCGATCAGGTCTGGCATTTTTTCATCACTCATGTTCATTATCATCATTATACACCGTCTGCATTAGCAGTCAAACGTAAAACAAAAAAAGGAAATAAAGAGTTATTTTCTAATAATATTTAAAAAAATTAACCGTGTACTATCACTTTGCAAATAAAAAGTCTTGTTGATCTCTTGCAGATATATTAACAGTATGCTGTTTTAATACATTCAGATAGATATAAAATTTTGGACAGCGCCAAAATTAAAAATCGGTCATTATTTTCTCCGATTCCATGTAACTTTGACTAGCATGTTTATTAACTAAATTTTATTGTAATAACCCTATTTTCTTGGTAATAATTCCACACTCAATGCTGACGTAACAGCTAGTCTTGTAAATATTTTTAAAATTATTATTAACAGATAACCTATTTCACCTGTAACTCTTCAATAAACCATGCAGTAGGCTTTACCGTTTATTTCTACACACAAACAGAAATACCAGTTCATTAAAGATCTGCAGCTCTTTAAAATGTTAAGCTAACAAAAAAGTAATCAGCGAGTTCGATTCTGTAGAGTAACTAATCCATTAGAAAGAGTAATGTTTACTTTTACAAAAACAACAAAGACCCTGTTCAAAAAGTAATAGAATTTGCTACATATACGTTACAAAGTACCTTTGGCATTAACGGTCAAGTTACTTGAAAACTAACAATTAGATGTAACTGAATTTAGCTGAAGTTTCATTTCAATTTTATTTCAAGAACCCTTTTTTTCTATTATTAATGAGTAATATTCTATTTATATTTAATGATGAGTAAAAATTGTATAAAGTTTTTAATACATTTTTTCTGACAGCTAAACGAATTGGAGTGGGTCAAGTACGAGATGTAAGGGAAAAGGAAGAAAACGATTTCATTTTCTTTCGAACAAAACCCATGAAAGTAAAAAAAAATTAAAGGGCATTCACGATGAATAAAGATTAACAGAAGATGGACGGAATGAAGAAGAGAAGACTACAGTAAAACAATGTTAGAAATGAGGGCTGCAAAGAAAATTATTTCATCATACAAAAAGTAAACTTTAAGAACAGTTAAATTGTTTTTCATACAGAAAATTTGATTATATAATTTAAATATTTTCGTTTATCATATGTACGTTGCAATCTGTTCAATTTAGAAACAATAAGCAATCCCATGACCCAATGAGAAAAGGATGATGTGTATGATGTGTGAATGAAGTGTAGTTGTGTACAGAGTCAGCCCGACCATTCCTGATAGAGTATGGTTAATTGAACCCCAACTATCAAAGTACACCGGTAACCATTGTCTACTATAAATTCGTATAAAAGTACTATGTTTACTTGGATATGGATCCCGGAATCTTCATCCCCGAAAATTTATTATTTTTATTATTTATTTTTTTATCTCCGAAAATTTATTACTTTTTTATTTTATGGTTCTAACGTGCTATGGAAAAAAGTACAATACGAAAATTAAAATTTTTTGAAAAAACTAGAAGACGATTTATTTATTCACTAAACAATGATGATAAATGATGATTTAGTCATTATTTATTCTATATTAAATGAGATTGTATTTCTAAACAACAAGGACTAAATATTTTTTTGGGTTTTGGTACAAAAATCTCTATTTATTATTTTTCATTTTAGAATACATAAAGTAACTTTAGACATTATTTATGGAAGGTCTTTGTGCAGCTCACTTATCAATCTTTCCCTATAAGTTTTCTTTTTTCTTCCGTTAATTTTTGTCACGTCTTTTGTAGGAAGTCCAGAAAACTCTAATTTCTTCGGGCATGTTGGTAAAGACTCCTTCTTAGCAAGCACTACGTAAATTTACGGTAGATTCAGACCTGGAGCAGTTTTATTTAAGAGTCCTTCCTTCATACAAGTTAAAGCTAATTTAGAGTAATGAAGGAGGGAAAATTACCTTATCTGATTTAAAGCTGCCATAAAATATCTGAGAGATAGCACCGTTTGCTGAAAATACGAATATTTTGTTCACCCTGTACCATGACTGAGATGTGAAAACAAAAAGATAGTGACCACGCTACAAACAGAATTGCAAATTTAAGCCTAATAATAAATTAGGAAGCGTTGATTAAAATGTGTAAAGAACCAATTTCAATCCATATGAGGCCGCTTGAATTAAATTCTGCGTAAGGCTTGTCGGTCGTTTACGATTGGACAATCTGCTAATGGAATTGCTTTTGATGGTTGAATCAGTTACATCAAAAGACTTATCAATTAAACACACATTAAATAAACCAACCAGAAAATTAATATTTTACTATAATTTTGGAATAAATTTTCTTTGATATTTTCGTAATTCACATTAATTTATTATTAAAATCCCTTTCATGAGACAACGCGTCTCATGACTAATGTCAATTTTTAAAAAGTCTTATCTTTGACTTAGCCTATGGCAAAAACCGTCAGTGATTTCTGTATCTACTTTCTAGGAGGAATCAAATGACAATATTTTAGTTCCCAAATTCCAACTTTGATTTCTTGACTTCTGGTTTCAAAACACTTCCTCAAAACTGGAACTTCAAACCCGTTCCAGGTTCACTTTTTGTGTAGATTACGAATGTGAAAACCGTTTGTTGCTATCTCATGTAGTTTCTGTCATCTACGTGTGGTGGACGGACGGACAAGACAAAATACAAATTTAAAAATTATCACCAATAAAACTTTAGCTAGCCTACAAAGTTGAATATATCGATTTCAGGTTAAAATCTGAAAATTATTACAGACCAGAACCCACTGCATTTGCACTCACTGCGCTTCACTTATAACCGATTTATTTACATTGGCAAGAGAAAGTAAAGCGAGTTTTTCACCCCAGATTTTTTAATAAAAATTAAATAAAAATCGTATAAGAATTTCAAAGGTTAGGTCGAGAAATTATCAAATTAAAATTTTGCAAATATATTAAAAACTAGACTTTAAATAAATTTCTTTTATCATATAAGAATTTTAGACAGAAATTAATACCTAGCTACATTTTAAGCCTAACGTTGCATCTCTGCAAACAAAATTCCCGGTACTGTTAGTAGAAAAAATATTAACTAAGAAATTACTGAAAAAATTAAGTTCAAAATTAATGTGAGCCGGTAGTTTCCTTATTCAACCCTTCCATCTAATTTACTTAAAAATTACAGACTAAAAAAAAACAAAAATAAATTAACCTTTTCTCTTCCAACCCTTTTATGTGTCCCGTTTGGATCATAAAAGAAATACAGGAGCAGCTAAAAGTAATTTAAGAGTTTTATTTTAAAATTACACGACCACAAATTGATGTGGTATTTTCTGTTTTGTCATTTAGGTGGTTTGTTATATACGTGGAAAACTGTTTTAACATAGCTTTAATTTTCTTTACCTTCTCATAATACAATCTATGCAATAGAATGGCAATGAGTTGTGATAGTTAAAAATTGTCTATATTTAAATTTAACTGATCTTCATTTATCATGACTCATTGAAGCCAAAGAAGTTTTAAAAAGGATGTCCGGTTATTTTACTGTAATAAAAGTAACTAGGCAGATTGGGCTAAAATTAGGCTGAGAATAACTAATTATTTATCCATTAACCCCAAAAAGATTTTTTGATTCCGTGTAACTCCCAAATCTCAGGTTTTCCACGTACAAAAATCTTTTTTCAGAAACACCTCAATCAATTACAAAATACAATAAAACGTTCGGACTGAAGAGAAGAATTACTAATTCATGAATGAACTATAGAAGGCGGATTAAGAAATCTTAAGAAAAGATTTGTCTAATATTTTCCTGATTACGGATCGTTTTTCGTCTCTCATCCCTAGTGGAAAGATCATCAAATCTGATATAGTTCTGACGAAATAAGAATCTGTAATAACTCATGGCAGCTCTCAATAATTGTATACCTGTCCCATGTGATAATTGGTTGGTTTGCTGGCATTTCTCCCGTCACCTCCCCTTTGATTGGTCACCCGAAAGCATAGACCCAGAGGCCTTTCCGTAGAACTTTTATTTTCCGTGACTGGCGACTGTCACATATCTAATTTATAACTAACTAAGCTAAAATTTTCGAGAGCGAAAATGAGCCTGGTTGGCATCGAGGGGGGTGCGTGTTGCTCGCTCTCTTATCAGGGAAGCCTCTTGACGCACAAGGGGACCATCATCAATAGCATTAAGAATAAAATGTAAACCTAACAGTCTAGAAAAAGGGTCAGCAGTAAAATTAAAATTAAAAGTTAAAATAATAGTTAAGACCTGTCGCCATAATATATTTGTTCCAGCAAGTGGTCGACACCATTAATTTGTTACCGGCTGGGAAAATTTAGTGAACGGCACCAGAGAATCAGACCTGTTTCTTTTACATGACGACGGTAGAATGAAGCTACCTCGTCAAAGAAACTCCAACACCGGAGAGCTATACACCTCGCGGTACAAGCTCCCACGTACCGTGAGAGGCCAATTTTTCCCTTGGCCTTGAAGCTCCAGGGTCAGTCACTGCCTAGAACCCCCAGAAATATCCTATGTGATAAAATTGTCTGTCTAAAGACAAGTTACGAATACGTAGTGCAAACATACGGCACCGATGAACCCAAAGTATGACATCAGGACTGGCGCCATTGCGAATTCACAAAACTCATGCATGACGCCAATAAAACTCCCATATCTTAGAAAATAACAATTTTTTTGACTTTTTGATGTCATGATGATACGCAGGAAGAATAAATAGAGGAATTTAAGAAGGGAATACGACCTAATTACCTATTGTTTTTGAAAAAAAAATACAAAAGAATGAGATCTGTTGCGAATATGTCGGTCCCCAAAGGTTAAGTAAACCTGGCATATAGAGTGATGTAAAATTGCTGGGAACTCCCCCCCATGGCTGATACCCATTTACAGAATGGGAGGTATTAGTGAATAGTTGCGTAAGACTAATCGATTTGTCTCAAGGCAATAATGATGATAGAAAATGGGAGTGTGTATTAAATAGCCTAGTAATTAATTTAGTCGAATGTCTTTGGGGACGGGGAATGAGAAGTAAGATGATTGGTCAACTGTAATTAAACCAATGCAATAGATTTCCTACCAAAATACTATTACAGTAGATGGAGTGTGTATTAAGCGGTAAATAATATTACCCTTGCCTTCTACAGGGTTTAAGATTAATCCCCCTGTCATTAGTTTTCATCGTGTAGGCTACGTTGTACTTAACTAATGACACCGCTCGTATCAACAATTGAGACGCATGAATACTACATATCCCTATTCAATTATTACCATCATATTAATTACAACAGATCAATTTAATAAGAAAATAATACAAATTCTACAACGAATTCTATTGGTAAATAAATCTGACTTTTTAATTTTTATAATAGAATTATGGAATTTATCTCCATTATTTATTTGTAAACTTATGTTTTTCTTTTAAATAAATTAAAAATAAAATTAGGCCGGATGACGATATAATTTTTTTTAAACCGGCCAGAAAATTAAGCAACCGAATTTTCTTTATTTCTCAGTTGTTTACCGTCCGATTGTCAAAAATGAAATATCGTTTTCTTCATAAAAATCAGCCTAATATTTCGTTTAATATAAAGTCTTTTGGCAAAATAATGGGTTTTAAGAAAAACCGTTTTTGAAAATTTCATTCGGCCCCATTTTGAAATATATGGAAATAAATTGATCGTATTTTTTAAATTTTTTAGAGTCCATAAGTGCAAATATTTTTACCTAATTTCAATAAAATATTGCAATACTTTCATGTGATGTAACGGTTTTCCTGAAAAAATACAAAATGGTGGATATATTGAGGGCGAAAGGTTAATCGACATTTTTTCGTATGAAATATTTTTGTTACATAGAAAACGTTAAAGAAGAGTTTATACAGACATGCTGATTGCTTTTGTAGGGGATTTAAAATATGAAGTAATCGAGGTGGTCTTTTAAAAAGTAGTTGGATCCATTTTTGAGAAAATCGTAAAGAAAAATTGCAGGAATAAACTCCTACATTTGGTTTATCAATTTTGATAAAAATGTTCGTGTCAGATCCTCTAGTGATCCTAACTTAAATTTCAAGTTTCATTTTCGTGCGCTATCCTTTCTTGAGATATTTTGGTCACACACAAACCAATCGCTGAAAACATTTAACTTGAAGCCGCTATATATTTTGACAGGCATAATTTGAAAATTTAAAAATATTTAATACAACATTAAAAATATTTAACAGGCAGCCGCTGATCATTTTTGATTGGTTCGTTCTAACCGCAATTAGCTAATTTCTTGTGCGTTTGAGGTCGCGGTTGCGGCTGCAGTTACCCGCAGCGGATAACCGCAGGTTCAACCGCGTACAGCGGTTAACCGTTGTGGCTGCTCGCATCGCGGGTAACCACGTAGTTCGCATGAACCCTCAAATAATGTAACGGTTCTCTAGCTTTTTCCTTTATTAAAAATTCTTGACGTCATTGTACTTTTCTAAGCCGACTGATTATTTCTTTTACTAAGATGCTAGATTGCCTAGAAGCATCATTCATTGGAGCCAATTTAAAAATTTGTCATCTGTAATTTTTCTTTGTCCGTCAATTGCACCTGATGACAAAAACTACAATCGTTTGCAACATACAGTTTTAGGATCGGTAATCTACACAATAAGGTAGTGGACCTAAATTGGGTTTGAAGTACTAGTTTAAACCAAAAGCGGCCCAAAACCGGAAGTCAAGAAATCAATGTTGGAAACTGGAAGTGGTAGCATCAAACGGTTTTTGGATTCGTAATCTACACAAAAAGTTATTGGGCCTAGATTGGATTTGGATTATCGGTTTTATCTGGAATTTCCCCAAAACCGGAAGTTAAGAAATCAGAGTCGGAATTTGGAAACAAAAATAGGTTTATTCGATTCCTTTTAAAGAGTAGACAAAGAAATTACTATTGGTTTTTCCCGTAGATCAAAGGTAAGCCTTTTTAACAATTGTCACCAGCCGTGAACCGCGCCGTCTAATGAAATTTATTTTTCTATTCCTACCCTAAGAGCTACTGTGAGTCTACGGTATATTCTTAGCGTGGTACAAAGGAAATATACTTTGTTTGTAACCGGGAAAAAACAATGAACCGATTTATTTAATGCATCCCTCTATGGTCAATAATAAGCCTGTGCATAGCGCGGTGGTTGACAGTGAGTAGATAAAAAGTTAATGTAGAAGCATTTTACTTATTTTTGGTTTATTTATATTTGAAATTGCCAATGATGTTAGCGGCTGTTTAAATTTTTATAGTTATTTCTTTTGATATTATTTTTGAGGGAATTTATAGAGAGTACCTATAACAGTCATCACGTTGAATGTGTTTTTCTTATGAGACAGATTCATTTCTTATCTTTCTTATTCCAGTTAACAATGACATCGCACCACAGAGCATCACCGATTCAATTTCATAGCCATCGACTTGATTGAATAAAACCAGAAAATGCAATTCAACGGTTAAGAGATAGAACTGGAAAAATAAAGTACGCGATTTCTTTTGATTCAACAGCTTGTGATGTATTTAAATTTACTTTTCAACATTATCGCAAAACCTATTTTCTTTTATTGCCGTATGTAAATATAAAGTATTTTTCTTTACTCCCGTCCTTTTATATAAACCAATTTAAAATTGAAAGGTTTGATATGTCAAATTTTGTAATGTTGACATCGATTTTACATTAATTTCATTCAGGAAAATATTTTTATTTTTAAATCGATTTCGGTATTATTTTGAGTGATATCTTTTTAAGTACCATGCGATTCAACGGTCCGCAGTTTTGATCTACGTCAAATACATGGTTTTGTTTTTACTAAATGAATTTTCTTACGTGCTCCCCAAAATAGGTTTCAACAGCTTACATTACTAGGATTACAGTTTAAGTTACTATGGTTTACTGTCTTATCACAGTATCTTTAACTTTATTATAGCTTACAATATTAGTGCAGAATAAATTGTAAGAATAATTTTTAGTTTTATTTTATTCGGTAATGATGCTTACATAAAACTTTGCTTGACGCAAGCAATAATATAAGGTGATACAAAGATGATTTTGCTCACAACAGGGAGGTGGAGTGTTAAATTATTTGCACTCGATCTGCTTGTTCAAGGGCTACAGAAAAAAGTTCTGTTTATTATAATAAGAACTACCAATTATTTATGACTGAAGCATTTAAGAACAAAAGAGGTAGTGGTGTAAAATACACTAATCAGAGTTATCTCCACTGAAATTACTGAATTTCATTATACAGCCAAACCCTGTGGTGAATGAAGTGAAGGTGTCATTTGCAGGGTAGAAAGTAGATGCATTTCAGAAGCCCTGGCATGCTCATAAGCATACTTTTCCACTCAGTGAGAAAGGCAAGGTAAAGCACCTCACTCCTCGTTTTACTTAGTACAGCCTCTGAAGTTCAAACCATCCTTTCGGCTGATGAGTTAAACAACAACAATACATTACAATGTTTGTCTAAATTACAAAGTAAGTACCTACAGAATAGGATGGGCAAAATAATTTTTTCGCCAAAATAATTTTTTAGGTAATGGTGCCTACATAAGACTTGTGCGTAGTTAATAATATGAGGTAATATAAGGATGATAAAATGCCAGACCTGTCCAGGAATCGAACCCGTGGCCCCAATATAAAAGCCAGTTGTGCTGACCACATCACTCTCGGGCCAGCAAAAGTGAAAAAGTTTCAGTGATTTGCAAATAATTCATTAAAAATTTTCATATTAACATGCAGGCAATATCACAACTTGCTTGTTCGATTTATTCTTGAAAAAAATGCAGACATAACAAAATACTGAAAACTGGGAATAAAATCCATTATTTCCTTTTTTGTTAGCTAAAGTTTAATTAAAAAACTGAAGCTATTAGACCTAATAAATTCCACCTGTGATATTAAAGTTAACTTCAATAAAGAGTCGAGAAATGGAATGTTTGTGTTGGGTGTTTATGCATTATAACACACCGAGACAGATCCTGTGAATGTCGGGAAGAATACAGAATAATAATATTTGGGATGGGATTAATAAAGGAGGCTCGAGTGAAAAGGGAATTTTGAATTCATCTGCCGGGGAATAATATTACAGTAAATTTCCCAAAAGGTTAACTGAATGGTAATTAAACAGTTGGTGTTCTCTCATAAATGAATGAATACTTTCATTCATTTTTGATTCACCTAACACAAGTTCAAACAATAAAAAATAAAACGATTTTCATTTAATGCCTCTGTGGCTTTAAATCGCAACATTCCAATCTGTGTATTAACTTTTATTATTTGTTTAAACGCGAAAGCCCTAATTGACTGAACCACTCATTCATCACTTATTGTTTAACTTCCAGATTTCCTAGAGAGCTGAATTTTGGGAAATTTGTTTCTTTACTATTAAATAGAAAAACTAAAGCATTTGCATTTGAAATTATTTGTTATTGAATATTACGAATAAGTTGGCTACCTTAAGCAGTAACAAAATTAAAAAGTAACGATTAACTTTCCGAAGATGATTATAAAACTTGGCATGCCTATTCTATAAAATGTTCCTGGAATAAGTAAACTATTTTATAAAATTATTATTATATTTTATAAGTAAATTATTTTATATTCGTATTGTGACCGTTTTGTACCTTCCTTAGAGGTAAGGTACCTATTAGAACGAAGAAAATACTGGTGCACAGAGTGCTGGAGCAGGTTTCAAATTTTAAGGGGAGACTGTATGATGGTTTTGACTGAAAATTTTTATTTTCGGTTTTTTTGTTTTTCAATAGTTTAGACCTAGATCTACCACAAAAACATTAAGTTACGTCAAAAAAATATTTTAACAAAAAAAATTAAGTTTTTATCAGGTTTATCCTAAAAAATTAACATGTCGCCAAAAACAAATATTTTTCATATTTTTATATTGCTCGTTTACACCGTTTTTTAAATATCTGCTTCACTATTTTTAATATTCTCCAGTGTCGGTGCAGCTTTCTTACCAACTGTTGATGGGAAATTAAACTTGTTTGTGTACATTTTGTTTTTCATTTGTGCGTTTTCTCGTAAACTTAGATTTTTAACAATTAAGTACGTTTTTTCTCAAAAACCATTTAACCTACCTGGCTGAAATTTTTACTAGTTAATTACTATGTTAATGCACATTCACCGACATTGTTTTTACTTCCTCATGTCCTCAAAAAATTAGTAATATGCAAAAAACGTAGAAAAAAATTATAAAAATTTTATGTTATTCGTTTTTTTTAACCTTTATGGTCCAACAGATTAAATTAAAAAATATAATTTACTAAAACCACCCTGCAACTATATGTGTGTAAAGCTCCATTTTCGAATCTTTCACCAATCCTATGAAAAATGTACCTAAAAATAGCAAATTTAACATTGGCGGGATAAAAGGTACAGTCTCCCCTTAAGTACTTGAGTTGTGATATGACAAATGAAGGGAAATATTATGTAATGACGACAGGTTTGATCGTGTTTGCGGTTCCATAAGTAGACTATTTAAATCAAGGGCCCGGAATGAAACGCAGTTGAGGCTAAAAAATGTAATGGCACTGCCTCTTTTGTTGTACGGTAGTGAAACATGGGTCTTAAGGAAATCTGTGGGTAGGAACTTGAAGTCGGTAAGATTTTTTTTTGAGATCGATGAGAGAAGCAACACCAAGGAATCACAAACATCAACAGTGAGACAAACCGGCATGATTTGGGTAAAACGGAAACTATACGGTAGAGGATTAAACGTTATAGAAAGAGTTGTTTCCAACATTAAAGTCGCATGCTAGAGCATAGATATCCGCTACTAACCTTAAGATATCGTCCGCAAAGAGCACTGTCGTTAGGTAGATCACGAATAAGGTGGGCAGAAACTGGAACGGATAATATGCTTAATCCTTTCAAGAGGACCAACCATATCTACTAATGTTAGTATGATGACGAATTCAAACTTCAACATTGCAATCTTAAATATTTTGAGGAAAAATTCATGAATAAATTCATGAATTTAAGTTTTTAAATTTTTTGGCATGATGGAAGACGGACATCTTTCTAAACTATATTTTTCAGACACGCGTTTTTGGGTTCAGGGGGCTACGAGTAAACGATAAGTTTGCCACATCGCAATGCTTTCAAACTTTTACTACAGATAGATTTTGAGAAAGGAAAAATGTATGAGAATCATGAATTTATTTTATTAGGGAATGCACTAGAGGCGTATAATTATATTTTGTTTGTATGCAGATTACAGTCTTTGATGTCAGTATGACTGTTGCATGTAAGAGACAAATACAAAGGGAATAAACTAGCGTATATATTTATGTGCTTGTGTTTGTTTGTGTACGAGTGTTGTACTAATGAAGAGTAATGATAATTGGGCTAGGCACAAGGCACAAGGTAGTAGGTTCAATTCCACGGCAATAATTACGAATACAATTGTCTGCACTTGATATGTGCATACGATTTATGTGTCCATTAGGTTTATGTAAGCAAATAAACAAACAGTGCCTCTTTGATTTATTACCCTGTTATTGACAACATTATTCACAAAGTCCTTCACTTGACCATAACCTAAAATAATATTATTTGGTTAAATACTCCAACATCATCTCAATCTTATACACGAATGGTGTAAAACATGGAAAATAAAACTTAATACGACAAAATCCCTTCACGTAACTTTCACACTCCGTCATGGTGATTGCCCACCAGTATACATAGACAATGAACCTCTCACAAAAACAGATACGGTCAAGTATCTCGGTCTGACTTTTGATAAACGACTAACTTGGAGCACACATATCAAACGGAAACGTTTATTACTGAATTCCCGACTTAAACTTCTATATTCCCTACTTCACAAACGATCAAAATTACCAATGGCACAAAAATTACGCATATATTGTTCTCTTTTGAAACCTATTTGGACCTACGGATCCCAAATTTACGGTTCAACCAAACCCTCTAATTTGCAACGAATTCAAGCATTCCAGTCAAAAACATTACGCCTTATAGCAAATGCACCTCTTTACGTTAGCAACAAAACCTTACATACAGATTTGAAAACACCACTTGTACAAAATTCCATTGAATACCTATACAAACGCTTTCACGACAAGTCACACGAACACGAGAACCCCCTGGTGCGTTCACTTTCCTCCGTCCATTTACCTGATAATCCCCCTAGACGCCTTAAAAGACGCTGGAGTAGAGACCTGCTAATTTGATATACAAATTTCATTCTTGGGGAGGCACCAATGGGGGCCCTACCCCTCTCATGCCTATCATGTCATTTACATTATTATCATAATCATCACATTTGCTTGTTGTAACGTTTTACAGTTGTAAATAAAGAATTAAAGAGAAAAAAAAAAAAAAAAAAAAAAAAAAAAAAAAAAAAAAAAAATTTATTTATTCGATTTTAAACATTTAATTTATTTCTTGAAAAAGAAACCAAGATAATTCAAAAATTTCTACGTAATAAAAATAATATTAGTTTTTAAAATTAGTAATTTGAATTTTTAGTTTTCTTTCCCTGTATGAAAATAAAGGGAAGGAGTGTATTGTTTTCATATAGATTTTTCGAAATCGAGTTTTCACTGGATATACGTGTTTTCAGGCTCCTTGAACCAAAGAAAACAATTTTTTAACGATTGATAGATGTGTGCGTGTGTGTTGGAGTGTCAATAAAATATTTCAAAACCGGAATAGCGTACAAAGATAATTTTTTTCTCGACCCAAAGATTTCTCCAACTATAAGATAGATTAAAAAAAAAGTAGAAAATAAAAGTTCTGATATTGTTTAGAGAAACTAATAACAAAAATAAAGTATGTGTAAACAGACAACCAAAATGTATGTCAAGTTTATTCAAAATTTGTATGTCTTGCGTGCGTTATATACACAGCTATTAAAGTAAATATAATATCAAATAACAGAACTTAAGTAGCTTCCGTATTACTTACGTAAATTATATAAGCAAAAATATTTTTAGTATTGTAAGTAAACATGTAAATGTAAACATTCATATTATATACCATAATTATACTTAAAATTGACTGGAATTCCCAAACAAAACTATGAGAAAATATTGGAAGTATAAAAAATAAAATTTAAATAAAACCGAATAATTTGAAAAAATAACATCATTTGTTTGTTAGAATTATAAAGTTTCTTCGTTGATAAAAATCACAAAACTACTTCTTTTGGTTGACCAATTTTGATGAAAATGTTCCTGTCAGGTCCACACGCAGTACTTATCAAACTTAAATTCAAAGTTTCAACTTTTTACAATATTCCGTTATTGAGATATTTTGTTCTCTCTGACCAATGGTAAAAACATGATTTATTTTGTTCAGGGGGCTCGTGCATTTTTAGCAAAAACTCGATTTCGAAAAATTGGAATGAAAACATTACGTTCCTTCCTTATACAAATATGAGATATAAAATAAAAAATTAACCAAGACCATATTCCTAAAGACATGGTTTCTTTTGTTCAGTTGGCTCGATAGTGCATTTCCGGTGAAAACTCGATTTCAAAAAAATCGGCATGAAAACAATACCTTTTTTTCTTAATATAATATTCATATAGGGTAAAATAAAGAAAAATTATTCAAAATTTGATTAATTTTTCTTTGTTTTACCCTATTTTATGAATATAAATAATAATAATTACCCTAATTAATAGAGCTACTAACGATAAAAATATATTCCTGTAAATTTTTTAATTTATTTTATCAAAATGTAAAAAAAGCAGACAAAAAATAATATAGAAATTTTCTTAAAAGATAAAACTAAATCACTAAAACATCATCTTGTTTTTATTTTTACAAAGCTCGAATTTCCTTTTCTGATTTTCTTTTTTCGTTAAAACAGTGTTTCTTTCAGTATTAAGTGGTCTCAATTGAATGAAAGTATAAAACACACTGAGTAAAAGTTTAATTTTATAAAAAACTATTAGTATAAAAAAGTTAACAAGTTGTTGAAAAAGATAGAGACTAAAAATAGAAAAGAATTCTGCAAAAATGGAGACAGTAAGTTGAAAATTATAGCAGACTATTGTTTCCGGAGAAACTGTAATGACAACTTTCTCTATCGATTCGCAGTGAAACTTAAGTATTGGATATCGAGTTTATAAATTGAAGTGAACAGAGTGAGTTGAAATTATTTGATTTTCACTCTGTGTAAAATTCTCTGGTCACGTACTTATCTGTCCCTAAAACTCATAACAGAATAATTGTTTTACTAGGGACCATTTTGAAACTTTGAGTAACAAGTAACATTTGTGAGTAGTTATGAACGAAAATTCCTGATAAATGGACAGAGTAATAAATCTAATTTATGTCCTAATTCAATTTTGTATATAGGCCTATTATAATTTTGTTATAACAATATATTATGTACATAATATTATGTATGCATTACAATTTTCTTATTATAATATTATAAAAATAATATTTTGATATTTCATTTGGAGATTTCCAGGAGGGAAAATATATTTGAAAATTACTTCAACAAATTTTGATCACTTAAAATTTGTTATGAGAGTTTATCACACCACTAAAAAAGAGGCCCTTTAGAAAATCGGATGTCTGGCTGAGGTGGTGTTGACGATTAAATTATGAAATTTGGAGTACCTCGGAGATATCATTTTTTACAACTGCATCAAGGAGATGCCAAAGGGAGTACAGGACGTATCAAGATAAAAATGCTAAGACTAAATTTTAAAAGTACTTAATATGTTAAATTTATTACTTACAAATTCATTTATTACCATTGCATACCTGGTTCACTTTAATAACCTTGTCATCCAACCATTTTATCATTACACAATTTGTCTCAGCGTTTACTCAAGAAAAATTAATATATTTTTCTACGATAATTATTTTGACAGGAATTCGCATACACTGTAAAATGTTTCATCAATCAAGTATTCTTTTAGCTTTTATTAAACGAACTTAAATTACCACAACTTTTTTAAGCTTGTAGTAATTTATAATGCATTTTTTCTATTGAATAAGTACGTTTTTGTACAAACAATTTGTTGTTGTTTAGGTCATCAGCCGAAAGGCTGGTTTGAACCTGCAGAGGTTTTACTAAGTAAAACGAGGAGTGAGGTGGTTTACCATTGCCTTCCTCACTGAGTGGAAAAGTACGCTCATCAGCATGCCGAGCCCTCTGAAAAGCACATATTTTCCACTCTGCAAATGACACCTTCATTCACCACAGGGTCTGGCTGTATAATGAAATCCATTACTTTCAGAGGAGATAACTCTGATTAGTGTCTTTTACACCTCTACCTCTTCTGTCCTTAAATGATTCAGTCATTTAATTGGCTGACCATGTGATAAGAAACAGAACTATTTATTTTAGCCCTGCAACGAACAGATTGGGTGTAAATAATTTGACACTCCACCTGTCTGCTCTGGGCAGACAAACAATTTAGTGTTGAGATTAGCAACATAGTAATTAATGATGTTTTTTTGTTGAGTAATTGTGGACTATTACATTCTGTGAAAATGTATTTTGTTTTGTATCATCAGACACGGGGCCACAAGTATCTGTTTTGTCAATTTTGCGCCTGGTGAGTTGTGATGTCTTGTGTACTAGTCATTCAAATAACAACTAAAGTTTAATATGTTCGTGCAATCATCATTAATACACCATGATCTAGACCATATTTTTATTATAATATAAATATATTATATGGTCTAGATTATTTGTAATCAGCTACAGTAATACAAGCATATTTTTTGACTTCGCGCGCCTCGTTGATTCCGTTCTCAAGGACAGTTGCAAAACTACAACAAAAGCATAGTCCTTCATTTGCAATTTTAGGTTAAAAACTGCATCAAAATTTGTCTGTTTATACATATTAATGAATGTAATATTGATTTTTGAGTCAATGTATTGGACCTTAATTCACCAAAACTAATGCAATTTTACATCAAAATTCAAACCTAACTTAAAAGGTGATTGAAAACAATTTTTTTAAGAACTCAATCAAAGTCAACACTACAAAAACGTGTCACGTTATATTTGCCCTGCGCAAACGGTTTTGTCCCCCTTTGTATCTTTATGACACTCAACTTCACACTTCTGAATCTGTCCGTTATCTAGGTTTATATCTAGATAAGAAGCTCACATGAAGTGTACACGTGAATTAAACGAGAAAGGCACTCCAGGACCGGTTCAAACAGTTGTACAGACTTCTTTCACGTAAATCTAAGTTACCAACTTCATCCAAATTAACCATTAACAACTCCTACCTTCGACCAATATGGTGCTATGCCAGTCAGCTTTACTGCTGTGCAAAACCATCAGTATTAGCAAAAATTCAGCGTTTCCAATCAAAGCTTTTACGGAGGATAGTTAACGCCCCATATTATGTAACCAATAAAACGCTACACTCAGACCTAAACGTACTCTACATAAATGACGTTTTCTTAAAACTCTATACAAAATTTAGGAAGAAATTCATGAACCGCCATAACCCACTGATCTAAATCTGGCTACACAGAATCTCCCAAACAATCCAATAAGACGTCTAAAACGTCGATGGAGCCGGGACCTCATCAATTAACGTAGTACTGTAATTGACTATCCATTGCAGTGTTATAAATGCTGCACTTAATGCTGCATTTTTATCCATTTACGTCGGAGTTCTGTTACTGGACTGTGTCTCCAGTCACGTTTATTTTTCATGTTAATTTTTTCCAAATTTTGTGTTATCACATTCACTAATTGTTTCCAACAGATTGTGAATTTCCTAAAAACAAAAAATAAAAAATCTCAATCGAATGAAGATTACTTGACAAATCTTAAAATTTTCTTCTTCTTGGATATTCTCTCAGAGATTGCCTTTCGTTCAGTTTTTTCTTTTGAGTAGTTGCGTTTTATTTCTCTTGCCTTTTCTGAATTGAGCTCTGTAGGAGTTTCTAACCCAAGCAATTTAATTCTAAAACTCGAATCACAGTAATAATTTCATATAAACCCTAATATTTCCATTTTCAGCTGTAGTCTATGGTTAAAGCTCATAATATGTTTTTATTGTTGCAAAAGATAAATATTTGTTTATATAACATATTGTTACTCATTCTCCTTAGTTGAGCAAATAATCTAGCTTTTTCTTTATAATTGATTCCTCTTTCGTTTTAATATCTTTGTAAAAAATTTTACTCGAATTTAACTTTTTATCCCCTGATTCCAATACGTTTGATCCACATTTTTTACTAAGGAGTTTTTTCTTTTTTTCGGGTATCCTGGATTGGAATTTCCATTCTTAAAAATCGTTTCAGTTTCATCAAGAATCGCTGGTTTGAAAATTGTGTTGTAATTGTAACCATTCTACTATTTTATAAAATGCATTTTGAGTTTTAGACGTTCCTTGTTATGAAGAATAGTTTTTCCAATTTTCTTATTTTATCCTTCATATACTGTTTGTTGCTGTTTCTTTTTGCAATATCTTTGCAAAAATTTTAAAATAGTTATTTACTTTAGTTCTTCCGTACCGTATTTTGTCTTCAATGATTTCGATGAGATTTTTTTCAGAAGATATTGTTTATAATTACCCTAAAGTTACGTTCAAGCCAATATTTTAAGCTATTTGTTTTAATTTTTCTATTTGTGAAATTGGTTCATTTTCGTTGTTTTTGCAAATAAGGCCAAATCATCTGTAAAGGCTATTCACTGAAAATCAAGTGACATTTAATTTTTTCTCTTTAAGGTGGCTTCATTTGATTAATTAAAAAAAATCATTCAGTAATTTATTTGTTGCTGTTGTTTAGGTCAACACCCAAAAGGCTAGTTTGAACCTCTAGAGGTATTACCAATCAAAAGAAACAGTGAAGTAGTTGACCATTGCCTTTATCACTGAGTTCATGCTTATCATCATGCCAAGCTCTTTAAACAGCATATATTTTCCATCCTGCGAATACCACCTTCACTTCATTCCCTAAAGGGTCTAGCTGTATACTGAAATTCATTACTTTCAGAGGAGATAACTCTGATTAGTGACATTAACATCTCTTTCTCTTCTGTTCTTAAATGATTCAGTCATTTAATGGGCTGTCCATGTGCTAAGAAAAAGAACTATTTTTTTGTAGCCCTGGAACTAACAGAACGAGTAGAAATAATTTAACACTCGACTTGTCTTTTAAGGCAGAATTTATTTATGAGGATGAATAAAATTTTATGAAGTTAAATAAAAATCATTGAAAATTTTTATTTACCAAGGAATACATATAAATTTGTTATATTAAAATTATATGAACAACTGTAAAATTTTTGAATATGAAATGTAGGCCTATTTAATGAAGCTTGTTGGAATCCGATTACACGATTAGGTAACGTTCTGAACTCATCACTTATAAAATAAGGCAGATTGAATGCTCAGTACGACCTTACGCAGTTAAACGTTCATCATGTGAGATGGTTCGCCTCTTCAGTTTACGTTAGTAAAATTGAGTCAATATTGTTTTTTCTATCATCATTTGATTAATATTCTACCGTTAGTAGATCAATCATTCAAGCAAGCGGTTTTCAATCCCTCCGAAGAACAGAGCAAGTATAAAACGTTTTAAAATTATAAAAAATCTGATTTATCTCTTATAGAACATTTTTATTTTCTATCTATTATAATAAGCTAGAAAGAGAATAAAGAAAACAGTGAAACTCGTTGATCCAAACCAAATTATCTTCAAGGTTATGCGGATAAGCTAAAGTCCGGATAAACTTGGATATTTTTAAGCGATCGCTCTAAATAAAAAAAGAATTACAATTTAAATATTATTAATACGAAAAATTGCACACACACTATTGGCGAACTTATTCATACACTCAAGAGGGTTTGCAATAATTTTTCGGGGAGGTTGAAAATATCAATCTGCGTAGATCATTGTTGTTATTAAAATATATCAATTATGGTGTAGCTACAAGAATTTTTTTTAAATTATTTTTTGTTTTAAAACATAGATTTAGTAATTTTACATAAACCTTACCATAAATAGACCCCTCTGAGCGAAAAAGTAATTTTAAAAATGATAAACCTGAAACCGAACCCAGGACGTACTGCCTTATTTTTGAATACTTAAGACATAACCACGGAGTTGGTCTTACTGTAACTTTGTTACAGAACGACAAACTTAAAAAATAAAATAAGAAATAAAAAGTATCCTACACAAACCAAACTATATAATCTAATATGCAATCATAAAACCTTTTCTGAAACTTTTAAGTTAACCGGAACGTAAAAGTTTATTTATTCAAAATAAAAGTCTGTTATAACTAATTTATTAAATTACAAACTGGATCACTGCCCCTGAGTTTTTTATATTTTTATTTCCTGTAATATAAAAGTTCGAATTATAATTTTATATTATTATTATTATTATTATCAATATACACTGTCAAATTTTAATACAAATATTGATTTATACCTATCGATCTTATGAAGTAAATATTGTATAATAGATAAAAGGGTAAACCAAACAAACTTTGTCAAAAATCTTCAACCATTATTGTATTTTATTCTATTGGTGATGGATTGTCACAGTTGTAATAATTTTGTATCTGAAGAACAATGCAAAACGAGTTATCTAGAAATGCATTCATTTATACACGTTTTATTTACAGAATATCAGTTTTGTAAACAGGAGAAACTGAAGAAAGATGGCGTATTAAGGTAAACCCAATTAAATCAACACAGATTACGTTCACCTTACAACGTCAAACTTGTCCACCTGTGATGCTGAATAATGTTCATATCCCACTGGCCAGGGTGGTGCGATATCTTGGCTTATGGCTTGACAGGCGACTAACGTGGAAGCATCATCTGCGTAAAAAACGTTTAGAACTTAATCGCCGCCAGGAGCTACTCTTCTACTTAATTAACCCTCGATCAAGATTGAACTTCCACTCCAAGATTTAAATATACAAATCCGTTTTTTAAGACCAATCTGGACTTATGGCGTCCAGCTCTTTGGAATAGCGGCAGAGACTAATTTAAAGTCAATCCAGGCCTTTTAATCAAAATTCTTGAGACTTACTTTTGGCGCTCCTTTTTATGTGAGCAATAAAACCCTCCACGACGATTTCAAAATTCCGACAGTAAAGGAGCTAACCGCGTCCTCGTATAGTACATTTCACGAAAAACTATATGAACATCTAAACCAACTAGCCCGTGATTTAGCTACAAGGAACTTCCCAACAGTGCAAAGTTTAAAGCAAAAATGGAGTAGAGACCTCTTGGTCTGAATAGCGTACAATACTTGTAGTTTTAAACGGAGAATGTACCACTGGGTACCTCTTCTCCTTAAAGTGAAATTCCCTACCGCCATTTAAATATCATATACGAGAGTTGTGCAGCACATTGTACAGTACAGTAATAAAAAAATTAAAGCCAAAAAAAGAAGAAAATCACCATTATTTTAATAACTAGGTGTACTCTGCGCGCAGAGCTACGTCTTCAAAAATAAAATTTAGAGAACTCGTTTTAACAATATTTTGTGCTCATTGCTTTTTTTGAAGAGTTCTTTGATATACAATATTTCTTGTTTATCGGTCTAGTGCGTACACGATTAATTCAGAAGGTTGTCCAAGACAGTAGGTGGTGACGTACAGCTGTCACCACATGACGGATTTTCCAAATTTAATCCGCAAACTTGTAGCGGTTGTCCGTGTGCTTTGTTGATGGTCATTAGAAAGGCTGGTCGTACCGGAAACTGTAAACACTTAAATTCGAATGGCATATCCTTCGGAATTATTAGGATGAGAAGCAACAGCACATCTTCTCCTTTGAATTTTCCGTTTAAAATATTGTACCTTCTATGAAATTTTTCATCGTCTTTTTCGCTAAAACTCTAGTACCGTTGCAACCATTGTGGATTGATGTTTTAGGAAAACATCTTATTTTATTTATCTGTTCAACTTCGGTCGGTGAGAAAAACAATTTATCATATTACTGCCAATTTTAAATCGTTTTTGTCTTCTCTTTCTATACGCTGAGTTCCCCAAAATAATGGTTTTATTTGTCCTTTGTTTAAAACATCTGGATATTGGTAGAGCCAACACAAGAATTGGTGATTGCATGAAAATTAATGTTAAAAAACTAAAACAATGAGAGTGACATAATAAGCTAATGAAAGAAAGAAAACTTTAACGTGCAAAGAATTACATTTATATAGTTACTTGAGTCACTAGTTTGCCTTTGGTTTCAACGAGTGGTAAAGGGGGAAAAGCATCAGTGCGCATGCACTACTGCTTTGGTATCAGTTCGCAACCACAACGACGTAAACTATACTTAGAAAACATACAGTACATCGCAGAACCTTTTGTAGGTTAACTGTACGAATATAACAGTTTGTTACCATAAAAGTAAATGTCAGTTTCCCAAGAACGCGGATGAACTTTTCACAGTACTGAACGAATTTTAATATGGAATGTAATAAAATCATGTGAAGTTGAAGCTAAAAAAATACCTTTCCGTTCCTCTTGAAAAAAGCCGTGTCGATCATCACTGCTGTGATGTTCTCTTTCCACAATTCGAAATATAAAGAAGGAAGTTAAAGACAGTGAATGAGATAATACCACATCAACAGTTTTTTTGACACCTGGTTAAGAAAGAAAACGGTTATATAAATAAGAAAGTGATGCCAACACGTAAATTGTTATTACCGGTGTTGAAAAAAGGCTAAATTTAAGTTGAAACTTTTTACGTTAAGAAAGTTTTGTTGAAAATGGGGTTTAAGTGGGAAAAGTGTAATTCACAACGAAGTATATTTATTGAAAGGCAACATTTTTGGTTAACTAACGGAGCAATTGCACGGTAGTAAAATATAGTGTCTCACTTTTGAGGTGGCAGCACTGTCGGATTTTGCTTCCCTTCGTCACAGCCAATCCATACGCTAAAGGCATTCTCGTGAGTCACTGACTATTCTTGGGAAACATCCTACATAAAAATTTCAGGAGTGAAAATTAAATAAAATCAAAAACAATATAAATTTACTCTATAGTAAATAACGCTTTTTACGCACCACATAGCCTCTCATTGGTTGGCCGATAATGAAGATTAAATTTATAAGCTTGAATCAGTTTACACAGAATAAAATCGATTACTCATGTTTCATAGTGAACTCCATTTATTTTATTTCCATCATAGCAACTGAGCGGAAAAATATTTTGATGCTGGTAAAAAAACCAATTCCATATACTCATGGGTCCTTCAAGTTTCATTTTCACTGTTATCCAAGAAAATAATTTTCGAAGGGTAACCGTTTGAACGGATACTCGTTCTTCAAAGAAATGTTTCAGAAAAACTGTCAAAAAATATTATTTATCAGTTTTTTTCAATAATTTATTTTTTATGTGATAACTTCGTAATTTTACTTAATTCTATAATCTTCACGTTTCATGACCGTAGCGTTAAATATTAAAATTTAATAAGTTCTATCAATTGTACAGAAAACCACCTTTTTAAAAATTGGGATTTTTATCCGAAAAAGTTATTAAATTACCTTGAATTACGATTTTTTTCAAATTTCACCGTGACATGCTTAGGTGAATTTTGCCTAGATTCTGTCTTGATTTCTTACGTTCGAAATGATTTACACAAAAATAGTGGTACAAATTAATTTTCCCATAAACAGGCAGGTGGAGTGTTAAATTATTTGCACTCAATTTGGTAGTTCAGAGCTATAAAAATAGTTCTGTTTCTTATCAGTTTATTGTATCACAGAAGCATTTAAGAACAGAGGTGTAAAAGACACTAGACGTAATATTAATCTCCTCTGAAAGTAATGAATTCATTATACAGTCAGATCCTGAGGTGAATGAAGAATGTGTCATTTTAGGGTAGAACATATATTTACTTTTCTATGAGGGTCTTGCATGCTGACAAGCATACTTTTTTACTCAATAAGGAAAGCGATGGTAAACCACCTCACTCCTTGTTTTGCTTAGTAAATCCTCTAGAGGTTCAAACCAGCTTTTCGGCTGATAACCTAAACAAAAACATAAATTAATTGCAGACATAAAATGTAATATAAATCAAAATTTAAATAAAAAGTGACATTACTGTAGTTAAGTTTGTAATTTGTTAACTTTATTTCCCAGTTCAAATGCGATCGGAGAGTGTAGCAATTTATCATTTTATTGCTAATGTTAACTTTTTTGTCTGGTCTTTCTATACGCCGAGATCCCGGTACTCTTGATTGCCTACAAATATATTGTTAGCGCCAGTCTTACCCGGGTTAATTCAAACTGTTTTCCCCGCTAATATCAATGTGTTCCTGCATCTGCTTCCGTGTGACATCATTAAGTCACGTCATCCGTATCCCCTCTTCCTCTCAAATATCCGGCTTCTCCCTTACACACTTTTGTCTTAGCTGCTGTGATGTACGGTTGTGTTCTTATCTAGTGCGATTAGCGCGTGGCTTGGGTTAGCGATGCCCTGCCAATTTCTTCGTTTTCAATCAGTTCGTTTCGTCTCTCGTTGGGTTATCACAAACCTAAACTGTTCATTATTCTATGCTTATGTGAATTATATTCAATGCTCATGTGCTTTTTATTGTAAACTGTCTTAGTGTATTCATTGCAATGATACCAGTGCGCTTCCACGTGATTTTCTACAAGTTTCAAGTTGTTAATGGACTCCAGGTAAGAGCATTTTTCCGTTGTTACAGTTAGTTATTTCAAATGTGTGTATCCCCTTGTTTTTCCCTATCAATTTTGTCCGTTACCGTTCTTTGTTTTATTCCTCCTGTTTCTAAGCCTTTTGTTTATTCTTTAAATCGTTTTAGCTGTGGTCGGCAGCCGCTTAAAACTGACCTGGTCCTCCGAAATAATAATTAATCGTTTACTAAGTTCTATAAAATTATTCAGTTTAAATTCGTTTCACTGTCTTTTATTCCGGCGTCTTACAAGCGCCAACATAATTGGTCCTATTCCGGGCATCGGATATATATCAGTGATCTTTGGATACAGTCAATTACATATACTGTTTTATTATTTCTTTAAATTCGTTAATTACATATTGTGTAATCATCTGCGGTTATTGCGTTAACGGTAGATGTATTTTCTTGTTGCTAGTATCTACTTGTTAGAATGTACTGCGCGTCTCGTGACGTCACACGCAACGCTTAACTCGCTTGTTAGCTGTTGTTCAAGAATTTGTAACAGCAGCCATTTTCTCGTCTTCATCAAGTTACAAAGTTCTAGTGCGCAGACTCGCTCTTCGTACGCTCTCTTCCACAGTCAACCAGTTTTCATTCACAGACTGATGCTCACGCCGTACACTTCATAATAACTTTCAATGCTAGATCGTTACATTAACCTAGTTATTGACAGTCAATGTTTGTTTATCTTTCTCAATTTGTGTTTGTTTATTAATTCACTTATATTTATTCGTTTATCTCGTCAACATGGACGATTATAATTCATTAATTAAAAAACGTGACGTTATTACTAACCATTTACATCGTTTCGATTTATTTCTCAAATCTAATGCAGAAATAACTCAAATAAAATTGCGGTTAGAAAAATTCATTGATTTATGGTCTGACTTTGAATTGATTCAAACCAAACTTGAATTACTTAAACCTGATAATAACTTCGAAATCGAGCGCACCAATTTTGAAAACAAATATTTTCAATTAATCGGTTCAGCGCAAAAACTAATTCAATCGCTAGATAACACTGTAATTATTTCAAATCAACACAAAATCAATAATTCGCCATTGGTCCAGCTACCTAATATTCGCTTACCATCCTTTGATGGCGACATAACGAAGTTCCAGAACTTCATAAGTCTGTTCAATGACTTAATTCATCATAATTCTGATTTGTCTCACGTGCAAAAATTACACTACCTGCGATGTTCGTTAAATAACGAACCTCTTCGCTTAATCGAGCATTTACCACTGTCGGCTGATAATTACTTATTGGCATATAACTTAATACTCGACCGTTATTCGAATCCACGTAGAATTGCAAATGTACATTTAAATCAAGTTTTTAATTTCGCCAAATCTGATTCTCCAAGTTATCAATCGTTAAAACATTTCTTAAATGTTCACGAAGCCGCTGTAGGTGCCTTGCGAATACTCAATATTAATCTACTCGAGTATCTTTTATTTGAAATCGCTTATTCAAACTTAGATTCTGTTACTAAACTCAGCTTTGAAGATCATAACCCTGCGTCTAATGTGCCTTCGTACGAATCCTTAATCTCGTTTGTTACTGCTAAAATGCATTCTTGTGAATTAGTTAATCCTCAATCTATCGATAATGTTCGTTCTCCGTATTCAAGTAGTTCTAACCTCGATAAACCGGACTCATCATATCCGGCATCCGCTAATCACCGTACTGTACAAAATAATCGTAATTCAACATCGCCGCCTACTTGTTCTGACAACATACCTTCGTTTTTCGTTAATTCAAACTCAATCAAATGTCTTTCGTGCGAATCTAACCTTCACTCGCTTCACAACTGCAGTGAATTTCTGTCGCAAACTGTCGATAATCGTTACAAAATTATTTCTCGTCTCAAACTCTGTTTCGCCTGCTTTGGATACCATGACCGTCGCCACTGCAACTCAACTAAACATTGTCGTATCTGTCATTCTAAATCTCATAATACGCTGTTACATTCTGACCGTAACATTCAACCGTCGAATTCATCTGCCTCATCCGTTGTTAAATCGCATAATTCGCTAATCGTTAATTCGCCTCAACTCATCGAACACCCAGTCAACGATTCTCAATCTCCCGGGTGCCTACTTTCTAATTCTTCGCCGTCGATTCATGCTACTGCTATCGCAACTCCGCCAATTAATTCCTGCGCTACCTGCTCTGCTAATAAGCCGGTAACTACTGTAAATTCGCCTTCGTCAGTCGTCGCTGAAAAATCTACCGATTATTCGCTTTCTTGTCGCCTTGACGGCCAAACAGCGCTGTTAGGCACTGCTATTGTTCACGCTATAAATTCATCCGGTAAAATTGTTCCACTTCGCGCTGTCATTGACAATGGCTCTCAATCAAGTCTTTTAACCTATAGCGCTGCTCGTTCGCTTCAACTCGACATAGCGCCTACTGCTAAACGCCTACAAGGTATTTCATCGCAAGTTACCTCCGTTAAGGGCACTACAAACCTTACCATTCAGTCGCCGCAAAATTCTAATTTTCGCCTTCCGCTTCAGGCTACTGTTATTCCAAAAATATCAGACCGCCTACCTGCTTCTCGAATTCACAAGTCCGTCGGTGAACAGTTTTCTCAACATCTGCTAGCTGACTTTCGCTTTCGCAGCCCAAATCCAGTAGATTTACTGCTTGGCGCTGATTACTTTTCCGAAATACTCGATTTTAGTAAAACGCCTTTAATAAAAGGCACTCCATCTGCTTTATCAACCGTATTTGGTTATGTCGTGTTTGGCAAATTGCCCGACATTCAACCACCTAGTTCTGTCACAAATAACGATTTGCTTTTATCATATGTTTTCCCTGATAACGCTGAATTCTCGTCGCCTGCTACTGCTGTTGAGCTCGCACCGTCTACTGTTAATTCGCCTAATTGTTTCCTTGTTTCGCCTGCATCTGACAACGATTCTTTTCGCCCTACTGTTTTAAAAAATCGTCTTCGTAAAACTTCAGTCTCTTCGCCTTCAAATCGATTCGCCACTTCATCTGAGATCATCGCTGTTGATTCTCCTCTCGCTTCGCCTACTGACTCCGCCAGCATCTCGACCGATTTTGCTGCTGGTACTCCGTCCATTCGTCGCTTCAAGTCTACGCCTCGCTTCAAGTCTACGCCTCGCTTCAAGTCCTCGCTGAAGGCTCCCTCCGAGTTGTCTTCAACTAATTCCTCGTCAAATCGCTTCTCGTCGTCTCTCGCACATTCTGTTAACAAACCGCTGCAAATCGCTTCGCTAAAGGGCAATCGGCCCTCCTCAGTCGCTTCATCTTCTGCTAACGCTCTTCGCGCGCCTTCTGCCCCTCTTGGCGGGCGGGGCCCCAATCGTCGTACACAATTTTCACAACCGGTGAATAATTGTAATTTCAATTCTCGTCCTTCGTTCAACGCCTGGTGTAATCTTCGTCAATCTCGCACGTCGCCTCAACCTCAATCACGGATTCACTCTCCATTAGTTAGTGAAGTTCGCCGTACCGCAATTCAGAATTCTTGTCGCTTTTGGTCGCCTACTCGCCAGTTCGTTTCGCAACCCGCTTACCAGTTAGCTCCGCCTTTGGGCAACTAACTTTTCTCCGTCGTTTCACTTCGTTTCCCGCTTAACTTCATCTACCTTCGTTTACGCCTATTCGTTTGTCTTCTTCGTTCGTTTCTTCGTCTCTTCTTCTTCTTCGTCGCTTCTGGTTGTCAACCCTCGTTGGCAATCACCTCAAGATCGTTCCGTTACTCGTTGGCTTCCTCGCAAGCCGTGGAAGATGATCCGTTCGTCGTTGGCCGGGCAAACCCGTGCGTTTGTCACGCCACATCAAGATGTGTCCGTTCTTCACCTCGTTCGTTCTACATCTTCAGTCGTCGTCGTTGATGCTTCGCTCATCGTTTTGCTACGTTTTCCGCTCCCTGTTGCTTCAGGGCGGGCGGCTTCGTTCTTCGACCAGTTCTTTGTAAATCGCTTACTTCGATTTAGGCGGGCGGTATGTTAGCGCCAGTCTTACCCGGGTTAATTCAAACTGTTTTCCCCGCTAATATCAATGTGTTCCTGCATCTGCTTCCGTGTGACATCATTAAGTCACGTCATCCGTATCCCCTCTTCCTCTCAAATATCCGGCTTCTCCCTTACACACTTTTGTCTTAGCTGCTGTGATGTACGGTTGTGTTCTTATCTAGTGCGATTAGCGCGTGGCTTGGGTTAGCGATGCCCTGCCAATTTCTTCGTTTTCAATCAGTTCGTTTCGTCTCTCGTTGGGTTATCACAAACCTAAACTGTTCATTATTCTATGCTTATGTGAATTATATTCAATGCTCATGTGCTTTTTATTGTAAACTGTCTTAGTGTATTCATTGCAATGATACCAGTGCGCTTCCACGTGATTTTCTACAAGTTTCAAGTTGTTAATGGACTCCAGGTAAGAGCATTTTTCCGTTGTTACAGTTAGTTATTTCAAATGTGTGTATCCCCTTGTTTTTCCCTATCAATTTTGTCCGTTACCGTTCTTTGTTTTATTCCTCCTGTTTCTAAGCCTTTTGTTTATTCTTTAAATCGTTTTAGCTGTGGTCGGCAGCCGCTTAAAACTGACCTGGTCCTCCGAAATAATAATTAATCGTTTACTAAGTTCTATAAAATTATTCAGTTTAAATTCGTTTCACTGTCTTTTATTCCGGCGTCTTACAAGCGCCAACATATATTTTTTTCTATATTTCATAACTTAAAACCGTCGCCACTGGATTCTAGAAGAATTTTATGTTTTATTTTTGCTCTAAAAATGAAAGGGTGTAAGCTACGTATTTGGTAACAATTACAAGCATGACTTAACCAGTCGTTCGCCTTATTCACAGACTCCTCAACCATTACCATAATACTATCAACACAATGCAACAAATCTTTAAATAATTAATTCAAAAGGTATCCTTTAAATAATATTTTTCACGATGCCATCATTTTATTCTTTTTATATAGATGTCAAAGTTATGGCATATGATAAAAGTTACATTATTGTAGCACCTGAAAACAATCTAATAAACAATTAAATCGTTTATTCCTTTAAATTATTTCTCTAGATTAAACCAGTTTTGTATTCATTCGAATAATTGATTACTGGAAATTCTAAAAGAGGAAACTGCCATTTTTTTTCGAAAATGAGTTTTCAATATCTATATTAGCTCTGAAACCACACCATTATATTGGTACAAGAGCTATAAACATTAGCAGCCTGAAAGCTTTTTTTGCGGCAGGTAGCAGTAGTGTAACTGGATATTGCAGAAATAAAATGTTTTTTCATGAATCCTGAAAAAAACATTTATGGCTGTTAGCTCCTTTAGAATTTTCAGTGCTCAATTTATGGTTTTCTGTACACTTACTGTATACTTCGTTATACTCCCCAAAACATTTGATCCTAAATTATAATAACACAGAACAATCACAAGTAAAGTGTATGACATCATCATACTTCTGAATACTTCACAGTGAATTTAAATTTGTTCAGAAAGTATCAAAGTTGTAGTCTATGATTGTGTAGCTTGTAGCAGCAATTTTTGAGGGTTCATTATTATTTACATTTACATTTATTCTAGAATAAAAATAATTAAAAAATTTTCAAAATAGATGTTATTAAAATTATTAAAATATTATTAAATTATTAAAAATAAGTGTTATTTGTTATTCAAAATTTAAAGCTAATATTTATGTCAAATAAATTAAATAAATTAAATATTTTTTTACAATAATGGAAAGTTTGAAAAAGAATAAAAAAGAGTTAGTCGGTAGTTGGGTACCGGTATGTGGAGTTGTTTTCCTTATTTGCTCTTAATAAATAATTTGTTAAAAATACATCACGCTACAAGCTAATATTTTTAATTTTGTTGTATTGTCTCCTAGAGTAGAAATCTTTAACTACTTTAGGATGTGAACCAGAAACCTTCGTCTCCAAAAATCAGCTGTTAAACAGCTGACTCGCGTCGACGACTATAACTCTAAACCAACCCGGTTGCTATTTTCTATTAGCTTTTTTTCTGAGGTGGCGAGGAAAACTCATGTTCAGTCCCTCATAATGTGGAAAGTAGTTTTGGACTCAATTGAGGCGTCCTCGTCCAGCCTCAAGGAGGCGGCAACCGCCTTACCAACCAAAACCCAGCCGCCTGGCCACTTGATCCGACATCAGCAAACAACCCTCAACTTTCTTCGGAACTGTTTATATAATACTACAAGCCTTAGTTATAGTTAGAAATAGAATTAGCTTAGAATACCCAAACGACCCTACAAGATTCCATTAGCCTTTCATGTGTTGATTAATCATTTCTACTCTAGGAATGCAGCGGTGTAGACTACATCTAGTAAAAATTACTTGCCACAAAAATTTAAGGCATTATCATATTATGAAATACTGAAATGATGAATTGAGATAAGAGTTAGCAAAAGTGTTTTGCAAACATAGAGATTCAAATATGTGTGAGGTAAAACAAAGTTTAAATTCATGACGTTGATATATATGTTGTGTGTATGCTAGGGTTACAACAGTTAAAAGGTACGTGAGTATGGATAGAGAAGTTAGCAGTAACTTACAGAGGATAGAATGGGAATAGTACAGCATATCGTGTGTAGGTGGAAAAGGATATAGAAGAAGAGGAAGTGGAAGTGTCGGAAAAGGAATTGAGAATGACTGTAGTTGGCACGGAACAAGTCACTGTAATACTAGTTACTTTAACACTACTTGAAAATCTCTATGAAAACAACTACAGTACAACAGGCAACAGTAATAATATATCAAACACCCGGACAGATGTAGATATCCGGTTTATAAGGAGTGTGGTTTCTCGTTTACAAATCAAAGGATGGATCTAACATTAAAATTGTCTTTTCCTCAACATACAAACAAAATCTGATTAACAAAATACATTTATTAAAAGGATTTCTGAAATCCTAGGCTTGTCAATCTAATCAAAGCTCTACTCTGATGAAATAGGACTATATAAATAATTTTATCAACTGAATTAAAATTTCACAGCATAGTTCTCACCGGAAAATTTTTAACATAATTAACTGAAAAAGTTTATCGGCAGAATAACTTTCTGAAACGATTATTAAAATCTGGGACATACAAGAACATTTGCAATAGAGTTTGGAATCATTAATTTCTCAACGGAAACAATATGTGTCTTTTAAAATAATATTTAATATTATTTTCTATTTTCTCAAAATCTGTTTATCTGAAAGTAGTAATTGTTATATACTACGGCTTGAAGTTTTATTATATCACCTACGTGGCACGTCCCCAGGTAATGGATAGGAGAATGCTCTGTAGATATACAGGATAGGTGGGAAATAAAATACCACCAGCAGACCAAAATGATTCAACAGAAATTCACTGATGTCTGTCTTGTATCAAGCAGTCTTGTGGTCAGCGTCTGCTCACAGATTGTGCGGCTGAGATTATCCTCTACAAATCACATTTGCGGTTGTAGGCTCGGGGATTTATCCCCACTCAGGAAAGATACATCCTAGAAAGTTCAAAATATACTTCGAGCCAAAAAATCCAGACTTGTGAACCGGCCCTGCCGGTTCACAAGTCATTTATGGTTGATCAGCCATCAACCATTTTTGGAATAAGGTGTCGAGACCTAGGTGGCTGAAGGATGTACAGCAGGATGTGGAGGAACTTGGAATCACTAACCAATAACTGCTACAAAATCAGCTAAGTACAACCAACTAGTCAAGACTAATATGGTAACATTTAAACCAAAAACCAGAAGAGTGTAAAACAGAGTGTTTACCGACGAAGTCCGGAACCAGAGATCGGAACGTTTTAAGAAAGTGTGGGCCAAACAAAAGGAAGCCACGCTTAGGAGAATGCGCTTCTCAAAGAAACCCAACACTGGAACAGACCTAAACATGAACTAGAGTGATCCTATGAGGTCTCAAAAGAAAAAAAGGGAACCATATCACGTTTTAAAAAAACCAGGATAAACATCACAAATATCTTAAATCTAAATGAATAGAAAGGAATGAGACAGGGAAACCCGGAAAGAAATTTTCAATTGATTTTTATACAAATAATTGTTAATACAATTATTAATTAAGAATTGTTAATACAATTTTCATTAGGGCTAGAACGGGTGACATTACTAATTACGTATGTATGTAGTACTATTATCAACATATAAAATACAATGCAACATATTAGAGAGTGTATTAATCCTACTTGAAGTAAACATGTTTATTGGGGTGGGTATTATAACTTAGTGAGTTCTAATATAGTATAGGCCTACGTACTCCAAACGGATATGTACAATTAATTCAGAGACAATTAAGATTTGATACAATAGCAATAGATGGGTGTAAATTGTGTTCAACAATTGTTGGATATCGAATATCAACAGAACTATCAAACCCGTACACCGGATTGATTTATACAAGCCGTATAATTATCTAAATCTGTGGTACATAACTCGACTAGATAATAATTTCAAAATTCGATTTAACGCTCTCTTAATTCATTTTTAATGATTATTCAGTGCATTACACTGATTTTATTGGTCCGTAAAGGGACAGTTGAGATTAATCTTTTTTAATTTTATTCACGCGTTTATTTTTCTTGAAAAGTTATCAAAAGGATAGGAAAACGGACGTCGATGACGAAAAGAAAATGCAGAAGGAGGAGAAAAATATGAAGAACAAAGGAGAATTAGAAGAAGGAAGAGAAGTAAAAAAATAAGGAAGAAGATACAGAATGGGGAAAAATGGAGAAGGAGACTGAGGAGGACCAGGAGAAGAAACTGAAGTAGGAAACTAAAGCAGGCAAGGACAAAGAAAACAAGGAGCACAAAAAAGAAAAGAGAATGATAAAGTAAAATTATGATGATAATGATGATGATGATGATAGTGATGACGAGGAGGAGGAGGAGGAGGAAAAGGAATAGGATAAAGGAAGAGAAGAATATGATGAAATAGAAGAAGAAGATAAAGGATTTAACATAATGCAGCTGATCTGACAAATTCTAGTATGTTTTTAAATTTAGTAGTGTCAAACCAGGAACTTCAGTAAAGTAGTACATACATTACCAACTGGACAACCTAGACAACTATTAAATTCTGCAATACTCACGATCAACTGAACGTGTCCCTTAACTAGGGCAAATAGTCCTGTTTGAGGGAAAAAGGATGTAAGAGAGGTGAGTCTTATTGTTAACAAAGCAAGGGCAATCATTGTGCTTAGTTAAGCGCAAATCGGAAAGTAATAAAATAGAGTGATTTAAACCTGGAAAATTTTACATTCGAATACTTATGACATGATGTGTCAGTGAAATGATTTGAAATTAATGAAACGGGTTTGGAAGTTAACAATCAATTGCATAATTCTTTTATATTATTGAAATTTTTAATGTAGTCTATTATTAATTCAAAAACTTGATTACAAAGATTGGTTTCCAAAAGTTATCAACAATTATTTGTGAGATATCCAATATTTTCGTAGAAACTTTTCTTCTTCCTTCTTCTTTACTGATTAAGCACATTGCCTGTTCCAGCTTCTATCCATCTTCTTCGTGGTCTACTCAACGACCGTACTCTTTATGAACGGTATTGTAAGGCCAGTAGCGGATATTAATCTTCTGGCATGCGGCTTACAGGTTGTAACCACCTTCCCTATACCGTTCAATTCGCTGCCTCACAGTTTATATTCTACCAAATCATTCTTCCAAATCATGCACGATTTTCTCACTCTTGATGCGATCCCTAAGTGTACCTCCTCTTACCGGTCTCCTAAAACGTCTCTCAGGTGCTTCCAACTTCCTACCCTCAGATTTCCTTAGGACCCACGTTTCACTACCTTACAACAAAGAGGCTGTGCCACTAATCCTTTAGCCTCAATTAATTGCGTTTCTTTCCGGACCCTTGCTTTAAAATGTTCTTTATTAATGTAGCCGCAAACAAACTGAAACCTAGAAACTTTTGTCATTACATCAAATTTCCCTTCATGTCATATCAAAACCTTTATAATGTTACATAGCGTAAAATAATTGGATAATTACCCAATGTTCAGCCATATAAAAATTCGATATTCCAAATTTCTCTTCCCATCAACTTCGCATGATTATTCCAAGTGAATTCTGGAATAAAATTTTGCTTTGGCAAAAGTAGGTTTTTACGTTTAAATGTCCAAATTTTCAGTTCTGTAGAAGGAACCCTAACAAATCATACATATGATTACACTTAAAAAGAAAGCGAGAATGAAATTTCGATGTATAAAAAAACATAAATATATTACAACTCTTCGTACAAAGAGTTTAGTTGTTCAACTAGTTACTATTATAATTAAAAAAAATAATTGCAACACTGTTGCTTTAACTTTTTATGATATTATCTAAATTTTATTATTGTCTAGTGGAACTACAGAAAATTGAATTCAATGAACAAAAAGCCCATCACTTTTTGTTTACACTTCATCAGAAAAACTTGTCCATCTGTGTAATAAGACGCATACAATTCTTCAGACGCAGCTAAGTATTTAGGTCTTCCGCTAGACCTGACATGAAACTACCACACCCGAAACAAAATAAATTTCCTGAATCACAGATTAACGATTTAGTACTTTACTGCATCATAATTCACGCTTATCTGTTTAATAAGAAAACTAAAAAAGGTTGTTACAGTTGCTAGTGTAAATGTACGGAAAGCTTTGTTAAAGGTTCAACAAAAAAAAAAAAAAGATTTAAATACAACATAAAAATCTTTCAGACTAATTTTTAGGCAGTTCTACAACGAGACTTAAAAATTAACACAGTTTACATGACCGCTAAAATTACAATAAAAATTATTTAAAATTATTAATAAGCTACACAAACTGAAGAAATATGTAGGCCTACATATTATCTCATTCTTTATTGTGTTTACTACGACAGAATCCGCAAAAAAGTTACAGATATCCTGAAGCAGGGATCACATACGAAGGTTTGCTCTTAAGTTAATACATCACTAAACGCAAAAGTAGAATATTACATACCGAAATTAACAAAAGTACTGCTGATTGGGTAAAGGACACACACATCACGATTCGTTAAAATTTCATGTGAGTAATTTTGATAGAGAGTTGAGGGAAGACCCGAAAACTAGAAATTAGAAGTGTTTACACAGAAAGGTATGAAATTCAGTAAGCACGTAAATATGAAGAAGAATTCAAAATTTTTCAAAGTAAAAAAATTTTTCAAAGTACTTGGTTGTAATATAAGGTGAATAATTCAGAATATTATATATTTTTTAACTTGTGTGTATGCTGCTATGTGTTATATTTAATAACAATAAGCAACTCCATGACCCAATGAGATGAAGATGATATTATGTATGACGTGTAAATACGTAAGGTTTTGTCTTGTACAGACTCAGCTCGACTATTTCTGAGAGTGTATAATTAATTGAACCCCGACCATCAAAGTATACCGGTGTCTTGTGTTTAAATCAGTATAAAAATTATTTCACTATAAATTAACTACAGAATAAATTTAATTCACTATTATAGGATTTCCTTTACTACGATTTGAAACACGGAACCTACGTCTCCTAAAATCAGCTGTTAAACAGCTAACTTACGGTGACCACTTTTCCACTAGATCAAGCCGGTAGGTTTACTTTAGAATAGGAATGAATCCTAAAATTTATTTAGTTAAATATTTAAAAAAACCGATTCAATTTTTTTGTTATTGTGGACTGTACTTATTGACAACCACCCAAATGATCGCTGTATTTTTTAACGTGATTTGTCATGAATTTTTGAACAGGGACCCTCCGCTGATGAACTTGTACGTTCATCAGCATGCCGGGCCCTTTGAAAAGTACATACTATTTTTCACTCTGCAAATGGCACCTTCACTTCATTCACCACAGGGTTTGGCTGTAAAATGAAATTCATTACTTTTGGAGGAAATAACTCTGATTAGTGTCTTTTACACCTCTACCTCTTCTGTTCTTAAATGATTCAGTCATTTAATTGGCTGACCATGTGATAAGAAACGGAACTATTTGTTTTAGCCCTGCATCGAGCAGATTAAGTGTAAATAATTTGACACTCCACCTGTCTTTTATGGGCAAGATTAAACTATGACAAAAGAAAAAATATAACTTAACCTTAATCCATGAGTGAATAATGCTAAACGAAAATCAACTGCTATTCCAATTAAAATTACAAATAAAATCACTAATTGACGCTAAACAAAACCTCTCGAGAAAAATAAAAGTTTTAGTTTTTTAATTTTCAATTGCACTTTAGATATAGCATAATAATTTTCTCTAGAATGCAAACGAAGGCCGCAATCTTAAAATACCAAATTTTTAACTATTTTAATAATAAAATTATGAAAATCACTTATCGATGCTAAACTAAGTCCTGTAGAAAATCTCAATTGAAGTAAAAATTTCAGGTGTTTACGTTTCTACTACTTAAGTAATGCACACTTTTTTATAAAATGCATATTAAGGCGTTCAAAAAAAGATTGACTGCTCGAGTACAGCCCTACAAATTTCATCGATTCCGCTTAGCCTGTCATGTAAAGCATAAAAAATGTAGTATATTAGGAGATTTTAAACAAACTCTAAGGAACCGTTTTTGAAAAATTTGAAAAAAGTGCAAAATGACACGAGTAAATTACTACTTCCGGTTGACAGATTCTGATAAAAATTTTCATTTTGTTCACACACCCAAAACAATCGCTAAAAAAAATATTTTTAGGTTTGGGGACTTAAAAACATGTATTTTCGCAGAAAACCCCTTTTCTAGAAATCAACATGAAAGCAATACTTTTCTTTTCTATAAATACATATATAGAACATGAGAAAGTAATAAAAGATAATTTTATCAATCACACAAACATTTTTCAAAATAATTAAAATAATATTACGTTTTATCATATAGCCTATATAACTGAGGAAGATCTAAGCGTTCCAACAGTGAAGGAATGTTTGAAATCGGTTTAGTTTGTAAGACTACCTCGTAGAAATAAAAAATAGGAAACAATACTTCTTTCTAATATCAGTAGAAATAATAACCAAAATTAGCGGTTCAGGTAGTGAAATTTATTGTATATACGAGGTGTGGCTATTAAATAATGAGACAGACGTTGTAAAAAATAGAATTTTATTTTATACATAATCACTTATTGCCACCTTCAATAAACACTCCTTCTCTATCTCTACAATGCTCCATACGAATTTTCCATCGTTGAAAACAGTGCTGGAAGTCATCTTCTGTCAGCTTCTTAAGGACACGTGCCGCTTTCGTTTTTACAGCTTCCACAGACTCAAATCTTGTCTCTTTTAATGCAGATTTCACCTAGGAAACAGGTAGAAGATAATAACATGTAATAAAACATGGTTTTTACTTATTATCCGAATACGAAGCGACAATCCATGTACTGGAAGAGCCGAACTTCACCGAGAGCCAAAAAAGCTCGAATGAGCAAGACAAGATTTAAAGCGATGATGATTGTTTTTTTTTATATCGATGGGATTGTGTACCTTTACTGGGTTCCTAAATGTCGAACGATTAATCAATTTTACTACCTTGAGGTATTTTCTAAACTACGTCAAAGAGTAAGGAAAGAACGCCCCGGAACGTGGAAGGACAAAATGGGTTCTCCACCAAGACAATGCCCCAGCTCATTCCGCGTTATCTGTCAAGAGGCTCCTAGCCAAGTACAGTATCTCAGTGTTAGAACATCCACCTTATTTACCAAATCTTGCACTATGTGACTTCTATCTGTTCCGTAAGTTGAAATCTGCATTAAAAGGGGCAAGATTTGAGTCTGTGGAAGCTGTAAAAGAGAAAGCGGCACGTGTCCTGAATGAGCTAACAGAAGATGACTTCCAGCACTGTTTCCAACAATGAAAAATTTTCATGGAGCGTTGTAGGGATAGAGAATAAGTGTATGTTGATAGTGACAAAAATGTGATAATGTATAAATTAAAAATACATTTTTTTACAACGTCAGTCTCGTTATTCAGTCAGCCACTATTCGTATATCAATGAACAATTTTAGTATCCGTCAAAAATTTAGTTTATATACATGGTTTTCGTTTCGTTAATTTACCTAATAAAAACTTTTACACATACTGAAATTTTTGATTCAAAAATTGATGAAAAAACTACTACGTGGATGAAACGAAAACAATTTGCGCTGTAATTATATCACTTTTTCTGTCTCTTAGACAGAAGTTTTAACTTTCTCTTGAAAATAAAATTCTTTTATACAATGTAATACTCAAACCAATTTGGAATTATGGGTTAGAGTTATGGAATACAGCTAGTTCATCAAATACAGAAATACTGCAATGCTTTTGATCAAAATGACTGAGACTGATCTGATCACTGCAGTAGTATGGTATGTAACCAATGAAATATTACACAATTATCTAAACCTGCTTTTCATAAAAGAAGAAATTAAGCAACGTTGTGATAAAATTAAAAAAAATAAAAAAGCGTAAAAATTCTTACGCATTAACCTCCTCAATAACAGCGAAGATACTTACAGACTGAAACGTTTTAAAACATTGTAGGCCTACTCACCTTCATGATTTTATTAATTTTTAACTTATTTTTTATATTTCTATTACAAATCATCATTATTCATTTGGCATCATTATCATCGTCATCATCAGCTATTCATGTTTCAAGAATACACAGTTCAGTCAAGTTTAGTTATATTTTTGTTCACGGTTTAGTCCTTTGTTTTAAAACACACTACAGAGTATGTTCTATATTTCCATTTTTAGAACGTTATAATTTAGAATTTTAAAGTTTATGATTACATTTTAAAAAACGATTGCAAAAGAATTACACTTTGTTAAAAAAAATATTGCAACAAAGGTAATGTGGTCTTCTCCAGCTGACATTTATTTAGGAAAGAAAACTGATAATAAATACCCAGCAGTATTCTTCTGTATTATTGGTTAAGATTATTTGATAATGCAGTGGGAGGTGATATATTAGAATCGTATGACTGGGTTGACGTTTAATATTTTATGAAAACTGCCTTAAAAATACTGTACAAGCGAACGGCGTACACTTTATATACGGACTGCTTCCTTCGCAATTCAAGTAAAAAGTTGGGGGCACGTTTATACCATTCCTTTTCTAAAACTGAAATAACTGAACCAATGATGCTGAAATTTATTTCTCTATACCATTCTAAAGTATTCGTTACGTTTTATCATGTTATGTTCAATTTGTTAGAATTTCAATGCATTTCTGTATAGTATTAAAGTATTTTACAGATGCCTTTATTAAAAATATCCTTTACGGTCCATAAAATTTGACATATAATGTACACAGGCGTATTATTTTGTAAAATATTCACGGAAATTGATTCGTATTAGCTGAATGTTTTATCATAAGTTACTTTGAATAAAGATAAAAAAAGTTTGTTTTGTTGTTTAGGTAATCAGCCGAAAGTTTGGTTTGAACCTCTAGAAGCTCTACTATGTAAAACGAGAAGTGAGGTGGTTTGTCGTTGCCTTTCTCAGTGAGTGGAAAAGTATCTTATCAGCATGCCTGCCCTTCTGAAAAGCATCTACTTTCCAATCTGTAAATGACACCTTCACACACCTTCACACTGCCGTTAAGAGGCCGGTTCTGATCTGTGTTAATAGTGTAGTGTGTGTACGGGTGGTAACAAGTGGTTGCGGACTGGTAATTCAATTATTTTTTGTGATTTTTAAATGACTGTGTTCTATTGTTAGTCAAGTTTGCGCTTAAGGTTTGTAATTGATTTATTTTATGAGTTGTAATTGTATTTGTTAAAAGGCTAAGTTAAATTATTAATTGTAATTAGTAATTGTGCAAACAAATAATTAATTGCTATAAGTTTAAAGTTATTCTGATTATTTGTAATCATACCTTGATTCCAAACGGACCTAGGCTTAGGTGTTACAATATATATGACGTGATAATGAGTTGTAGTCTTTTACAGACTCAGGCCGACCATTCCTGAAATCCATGGTAATTTAAACCGAACTATCATTGTTGACCTGTACATATCTCACAATGGAACTACTAATGATGACCGCAGGAAAAAGCACGGGCCTAATTCCTCTACGTGACAATCGTCGGAAAGTACACGGAACCTTGAGAAAACCGGAATAAACCTAAAATTTACACCAAATTTAGACTAATAATTATAAACTATAAGGGCCTCCATGAAAAGTAAAAATAGAACACAGGGTGGGCAGAAGAAATGAGAAAAGCCTACAATGAGCGAATTGAGAATGTGGGCTGCAAAAATAGCTTCCAGAAATGTCTAATATCAGATTATTTGTTCTAAAATTGGCTTTTTACGAGAAAAGAAAGAATAAAAGTATTTTCTCATAAAATATCTTGTTAGTATTAGTATACTATTATAAATTATTATAATAAACTACAGGTATATCTCATGGCAATAATATTATATCTGTTCATTTTACCTGACCTTTATTGACGTAGTAGATACTAGATGAGTACTAGGTGCCGAGGTCGTATTACAGAAAAGAAGAAAAAAGTTAATAGACTTCTATCAATCGGCTTCTATTACAGTATCACTCAAGTACACATGCTACCTCAATGTAGCCAGCTCGACCCAACAATATTATCACTTGAACTTTTTCAACCCAATTTTTCTTCAGTTTCTTATTAGTATTAACTCAAACACTGAACTTGGTATACGTTTATTTAAAATTTTATTTTTACAAATATCTACAATCATTTGTTCCATTTTTATGAAGTTTATTTAAAATATCATTAATAAATAGTGGAACTGTGCGAATAAATTCGAACAATGAATACTGGAGTGGTAACATTATTCAATATACTCATTTTTATATTATAATCTTGTTTCAACGATTTTTAATGGTGGCCTGCATTTATGAGATTTAATTAATTAAAAAACTTCATTATAAACAATATTAAGTTAACTGTATCTACGGAGGCAGCCCTGGTAACTTCGGGGATGCCTCCATGTGATCTAGTGGCGTGTGGGAGGGAAGACAGCGATATAGAGGAATGTTGGAGTCGATTACTCAGCAGGTGGCAGAAGAGATGGAGCAAAGCTAGGGTCGGGTAGTGGACATGGAGATTCATTGCAAATGTCGAGGTGTGGATAAGGAGGCCATTTGGTGATACCACCCACGAGCTGACGCAGTTGCTAACGGGGCACGGCTGCTTTGGGGCATATTTGACTAAGTTCAAATTTCATGAAATACCATGGAGTCCATTTCGCATATTTTTGAAAGATATTTTGGCCTCGACAGAATGGAGACATCTGAGAAGATAGGCGTTGCACAGTGAATCCCAACGAGAGTAGGGACAGCGATGCTGCAGGATGAGGTGAGCTGGAAGTTGGTCGCTCAGTTTGCAGAGAGGGTGGTTGGGAGACTGCGAACGGAGGAGACATATGGAGATCAGCGGAATCGCCCTCTTTCACAGTGAATCAATCCTGTCCCGATCTCAGTAGGTAAGGTAGACACACTCATTTCCTGAGCTGGGGATGAAAGAGATGAATGAAAGTGAGAGAGTGAGTGTTGGTCAGTGACAGTGAGAGGGGAATTAGGCTACGGTTCTCTTCCACACCCCGCTGACGGTATGTCGATTTTTTTTAACCCGACATTTCCCTTGTAGTATTATATAAACAGTTCCGAGGGAGGTGGAGGGTTGTTTGCTGATGTCGGATCAAGTGGCCAAGCGGTAGGTTTTTGGTTGGTAAGGCGGTTGCGGCCTCCTTGGCGCTGGACGAGGACGCCTCAATTGAGTCCAACGCTACTTCTTTCATCGCGAAGGAGTGAACATGAGTTTTCCTCGCCACCTCGGATAAAAAGAAATACAGGCTGTAGAAAGTACAAGTCAACTTTTTTCAGTGTTTTAAGGCCCTTGGATCTTATTTGTAGTCATACAAAAGTAAGTTTTATAGGAAATAGCCTTTTTTTAACAACAAACGTTGTTCTTAGGAGAACGGTGAGTAAAGACTAAAGCATAGTAGTACGATAGTTTCATTCTGAAAAGAAAGGCTTTAAACTAAAACTTTAAATAAATGACAAACACAATGACTGTTTAATACTGTTTGAGTGTGTCGTAAAATGAAGGAGATAGCACATACCCTGTGTGCTTATGGAACATGCTATTGGACGGGGATAAATGTGAGGAACCGCATTACTTTGTATTAACGCTTTACGTTGTGATCAAAAATTATTCTTTACCATTTCATAAAATAAAACTTATATCAGCAAGAATTTCAAATTAGATTTTTTGGACAAATCAGGAAAGAATACTCTTTAAAACAATGTAAAAATTATAAAATTTTATTCAATAGAACACTGTATTTAGGAGTAAGTAGAATATCTATTTAAAATACATTGGAAGCAATTTTGCGTTTTAAATTTATAGCCAGGTCAGTAACTACTACATTTTCTAAGCATTTTGGTGATTTTTCTGCAGAAGCTCCGGAGGATGAAAAAATTAAAAAAAAACTATAAATAAGCATTTAGATTGGCTAATTCTTTACTAGTTGTTTTTTAACAGAAGACGTACCAGTAATAAATTCTTCATTTTTGGGCAGATCACTATACACTATTGAACAGTGTGGAAGAAGGGATTTAATACAATTTCCTTTAATATAACTGACTGGCTTAATATCAGAATCACTGTCTTCTTGCTTCATTCGAAATACTCCGTTAGAGATGCAGGAATTCAATATTTGAGACAAACATGTTGACAGCATTCGATCTCATTTGTAAGATAAATATCATACAAGACTTTATCAAATGTGTAGACAACATTAATTACATTTCTATCACGACGATTGTTTAGGAAACTAAGTGACAATGAACAAGAGTTTTGATTGAATTAATTAATGTTTTTTCTATGGGTAATAGAACTGATCGAATAATATTCTAGCAACGCCATTGAAACGAAAAGATTAGTGACTTTTATTGTACTGTATATTTGTATTTGTCTAACCCATTTCTGCTATTATCTTTAATAAAATTTTTAACTACATTTTATGTTAACTTCCCACACAATGAGTTACCGCCCACGACAAAATTTGTTTAAAAAATAAGTTAAGATGATACCGCTCAGGAGTTGTACGTAACGTGATACGCATTACATAATAATCTGATCAAGCACCTTTTCTTGCTTCGTCTTCTTCTTTTTCTTTTAGATATAACCACAGTGAAATTTCGTGCCACGAATTATAACATTTTTCTCTGTTACAGCAGGCGTGTAATTTAGATAAAAAATACATCATACTCAGAATAAAATTAAGTTAATCAAGGTCCTTTATAAGCGTATCAGGCAAACCGTATCTCTAACTCTCTAGTTAGTCCATCTACAATACCGAGAAAAAATGTACAATGATCGACAAAAAGCATACGATACCTGTTTACAACCGATCGTAAAGTTTTATGTTTCTAAATGACTAGGAAACATTTTTTAGGAAGAACTTCAACTCTGTGTGTTTGCGTGTCCACGTGTAACCAAAGGGTTCTGTAAGTAAATCTGTTTTTTTCCTAATGTATGTACTGCCCATTACAGGCAAGTGGAGTGATGAATTATTTCCACTCGGTCTGCTAGTCCCAGGGCTACAAAATATAGCTTTTTATTGTCACATGGTCAGCCAATTATATGACTGAAGCATTTAAGAACAGAAGCGGTAGAGGTGTAATATACATTAGTTGTCTCCTCTGAGAGTAATGAAGTTTATTATAGAGCCAGACCCTGTAGAAAGTAGATGCTTTTCGGTGGGCCCGGCATGAGATAAGCATACTTTTCTAGTTAGTGAGGAAATAAATTATAAACCACTTCAATCATCGTTTAACTTAATATGCTTTTCACGGATGATGAGCTCAGCTGTTCCACACCTTTAGACCAATTAGAACGTTTGCCAGCATTGCCAGATTGTATCTGACAAGCATTACACGCGCATGCGTATAAGAGCCGCAATAGTTCACTCTCGTCTTGCATCTCGTACTGACCACATCGATTATAGAGCACGTTAATATGCAATACTTTATAATATATTCAGGTGATTGTATGTTTATAGATTATAATTAATATTAAAAGACCAAAAAAAATGGCTGACAAAATATGTAACAGAGCTACAAGAGCAAGTATTGGGAACGTTGCTGGCATATTGTAACGTGTGTACGTTACAATATGTTCAACTTAAAAACAATAAACAACCCCCAAATAAAATGAGGATGACAGAAATTACACGTACGCGAGTTGTAGTCGTTTCCAGACTGTGGCCGAACATTTCTTGAGAGAGTATGGTTAACTAAACCCTAACAATCAAAGTACACCAGCAATCACTATTTAGTATTCAAATCTGTATAAAAGTTACTAACTTTACTACAATTTGAACTTCGGAACCTTCATCTGAGAGAATAAACTCTTGATCAGTTGACTCCAGTAACGATTTACCACTGGACCAACCTGGTGGGTTAAGTAAATGAGAGCTAATGAAATTATTATTACATATTTTAATTTGTCATTTGACGAGCAGAACTCGGTACTCCCATTAAGGTTTGGTTTTAGCTATTCGCGGTAAATTCACTGAATGTAACCCTTGCGAATAATGAAAGATTAATGTATTTTACGTATGACATAAAATTTTGATATATGAAACGGGAGGTTTTTTTATTACATACCACGCAAGAGAGGACTCACTAGACATTTGTTTGGAGCGTCATGAGAATATGCGGAAACACCTTGACCTGGACTGCCCCCTTTAATAGCCCTACTAATTTATTCGCAAGCAAATATCATAAGAAATTACATATTTTCAAAAAAATATCCATAACCTACGCTATTTTCAATAAATTTTTCTGAACTACTTAATTTCCTGTGTCTATTTAAAATCCAAAAACGTCAAAAAAAAATAAAAATTTTGTTGTAAAAATTACAGCTTTTCTAATTGATCAATTTTATTTATACAAATTAATAAAAACCCAAGGATTTTTTGAAATAATAAAATTGTCAAAATGATTTTTCGTATTTTCAAATTTAATGGAAATCATAAAAATAAAAAATATTTTTGTGAAAATTTAAAGGAAGTAGACTCCTATTCTCGATTTAATTCTTTTCTTTTTTTAATTATACATAGTTATTTCTGTTTGTAGAAAAAAATTATTTTATATTATCAGCAAAAAGAAAAAAACCAAAGTAAATCAACAAAATTATTTTAGAATTAAATTTTTCGAAATTGTTTTTTCTATTATGTTAAATCCCTTACGAATTACCCTTCCCGAAGGCTCACAAAGAAAGTTAAAAAATTGGTTTTAATAAATTTACCTACATACACAAATTACTTAACATTGACATGTTAAGCAGTGTACAGGTTCTACATTAATTCAATTTTTTTTTAAATTAAAGCATTTCTAATTGATAAATTTTTTTTAATGAAATGTTTATTTTTGGTTTTACGTCTGACTGTTTTGCGAATTTCGCTAATGCAGACGGTGAAGAATGATGATAATATGAAATCGAGTGATGAAAAGATGCCAGACCTGACCAGGAATCGAACCCGGGATATGTTTTAAATGGATAAAAACTCAGGTGTGTGAGATGATTTAAGTGTGTAATACACACATCTAAATGTGTGTATTACCATATAGGCAAATATGTACCCATAAGAAAGTATGCATTTTTATTTTACATTCATTTGGATGTTTATGATATATTATAAATTTAGAAAGAAATCTTATTGTTTGTAAAATATTTCATCGGTTAAATAAATATTAATAGCTTTTTAAAAATGAATTCAAATTAGCACAACTTTTCATAGCATGCTCTCTAATTTCTTGATAAATTTTCTTCTTATATAAGTAGATATTTTTCCGAACAATTTTTAGTTTTCTGATTGGCAACAATGTCATCGTTATAGCTCTGTTTTGTGATTGTGGACATTGAGATTCTGTACAAAGATGTTTTGTACAAAAGATACATTATAACCTCAAAAATGTAGGAAACTGTAAGTAATCTAAGCTCTTTAAATAGTGGTCTGAATGAGGTTAGCATCTTACTTTAATACGTAAATAATGTATTGTGCAGAGAAAATAAATGAATTTCTCATTTGAGCTTACTAGTAAATAGGAATCAATACGAACGAAATATTCCTATCTAAATATGACACAATTTTCTATTGAAATATTTGTTATTTCATTTTTCCTTACAGTATCAACTTTTCAAATATAAGAAACACATGTTATCGGGTTTTCCTATTGACAGAAGAATTACGTCGAATAAATACATCTGTATGGAAACAAAAGCTCAATGCTTACATCTTTTATTTTCTTCTGACAAAGCTTCGTAAAATGTTCTTAGAGCGCTCAGAATAGGAATTGTTCTTTCTTAAAAAAGAAAACAAAAGGAATTATATGTCACGACTTAAGAAAAGATTTATTTTTAATTGTTTCATTGAATCAAAATGGTGGTAACCTGCGCTAACTTTCTCGTTATTTTTCTAGAAGTAGTATTGCTCTATTTAATTCACTGCATCCACATAAGTTTTAAGTATACGCGGTACTTAATCAATGATGTGGTATGACTCAAAGAAAACGAAAAAGATGTAATACTTATGCATCTTTTAACAGTAAACCGGAAAATGTTGCTAAACTTTGTGTTGGACCAAAAATATTATATACCAAATGTGTTGTTTAGTTCAACAGCCGAAAGGCTCGTTTGAACCTCTAGAGGTTTCACTAAGTAAAAACGAGGAGTGAGGTGGTTTACTATTACCTTCCTCACAAAGTTGAAAGAGTATGCTTATCAGCATGCCAGGCCTTCCAAAGAGCACCCACTTTCCAACCAGCAAATGACACCTTTACTTTATTAACCACAGAGTCTGGCTATATAGTGAAATTAATTAGGTACTCTTAAAGGAGATAACTTTGACTAGTGCCTTTTACACATATGCCTCTTTTGTAGATATAATGCCTCTTTTTGTTTACTTAAATACTAGTCATAATTAGCTGACTATGTGATAAGAAACAGAACTATTTTTTGTAGCTCTGGAACCAACAGTTCGAGTGCGATTAATTTAACACTCTACCTGCTCGTTACAAGCAAATATACTTATATTTGTACAAAAATTTAAACAATATTTAGCCAGTGTGATAGTTCAACATGTCAAAGATTTCTGGATGGCTAGTAACCCACAACAGACAGATGCTGAGATTTTACTTTATTCCCGGCAGTTTGAGTCTCAGATGAACAAAAAAGGAGTCCCATAATGTTTTTCTGCAATTTATGATTACATTATCGGCTAACGTTGACGGTAAAAATTTTACGGCGCATTGGACTAATTGTTTTCGTCTGGGACATGTAGAGATGTAGGGTTTTACAGGTATGAAGATATCAAACGATTTGCGCAAGATAAGACAGCTTGGAAAACTGCATCTAACCAGTAGAGAGACTAATGAAAAAACTTCCAAAATTGGGTCGAGTAGTAAACTGACATCGGTTCACCACTCTTCTATGCCATCACTCTTTACAAAATCATTAAAAATACATTAATTATTTTGCATTATCTCTAAAGAAATGAGAAAAACTGAATTTTATTTATTATCGAACCTAATGTTTTAGAGTCTCCAAAGATTGATATAATTTTGGACGTTAAAACATACAAAAATGATAAAGTAATTCCAGTAACTTATACAAATTTTAACGTTGAATTGTAAAAAATAAACAACTATGATCTTTTAGTAATTCCTACAAAATTGAAATAAAATTTATACGACTCCTATAATAAAAAATTTAATATACATCAATATATAATAACAATAATAATAAAAATTCTATACACATTCCTTTTTATGGATGAATGTTATTGAAAAGTTTCCAATATCTTCAAGATTTGTATTTGGCGTATAGGCTTGTTTCCTATATAATACCCAATATATTTTTACATAAAATTCTGAATACGATTCTGTATAGAATATATTTTTATGACAGCACATAAAACATATTATTTAAAATTAGATCTCTTTACATGTTATCATTGGGATTTAAATGAACAAACTATGGGATATATGATGTAAGTTTGTTCGCGCAAGTTTTTGAATTTGTAATACCTATGTCCTTATTATTATGTTAAGCTTTATTAATATCATCATTATTACTCCTTTTAATTCAAACCAAGTTACATAATATTAAATTTAATAAAACGTTAAAACTGCATTTTGATTCTCAAAAATCCGGACCAAAATTTGAGGTATTTTTTATGGATCAGTAATTTTTTAATAATACGATATGTATTTTTTCTTCTAGTACTTTCGAAAAATTTTACCTTCTTAATAGTAGTAGTTATTTATTCAAAATTTCTTTGGAAATTTATACAACAAAATAAATTTGAAGTTTAAACGGAAACCTTTGTATAGTCTATCTTCTATAAGAGTACTCCGCGTGAGGCAAGCGCCTATAGGTTGTAAACGAAAGTTTTACTCTATTTGGCGCGTATCTACCTCTCCGCCTGACAATTAACTTGCACTACATTCCATCATAATCATAAAAATCTACAATCTACATCCAGCTAAAATAAACAATCCTATAAGCGTTTTCAATAATACCGTTCAGATTACTTGTAATTATTGTAGTTTCATAAAGAGACTCATTAATTAATTATTTAACCGTTACATTTAACAAAACAATTTTTTTCTTCTTTTTAATGGTTGCCGCTTTTATGTTTTAAAAACTCAACACATTCACTGTCACACATGTTAACGAAACACAGCTTACAAAACTTTTCAACTGCAGTCTACGAAAAAATCGAAACGAACCGATACAACACCAAAAGATACTAATGAAACAAAAAATGAGTTCAACACGGGCAAGCGCAAACAGTTGTATTAAACTAGTCACAGACTTTAATTTTAATGACTTGAAGTAAACAATCTGAAATGATAAACAACGAATCACTGGAATAGTTTACTCTCTTGTTATAATTCAAGTGCATTAGTCTTACATTACTTGTGACCAAAAATAAAACTGAGTCTTTATTAAAAATCTACTAATCATAAATAAAAATGTAATAATAGTAAATAATGTAACGAAAAATAACAATGTAAGAGTAACAATAGTAAAAGTTTTAGTTATTAATGGTAAACTAATGTTCGATTTATTATATATTTTCTAACAGATGAAATTGAACGTGTTTTCATTATAATATTAAGGTTAGAGCGAATTAGTGTTGTATGGAATTTTGTTTTTGATCATGCTGTGCGTATTTTTAATTATTGCGCATGCTCACTTGTGTTGCTGGTTACCTACGTCGGAGTACTCTTAGCGTAGACAGACTCTAGAATGTAATTCTTATTGATTTTTTCATTTAGTCGACAAAGTAACGCTACTAATATACCGAGTGTCCCACGAAGAGTTTGTTATTTTTTAATTATTATGCCGGACGTATCGCACAATCTACAGACTGGAAACTTTAGACATGTAAAAAAGTACCCTCGAGTTTCATTTGCAACAAGATCTGTAAACGGACATAATTGACATTATTATAACACACCAAATCCACTATCTTACACGAAAAGAACTTGAAATTAAAGGTAAAAGAGTGTGGGTTGATGTCACCAAGGTGTTGTTTAATCGTATGACATATCCCATCAGACAATGACTGGAGACAGATACGCCACAATTTTAACTAACCCGTAGTTCCTCATCTGTCTCAGGTGGAGAAGGAGCGTTTATTTCCAGCTTCTTCGCTTTATGCTAATGTGACCAAAGCGGTTTTAAACCAAAATTTTCCTAACCGTTGGGATAGGTCATGGCAGCGGCCTCATGGACTTGCCTCCAAGATCGCCAGACTGTTGAACACAAAATTTTACAGATTCAATAGTAAAATTTAAGTTTTTTAAAACAATTAATTAAGGTAATTTAATTAGTTTGATTACTAAGTTTTGAGTGGACATGATTTAATTTTCTAAACAGAAAAACTAATTGGAATATGTCTCCTTTTAAAGTAGTAAAAAAGTGAAATGTTTTGTATTAAGGGGTAAAGTTATACTGCAGCGATGATAATAAATCTTTAGTGAGACAACGATACATTTTCCAAAGTTATATTTTCTAAACTTTATCTTCTTCACTAAAAGATATACTGGGTGTCTCAACGGAACTCCGTAGGAAATATTAAATACATTAAAGTACTGCTGTGAAAAAAATACAGTACAACGATTTCGGCTGATCGTTGCATCCTATGAACCCCAGAAATTTAATCTATACGAGTACTATAAATAAGTAACTATTTTTGTACGATATTGTATTAACTGTAAATTGTTACCCTCCGCTAGAACACACATATTATATTATTTTGTTGGTACATACACAACACACACGATCGCACGCCCGTATACATTAATAAGTTTTTCCAACTACATACTATCAAACGTGGTGGAATGGGGAAGGCAAGGAAGCAGTATTATAATTAGTCACTGTAAAAAGTATCTATTGAGTTGGTTTGTTCAAGAGGAAAGCCAATAATTACACAAAAAATATCTGATTACTAATTATTACTAATCAGTGTTCATAAAATTCAGAGATTGACTTATTAGAGAATGTCCGATAAGCAGTATACCCTTCATTTAATAAAACAAACAATAAATGAAAATAATAATACGGCAGAAAAATACGAAGTAATTATGTACCAAATAACCCGTTAAAAAATTGTAATTTGATACACAGGTGTAAATATAAACTTGAATAAGTTTAAACAAAAACTGATATTTATATATTCGCCAAAATCGGCTGTTTAACAGCTGATTTTCGGAGACGAAGGTTCCTGGTTCAAATCTTTGCTACTTTTATACGGATTTGAATGCGAGACAGTGGTTACCGGTGTACTTTGATGGTTGGGGTTCAATTAACCATATTCTATCAGGAATGGTTGGCCTGAGTCTTTACAAGACTACACCTCATTTGCACGTCTTACATAACATCCTCATCTTATGGGTCATGAGATTGCTTATTGTTCTGAATTGAACCGATTGCAACGTACAAAAGTTAGGATTAAAATAAAAAACAAAATATTATTTAAAATTTGATCAACTACTTTTGTAGTTAAGAGACTACAGTAGATTACGTTTCTAAATCAGTGGAATTTAATGTGCAATAATTCCAGACTTTAGCCGGAAATTGAACCCAAGACCCTCCGCTTTACAATGTGTTGTACAATTTAATCTCTAATCACTGGGTCTCGGAGACCCCCAATATTACATAAAAATGTATCAGCAACAAAACAAAATTACTGAATATATTATAAAAATTTAATAAATTTTTGTTTATTTACATTTAAACTAATTTAGAAGGGAAGTATAAACTACGACTAGGTTACTCAATGAACATTTACACTCGAACGAAACAGTTGAAAGTAATTTCAGTGGTTATTTAAAATTCCATGAGTTTGACTCCATAATATGGTTAATTTTATAACATTCCACCAATTTAAAGCTGCATATTATCGATTTAAAATTAATTAGTCTGAAAGTACAGAATTAAATTAGAGCTGAATGCCCCTCGTCTTATACTAATAAAAGAAGGAGTGGTATCCAACTCACTTTATCATTGGAGGACGTGTTTCTTGTATGATTGGTGGAAAATTATAATATGTATTTGACGAGCATGAATGTGTCCGTGCTTGCCCACGTCTGTCGGCGGGGAGCCATTTTGTTCATTCTACCACGTAATATTATAGAGAACACCCAAACAATTCCAATAAGATTTTTTAACGGTACTCGTCGTGATATATCCATCCAGCAACAATCCTAATACCATAAATAACAGATTCTATTGTTGCATTTTTGTCAAAAAAAAAAAAATTTTTAATTTAAAAAAAAATTTAAAAAACGCTTTTATTTAACAATTAATCAAAATAAATATGAACTAAAAAGAAAAAAAGAAAAAAAATTACAAAAAAAAAATCACAGACATTACAGTTAAAAATAAAAGCGTGGCGCATTAATATATATTAATATTTATTGTAAAATATTCGTTGTAAAATATTATATATATTAATGCGCCACGCTTTTATTTTTAACTGTAATGTCTGTGATTTTTTTTTTTTGTAAATTTTTTTCTTTTTTTCTTTTTAGTTCATTTTTTTTTGATTAATTGTTAAATAATAGCGTTTCTTAAAAATGTTTTTTTTTGATTTTTTTGTAATTTTTTGTGATTTTTTTGTAAATTTTTTTTCTTTATAGTTAATTGTTTTAAGTAATTGTTAAATAAAAGCGTTTTTTAAATTTTTTTTTAAATTTTTTTTTAAATTTTAAAATTTTTTTTTACAAACACCTCCACAGCGTATTGTCATCGAAGATAAACAAGTGTGCAAAGTTTGATTCATATTGATACGGTAGAAGTATTAAAATTTTAAGTTGCAAGATTTGATGGATCCAAGAGTAAGTTAAATAAAAGCGTTTAATAAAATATTATAAAAATCTGGCGTGAAACACTCACACAACTTTCTCTTGTCAATGCAAATAATTGACAACATATCCTAACATTAATAATAAAATATTAGAAATGATAAAAAAAAAATAACTTCGAAAACATAATCTTATTTTAATCAAAAGTGAACGACGTAAATATTAACCTCAGTTTAGCTTAAAAATACGGATAATCACTCATTCACGCTTAACTAGGCTCTGTAGAGAACAATGCTCTAAATAAAAGTTGTAGATCTTTTAATTTCCTATAAATTTGATTATAGTTTTTTGTCGTAAAATGCATAATAAGGCTGAAATCTTTAAAAAATAGATTTTTTACACGATTTTGTAGGAGAAAAACAGAAAATCGCTAATTACCGCTAAGCTAAGCATTATACAAAAAGTGTTTAAAATAAAAGTTGTAAGATTTTAAATTTTCTGCAATTTTTTGTATAGGCCTACGTTTTTGGCTAAAATACATATTAAAGTCTTAATCTTAAAAACAAACAATATGTTTACGAAAAAACAGCTTCCCAAGAATTTCAGCAGACATTACGCCTACTCTATCTTGTAAAGCACAAAATATTTAGTAAACCAGGCGATTTTAACAAAAAGTTGTAGGACCCGTTTTTTAAAAAATCGCAAAATAGTGAAAAATTACACGAATAAAGTACTACTTCCGGTTGACCGATTTTGATGAAAATGTTCGCGTCGGGTCTGGTAGTGGTGTCTAACTTAAGTTTCAAGTTTCAAGATCGTACGATGTTCCGTTCTTGAGATATCCTGTTCACACACGCGCGCGCACACACACACACACACACACACAAGACCAATCGCTAAAAACACGTTTTTTTGGATTCAGGGCGTCTGAAAACGTGTAGATTCGGTGAAAACTCGATTTCGAAAAATCGACATGAAAACAATAAGTTACTTTCCTTTCTATATATTCATATAGGCAAAAGAAAGTAATAAATTTGTGAAAATATAAAATGCTTTATGGTTACTGTACATAAATAATCTAAAAGTTTCAATGTTAACAATTGTACCTCTAACATTTACACCGTGGATACTTAAGAAACACCCTATATATTTTAGCAAAGTGACAACGGACACCCAACTCCACTAACAAAACGTAAATAAATAAACGAGACATGAATATTATATTAACTTTTCAAACTCCCCTATTTCCTGACATAATTAAATTTACAAAATAGCAATAAAAATTTATAGCGGTGATAAATTTAATTAATTTATATAGTAACAAAAATGTAATTAATTTAATTTCATTTAAATTAACGAAACTATGAATACAGAAGTTGTTGAAATACTTCTTATAGTTGGTTTCAATGGGTAAAGTTTATACAGTTTCAGAGTGCTTTACCTTCCAATACTAACTTTAAAATAGGAAACTTAATTTCTTTCTTCAAATAGATTGTACATTAATTACAAATAATATAAATTAATTAATTACAATTTGTTTAGCAGTTAAAATATTAACAGGAAATTACAACAGCTCAATGCGTCATCTCTTTTTAATATTAAAAAATGCTGCATTTAATAAATAGGCGCGGTTAACATATACTATTTAGTTAAGCTTATTAATAGACTAAACACGTAATAAGAATCCAAAATATTTTTTTTAGCCCTGGAATTCGCAGATCGAGTGCAAATAATTTAACACTCCACCTGCCTGTTATGGGAAAATAATAACAATCTTTCCACTGAACTATTATTTAGTTTTACAATTTCTTTTGAAATTTATTCTTAAAAAAATGTTCTTCAAGTAAGACAAAATGAAACTACAATTCCATGTGATTAGCATTTAATTAACGCAACGATATGTAAGTAAAATGAGAAAAAACCAGTAGGCTATTCAACGATAAAAATTTTATAAATGAATTTTAAGCCTGAGTACTTTCATAAACATTTAAAAAACTACAAATTAAGAAAGTAAAATATTTAGAAGTTAGACTTGATAAACGTTTGACCTGGTCGAACCAGATAAAACTAAAGCACCAGATATTGACTGACAGAACAAAACTTCTATTGGATATTATTGGAAATCTTCTTACCTACCATTAAAACAAAGAATAATTCAATCAACAGATTTTATTTATTATTTTACTTTTATCTAAATAAATGTTTGTGATTGGCTTGTCAAATATATATTTTTTTTATTTAACGTCGCATCAACTACAATGATCATTAGCGACGACGTTGGTTTGTAACTGTGAATGATGAAATGATGTTTTGTAACGTATGAAAATATGTCTTGCTGAGTGGGATTCAAACCCAAGACAATATGAAAAGTATGTTAAATATTTGGTTCCACTGATAATAATAATTTATTTCGTATACAAGCATCTCGAGTCAGAGTCCTGAAAGAAATGAGCTTGTGCTCGGGATGACGGCGTCGTAGCCAGGCTACCTTGTCGTTCAGAGAAGTCTAAATCTTTTTCAGATGATCAAAAGGGTACTACAGATGATTTTCACAGAAAGACTAAACAAACACCAGGTTGGCCATTATTTTTGCACTTTTGTAGTTGTGGAAGCGTGGATACCGAACCGTGGAAGGGAGCAACGCCACTCAAACGCTGCTCCTCATTTCTTGGAAATTATGCAAAATGGATCGCTTCACAGGAGATCAACGCGCGTTCTGGGTAAAACATTATTAGATAAACCATCTTTCTTACATCGTTTACACCGTCTTTGTTCGAGCGAATCAACAACTTCAATAACATTTTCTTCACGGATGATTCCCACTTTCACTTTAATGGACAAATAACAAATCAAAATTGTGGATTCTGGAGCCGTGAAAACCAAAATTTAAACACCAAATACCTTTACATTCTCCAAAGATACAGTTTGAGCAGCAGTCTTTTCACAGGCACTATCAGCCCGTACTTCTTTGAAAATGCACGCGGTAATTCTGTAACAATTAATTCTGTAGAATATGTTAAAATGCTAAGATAATTTCTTGAACCATGGCTACAGCATTTTGTTGGTTACAACAATAAAATTTGGATGCAAGATGGCGCAACCTGCCACATATCCAACGAGAGTAGATTCGTGGTGAAAGAAATTTTCCCTAAAAAGCTGATCTCTCGGAGAGGAAATATTCGATGGCTTCCCCGCTGTCCGGATCTAAATCCAACTGATTTTTTATGGGGTTATTTAAAAAGTCGAATGTACGTAAATAAATCAGCAACGAAACTACAATTAAAGGAGAACATCCGTCAAGAAATGGTCAACATAACTACAGCTTTATGTTGAAAAGTTTTAGAAAAACCCAGGGCCAGATTTGAGAAATGTCAGTAGCAAAATTGCGGCAATTTAAACAATATTATTGTTAGGAAATTATTTTTCTGTAATTTACTGTTTTTTCCTGTATATTTTTGTACTAGTAAATAAATTTTTATTTGTATACAACCTGTATTTTTTTCTCATGATTATTCCAAAGTGCAAAAATTTATGGCTCAGCCGTTATAAAAAAATTTAATTGAAATAATTTTACAACCTAACGTTTCTCTGAGGGAAGAGAAAATGTAGTAGAAACTGACTACAGGATTAACCTATAACTATAACATTAACAAAAGTACAGTCAAAAATAATTTTGAGATAAACTACAGTACGCACATAAATACATAAATATAATTATGAAGTATTACGTAAGTGATCATCTACATGTCATTCTTTCCACATTTTGTGAAATTTATCATCCCATTTTATAGTTGTTTTAAGTACCAGGAACAAATAAAATATAAATATGTTGATACAAATCCAGGTAGAGTATTTTTGGACGATTGTATTTTTTTATAAATTTACTCTACAGATGGCGTTGCGAGAAAGTGAAAAATTGTAGTAAACGAAATAAAATAAGGACCATCAAAAATACATTTGAACAAATAAAATGCATCAGAGCGAAAGCAACGACAAAATTTGTTACAGCATTACTCAATTTTTATTAGCTGTATATGAACACTTAAAACGATTGTAACACAGTATTAAATGTATTTGAAGTACATTAAAAAAGAAATATGTGGAATATGTATTTTCATTTTTTCTTGAAAAGATCTGCTGCCAAATAAGTATGACATTTTTAAATCGTTATGGTTTTGAGTGTACGGATTTATTATTGAATATAATTCATATTTTATCTTCCGGGTTATAAACTTTTGAAAAAAAAAATCAATCGTTAAGCCGATCCATCGTTTTATTGAAGCAAATAAACATGTCTTATGCAATACAGGATTTAAAAAAGGCATAAAATTTCACTATTTCCCGATATGGTGCGAGAAACCAAATTTAATTTCTCACAAATATATTTTTCTAACCACTAAAATTACACAATAGATAACTGTAAAAAACTAATTTTTAATCATAATAATTATAAGTTATTGATATCATTCATGAAAATCTTATATGCTGAATAAATAATAATAGACCGATCTTGATATATAGTTTTCACTACCAGAAAAGTCCGTTAAGTTTAAGATCGTTATTTAAAATATTAACGAACGCAGAAGTATAAATGCAACACAAAATGAAAGTTTCGTCTTCTGGATTGGTTCGTTTCCCCGAGATTATCTATTTTAAAATTTAGCTGACCCACTGGGTTGGTCTATAGGTAAAGTCTTTGCCGCGCATCAGCTGTTTAACAACTGATTTTTGGAGACGAATATTCCTAGTTCCAATTCTAGTATAAGTATTTAGTAACTATTCTGCGGATTTGAATACTAGAGGCTGGTTACCAGGTTACATTGATGGTTGGTGTTCAATTAATCATACTCTGTCAGGAATGGTCAGCCTGGGTCTGTACAAAACTGAACCTTATTTACGCGTCGTACACATCATGCTCATCTCATTGAGTTATGGAGTTGCTTATTGTTCTGAATTGTACAAATTACAACGTACTTACGTTAGGGATAAAAACAAAATTAATAGGAGTAAATGGAATTTATCTACTTATAACGAATACCTAGGTTTTTGTCATTTTTCCGTTTTTGTGCTTTTGAAAGGTCTAGAGCTTGTCGCCGACTCCCACTACCAACATAGCGCCTGCAGACGGTCCCACTACCTGCCTGACGCGGAGAGCCTAAAGCTGCTCCCCACCTCCTTGTTGACTCGACGGAGAGATATTTAAGAGAGGGCCCTCACCCGAGAGAGTCACTCTTCACTCAACTCGCAAGCGGAGAAGAACCAAGAAAGAAGAGCTCCAGCCAGAAGAAGACGAGCCCAGCCGAGACCGGACGCACCATCCGTGGTCTATGCTACCGGTGGTGGACGCTACATTCCCACACCGGTCAGCCTTCGCCGGCCCAGAGGGAACCGCCTCGGCCACGCTATCGGCAGACGGCCTACGCCGACCCGACACTGCGGGGCTCCGGGGGCCACGCTGCAATGGGGACCTAACTGCCGCTGAGGGAAGGCTAGGCCTTAACCCGGTAGCCGAGCCGTCACTCTTCGGGCTCCGCTTCCGACCGCCAACAACGGCCCTTTTCAGGGCCACCAATTTTACAAATAAGCTTTTACCACGTGTCGTCAGCCCCGGTCGGCGACAGCCTATAACTTTGTCCAGGCTGTATATAAGAATCTAGTGGGAAATACTCAAACGATTTTCTCTTACCAATGTAAATAATTTCAAATATAAAATATGTTTTAAATATGAGTAAACAATGTAAAATGAAAACAACCTAATTTTAATAATTGGTAGTGAAAGATGCTTTACACTATATGAAAGTCTACTTTTCTTAAAAATATGGGAAATTAACTTACTAATTGACGCTGCAAGTGCTGTCAAAAAAATTCTTGAAATAAAAGTTATAGATACCTTAATTTTCTATAACGTCTATTTATACACACTTTATCGTTAGTATTGCATAAATGTTAAGGCCACAATCTTAAAAAAAATTATTATTGTGGGAACACAGTCCCCATAAATTTCAGCAAACATACGGCTTACTCTATCATGCAACACGAAAAATGTTGTAACTGATTTTAATGAAATTCGCAAAAATATGAAAAATTGTACGATTAAATTACCCCTCTGGTAAACCAGTTTTAATGAAAATTTCCGTGCAGTCTCCATTTTTATCTTCTACCTCTTCTTCTTCTCTTCGCGGTTTAGGCCTTGGCCTGTTTCGACATCACTCTCTTCAGCTCCATCTTTTCCTCAGTCTACCCAGAGTTCTTCTGCCTTGTGGTTTATATTCCCACACCTGCTTCGTTATTCTTCCATCCGTCAGTCTGTTTAGATGTTCCTTCCATATTTCCTTGTACTTTATCCATTTTTATAATACCTAAATTCCAAGATTCAATTAACTGTACACGATGTTCCATTCGTGTGATATTTTCTTCACCCGTATGTACAGCGACACATAGACTTATATCCCCAGACCAATTTAAAAAAAACATGTTTTTGTGTTCATGGAGTTATAGAATTTTCGGTGAAAACTTAATTTCGAAAATCGACATGAAAACAATAATTTCCTTCCCTACATTTCATTATAAGGTAAGAAAACCAAAAAATCGGTATTTAACTTTTTAACAACTATAATAAACGGGATTAGTATTAACATAATGCCTTTAAGAGTTCTTCGACATATATGTTATTTCAGTGATAATATAAAGAAAAGTAAAGAGTTTAGGATAAAACCGGGGATAGCAATAAATCTGTATAATGCAACCAGGTAAATAAGCCCACGAGCATAGCGGGTGCAAACGATAGTAAATAAATAATTAATTTTAAGAAATTTTCTTTAAACAATTTTTATTTTACGGTTTATTCGACTTAAGACTTAACATTTAAATGATTTTAATAGCAACCTTAAAAATATTTTACCAAAACTGAAAACAAACTAAAGATATCCATGACCTTAAATTTAGCTAACATAAATCTTTAACTGGAAGTATATAATATTTCTGTTTTGTTGTTTTAGATGCTTCGTTTAAGTGCCAAAATAAACTTGGTTTATATGCCAACTGAAACTTAAAGCACTAGTGGATAAATATAAAAAATCAAAGTTTTTTTCCAGTACCTTTTCACGTCATCTTAAGTTTCAACAATTCTGTTTGTTTATCCAATAAAGACGTTAAGGTTATTCTTTTTAATAAGTTCTTTAAATCACCAATAAATTAGTTAATAATTAACTAAATTCTACGGATTCTATTTTTAGATTGATTTATTTTCGTGGTAGATCTTTCTTTAATTTTTAAATTTACTCCACTTGTTTTGAGTAAAGGCCATCTGGGAATTTATCCTATTTAATTTCTCGCGCATTATAAATGTGTATACGCACACGGAATGTAAGAAGAATGGTGATCCAATCTACAATATTTCCTATTCTATTAATCAATAAAAGAAAAACGTTATTATAAAATGAAATCAAAAACGCTTCGTTTTCCGTCAATCCGCTTTTTTGTTTCTTTTTACAAACAATATATATCTCAAGAACTTTTTCAAATTGATAAGAGGGATTTTGATAGATTATATTGGGTGGTTCCAAAAACACAACAAATAATATTTCTTTTAGGGTATATGTTAGTTGTTACCAAGTTTCTGTTTCTAAACCTGACATAAGTTAAAAATACAGTGTGAAACCCTCAGGCGACTTCCTCTTATAAATTTGAATCATTAATAACGTAACTTATGTTTAATAATGAATAAACAATGTAAAAATTAAAACCATACGCTATTTTAATCATAAGTAAATGACGCAAAATTAAAATCAACCTGTAGTAGGCCTACTTGAAAACATACAAAATCATTAATGCTAAACTCTGCCCAACAGGTAGGTGGAGTGTTAAGTTATTTGCACTCGATCTGCTAGTTCCTGGGCTACAAGAAAAATACTTTTATTTCTTATCACATGATCAGCCAATTATATTACTGAAGCATTTGAGAACAGAAGATGTAGAGGTGTAAAATACACGAATCAGAATTATCTCCTCTGAAAGTAATAAATTTCATTATACAGCCAGACCTTGTGGTGAATGAAGTGAAGGTGTCATTTGCAGGGTAGAAAGTAGAGGTACTTTTCAGAGGGACTGGCATGCTGATAAGAATACTTTTCAACTCGTCGAGGAAGGCATTGCAAAACCACTTCACTCGTCGTTTTACTTAGTAAAGCCTCTAAACATTTAAACCAGCCTCTCGGCTGATGATCTAAACAACAGCGTAAATACTAAACTAGGGTCTGTAGAAAAACGTGCTTTAAATGAAAGTTGTAGTTTTACAATTTCCTATAAATTTAGTTTTCCGACTGTCAAAATATGAAAAATCTGAAACAAAACATTGTTTTCGTAGGTTTCATTAAACATAATATTAACTAAAGCGTTTTAGGTAAATAATAATTAGCTAAATAATGTATTAAAAGTGTACGTTAAACACGTAATGTTATTAAATGAAAGAATTTAATAATGTTGAGTAAATAAATACCACAAAACTGTTTACCGTTTACTGTTTACTGTTTGGGTGGAAAACTGTTTACAAAACATATGATGAAACTTTGATCATAAGACGTTTTGACCGCACTACTGCGCGAATACTGTTGAACGTACCCAAATCAAGGTCAGTAGTGTATATAAATTTAACACGTCTGTAAGACTACGGCCTCACTGCAAGAGGCAAGAGTCTAGAGGCCGGACTGCCAGAAGGAGGTGGAATATGAAACTGCCTCAGTCAAGTTCAGACGCGAGCAACGTTTTTATGTCTAGATTTGAGCGGAGTTAATGATTGTGGAAAGTTTAGTTCTAAAATTAGTTGACAATTGTATAAATATATAAATGAGTGGGTGCACGATAATAATACCAATAGCAAAATTCTTAGCGAATTTTATCACTTGTACAAAGACTGTCTGTATAATAAATTCGTAGAATATTTGAGAAGAAAAGAGAAACGTTCGATATTCTAAAAGATATGTTACTCAGTCAATTAAAAATCACTAATCACAGTACAGCCTACAGGTACTTAACAATTTGGCCACCACTATGACACCAGCCTCGACACCTACTGAACCGACAAGTTGGTTAGCTAGGATGCACGCCTGATTCTAATATCTGGTGCGAAACACTTACACAACGTTCTCTTGCCAATGCAAATAATTAACAATATAACCTAACATTGTAATCAAACATTAGAAATAAACGATAAAACTTACCTCAAAAAACACAACCTTACTTTAATAATGAGTGAAAGACGCAAAATGAAAATCAACCTCAGTTTGGCTTTAAAATACGGAAAATCACTCTTTCACGCTAAACTAGGTTCTGTAGAGAAAAATTCTCTGAATAAAAGTTATCTTTCAATTTCCTATAAACTTTATTACACACTTGACTACACTTTGTTGTAAAATGCATGCTAAGGCTGAAATCTTAAAAAAAATTATTTTTTACACGTGTTCGTGAGAAAAAAAACAGAAAATCGCTAATTACCGCTAAACTAAGCGTTATAAAAAAATATTGGAAATAAAAGTTGTAGGTTTTTGAATTCTCTACAACTTTTGTAATATATTTTTGCGCTAAAATGCTTATTAAAGCCGCAATCTTAAAAATAAAACAATTTTTTATGAGAAAACAGCCTTCCCAAAAATTTCAGCACACATTGCGCCTACCCTATCTTGTAGAGCATAAAAATTAAATAAATTAGGCGATTTTTAAAAAAATCGTAGGAGCTGTTTTTAAGAGAATCGTAAAAAAGTGAAAAATGACATGAATATAAACTACTACTTCCTGTTGACCGATTTTGGTGAAAATGTTCTTGTCGGGTATGGAAGTAGTGTCTAACTTAAGTTTCAAGTTTCAAGTTTGTACGATGTTCCGTTCCTGAGATATTCTGTTCACACACACACACACACCCGCACGCGCGCGCACACACAGACACACACACACCCGCACGCGCGCACACACACAGACACACACACACACACACTCACATACATACGTACTCACAGACCGATCGCTAAAAACATGTTTTCTGGGTTCAGGGGGGTCCGAAAACGTATAGATTCGGTGAAAACTTGATTTCGATAAATCGAAATGGAAACAATACTTTCTTTTCTATATATTCATATAGGAAAGATAAAGTAGAAAGTGCTAGGTGGCTCCCGTGCGGCCACTACCAAAAGATATCACGTGTTGGTTTTGGATGGGCGAAGCATCTGGGCGCCATTTCCATCTTGCCTCGACACTTGCCTCCCGAAGTGTGGTTTTAGCTTAAGGGTTGCAGTTGCCTTTACAATAACATTACGTATTTAGATTTCTGTACAGAGTATTGCGCATTTATCAAGTGTTTTTATATCATGTTATTTATTCAATTGGAGCCAATTTTTTTTAGTTTATTTATAATTTTGTTTACTTTTGTTTAAAGTAAGTACGCCTACATTAGTTGATTTCAATTTTCAAGTTTTACTTTAGGATTTCAATTCGGTTTCGGAGCTTCCGAACAGACGACGAGCTCCAAGACACTCTGAAGACTCATTTCAAGTGACTGGTGGCAACGATTATAAAGAAGGTATAGGAAAGCTTTTACACCGGTATGATCAATACCTCGATTTAAATGGTCATTATGTTGAAAAGTAACTGAGGATGTATATAACTTTTGATAACAATTTATTTAATTTTTCTCGTAATTTTTTTTTAATCAATCGGAGGTTGAAAAATTACCCTCATAAATAAAGCATAGTTCACTAAAATTATCAATTAGTTTTTTTACTTGATGACCTCAGCCCTCTTATCACCATATAAGTTTAATTTTGCTATTCCCGGAACGTAACCTCTGAAAACAACGAGGGATTCTTGTATAGTATAAGATAAGAACATGAATTTTGATAAATAAATCCGGGAATCGCAGTATTTTCACTATTGAAATATACACTGTGTATCACAGTAGAGGTACGTAGAGTAAAAATACGGAATTTTTTTTTCTGTCAGCTTGGACTAACATATTTACAAATATTCCAGTACAGTTCATTTTTAAACTCATTAGTACAGTTTACAGTACGTGGATAAAACAAAACAACAAGGGCTAAAAGTATGGCCGGCTTAAGAGCTTTTTTCTGTTCAGGAATAAACAAGTAAAACCCTAATGCAAAGAACACAGTTCACCCAAACCATACAACGTATGCATCCATGCGAGAAAAATTCAAGTAAAAAAAAATTTTGTATGCCGTCCTGCTATTCTGATATTATTACAGTAACGAGGCCCACTATGGAATTTTCATTTAATGAAACACGGTAAATATTAATAACTAAAAAAAACATAAATAATTAAAATTCCTTTAAATAACAGTAAAATATTATTATATAAAATTTAGGCCTGTTTATAGCAGAAACTGCTTGGTTTTTGGCAAATACAAATTTTTTTGTTATATTACATATTTGCTATACCAAACAGGTGAAGTATTAAATTATTTGCGCTCAAGCTGTTAGTTCCAGGGCTAAAAAAATATTTCTTTTTCTTATAACATGATCAGCTAATTATATGAATAAATTATTTAAGAACAGACGAAATAGAGGTGTAAAATATACTCGTACTAGTCAGAGTTATCTTCTCTGAAAGTAATGAATTTCCTAACAGCCAGACCCTGTGAAATAAAGTGAAGGTGTCATTTGCAGGGTGGAAAGTAGATGTTTTTCAGAGAGCCCGACGTGCTGATAAGCATACTTTTCCACTCAGTGAGGAAGGCATTGTAGATCCATTTTCAAACCAGCGAAGAATTTTAAACCACCATCAGTATTTCGGCTGATGATCTAAACAACAACAATAATCAAATAAAAATAAGTGGAACTCTGATCACAACTTTCGTGACTCCAAAGAGTATCTGTCATGATTCGTTTCATTTGGAGACCCCACCTCCTAGGTTCGTCCGCCCATTTCACCGTTGAGAAAGCTCCTTCTCCGCCTTCGAGAACGTTGACCAATTTTCCGGGCTTATTTGCCCTGGATTTTATTTGGGTTGACTCCCGAGCCTTTTTCGCCCTCCACGTCATTAGGAATCCTCCATCTCCGCCGTGAAGGCCCTTAACCAGTTTTAACCTCAGTTAATCCGCAGGTACTTATTTGGCTATGCCTTATTCGTACCTGCCTGCATATCTACAGGACGTTCCCTAATAGCCATTGGGACGTGCCGTGTCGAGGTTGAGGCCCCCATCTCAGTGCCCCATACAAGATTAAGCTTAGCCTTTACTCGATTCAAAGCCAACCCTCACATGAGCTGACCGAGCACGGCAAGATTTTCTATGACAAAGATGATGACGTGAGTGAAAAACTGGTAAAATTCAGCGCTGTACCTGTTCTATTCCCAGGACAATAGGAACGAAAACGAGAAAGGAACCCAAATGAAATTTTATAGAGCAATGGCTGTACCACGATAACATATGGGAGTGAAACATGGGTGTCATTACAGAGGTATGAATCTCGTATCCAGGCTGCTGAAATGCGATTTGTGCGGGGAGTCAAAGGTTGTACCTAGTCAGATAGAGTACGTAACTAAGCTATCCACGCCGAGTTAAATATTTAGTCACTGCTGGAAAAATTAAAACATAAGAGAAACTGGTTCAAAAATTAACTTCGTATGTGAGCTCGCAGACTTCCTCTGCGAGCATGGAAATATAAACCTAGAGGAAAGCAAGGTTTGGGAAGACCTAAAATGAGATGGATGCCGGAACAGGCCATTGAGCCTAATCCTGGATGATGATGATGATCGTTTTTTCATTAATACGTGAAGAAAAAGAGAGACCACTTCTACACTCACGTCAGTATTATTACAGTCATTCTTTCGTAAGAATTACTAAAAGTTAATAATAAATGAAAGTAAATTTTGTCTGAATAGGATTTTTAAAGAAATTTACAAACCGATATACTATTTTGATATTGAAAAAACCAACACCGTATTGTCACTGTTATCATGTTTATTGTTAAAGAAGTTTTGAGTTAGTTGAAGTACTCGTAGTTTAGAAGTTCGTAAGAAGTTCTAGAATGACCAGTTTATGTGGTAGCCTACTTTACAACTAGCGATGTACTGTTCTTGACAAAGATAAACGCACGCATATATTTTTGGTATATTTACGTACTCTACTTTTTCTATTTTCGTACTTCCTTCTCTTCTAATTTTTCCCCCACGCCTTGCACAAATAATCCAATTAACGACGTTTCTTCTTTATCCACTAAATCATTAACTGATTTGGAATGATTTAAATGACAAAGCATTTAGAACCCAATGGAACACCTGCTTCGTTTTCCGATTGTCTCCATCAATTGTTAATTTAAATTAAACGGTCTCTATTGTTCATGATTGAAAATTTGTAAAATATATTTATAACCAGTTTGTGTGCCTGCTGTGCGTTTGGATGTATAGCGCCCACAGAGAGTGTCTAAATAAACTGGTTTATTTTGCATTCTACAATAATTTTATTGTAGAATTTAGATATAAATTTAATATAAATGTAGAATTGTAGAATTTGTATTACTTATCCTACATTACTATTAAAGAACAATCATACCGACTTTCAGATTTAAGTACGACACATAATTACTAAATTTTTTTTTTTGTTACAGTTTTGTATGTATTGAATCTGGTGAAATTTTAAAGAAAACTATATATAATGAAAGATAATTTAAAAAACAAAAATGTTTGTACATTGTAAAATGTCACATTGATCAAGTGATTTTTTAAAACTATTTTTGAATAAATGTTAATTAGCACAATTTAAAAATAAAAATAGGTAATTTATTAATGTATTTTCTCCCTGCTTAATTAGATTTTTGTTCAAAAAATTCAGTGTTGTGGCTAACAACATAGTAATCGTTTCTGTTTCTTGTTTTATGATTGTGAACATGTAAATTTTGCATGAACTTATATTGTCTACTGTCCTATAAAAAATAGTTCTGTTTCTTATTACAACGTCAGTCAATTATATGACTGAAATTGATTATGATTATAAGAACAAAAGAGGTAGAGGTGTAAAATGCACTAGTCAGAGTTATCTTTTTTGAGATTAATAAATTTCATTATACAGCCAGACACTGTGGTGAATGAAGTGAAAATGTCATTTTCAGGGTGGAAAGTAGATGGTTTTCAGAGGAGCTGACGGGCTGATAAGCATACTTTTCAACTGAGTGAGAAAGGCTCTTATAAACCAACTCACTCCTCGTTTTACTCAGTAAAGTATGTAGAGGTTCAAACCAATCTTTCGGCTGATGACCTAATCAACACCTTGTCTAGCGTACAAATGAGTGATTTGATAAAGGAATTTCATGTTTATACTAAAAAATTCGTTTCTATACTAGTATAATTATATAGGTAAACCTGAATTTCAAACGGTAAACAAACGGTAATCTTTAAGAGAAATATTTGGAAACAATATTAAATTATCTAAACCGAACTCAAATTAATTTAATTTTGATTAAGGTAATCAATTTTGTGTTATCAGGTACTATAAACAATTTTGTGTACGTAGGAACTGGGCCTAGCAAATAGGTATCTCATAATTCTCTCTATAATCTAACACTCTCTTGTTCGCGTTTGGTGGAATACAGCCTACGATCGATCTTCGTGAACTACCGCACCGATACAGCACGTAATTAATTCTATTCAACCCACCAAACACTGTCATTGTCTGAATGGTTACGGTTTAAATATGTATTTCGCGTAATCTAAATATCACTAGACCTCAAACCTCGGTTCAAATCCAAATGTGGATGCGTGTACTGTAATGAATTAACGTGTTGTTCCGGTGATATTTGTTAACCATATACGTTTTGTCTTTGCTCATTACATACAAATCTCTATTTGGAATTCCCGCGAAAACAAATGATCGGTAAACCGTAGTCATTTGATCACGTATAATCTACTAATATTATATATGCAAACAATTTTACTTTCAATCAACTACAGTATGTAAAAAAATCTGCTTCAATGATTTCAAATGATCTTCACTAAACATCAACCTTTTAAGGGGAGACTGAACTTTGTATCCCGCCAATGTTAAATTTGCAATTTTAAGGTACATTTTTCATAGGATTGGTTAAAGATAAGAAAATGAAACTTTACACACTTATAGATGTTGGGTATCTCTAGCTGCTGGCATTTTTCGATTTAATGTGTAGGACCATAAAATTAAAAACAAAATAACGAATAACATAGAATTTTACAAATTTCTTTATACGTATTTTTGCATATTACTAATTTTAGGAGCATCTGAGAAAGTCATAAAAATGCTAGTGCATGTCCATGTACAAGAAGAATAAATGGTAAAAATTTCTATATGGTAGGTTTAATGGTTTCCGAGAAAAATGTACCTAAATGTTAAAAATCTAAATTTCCAGGAACAGACAAAACACAAAATGACACAAATCAAAAACAAAATGTACACACACATGTAAATTTCCCATAAACAGTTGGGTAGAAAGCCAAAGTTGGGTAGAAAGTTTTGAGAATATTAAAAACAGTAATGCAGATATTTTAAAAACTGAAATTCCCTTTACACTAAAACGAGGAGTATAAAATTCCGAAAAATATTCATTCTTGGTAACATAATAATTTTTCTGGGTAAACCTGCTAAATACTTAATTTTTTCATAAAAATAGTTTTTTACGTACTTTATTATTTTTCTGGTAGATCTAGGTCTGAAGTACTGTAAAACATAAAAAACTGAAAATCAAAATTTTCAGTCAAAACCATCGTACAGTCTCACCTTAAGCAACCCTGATAGCCTAAGTTTTAGAAGGATGTTGGTCTGGTTTTATGGTATACGTTCAAGATTTAAATTTAGTGGACCTATGGAAATGAAATTTTATACCCCTAATAGTTTTCAGAAATCAGAAAGGAGAAGAAAAATGAATCCTCTTAGATTAAGGTTTTGTGTCACACCTGTTTGTGTGTGGCCATGGATTGAATAGAGATCGGCGGAATTGTTTTGAATATTTTTTTTACGTCTGACTGTTTTGCAATTTCTACTAATGCAGACGGTGGATAAAGACGATAATGAAAATGAGTGATGAAAAAATGCCAGACCTCACCGGGAATCGAACCCGGGACCCCGGCGTAGAAGCCAGTTGCACTAACCACTACACAAACGGGCCGGCCGTTCTGGATAGTGATTAAAAAAGTCAAATATGATAATCATCAACAACCAAAACGGAGAGACACGCTAAGAAGAAAAATATCTATATGTTTATATTTTAAGATTGATTTTTTTTGACTTGGTTTGAATTTTTAACTTAGTTTAGCTGTTGTTACTAATTTTGGAGAAAAAGATTAGGTTATCAGATTTTATTATAAGAGCCATTTACCTAAAATTTAAGCATGACTGATCGTAAAACTTTGTGTGAATAAAAAGTAATTATAAAAGTTAAATATAATTTTTTAAGGCTACATTAAGAAAAACCTAAACTATTTTTATTTTAGTTTTATTGTATGAATCTTTCTTTAAAAAAAACCTTAGCGCGGTTTGCCGTATAGTTATTAAATTTGTGTTTACCTAAAATACTTATTCCATTTGAATATTGTTTAGGAAACTGTTTATATGTCTTCCGTATCAAAATCAAGCCCTTTGATACAATACCATTGTTGTTCTAATAGTGAAAGTTCAGGCATTTGGTAACTTTATGAAGTTGTAGTACCTCAGTTATGTATTAAGTTCTGCTGTTTGTTTTCATTGAGAAGTCTTCAAGGAGTAAACTCTGTTGTTGATGAAATTTAGCGCGTTGTATGTGTATCGCTTACACGATACATACATAGTGCTTGCTTAAAATATATTCTGAAGCACCGAAAGCGTATATTTTATGAACAATGCGCCTGTGCATATGTACCTTTATTATCCTGGCACAAAGATACTCACTATAAGACTGAAATTTTAAAGTTAAGATTTTTTTTAGGCTACTTTTGGATTGGAAGCCCTAAATTTTAGTAACTTGTTTGTTTTTTACTGTACGTATTTGATTCCTGCACGAGAAATCTGAGTAAAAAACCCTATTTTAGATAAATAGACTAATACCAAACATTGTAAGTTAACTTATAGGCCTACGTACTATTATAAGAGTACAAACGTATAATTTAAGTTTGTGTAAGATTGTATAGTATATTTTAGTGATATTTACTGCATTATGCCCATAACTTACGGGTGGAGTGTAAAATTATTTGCACTAAATCTACTAATTCTAGGGCTACAAAAAATACTTCTTGTCTTATCACATGGTCAGACAATTAAATCACTGAAACATTTAAGAGCAGAAGATGTAGAGGTGTAAAAGACACTAGTCGGAGTTATCTTCTGTGAAAGTAATGAATTTCCTTATCCAATCGGACCATGTGGTGAATAAAGTGAAGGTGTCATTTGCAGGGTGGCCAATATGTGCTTTTCAGAGGGCCTGACATACTGATAAGCATACTTTATAACTCATTGAGGAAAACACATGTAAACCACTTCACTCCTCGTTTTACTTAGTAAAAACTTTAGAAGTTCAAACCAGCCTTCGGCTCGGCTGAAGACATAAACAGCATGTATTTACAAGTTTTTAAGTGAAAGAATTATCTATTTTGTGATTGACATTTAATATTTTATTCGATTCGTGCTTTTTCTTTTATATTTAAAATAACTTTTACTTGCCCTGTATAAAATACAGGGAAGGAAGGTATTATTTTCAAGTCGATTTTCTGAAATCGGGTTTTCAGCAGATATGTCTATCAATCTAATTTTTAGATTCAGAGGTCATTAAAAGTTAAAATAAATTTAAGTTTAGGTATGGAGAATTTCACCCTAATGCTGAATTATACAAATAACGTAAGGATTTTTTAATTTTTTTCTATAATTTCAGTGCTAGAGATTTAAAAAGGTTATCATGGAAGCTCAATCGACATCGTGGTGATCATGGTGATCATGGTGATCTTCTTTCTTGACCTCATCAGTCAAGCTACTGCTTTTACCATTATCAATATAAATTCCTTTTAGATATTTTGTAAAGAAAAACTTACTGTTACAAATTTGAAGAAAAAATTATAAAGAAACACAGTTTGCGAATAAAGAAAATAATTCTTCAAAACTTACCAAGTAGCTCGGAAGAACTTGATTAAAATTCGTTTTACACCCCTTAGTTGAACATTAACTGTCCCGTGTTCACCTGGAAAACATAAAATAAATTAAATTAATTAATATTCCTTTACTAACTGAAAGAGTCCCCGTGTTATTTCACATTTAGTATGGAGGATAGAATATACTGAGCTTCTATTTTCAATTCTTGGGCGGTCTTGGGTTCGAATCTCATTCAGGCACTGCATATTTTCATACGTTACAAAACATAATTTCATCCTTCACCGTCTGCATTAGCAGTAATTGCAGCATAGACGGACGTTAAACAAAAAAAAAATCTCAATTCTGTCGTCTCTAATTATTCTAACCGCAAAGAAGGTCGGTTCACTTTTTTATTACTCGTAATTGAGAAAGATATAATATTTTGACCAGATTTATTAGACTTTAATGTTTGCCTTTTCTTTCTGAAACCCTCTAGCATATTTTTACTTGTTGAAAATTATTTTTAAATTTTTTTAGTAGTCTATAATTTTTTTGATTTCTGTATTATTTTAATAGTTCTAATTTACAAAATACACATATTGGGAATAATAATTGTATAAATAAATAATGAAATATTAAAATTTAACAACTTTCTCATAGTTATAGAGAGAAATTAAATTTTATATAATTTTAGTAGACGCTGATGTACGGAATTCAAAGAGAAAAGCTGCATGTTTCTCAAATACAAGGGACATAAAAGTGAACTGATATTCCTTGCGGACACAATACAGCGGAAGTTGAATTATAGAAAGTTAAATAAAGTTAAAACGCTGCTGTAGGATCACAGTATACCTTTACTTTGCCCGCACTAAATTATAATGACGATACTCAAATATAGTTTTGAGGTAACATATTATTTTTCAATCCCTTAGCTTTATGTCTATGTTGCCCTCTGTACAATTTAAAAGCAATAATCAACTCTATGACTTAATGAGATGACTATGGCAAATGTATCACATATAACTGATATCTCAGTCTTGTACAGAATCAGGCCAACAATTCCTAATATGGTATGGTGAATTGAATCAAACCCATCAAAATACACCGGTTACAATACTGTCAAGTATTCGAATCGATAAAGAAACTCCGTTTACTAGAGTTTGAAGCAAGATGTACTTGAACGTCAATAAAAATCTTTGGCAATTACCTTTTGGATGGCAGTGACCACTGCCACAGACTGAAACGGTTCAAAATTTTAGACTTACAGTACAGAAAAATTAAACATTTACAGCGTCGACTAACGCCAATAAAATTCTACTTTTTATTAGCCGACAATAATTTTAAAATATTAGACTTATAATGAACCTGGCCAACTTTGAGAATTCATTTTTAAATTGGAGTAGTACCAGTGTTATTCAAATTTCATGTGTAATTTAAAATTTTAGTGTAATTTAAATCTTCACCAAGTTTTGTTTTCTAGTATCATAAAATTTACTTACAGTTAAATGCTTTTAATGTAAGTAGTATATAGTAACCTAAGAGTGACAAAAAGGTTTCAACCATGGACTCTTTGTCTTCGAAAATCTGTTAATAAACAGCTAACTTGAGACGTCGACTTTACCAGTAGACCAGTTCGGAGGGTTGAATAATCCAAATTTATTAGAATTTTACGACTCTACAGGTTGATTTTTGGTAAAAATTGTAATCATGTAACAAGTAGTTTAATGAGAACAACACCCACTGATATGACTCAAAACTTACACATTATTTTACTTAGTATATTTTTCTATTAGTTAACAAACATTTTGTTCTTATCATTAAATGAAACTTTTGTGGGTAACGCAGTTTAACTTAGATAATCTCTTCTTCTTCGTCTGTGTGAAGAAGTCCGAAACAATTAGGTTATCAGGGAAAATATTCATCGCTTCAAGCATGCATAAGAGGGCTCTGAAGGTTCAACAATTTGTTTTTAATTTAAAAAAAACAATGTTATTGTATTAAGGTAAAGGAAAAAAACGAAATTTTTATAACTTTTTTGATAGGCAAAATACGTTGTCAAATTTTATTATATTATTCACAAAAAAGGCTACATACAAGTCTACATGTACTTACTTAACGAAGTAATTTTACAGGGAAGGAAAATCGTCTTGGTGGTTAAAATAATTCGGTTGGTAACATATTGTGTAAAAAAACCCACTTCAATAAAAATTACGACAACCCGAATTTAATATTGAAAAGTTTGTAAAACGTTAAAAAGGAATTCAGTTTTTATCTTATTACTCCTCTAGTAAATTTAATACAAAGAAATCCCTGGGTTACGAAAAACTCAGTAATTTTTTACAACTACTGAACTTAAAAGAAACAAAAATTGCATCGAATTTGTTTCTTTTTTTGAAGTATACTACATGAGACGCAGCATATTAAAATAAATTTTTAACAAACCGAAATGGTTTTCTAGCAAATAATCTACTAGCATTTCCCAACGATACTTTTCAAGATAATCCTGAAGCATTAGTCTGCCATTGTAACATTTTTTCCGGGTTCTTTTAAGGATTTTAATATTATTAAATGAAAAAACTACATTTTCTGATTTATAACAAGTAGGCTACGGTATTTTTTACAAGTTAATTACTTACAATGAATTATTATAACCAGTAAATTGAAATAATTTTAGTAGTCTACGCTATTTTCCCGTCACGTAGAGAGAGTTCAACCACTACGTTTTCTGTCTCTCGAAATCGGTTTGTTAGCCTAGAAATTGACAATTTTCTGGTGGAGGAACACCAACAAATTTAATTTTAAATGATTCTTTTACACTAGCGTACGATTTCGTAGCAAACTATTGTTCAAGAATGAAAACCAGGTAATGTTCAGGTCGTGTTTGTAAGACTACCGGAAACGCCATAAAATTTTACACAGCTCAAGGAGAAACAACTTATACTGCCGTATATATACTGATTGAGTAGGGCTACCAACTTCGTATCATAAAACAAAATTTGCCTTTCTTAGAAAAAATTACCAGACGAAAAATTGGGTAACAGGACTAAAAAATCACTCTGTAGTATGATACGGTAAAGTGGATCAAGACCTTTTTGCTATTTTTAAATACACTTTTGGGTTTGCTCGGGGAAAACTTACTTTTCGAATTTGTGGTAAATCAGTTTAGTACTTTTTGCTTTAGAACAAATACTTTACAATGCACTGAAATCTACTAAAACGTTTTAATTCATTTTATGTAAAGTTACAAAATATAACTGTTAAAATATTTGTACAGAATATCGTAATAATATAAAGATATTGAAAAATGATATGTAATTGACTTACTATTATATTTATGTTTTAATATTGCAGTCGCATCTCATTCAACTGGCATAATTAAACTGCTGCAAGTCTTCAGACTATTTAGCCACAAACATCATAACCAGGTTTGATATTAAATTTGCACAAAGTGTACTAAACACATAATGTGGTATTTATGGAACAGTCTTAAGTTCCGGTGTTCTATATTAATATTTGTTTACCCCTATTAATATCTTTGTGAAGTAACAAATTGCATTTCAATGTTATTACAGCTTCTTGTTTTTGTAAATAGATTTAAGTATAATCTCAATAATTCATAATTGCATTTTCAAGAATATCAAAAATAGCTTTTAGATTCAACCTATATTAAATACTACTTTACCAGAAATAAACCTTAATGAAAAATAACAGAAACATTTATTAACTCATATTGCTGTGAATTTTTTTAAATTAGTCCAGATTAATATGAACTTTTAAAAAATATTTTTTGTAATTTACAATCTGTTATAACAATGATATACGGTAGATATTTTTGCAGAGATGTTTGCTTCATAAGTTAAGAAACATTAGGGCACCCGACACAAATTTTTGTCACAATCGGTCAACCGGAACTAGTAGTTTGTTCGTGCAATTTTTTAGATTTTTTAAAAAAGGATCTGGTGATTTATTTCAGATCACCTCATTTAATACGTTTTTTGTGCTCTACAAGATAGGGTAGGCGGCACTTGTGCTAAAATCCATGCTGAAATTTTGTGCTCTCGTAGCAATTTTTTAACACTGCGACCTTAACATGCATTTTTGGGTAAAAGTATGCATAACTAAAATTAAAAAAATTAAAAATCTACAGTTTTTATTAACAGTATTATTTTTGCAGAGCTTAGTTTACCATGATTTAATTAATAATTTTCCGTATTTTTTAAGTCGAACAGAAGTTAATTTTCATTTAGCGACTTTCAATCATGATGAAAGTTAGGTTATGTTTTTCGTTTTGTATTATTTACTAACTATGGTTAAAAATACGATATATGATTCATTATATACATTAGCAAGATAAAATCGTGTGTGTGTTTAACAACAGACTTGTTAGAACGTCTGAATTTCTTTACACCAACCTCATATTCCTTCTCATCTTTTAACTCACCATGTAATAAGAGTAAAGCGATATAGAAAAGTAAACTTTGAAGAACATCGAATACCATAATTTACATTTTTATGGAAGGATGTAATTTAGGCACAAACTAATCAGACAATTCACAAAATAAAAATTATAGCTTTGAAATACTTCTCCATACTCCATACTTTCTTTCTCCATACTCTGTCATTCAGACAATAGCAGACATATTTAATAAATGTTTAATACATGGAGAGGTAATTCCAGAAGAATGGAAATTAGCTTACATCACTCCTATACATAAGAAAGGGAATAAAACGGATTGTCAAAATTATAGAGCTATTAGTGTAACGGTTTCAATGGGAAGGTTGTACGGACATATTTTGAAGGAAAGGATTGAGCAGGAAATAGAAGTGACGGAAGAGCAAAGTGGCTTCACAGCTGGTAGATCGTGTGTAGACAACATATTTGTGTTAAAGCATTTGATTGAGAAAAGATTAACTAGAAGTTTGGAGACTCACTTAGTCTTTGTAGATTTAGAAAAAGCATACGACACAGTACCAGTGCAAAAGCTGTTTGAAGTACTAGGAGATAGGGTACAGGAGACGTATGTTGAAGCTATAAGACAGCTATATGATGGTCAAAAGTCGACTGTAAAACTGAAGGGTCGTCTGTCTACCCCATTTAAGGTTACAAAAGGACTTCGTCAGGGATGCTGTCTCTCTCCTACTTTGTTTAAGATTTATATGAATGAAGTTTTGAAAGAGTGGAAGGCAAAATGTGCTAATATGGGTATCGACATCGATGGAGAACATTTGTATACCCTTCTATTTGCAGATGATCAAGTAGTAATAGCGAATGACGAGTTCGATATTGAATATATGATGAGGAAACTGACAGAGGTTCTTGAGAAATGGGGCTTAAAAGTTAACTATTCAAAGACGAAGTATTTACCGATTGGAGTTGTTGGACGAGATCTGCATATAGGGGGACATAGGATAGAGGTATGTGAAGAATATAAGTATCTAGGTGTGGTGTTGAGTAAAGAAGGAAACAGCCAACGGGAGATAGTAAATAGAGTGACTCAGGGAAAGGTAGTTACAGGAATGCTGAATTCAGTTTTGTGGTCAAAGGATATCCGGACAGAAACAAAGTGTAGAATTGGAAGAGCGATACAACAAAGCGTTCTTACATATGGTGCGGAAACGTGGGAGCTAACTGAGAGAAGTAGACGAAGGATTGCGGCTGCACAGATGGACTTCTGGACACGCAGTTGTCGTGTTTCGAGGATGGACCATATACGAAATGAAACAATCTGGCAGAGAGTAGGAAAACCAAGTAGGGTATTGGATGAAATTGGGAAAAAAGTATTGTTTTGGTATGGACACTTGAGAAGGATGAGTGAGAGCAGATGGCCCAGTAGGATATGGAATTGGACCCCAACAGAGAGAAGGAAAAGAGGCCGTCCAACGAGACGGTGGATGGAGGAGGTGATGGAAGCAATGAGCAAGAGAGATCTGCAGGAGGGTGATTGGCTGGATCGGGAGGCTTGGCGATTGAAATGCGAAAGACGGCTTTAATTGCTGTAGAAATTCGCAAAAAAAAAATACTTCTCTCAAAACTACTACTACGAAATTGTCAGACAATTCACAAAATAAAAATTATAACTTTGAAATACAGTACTTCTCTCAAAACTACTACAAAATAATCAAACAATTCATAAAATAAAAATTAGAACTTTAAAATACTTCTCTCAAAACTACTACAAAATAATCAGACAATTCACTCAATAATAATTAGAACTTTGAAATACTTCTCTCAAAACTATGTCCTTTTTTGCCTTTCTATCCATTAAGGTGTTTAATTATGTTATATTCCTGTCAATGTTACTCCTCTATTAAGTCGTTATATAGTATAAAGTGTATGCACTAGTGTAGTTTCGACCATTGTACTATGTATTAACGTCACTATTACAATCCCGTGCAATAATTCATCATTTTGGTGATATATCACCACTGCGGTCTTTATGATAAATATCGAGGGTATACTATAGTTTCAATACACAATGTTGTAAGACGAGTAAATCTTCGTTCTCATAGAATGCAAATTAAATAAATCTATGATTTAAATTTAACTAAGCTCTGTTAGGTCTTTATGAAGTGACAAAATACTCAGCACCTAAACTATAGTACATTTAACGTGAAAGAGGAATAGAGTAAAATAGAACTGGAACTATTTTACTACAACAAACAGTATTGTGGCAATATCTAAAGGAAATGTATGTTCGAGAATTTTCGAGGGGGACTGAGAATTTATATTGTTAACGTAAATAATAAGAGTAATAATAGAATAACAGAGTGATAATAGGTTTCCAAGAAATTGTTATAAATGTTTTTTTTAGTACAGGTAGGCCTAGCTATTGTTGTACAGGTATTGTGAAAGAGCGGGTACCTATTTAGATAATTGGCATTTTTATAATACCTTCTATTCAATCCTAATTTGCTTAAAGTTGTTTAGATTTATCTAGAAGCATCCATAAGAATTTTGTATTTTTATTATGTTGAAATTTTCTGTCTTTCTCGAAATTTCCTTAAATCCACCTATACAAGTGCCGCGATTTATTTTGTGGGTTTCGTTTTTGTTTTGTCTCTGATTGAGTAAGCGAATTGCATAGTGCATACCAGTAAGTTAGAAACGGTCAACGTTACTTTGTGTTACTGTCTCTTCTTTAACTTTTATTTATTCTGTATCGTTTTGGTAAGTAATAAGTAGTAGGCCTATCATAGTAAATTGGTTAAGTTCATTTATTTTCATTAGTTAATTATAATAAATTTGTTATTTATTATTAGTAATTTAATTGTAATTTACTTGTAGATTTTATTCACATCATTAAATTGTAATGTTTAGTTGCAATAAATACTCGTAATTTTAAACTTTAGTGTGTTAGTTATTTGATTTACCTACAACCGGGAACGGACCTTAGAGATAAGTGTCACAGTATTCACTAAATCTACATAAATATTGTGACAATATATTATTATTATGAATGGCAGTCGGTTGCGGTGTTGTGCTTTGTGTAGTGGGTATGGTTTGCTACATGCTCACTCCGACTTGATTGTTAATCATTTATACACACAAGTGTTCTATTGTATCTACTAGGCAATTACTTTTTTATTGTTATCAATTTTTAGTTATTCTTTGCATTTATTTTTTACGTTTTTCTTATTCTTCAGGTTTTTGTAGAAAGGTGTTGAATTTTTGGTTCTGTTATTGTATTTTCAAAATTCTATTACAAATTTTTATATAAAATTACCGAACTATTCATTGATTCAGTTTAGTTGTAATTAACTGAATGGATGTGAAACAAATAATATTGTAAAATGTTAGTTTGTTAAAACAAGTTTTATATTTAACGCAGTGCGATCGTTAGCAGATATTCGGATTACAGAAGGTACGGTAAATTTATTGTTTTCGTAAGTAAGACATGATTAATTACGTATTTATTTCTATGACATGAATAAAATGTTAAACAGAAAATCTTAAAATAATAAAAGTATTCTAGCCATGCGTAGAAGGCTTTTATCTGGGTCTATTTTCCTTTATATGTTTACATGTTCTTCGCTCATCTAGAAACGATTATAACCGTTTGTATACAGGCATAAACCGGTAGCTGATTTTTCCGCTGGTTCTAGTGACACTCAGACAGTGAATGATGTTAGTGTTGTACAAGGAAATTTGTAAAATAAGTGTCAGATCCTTTTTGAGGTAGTGTCAAGCGATTTTGCGAGTTACAGAACCGGATGTGGAGTACAATAATGTGATTGTACGTACGGACGGTAGTGAACGATTGTGGAAAGTTAAATCATCATTGTTTTGATTGTTAGTTAGTTGACCATACTTTATTTAGAATTGAGTTCAATTTAAGTTTTATGTAGCCCATGAAATAAAATTTTGCATTTAATCTAGGGCATACCCACCGGGTTGGTCTAGAAGTAAAGTCATCGCCGTGAGTCAGCTGTTTAACAGCTGATTTTTGGAGACGAAGGTTTCTGGTTCAAATCCTAGTAAAGGTAGTTACTTTTATACGGATTTGAATACTAGACAGTGGTTGCCAGTGTACTTTGATGGTTGGGGTTCAATTAACCATAGACTACTCTCTCAGGTATGGTTGACCTGGGTCTGTACTAGACTACACCTCATTTACACGTAATACACATCATTTTAATCTCATTGGGTCATGGGGTTGCTTATTGTTCTAAATTGAACAGTTGTAACGTACACATATTAGAAACTAAAAAAAAATCTAGTGTACGTAATTCATTTACAATTTATGAGTCGTCATCATAATTTATTACTTTGTTGATGAAATAGTCATTATTATTTGAGTAGAAGTTTTTTTTATAATTCCATTATAACCAGATCCCGAAAGAACCTTGGCCTAAGTATAACAATATTGCAGATATCCATTAGCATATTCATTGGCATTTGATATTCATTAACGTTTTGAAAACTAATTTGCGGCATATGTGATTATTAAGAAATATTTATTTATATATTACTAAAATAGGTAAAATGATACTATATATAATTAATATTATTTATAAAAAGATCAATAAATCATGTACTACATTGTTTATGAATACGAAGAAAAACAACTAGATATTGATAGCCGATATTATAAAATGAAAATTCAATTTTTAAGAAAATCACAATTTTCTGACATTTTAAAATTATACTAGGTACGTAAAGGGAAAATAGAGTAATACAATAAATTTATTCAATATCGTAAGCTTAATTTTTTTTATACTTTTAAAATAAGTTACCGTATGTTATACATTACCATATTCTTTATACTAAAAAGAGGAAAATCTAAGGAAAAGGAAAAAGGAAAATTGATTACCGATCAATCAAATGGAGCAAACTGATGATACCGGGAATTTTTTTCTTTGCCTTTTATTTTACTGCATATTTATAAAGGTAAGGTATTTTGTAGAACAGTCGTCGCCCATGTATCAAAAATGAATGATGAATTACCAAGCCAATAAAAACAGTAATAATGATAATAATAATAATAATAATAATAATAATAATAATAATAATAAGTAAATAAACACAAGGAATTTCATTCAATATCACATACAGTATTTCAAAAGAAATATTTTGAAAGAAACTATTCGCATTTGAATCAAAAAAAATAAAAATAACCTATGGAATAAAAATAAAGGAAATATTCTTTTACATTAAAGAGACAACAATTTATCAAATAATAATATAAAATCATACCGATTTTACAACAATATTTTATTAATTTTATTTCTCTCATGTTTTCATAGAAAAATTTGTGATAGATAAGATTTTTAGTGTTTGTTGTAGCTATTTGGGTCACAATATCAAACGGGTTATAGGTTATAAAGTATTTCATCTCCGTGACCTAACAAGTTTTTGCCATAAAATTTACCAAACTATATTGTAACATTTATTCTGTGATCTGGTTGTTTATAAATAGTAATAAAACTTCCTTGTTAACTTAGAACAAGTATTTATTAACAAATTAATGAATTAGAATAAATTATTACGTTTAAAACTACTGTTTGATAGTTGTTGTCTGTTGGAGACAAAGGTTCCTGGTTCAAATCCTAGTAAAGGTAATTACTTTTATATGGATTTGAATACTAGATAGTGGTTACCGGTGTACTTTGATGGTTCGGGTCGAATTAACTATACTTTCTCAGGAATGGTCGGCCTGGGTCTGTAGAAGAATACACCTCATTTGCACCTCATACACATCATTCTCATCTCATTAGTTCTTAGGTTGCTTATTGTTCTGAATTGAACAGATTGTAACGTACACACACAATGGATAAAAAAACCAACTACTAAATTACAATTAAATCGTGTTGTTGTTTAGGCCATCAGCTGAAAGGCTGGTTTGAACATCTAGAGGCTTTATTAAGTAAAACAAAGAGTGCGGTGGTTGACCATTTTCTTCCTCACTAAGTGGAAACGTATGCTTATCAGCACCCTAGACACTCTAAAAAGCATTTTATTTCAACCCTATGAAAATTACACCTTCACTTCATTCACCACTGGGTCTGGCTGTGTGATAAAATTCATTACTCTTAGATGAGTTAACAGCTGTGACTTGTGTCTTTTACAGCTCTTCTGTTCTGAAATCCTTCAGTCATATAATTGGCTGGCATATGTTAAGAAACATAACTTGTTTTGTAGTCCTGGAGTTGGCAAGTCAAGTACAAATAATTTAACACTTTACCTGCCTGTTATGGGTAAACAATTACACTACTTAACTTAATTGCAGATTAAGCTAACACTAAAGCTAAGAAACAGTCTCGAAAACTACGAGTTATTTTTACTTTCTCTTTCCTTGCTACGTGAAGTATAGAGAAGGAAAATACTGTGTACATGAAGAGATTTTAGAGGAATACACATTTTCAGACCCCCTGTATCCAAAAAAAGAAGTTATACTCTTTTTTGTGTGTTTGGGTGTGAACTAAATATTTTAGAACAAAATATGGTAGTACGAAGTTAAAATATTGAATTAATTTAGGTCCTACAAGCAGTACCGACACAAACATTTTTATCGAATCAGTCAACCGGAAGTAGTAGAGTTTATTCATGTGATTTTCCACTTTTTGCAATTTTCTCAACAGCTCCTACGATTTTTCTGTCAATGAAATATACAAATCAGTTACCACGTTATCTAATTTGTTAAATGTTAGAAATAATAAACGAGAAACATTTTTTTTTACTTATGGAAAAAAACATTCCTGGCGTAACTTTTATTGGAACATTCTAACTTATGATATATAAATTCCCTTATTATTCTTTCTTTGACAAAGGTCTTTTATCTCTTATAGAAAGTTTAAACTACTTTAGTACTGTAAAAAACAAGAACTTCATAATCAGTTTGTACTTTGAAAACAAACCTTCTTAGGTATTTTACTTTTCATTTTAATACAATTAACACACAAAGACATGTCCTTATAAAAAATCATTATTTTAGCTGCAAGATGTCTTGAGTAGTGAAGATTACTTAACTTATTTATTTTTATTACCAAATCTTTTAATGACTGTTCTTATTTTTTTTTACTAGTCTATATTCTGCAGACAGCATTGATAAAGTTCAAAAGTACACGAATAAATAAAACAGAAGAGAGGATAAACCTACTAGAAACAGATTCGTGTAGAGTTTGAACGATTGCTCGAGTCGGTTGCACGAACAGTGGGGATATTCTGTTTTCCACACCCTGTAGTTCTGTAACACACCCTATAGTGTTGAGTTTAAGTGCAGTGAGTGGTAGCAACTAATAAAATTTTGACCTCAGTTTAATATCATAATAAATGTTATGTATTTCCTACATACCTGACGTCAAACACTTACGATTTGTTTCTAACTGGTAATGCTACTGCAGGAGCAGTGTTATGAAATATAATATATTATGGGATTGCAGTATGTAAACATATGAAATTGAAGAAAAGTTTGCTAATATAATTCACAGAAACGATAATAATGCTGATACAAACAACCAAATGAATATTGAAAGAGGAAAAAACAGCCAAGAGAAGATGGACAACAGTTTTGTAGGGCAGGCGGGTGGTATGTAGTCGTGAGGATTTATCTCAATCAAAACGCAGGTGACTCAAGCTATCAAACAAGCTGTACGAATTTTATTTTACACGAATGTGATAAAAAACAGTTCTGATTATTTAAATGGGAGGGAGTATGCTGAAGAGAAGTTCAAAAGAATTTGTTAGGAAGATCAAATGGGAAGTTTTATTGACAAAAGTGCGTGCGTCAATCGAATGAAATCGCTTTCTTTTGAATAATTTATTTCTGCATCTTTAACAGCTCGTCAATCTGAAAATTCTCGTCAGCCGTTTCTTAACATTATACATCCAAATTACAGTAACAATATTTTCTTTAAGAATATCATTTATTTTCATGTGTTTTTATTACAAACGTACACAAAATATTTAGAATTAATTTATCCAAAATATATTAGTATTTTTATACATAATTCTAGAGAATCAATATGTTTTGTTTAACTTTATTGATGCATGTACCTAAATACAACTAGAAAATCTCTGCGACGGTGTGTGAAATATGACGTGTATGGCTTGAGGGAGAACAGTACTCAATAGTAAGACTTCAACAAATAATTTTTAAATATTTTACAATATGGTTCTAATCGATCTAGTATGAAGCCTGCGTGGGGAATAACCTGATAAATGTGCCATGTTTTCGTTTTTATGAAGTTTCTGTTTAAATGTCTGTAGATTGATACATGGTGTCGTTAATGTATGGTATGTGTATAAAGCCGTTATGTAACGTGTCGTTAGTTTTATACCAGGTACGTCTGCAATAATCCGTATGCACATGGATTGACAGTGTTGTAGTTTCATGATTACTGAGGGCTAAGGATTACAGATTATTTCTCTATTAGGACAATATTATTATTTCCAACTGTATTTAAATTTATGTTTTCCACTATTCTTTTTTCTCACTCTGCTGGTAATTTTGATTTTCCCTAATCGACTGTTTGCCCATAAGTTAAATTATCTAGTCTTTGCCTTCTTTTGTCGTAACGCTCATGTTGTATATCTGTATAGAATTCAACTCAAAACAACAATTTACTTAATGTTTCAACAACTAAATTTCATTTTACCTAACTAATAATAAAATAATTTGTTCTTTCTATTAAACAAATATTTTATCATATTCCGTCACCTTCAAGAGATGAAGTCGGTATTGCCTAAAGACGTGCACATGTTCTACGACAGGCTGCCACACAAGAAGAACGACACAAGAAGAACACAAATGAAGTTTGTAAAGAAGATAAGTGCCTATGTATTTTAAATGTGTGAATTTGTCAATTTCCCATGTTTATTTTAATGTATTAGCTTTTAAGGTAGATATAAGTAACCAGTTTTTAGTAAGCCAATGAGCTATTAATCATATTTTAATGTACCTAACTATTACTTAATTTTGAACTATTGTTTATTTAACTATTTTTTATTTTAGTAAGAGTGCCCATGTATTTTAAATGTGTGAATTTTTCAATTTCCCAATGTTTTTTTTAATGTGTTAGCTTTTAAGGTAGATTTAAGTAACCAGTTTTTAGTAAGCCAATGAGCTATTAATCATATTTTAATGTAACTAACTATTATTTAATTTTAAACTATTGTTTATTTAACTATTTTTTTTTTAGTAATTAAAGTAGACCTATTAACATTATTTTAAGTTACTTTATATTTTCTAATGAAAATGTGAATAGAACTTTTATTAAAAAAGTACAACTCTTATTTTTTATATTTTTTATGTTTTTTTAGTTTACTCATATTTTTATTTTTTATTAAAATAGTAATGCTATTGTACAGTAATGTTCACTAAAATTTTCTTTGTTAAAAATTTATGAAAACTCAGCAACCAAACAATAATAAGGTTAAGTGATGAATAAATTACAATAGCGCACTGTATTATACTGGATTTAAGTTAATAAAAAAAATTGCACTACAACTCTTGCTAATAATTTGCGTGTAATGTTTTATTGTTACTGCCTAGAAACCCATTTAACACGGAAAAAACACGTATCTCGTTGAATGCTGTGTTAAAGGTAAGGTGGAGAACCTCGTAAGTCATCTAAAAAATTAAGGTGCAATATTTTAATCAAAATAAAAACGCCATAAAATGTAGAATTAATTAGAATGACTTATATTTAAACATTTCAATGATAAGTAATTCTGGAAATAAATAAAACACTTTTTTGTGTCTACTGTAAAATTAGCATTCCTTGACATACGAGGTTTACTATCTAAGCCAACGATTCCTATTCTAGTTTTTATTTTAGTTTTATTCTGCAATCTTCAGTCAGCGTACATCCCATATACCTTAGTTGACTAACGCGTTCAACGTATATTTCTTTTAAGTAGGTTTTTTCAACAGAGTTAAGATGAAACTGAAAATTATTATCAATTCAATTTTTTAAAATGTTAGGTTTAAAGTTCCAGTTTTATTAGCACAGAGATTGTTTTTGTAGAATGAAGAAACATGTCATGTACAGTGTAAATCTACAACAATAAAAAGTGGCATAAAAATAAAAAAAACACCCATTTTCATGCTTCAGAATAGATTTCATTGAACGTAGAGATCAGTTAAAATCCATTTTATTAATTTCACGATTATAGGTCATCTAAATTTGTGATTTCTTGAATAATTTGATTTACAAATAATAATATCATGTTTATTAATTCTGAAAATAGTTTAGTCGTGTTGGCTGAGAATGATGCCTTGTAGCATCTTGTAACGAGCAACATACATGTTAAGCCTTCATGCATTAATATTAATGTATTTCGATACTAAGCGACAAATACTGTGTGGGGAAACACTCCCGGCATTGGTACACGAATTAACATATTATTAAGCACAGTTCACTTAAAGGCATCCACAAATTCAACATATTATAGCCTTTAAGATATACATGGAGACCTATCTTATTAGTTGTTTTCTTAATCTTTTTTTAATTTTTTTTTAAGTTTCGTTCATTACGCAACTAGATTTACATACAAGATAAAATTGACATGGAGCGAAGAAGTTTTTCGAGAATGAAGCTGTTCAATAAACACATTTGAGCAATATATTAATTATCTGTACATAATAAATAAAAATGCGAAAAGCTTTACTGACTCATTCAGTAACTCATTCATCAATAATTTTAATTTTTTCGATCACTTATTTGGTATTAAAATTTTCAAATTTGTTTCTTGACCAGAAAACTAAAGAAGTTAGATTATTTGTCTAGTTTTTCTTTTTATTTTCCTCCCTCTGTTGTACCTTGTAAAATACACCTTCATACACAATCCAAAAAGGAAAATGTAATATCTGGGTCATATAATGCATGGACCAAGATAAGAAATGCTTCGCTTGATATTACAACGCAGATTCAGGGGAAGAGAGCTGTAGGAAGAAGAAGAATTTCTTGGTTGAAGAATCTTTGCTATTGGTTTCGTTGTACCTCAGCGGAGCTGTTCAGAGCTGTGCTGTTCAATGTCCGAATATCCGTCAGGATTGCCAATCTCTGATCAGAGGGTACGTTAAGAAGAAGAAGTTATACCTTGGTCAATCTTCACCAGTCATTTCTTTGCTTAGCTCAACATTTTAAGCAAATGAATACTTGTTTCCTGTTCTTATTCCACTAGTCGTAACTTTGACATCTTCACTCATTTTCTGTACATGATCCCACCATATTTTTACTACCTATCAGTTTTCTCCGCAGTTTTTGTGACATTTCATTTCTTGAATTTTTTAAGGTCTTTCAGAATTTGGTAAAGGCCAAGCCATTTGCTGTGAGCGCTGGGCTACACATGCGCATACTTGATTTTGACCCTGCATACCCTTCTAACCAATACTCAGATGTAGTACAGTCAGAGTGTTGTTGAAAATTGATAACACCCTTTGTATTTTGTAGGCATGCTGTTCCACTGGTGATTACATACACTGCAATATTTCAGTACATACAAGACTATACTAATGCAGACGCACGTTTTTCTTAGCGCTCTCCTTACGAAAATCAGGCTATAAGTATTGTTGACCAACTCTCCCATTCGCTTCACGGGGGTAGAGAGTAGGTTGACTTTTTTATATCCGAGGTGGCGAGAAAAACTCATGTACGCTCCCTGACGATGGGGGAAGTAGTGCTGGACTCAATTGAGGCGTCCTCGACCAGCCCCAAAGAGGCCGCAACCGCCTACCAACCAAAAACCCGCCGCCTGGCCATTTGATCCAATTTCTGCAAGGGTTGACTTGACAGTAATATTTCTATACCTTCCCGAAGAGCTACGAATTATGAAAATCGAAAAGTTTATTCCGTAAATGATACGTAGGAAAATTAAAATAAAAAAAAATCATAGACTACTTATAAATTTATAGTTTATTAATTTTTCGACTTTAAATTCCTTTATGCAACAGAAGCTGCTAAAATAAATTATTCAAAATTTAACAGGCGACATCAATGTTCTCAAATACAGCAAAATAATGTCAAGTTGAAATTTAAAACGTTGCCGCTTACAAAGAAAATAGAGTGGAAATCTACAGATCTAATTGCAAAAACAATTATAATGCTTAAATGATTTCCGTATAGATTTTATAAAACTTTGAAATTTCACTTTTTTATTTTTATTTATTTGCATTGTTTACAGTGCTATTACTCAAATATTTTTTGAAAATTTTGTTTTGTATATGAGAGAGTAATTTTTCTTTAACATTTTTATCACTAACACTCCAACATCATCTCAATCTTATACACGAATGGTGTAAAACATGGAAAATAAAACTTAATACGACAAAATCCCTTCACGTAACTTTCACACTCCGTCATGGTGATTGCCCACCAGTATACATAGACAATGAACCTCTCACAAAAACAGATACGGTCAAGTATCTCGGTCTGACTTTTGATAAACGACTAACTTGGAGCACACATATCAAACGGAAACGTTTATTACTGAATTCCCGACTTAAAGTTTTATATTCTCTACTTCACAAACGATCAAAATTACCAATGGCACAAAAATTACGCATATATTGTTCTCTTTTGAGACCTATTTGGACCTACGGATCCCAAATCTACGGTTCAACCAAACCCTCTAACTTGCAACGAATTCAAGCATTCCAGTCAAAAACATTACGCCTTATAGCAAAAGCACCTCTTTACGTTAGCAACAAAACCTTACATACAGATTTGAAAACACCACTTGTACAAAATTCCATTGAATACTATACAAACGCTTTCACGACAAGTCACACGAACACGAGAACCCCCTGGTGCGTTCACTTTCCTCCGTCCATTTACCTGACAATCCTCCTAGACGCCTTAAAAGACGCTGGAGTAGAGACATGCTAATTTGATATACACATTTCATTCTTGGGGAGGCACCAATGGGGGCTCTACCCCTCTCATGCCTATCATGTCATTTACATAATCACGATAATCATCACGTTTGCTTGTTGTAACATTTTACAGTTGTAAATAAAGAATTAAAGAGAGAGAAAAAAACATTTTTATCTACGCTACTTCTTCGCGTTGTGAGTTATTCTGTCATAATTATTTATTATCCATGTTATTAATCATGTTATTAATCAAATATAATTTTTTAAGTTTTCGTTTTGTATATGTCATACAATACTTATATATTAAAATTTTGAATTTCCACGCTACTTCTGGGTCATTCTTGTTACGTGTATTTATTATCTATTTTTTGATATTTATGGTTTTTTTAAATTAAGTAATTTTTTGTTTATTGTTCAATTTTTGGATTATTCCGTGGGATATATTTCTGTAAAGATATTTGTCTGTTTTTTCACGTCATTTTTAATTATAAATAAGAAGTTAAACTTTGCAATGGTTGTACTACATTTTGTAGTTTCCGAATATAATTATGTTGAAAAGGTATAATATACGCCTGTGGCCCTAGCTTGTTAAACTGGGTTGTGTTGAACTCCACTTAACCTATAAATAATATTTTTTCACTTTCCAATTGAGCAATAATTTTTAAAAATTCCCATTAGTTTTCTTAAAGTAATGAATAAAAAAAATGTAAAGTAAATTCGGGAAAATTGAGAAACAAATTCTAAAAAAAGTACCTGTTTAAAGTAACCATCTGAAAGATTTGCTTGTACGTTATATCAGTTTTTTGAAAAAGCGTTCAGCTTACAATTAATTATTTACAAATTTTTGTGATTAGAACATAAATATTAGTCTAAGCATTGCATAAAAAATATATTCTAAGAGTAATATTGGTAAGTAATGTATACCTACTGTTTGCTTAAATTTATTTTAAGTTACGATTTATTTGCATTGAATTTAAGTTCAATATATTTCTAACCAAAATTACTATCAATATAAAGTCGAAGCGAGTTATTTAATCAGAACGAACTTAATATATGTTTGTTTTGGCAAAGACAAACATATTATATCAGATCGGCATGTGTTAAAAAATAACATATAATTTAAAATCTTAAAATAAATTTTCGATTTATTTCAGATAGATGTTTGTGAAATATAGTAGAGTGAAATAAAATATAGATAATGGTGGATGAAGATGAGTTAGAAAGAGTAGACTAAAGAAGAATGAGGAGAAGTACGGTACTGTTAGCAGGGTGGAAGGAAGGGACGAGTAAACTGAATTCACGTTAATTTTCCTTGTTCAATAACTTGATGTAGTACACCGTCGTAAGTTTTACTTTCAGTAAGAGTGTTAGTACAGCAATAATTTAAGTTCTTAAATACCCGATTTTAACTAATTTTGACCATTTAATGTTCCTTCAAGCCAAAAATTTGTTTTCAAAAGAATGTTCGTTGGTATGTAAGATGAATTTTTTATATTACACTGTATTTATGTGTATCAAAATGTTCAGAAAATATTGAATAAGAGACAAAAATAACATAAATTGGAAAATAAAACGTATATAGTTCAACTCCCATTAAAAATAAAATAATCAGTCTTTATATTTTTAAGAGGACCTGTGACTGATACCTAAAAATGATTACGTTACCATAATGGCGGAAATAAATTTCCCACATTATTTGAAAAATTTCACAAATAAACTACTACTTCCTGCTAAACGATTTTTATGAAAATTTTTGTGACGGGTCCCGAAGGGATAGGCTTATCTAACTTAAGTTTCAAGTTATAACGTTGAACGCTGATCCGTACTTGAGATATTTTGTTCGCACACAACACACAGACCAATCGCTAAAAAACATGTTTTTTGAGTTCAAAGGGCTTGAAAACGTGTATATCCGTTGAAAATTTGATTTTTAAAAATCGACATGAAAACAACAAGCCTGCTTTCATTCCCTTTATATTTATAAAGGGCAAGAGAAATAAAAACACAAAATTTACGTTTATAAATGTAGTAGGCCTATAATGTAGGACTGGGCCTAATGGTGTATTTCCCATTGGCGTAACTGAGGGCTGCTATCACGCTGTCTGCTTGCCTCGGCAGGATAGAAACTAATATAATACCATTTTTGAACACACTAAGTTTAACCTGAGTTACAGGAAGCCAGTGGGTATAGAGTCATCCAATTAAAAAACAATAATAAACTGCGAGAGGTACAAATAATGAAACAAACTGGTAAATTGCAAAAAACGCGACAACTGACAGGTCATTTTGAAACGGAATATTAATTAAATTCTCATTTGATAAAGGTATAAATACACAAAGTTATAGTTATACGAGAGATTAAACAATCAGTATAGAAAATAATAATAGTTATTAAAACAGAGTTATTTAGTTGATTTCACAAAAGCCGTGAGATACAGTATTGAACTAAAGCTCTTTTGTTTCAAGATATTGTCATAAATGTGTAAACATACGATGCAAATTGACATGAGTTTACTATAATCAACGAGTTTAATAATATATCAATTTAATCAGTTTATCAATTTAATCCAGTTTAATCAATTTAATCGAGTTTAATCAATGTTTCAGTAATAGCCTATTGCTACCATCCTGGGTACTTGTATTGTTGTTGTTTAGGTCATCAGCCAAAAGGCTGGTTTGAACCCGTAAAGGTTTTAGTAAGTAAAACGAGAAGTGGGGTGGTTTACCATTGCCTTCCTCACTGAGTGGAAAAGTATGCTTATTAGCATGCCGGGCCCTCTGAAAAGCACATATTTTCCACTCTGCAAATGACACCTTCACTTTATTCACCACAGGGTCTGGCTGTATAGTGAAATTCATTACTTTCAGACGAGGTAACTCTGACTAGTGTCTTTAACACCTCTACCACTTCTGTTTTTAAATGATTCAGTCATTTAATTGGCTGACCATGTGATATGAAACAGAACTATTTATTTTAGCCCTGCAACGAACAGATTGAGTGCAAATAATCTGACACTCCACCTGTTTATTATGGGCAGAAATTAAGTGTATTTAAGTTAAAAATAAAGGGAGAGTGATATTAATGAAATAAGTTTGATTTGTACGTATGTAGCTTATGTAATTACTTAAAATATTCATGTAATGCGTATTTGTATATGAAGAAATAGGTAAATTTAAGGAGGGTAGTTAAGGTTAAATTTTTTTTTCATATATTTTCTCTAAAACAATGTAAAGTAAATTGGTAAAGGGTTTTTTGTCATATTTTATTAATGCTATTTCATAACTTAGCTGATGTTTACATTACCATTCATTAACATTTTAGTTCTGTTATAAGTTTTTTTTATTTACATTTGAATTCTATCTGTTTTTTTATATTTTAATTTTTAATTTTAAACTAACGAGTTTTTTAATGTTATCTGATCATTTTCACTTTTGTGTGACTTATTTTTTATGTAATAAGTGATGTAGTATTGGTGTTAACTATTTTTCTTTTTCTTTTTTATTAGTGCGATTATTGTTGTATTGCAGTTTTATTTTGTGCTATATAACTTATATATATTTTTTTTAATTAGAATAATCCTCCTCCAAGCACGGGCTCTGCTCTTTTGGAGGAGTAATAAAGGAAATAAATAAACAAATGTAATAGAAGGGTATGACGTGAATATCAGGATGGGAGTAAATCTTTAAGTTTTAGCTATTAGTTAAGTAGTAGATTAGTACAGAGTTGTTCATATGTCCTTTGACCGTATTAATTTATCAATCAAATTTGGTCACGCAGTTTAATATGTAATCTTTACCTTTTATTCAGAGGCAAAGTAATCAGCGGTACACAATACTCCTGTTTTCCAGACGAAGTCGAACAGCATTATTAAATACCATGATTCCTCTGTTATCTACTTGCTCTTGCCCAATCTGAATATGTAGGAAAGAAAAGTATTAATTTCAAGTTAATTTTGAAAATCTAGTTTTCACCGGAAATACACGTTTTCAGGCCCCATGAAACCAAAAAACATATTTTAGCGATTGATCTCTGTCCGTCTGTGAACATATCTCGAGAACGGTAAAGAGCAAGAATTGAAACGTTGAACTTAGGTTAGGTGTTACTACATGAATATTTTCATCAAAATCGGTCAACCGAAAGTATTAGTTTATTCCTGCGATTTCCTCTAAAATGGCTCGTACGATTTTTTTTAAATCGCCTCATTTAGGCTATATATTTTTTATGTTCTACAAGATAGGGTAACTCTGGTGAATTTTTCGGAGGCCCTTAGCTCCCGTGGTAAGAAATGGTTTTCTAAAGATTACGTCTTTGTAATATGCATTGTAGAGCAAAAGTTTATAATAATAATCAAAGTTTTAGAACACTTAAGAAACCTACAAATTATGGTGATTGTAATTCGTCACCTCAATTAACCTTTAAATTTGGGATAAGCAGGATTTGAATAAACAAAATTTTAGGTATTTATAAAATTGAGTTCCCAACGAATGAATGTCTCTTTCTCTTTCACTCTCAATCTATCTTCCTTCCTCCCCTGTCATTTTCTTCTTTTTTACACCCTCGCATTCACTTTCTCTCTCGCTGTTCTATAGATAGAGGTCGGGAAAGTGAAAGTTAAGATAATAAGTCCAAGTAAATAGACATTATGAAAGAAAAGTACTAAAAAGAAAATTATGTTTTCGTGGTAGAAAAAGAAAACAACGTTTCTTACAAACCAACAACTCCAGATGGTCATAACGCATGAAGTCGTTTAAAATTTATAATTCCTTCAAAAAGAACCACAAGAAAAACGAGTTTTCTTTTTCTTAAGAAAAGTCCTATTTCAAGTTCATTAAAATATAAATTTTCCTCTTTAAAACACTTGAAAACACACAAACGTCTGACGAAATCTTTTGGTGGATCGTATTAAGATTTAAAATGTATTTTTATTTCAGTTTATTAATTTCATTCAAAAACCGCCTTTTAATTTTCTTTTAAAGAAAGTTTTAAAAAGTTGGTTACTTTGAAATCAAATTTCACAAGAAAATACACATAATCTTTCGATGTAGATGTTTATTATAAAAGAGAATTTCTTACAAATCTGTAATTGAAAGTATAATTACAAACACTAATCTTTTAAGAGTAGGAAGTCTAGATTTTTATTTTTACTTATCTATTCAGATTGTAGATGTTTCTTTTCTCTTGCCCTATATGAATATAAGGGAAGGAGGTATTGTTTTCATGTCGATTTTGAAAATTGAGTTTTCACCGTATATACACGTTTTTAGGCTCCCGGAATCCAAAAAACAAGGTTTAGCTATTTGTCTGGGTGTGTGTGTGTGTGTGTATGAACAAAATATTTCAAGAATAGAACATCGCACAAAGTTGAAACTTGAAACTTCAGTTAGGGCTACTTACTACGAGAGGACGCGATGCGTACATTTTCATCAAAATCGGTCAACTGGAAATATTAGTTTATTCGTGCTATTTTGTATTCTTTTGCGATTTTCTCAAAAACGGCTCACTACGATTCTTTTAAAAATCGCCTCATTGATTACATATTAAATCTACAAGATAGGGTAAGCTTCATGTCTGCTAAAATTCTTAGGAAAGCCCGGAGAAAAAATGTTTTTTTTAAGATTGCGGCCTTAATATGCATTTCAGAGAAAAATTGTATACAATCAATGTTGTACAACATTTATAAACCTACAACTTATATTTCAAACACTGTTTTGCAAAAAAATTGTTTTCTTCTTTTTTTTATTTAACGTCCGACTGTTCTGCAATTACTACTAATGCAGACGGTGAAGGATGAAATGATTTTTGTTACGTATGAAAATATGCCGTGCCTGAATGGGATTCAAACCCAAGACCGCATGATGAGAGGTGAGCACATTACCAACTACGCCAATGCGGCCAGCAAAACACTTGCGTTAGCGAAAATTACTGATTTTTCTGTTTTTCTTTTCATGAAAATCTGTAAAAAATTATTTTTTTTAGGATTGTGGGGTTAGTAGCCCTACGCATTTACGACAAAAATATGTAAATAAAATTATAGAAAAAAATCTACATCTTTTATTTTAACGATTTTTCTCTACAGAGCCTACTTTAGAGTCAATTAATGATTTATCGTATTTAAAAGCTCTGTGAAAGTTGATTTTAATTTTGCGTCATTCGCTGATAATTGAAATTAGATTATGTTTTTCATTTTATATTGGTTAATAGTTTGAAAGTGGAACATCTGTAAATTAAAATTAGTTTAGAATGTTATACTCTGCTGGTATTCGCGGAACCGATAAACCGATGGCAAATTAGTTATGATTAAACAAACATAAGTTATATTGTTTATTATTTTTACTAATAAGAGAAAGTCGTGTGAGTGTTTCACACCAGATATTTTTGTAGTAAATAAAATAAATTACAAATTAAAAATATTAGTTGTATAATGAACTAATTATGGAATTTATTAATGCAAGTACAGGTTTCAAATATCATGAATAAATTAAAAACTAAACTCATGTAATTGAAATGAACAACTAGCCTATCTGAATGAACAGTGATTTAATTCAATACAGCAAAAGCAACGTGGACGAAACGTGCTTTGTGTATTGTACAGTCAGGAACAAAGCTAATTGATACTGTGTAATCCAATTTAGTGTTACATTTATTGTGTTTATTTTGTATTTTCAGAGATCTTTTTAGGTGACCATTAGCGCGTAGTAGGCAGTACGGTTTATAGAATTTGAAAGGTTTTAACGGTCGGTTAATGATCGCAATAGGTACAATTTTTAACCATTATGCCGGTTGGTTAATTTAAATCGTTGACCTAAACATTTCAACAGCCTGGAATGATAATGTTTTAGATAACCGTGCGTTTGTAAATTTTAAACGATCCTAAAATAACATGTTTTGGGCGAGAAGGTTTTAAATTTCTCACCTGGGAATTGGAGCATTGCTGTAATAGATGAGCTTGTTTGTTTCCCGATGCAATTAATGTGACTGTAAACGCAAACGTTATCAATTAAGTCTAGATTAAAGTGATTATCTAACTAATCAATTTCTTCTTGATTAATTTCTTCTTTATTGGAATTTTATATGTATTCATGTTAAGTGATATTCGATCATAGAAGATATTTGATAATTTGTATCCCAACAAGTGATATTCTCATTTCACAATTTCCAGAACATAAAATTAATTTTAAAACGGATAACGTGTGTTTTGTATTGTAAGAAGAACAAGTTTACCGATGAATGAGATTCTCAGAATAATTGGTCAATGTAACTTCAATTGTTGTCTCTTGATATACAGTAGAAAGGTTTTATTAGGCTCCTTAATTATTATTTATTTTGTCTACTATGATGCAAATTTTTGTAGCCAAGAGTAGAAAACTTTTAGTATGTTCTATTGATCTATTTTTATTTAGATATTCTTCGCCCTTCTAGAACGGTTTTTTCTGGTATTTTTGCCGCTATTTCTGGTTGAATTCAGAGTATGAATGAGTGAGTGCTTTTAGAAAGTGTTAACTAGTTTATGCATTGTAACAAGTACATTAAGGAAAAGTAGGCGTACGTTCAGTAAACATTGTATAATTAATTGTAGTTAATGGAGATCAGTGGGATCGCCCTCTCGCACAGTGAATCAATCCTGTCTCGATCTCATTCGGTAAGGTAGGCACACTAATTTTCTTGAGCTGGTGATGAAAGTGATGAATGAAAGTGAGAGAGTGAGTGTTGGTCAGTGACAGCGAGAGGGGAATTAGGCTACGGTTCCCTTCCACGCCCCGCTGACTTTATGTAAATTTTTTAACCCGACATTTCCCTTGTAGCATTATATAAACAGTTCCAAAAGAGGAGAAGGGGTGTTTGCTGATGTCGGATCAAGTGGCCAGGCGGCGGGTTTTTGGTTGGTAAGGCGGTTGCGGCCTCCTTGGGGCTGGACGAGGACGCCTCAATTGAGTCCAACACTACTTCCCTAATCGTGAGGGAGTAAACATGAGTTTTTCTCGCCACCTCGGATAAAAAAAAACAAAAATTGGTTGTAGTAAGAGCAGATTATAATATTCGCTTAAACTTTAAGGTGTAATTACATTTTTGTTCTAGTCTAAGTAATTTTTTAATAGTCTAAAAAAAACAAAATAATTATAATGTATTATCTTGTAAATAAATAATTTTTATAAGTCTAAAAGAAGTTTACATAATTATTACAACCAGATCTCGAAGGAACCTAAATATAATGTTATAGTATTTTTCTGCGCACATTATTCATCAAAACAAAAATATTGTTCTATTACTTTCTTCATTTGTCTAAGAGGAAAGCGGCGTACAAATATGTTGTTGTTGAGGTCATCAGCCGAAGGCTGGCCTTGAACCTCAAGAGGCATTGTAAAGAAAAACGAGGAGTGATGTAATTTACAATTGCCTTCCTCACTGAGTAGAAAAGTACGCTTATCAGCATGCCAAGCCCTCTGAAAACCATCTACTTTACACTCTCAAAGTAATACCTCCATTTCATTCACCACAGGTTATCACTGTATAATGAAATTCATTACTCTACGAGGAGATATCTCTTACTAGTGTCCTTGACACCTCTACCTCTTCTGTTCTTAAATGCTTCAGTTATATAATTGGCTGACCATGTGATAAGAAAAAAACTATGTTTTGTAGCCTCGTAACTAGCAGATCGAGTGCAAATAATTTAACACTCCACCCGCCTGTTATGGGCAATAAGAAAATATGTGTATAACTGAATATTTATTTATATAATATTTTATAAGATATTAAATGTTATTTATTTATTTAATTAATTAATAAAAAATACTATGCAAGAATCATAATGTATATCAATTAAATAAGTATAACTACAAATTACTATTTGTAAATGAGAATAAAACGACACTGTTTAAACATGTGAATAAAATACAGCAGTTACTGTATTTATTGAGACAAAACAAACTGCATTTCCATTTTATTTAATAATCAGTTAAACCAATTTTCCAACCTACTGAGTTTCTAACTACTCCATTTGAAAGCGTAAACTACATAGATTTACATAGCCAGACAGACAGAGATCTTAAGGTTTGAAACGTGCACTAGGAAATACATTAGTTAGTTTACGTAATGTCTTAGCTTGGTCATGAATAATGTTAGGAATTTAGTATGCTAAGGTTATTCGGTTATTATAATGTTCCAGAGTATAGGATTCTTGCATAACCTCTTTTCAGAAGTCTTGAAACGAAGGTTTGGTGAACAGAAACTGCATTTCTTTTTATCTCAAGACAACCTAGGACTACATTAAGACGTAAGTCTACATTAAGTCTCTTATTTTGTTACCAGCCCACAAAGTTTCTGTAAACGTATGGGTAATTACGCATTTATGTGATTACTCCCCGATTTTCGAATTTTTTTGAATCAGTACATTTAAGTGTGTTGTATTTGAATCACTTTATAATTATTTGTAAGCTATTTTTATTCATAACTGTTTTATATCTTATCATATTTTTATATTTTATCATATTATTGTTTTAGTCAGTTCTATTTACGGACATATTCACATACGTCAAGTCTCTCACTCCCAGGACTAAAGACGGATATATACGCATACATTATTATTAGGCAAACGTGAAGAGAAATATTTGTACTAATGTCATTTTCGTGGATTCTGAGCCTTTAAAATCGGGTTTCTATCAAATCGGTAAAATAAATGGGATTTTTTAATGTTTCGACCTTAGTATGCATTTTACGACATAAGTTTATACAATTAAAATTATAGAAAATAAATATATCTGTAACTTTTATTTAAATAATTTTTTTACAAACCTTGGTTTAGAGAAAATAGGTAATTTTCCGTAATTTTAAGTTCTACAGAGGTTGATTTTCATTTTGCATCATACAGTAATGATTAAAAGTTGGTTATGTTTTTGATTATTTACATAATTATGCAGGAGAAAGTTGTGTGCCGGCCGCATTGGCGTAGTTGGTAACGTGTTCGCCTCTCATGATGCGGTCTTGGGTTCGAATCCAACTCAGCCACGGTATTTTCATACGTAACAAAAATCATTTCATCATTCACAGTTGCAAACGAATCTTAACCGAAACCGTTGATTGTAACAATTCATAAGTTTGTGGGTCATGTATTGATTTTTCTTAACGCCTATTCCCACAACGCTGGTTTACTAGCAGCTTATTAGTAACTAGCAACGTTTATAAACATTCATACTGAGCTAGTTTAATAGTGCTAGTCAATCACGTGAACTTTTCTTCTCAACTAGCGCTAGTAAAATCAAACTTGTTCAAAGTCACTAGTGTGATAGCAAATACTAGCCCTTTAACTAAAGTAGCTGGTAATCTACTAGCAGCTAGTAAACTAGCGTAAAGGATATAAACCTTTACCAAAACTTTCTTTTTTAATTCCAATTTAAAAATTTAATAAGGAAAAATAATTTCAAAAATTGAAGAAGAAACAATAAAAATGTTGAGATCTGCCGATGATATAGTAGTATTAGCCGAGACAAAGAAAGAACTAGAGGACATCTTAAATGGAATGGATGAATTTTGAGAAAGGATTACTTAATGAAAATTAATAAGAACAAAACGAAAGTGTTGTGCAGCAGCAAGAGTGGTTTAGAAGAGATGGGAAATGTAAAAGTAGGCAACGAAAAATTACAGGACGTTGGGGAATACTGCTATCTAGGGAGTAAAATAACAAAGGATGGTAGAAGCACAAGTGATATCAAAAGTAGAACAAGCTAGAAAAACCTTTGAAATAAAAAAACAGCTTACTGACTAAAAACATTGATTTACAGATTAGGAAAACTTTCTTAAAACATTATGTTTGGAGTTCAGCTTTATACGGGAGTGAAACGTGGGTGATAGGGGCTGTAGAAAAGAACAGGATAGAAGCTTGTAAAATGTGGTGTTATAGAAAGATTAGGTGGTTGAACAAAATAAGTAACTAGAGGTTCTTAGGCGAGTGGATGAAAAAAGAAGTACCTATATCGAAGTATCTTACCAGAAGAAGGGATAGGCTAGTGGGGCATATCTTAAGGCATCCAGGTATTGAGCTATTAATAATGGAGGGTAACATTGAGGAAGTCAATTGTAGGGGGAGGCAAGGATTAGAATACGTAAAGCAAATTACAAAAGATGTAGGGTGTTACAGGTATGTAGATATGAAACGACTTGCGCAAGATAGAAAAGCTTGGAGAACTGCATCAAACAGTCGAGAGACTGATGACAAAAAAAAATAGTAATAATTCTCTCGTCTTATAACAGTCCTAAAACATTAAATTTACTATGTTAACCAGTCTGGATTAATTCCAAGCCGTTCATTACGCAGACAAGGATCTTTAATTCCTTATCCTATTGGGTTGTATTTAGCAGACGTATAGTTCCTATCATTCAAGTAGTCGCTGACGACCTTAAGTCTTGAAACTATCACGAGAATAATGGTTTCACAATGTTATCGGATAGTCTAAAGTTAATAGCAAAATACTGTTAACGTCTATTACTATTTAAGAAATAACATAAAAAACCTATTACACCTTATGGAATGCATTTGATACAGTCAACAAACATTATTTGCAACAATATATTTGTACACAAATAAATGAAAATCTCGTTTTATTAATTTTGTTTGTTTAGTTTAAAGTTAAAGATAATTTCAGCAGATAGCAATGATTTATTTCATGTCAGATTACTCTTTTAAACAATTTAAATTATTTAAGCAATTTAAATTAGACGGAAGAAGTGAAACTCATTTGTTTACCAGATGCCCGCCATTCGAACAATTTACAAAAGAAAACTTTTCAACTTAGGAAAGAAAAGATATTCTTTCGAATAAACTAAAACAAAGTTAAATTTATTAAGATATAATGAAACGATTTTTATATTTTCGTTTGTTATGTTTATACCATTCTATAATTTTCTTGCCACTGCATTTTTAGTAAACTGCGAAGTGATAAAGTATTGTAATCGTTGAAAAAACATTTCTCGTAAAATGTGTGTGTGTGTGTGTGTGTGTGTGTGGTTACAGGTACGATATTTGCCGTTTAGAAAAAACTACAACTCCTATTAAATTTAAACTTAAAAGTCTAGTGTCAAACACTCCGACAACTTTTTCTTGTCATTGTAAATAATATAACACAACATAATTTTAATCATTTGCGTATGACGCTATTTGAAAATCAACCTCTGTTAGATTTCTATTGATGCTAAAGTAGGTTCTATAGAAAAATACGCTTGATATAAAAGCTGTAAGTTTAATTTCTCTATAACCTTTATTACACAATTCATTTTTTTACCACGAAAGCACAATCTCCACGAATTTTAGCATTTGTTTAGCTCAAAAATGTAGCGAGCAAACTATTTGAAATAAAATTGCAGAAGCTGTTTTTTAAAAATTTCACATAAATATACTACCGTATTACTTTCAGTTCATAGATACTGATAATAATATTCGTATGATTTTCCGTGTTTGAGATATTTTGTCTCCCTCCACAAACACACACACATAGACCAAAAGGTAAAACATGTTTTTTTGGGCTAAGTTTTTTTAGCCTAACAAAGTTAGGCTAGATTGTTTTAGTTAGTTAGGTTTAGATTTTAACAAATCAAATTCTAAACTAGGTTAAAGATTTTCATTTCCAAAAAAGAAAAACACCTTTTTCACTGAGGGAGATCTAAAGTCATTAGGTTCTAATACTAAAAAATCTGGAATGAAGCATTCACACAATATTCTCTACCCGATGTAAATAATGAAAAGTACCCTATAACCTATGTTTAATCATAGGTAAACAATGTAAAACAAAAATTATTTTAATAATTGATTAGTCTCTGTTTTTCACATTGAAATCGGTAAACAATTTTTTTTTAAAATTACATGTTCGATTTATGAATTAGTAAAAAAGCGTAAAAATTAAATTTACTCTGTTAAACATTTTAGTATGTATCCACCGTTAAATGAATTTTTTATTTTATTACAAATTAAATTATTAAAACCCACCAAAAATTGTCAAAGAATGAGTAATAACACTTACTGAGAAGTACTTTCGTGGCTTCACCACTTCGTCAGCTCATCTCAACACTTAAAATTACACAATTAAAATATTTATTTTTAGGTACTTCTATTATGGTATTTACTTTTTGAAGGTAGATTTTCCATTTAAATTTATTACAATTACATAAATATATGTATAATTTGCAGTAATGTAATACTTATTTTTTACCAATGTCATAATATTTTTACTTCTACAAAGAAAGTAAGGAATGAGTTTGATAACCAATAAATGTCTTTGTTCTTTTGACTTAATATTCTTTTTAACAGTTTTAAGCAAAGTAAGGAAAAGGAAATATTAAAGATGTTTACATCACCTTTCAACAGTTTACGTGAAATATTTAACACAAACTTAATAAAAAGAAAAACTAAAAGGCAAAATAGATTCGTCGTATGAATAATATTTTCTTATAAGATTAAAAGTTCCAAGAACACAATTCAAATTTCGAAGTTTGTACTTTCGGTTAATTTAACTATAAGAGTCACTACTGACAGCACTAATTTATTTTAACTTCACGATAACCGAGAGAGATAAATTGAGGAAAATTTATTTTATATTTTTTAAAAAATAAACTATAGTGTTTACCTTTGTATCACGTGCTACTAATAGGTAAAACTTAAATGACTATTATAACATTGGTAAAGTTTATACTTTCAATTACTTCGGGAAAATAATACAACCAAACACCAGCAAAAAGGAAGCGATCAAAAGCAGACAAGGAAAGATGGCCAGTGCACTTCAAAGAACTCACCACCTGTATAAGAAGAATGCTTTCTCAAAATAAACCAAGATTAGACATTATAATACTACTATAAAACCTGCGTATCTGTATGGAGGTGAGTGCCTTAGAATGGCAGAAACAGCCAGTCAAAGACAAGCAGGGAAGTTTGCGAGAAAGGTACTCCGTAGTATAATTAGTCAGAAGACAGTATTGGTGACAAAGACGAGAAGAATCATAAAAGAAAAATGAATAATTAATGAAAACTATTAGAAAACGAAGACTGAAATTTACGGATACCTGTATAGAATGGATGAAAAACAGTTGATAAAACGATTTTTTTATACACTAAACAAGATACAAAGGGAGTCGGATAATTGGTTAAAATAAATCAAAAGGGATATAGAGAAAACTGAAATAAATCGAGAAACTAAATTCAAACAAACTATAACTGACTCGAAGTATTTTCACGAAGACACAGAAAAACGGGTGGATGGGAGAAACTAGAAAAGCCTACGGAGAACAAATGCTGAGAATGCAGGCTGCAAAAAGAGCTTCCTGAGATGTCATGTCAGTTTATATGGTCTGAAATGGGTTCTGTGCGAAAAAAAATACTGTTCAACATTAATACCTCATAAAATTATATTTCTTTAATTTTTTTTGGTGGAATTTTTAAAAAGTTATTTATCACATACCTATGTTTATCAGAATATACAAGAGATAACAACAAACAGTTTTCGGATTCGTAACCCACCAAAAAGTTAGTAGGCCTGGATTCAGTTTGAGTTCCGGTTTCAACCGAAAATGACCCTAAACCGGAACTTAAGAACTCAAAGTCGGAATTGGGAAACAAAAATAGTTTCATTCAATTTCTCTTAAAGCGTAGAAATAGAAACACTAATGATTTTTGCCATAGGTAAAGGGTAAGCCTTTTGCTTTCTTACGAAAGCTAAATAAGCTTGATCTCATACAATTTCTTAAGAAAAAATTGCCACCATTCATGAGATGAGTTGTCTCATATAAGGGATTTTATCTTTTAAATTATCTATTTTAAATACTAAACATTTTACATTGTAAAATAATTAGTGTTTTTTAAAAACTTTACATGTGCCTCTTTACTGCCTTCATATCTACTACAGTTTTTCTAATGTTCCTTTAAAAGCCAAGTATTTCGTCATTATTTCTTTTCTTACAAATTATACACGAGATTCATCAAGAGAACTATGTCAAGTGTACTTACACGGTTGTAGTAAAAACCATGCTTTAAATTAACTCAATTGGTGGATACACACTGCGATATTTCCATAAAATATTTCCCAGTTTTCCTCTCAGGTGTATAAACGGAAAGCAAATTAGCGATGAAAATAATAAAGTGAAATTGTTTAGATGTAAAAATAACATATTTTACAAATTATTTCTAACGCTATATGAATTGTCTGGCAACTAGGGAATATTTTTTGATAAATAAAACTATGATTATTTTAAATTTCGGCCTCATGTAGTTATATTTTATAACTAACTCAATGATACTCCAAAATGGAGGACGTGTCAAAATAACACAGATAAATATAAAATGTAAAAATTTGTTAAATTCATTACTTATCAATAAATAATTACTGTTACTAACTTTCTTACTTCAATAAACGTGTTATCTAACCATTTATGTTATCAAATAATACATACCCTGAAGAATAGACTTTCAAAACTCAGTTTTTGACAAAATTAGATTTTTCAGTATCGCCAAAGAACTGTTGGTGGAAAACAGCTACACTAACTGCAAACATATTTACTTGAAAAAATGCAAAAATCTAAGAAACCTTTGGTGTTTCTCACAAGGTTAAATTTTTTGCAGTTTTTCTGGAAAATAGAAAAATAACACGGACAAACTGCATTTTTTTCTAATGTGGACATACAGCTTTTTGAATGGGAATCAGGTAAAATAAAATGCAATAATAGCCGATTATGAGTGAAAAATACAATTTAATTAATTAAAATTATTTCACATAGGCCTACAATTTAATGTAAAAGAAAAAATTATAATAAAAGTCCGTCTTCTTCTTCTTCTTCTTCACATTCACAATCTTCCTCATCAGGTTCGTTGTTTTGCAGTTCTGTTTGACTTAGTAGCACTTCCTTATACCACCTCAAATCTTCTACTTGATCCCAGTAATTGTTTCCTGCATAAACTACCAGCAGTTTTTTAAAATCAATAATTTTTCCATTGTCAATTGCAGAACACGTACAAGTACTTGAGGTTCAAAACTATTTAAGAAATATTATTTTTTTACTAAGCTTTTATAGCTTGCCGTTAAATCATCACTGTTGTAGTACGGAGTCCCTTTTACTTTTACAGGGGCGGAATTATTTTGTTTTTTAAATTTTTTTATGAAAATTGTTTTGAGTTGCTGGATTTTCTTCCCTTCATTCATAAACTTCGTTGAGTCTTTTACATCTAAAACGTTCTAGTCAACACCTAGTTTTTCACAGTTCCAACTTTCTCATAAATCTCATTATACTAGTGGTCATAACCTGTAAATGCTAAAAGTATTACTTCATCAGCTGTTTTCCACGCCGTGGACAAACAGCATTTTGAAAGTCTTCTAAGACAAACTGCTTTTTGCTTGTCTTTAGGGACAAACTACGTTCTTTTTGTCCATGTGGCTTGGACATAATACGTTTTGAATGTCCAGTCAATTTTTTTTGCATTTTTTAACTTTTAAAATGCGTTTTGAACTGCAATGTTTATACAGTGCTTATATATAGGTCTTACAATGTGAAATCTGTCATAGACACATATATGGAAAAACTGGCCATATTGCGTTTTGAAAGTCTACTCTTCACTTGTAATATCTATAACAAATTATTATGACAATAATATACAACTTGTCTCAACGTTTAAGTAAAGCTTTTACAATTTTCAACCAAAAACTTTTAAAAATGGTATTCGTGTCCGTACATTGTAAAATGTTTCATCAATGAAATATTTTTTTTGGTTTTTTTTAAACAAACATAAATTACTACAACTTTTGAATGTTTGTGGCAATTTATTGATTTATATTTTCTACTCCATAAATAGGTTTTTGTTCATACAATTTAGTGTTGATATTAGTAGACAATTTTTTTGTGTAGTCGCTGTGGAGATTCACATTCTGTAAAATGGTATTTTGCTTTGAATCATAAGACACGGGGACACGAGAAAATTTTGTCGATTATTTGTCCGTAAGAGTTGCAGTGTCTATTTACCATCATTCGAATAACATCTACGGTTTAAAAATCTGGTGTAAAAAATTCACACGACTTTCTCTTGCTAATGCAAATAATGAACAATATAACCTAAGTAATAAAACATTAACAACTGGTTCGCGCCGTTTTCATTATAAGTTACATAATAGTCTAGATAATTTAATCAGTTACAAGCTAATCCTTATAGTCTTGTGTAATCCTTGTAGGCTTGTGGTAGTACAAGGATTATTTTTAATTTTAACGCTAATAATACTTTGTTTTAACTCAGATAACCTAAGCCTGCTATATTTTAATAAAAAAATTAACCTTGAATTTCAAAGTTGTGTTTTACTTTATTGGATATATGAAAACGACATGATAAAGAATTCATTCATATTAGCTTCAATTGTGGTGTACATCCAGCACTTCAAACATTAACATATTCGAACGTTTACTGTCAAAATTCTTGCGACAGGCCCTGATAATTCTGTGGTACATCAAAAACACCTATATCTATACCAATCTTAAAAATTAACACAGTGAAACAAACTATATCAAAGTTCAGCCGAATATAAAGAAAGACTCAACAATCACCAAAACTTCCTGGCTCTGAATCTACTAAATAACATTGATACCGGTTTTTCAAGACTGAAAAGACATAGTGTTCTTGATTTAGGTTATAAGTTTTAAAGAACAGAGTTACACTTATTATTTTTTTTTTCTAACTGTTATACTTCAAAATTATCATTGTATTTATCAAAAATATTAATTTATTACTATTTTCAATTTCATTAACATTACAATGAAATTGTAATCATTTTAATTAAAATTTATCAAAATTACTGATTGTTCTATTTCAAGTAAACAGATTGTAATGTTGCAGACTTGTAAAAAAAATTCATATAAGCAAACATTTTTAATTCTGTCAATTCGATTAAATGATGTCATGCTGCGGTTAAGGTGGTCTGTTCAAAATTTATTAATAAAGGAAAAATATTTCTGACTCACCCATAAACTGGTCAAAACACACCGTGTGTATCCACCAAACATAGAATTTTTATTAACTTTAGAATTACAGTTCACTAGGAAGTACTTGGAATTGTTTTACTATTACATTATCACTGAATCGATAATCGAGTATACTTTCTTCATCGAATCTAGCAAATTATATTTAATTTCCTGTGAAAGAGTTTTCATTAGAGTTAATGTTATCATTTATCTAGCTGTTTTAATGTACTGTCGTTTTTGTACTGAAAGTTTCCAACGACCTTCTATACAATGACAATGTAACTATAATTTTTTCGGTATAAAAACCACTTAATAAATTAAACAGGAGATTTAAGTCAACTAAAATTAGCCCTCTCTTCCTTCCCTTCTTTCATTTATCCTCTTATCCACCCCTTCTCCCTCTACCTCATCCTTCTTTTACTTTTTCTTCTTACCATCAAGTATAAAAGACACAAGTAATACGTCATCCGTTTCCTTAAATAATTCCTATTTTTTACCTTGGTCTTCCCGAGTTCTGTTTTTTCTCCTTGGTCCGCAATCATTGTTTCAGTATGCCCAAAATTCTACATTCTGAAATGTCATTTATTTCAAAAATTGAAAATCCTTCTAGTGTTATTTAAAGGCAGTGTTCGTATCATACCCAGTCTTGAATAACGCGCTACAGACATAAATTACATAACTTAAAGTTGTTGTTCAGGTCAACACCCGAAAGGCTGATTTGAACCTATAGACGTTTTACTAAATAAAACAAAAGTAGATGGTTTACTATTTTCTTCCTCACTGAATTGAAAAGTATGCTTATCACCATGCCGGGACCTCTGACAAGCATCTACATTCCACCCTGCAAATGACACCTTCACTTCATTCACAACAGGATCTGGATGTTTAATAAAATTCATTACTCTATACAGAGGAGATAAGTATAACTAGTGTCTTTTACACATCTACCAAATTGTTTGTTAAACGATTAAGTCATTGATTGGCTGATCATGTCTGTGATAAGAAACAGAACTTTTTTGTAGCCCTGGAACTAAGAGATAGAATGTAAATAATTTAACAATACACCTGTCTGTTATGGGGAAAAATAACTTAGTATTTCATATTGAATTCCTTGCATCTGAATTTTATACCCTCTTTATTTAGACTATTAGAAAGAAAATTTTAAATACAAATTTTATTTTTACTTTAAAAAGAGCAGGGAATCTTACGAGTTCATTTTTTGAGTCGATAAGTTAATTGCAGTAGATTTTAGTATTATAATCTATTAAAAGTATCTTAAATTTATTATTATTTTGGCTATAATATTAATTTTATCTGCCCATAACAGAAAAGTAAAGTGTCAAATTATTTACACTCAATCTGTTTGTTGCAGGGCTAAAATAAATATTTTTGTTTCTCATCACATGGTCAGCCAATTAAATGACTGAATCATTTAAGAACAGAAGAGGTAGAGGTGTAAAAGACTCTAATCAGAGTTATCCCCACTGAAAGTAATGAATTTCATTTTACCGCCAGACCCTGTGGTGAATGAAGTGAAGGTGTCATTTGGAGAGTGGAAAATATATGCTTTTCAGAGGGCCCAGCATGCTGACAAATGTACTTTTCCATTCAGTGAGAAAGACAATTGTAAACCACCTCACTTCTCGTATTACTTAGTAAAACCTCTATAGGTTCAAACCAGCCTTTTGGATGTTGACCTAAACAACACATTAGTTTTGTAGTATTATTAATATTAATTGGTATTAAAACCATCAGCAGCATTTTTACCATACCCAATACGCATTGGTTCTAAACCTAACGGTCGCAATGGGTCGATGGAGTTCTTGGAAAGAAAATGTATAATGGCGGAATTTCAAACCGAATAACTTTAAATAAACAAAAAGTTCTTACAAGGGTAAAAAGTTTTAAGAACCAGATTCAATATCCTTCATCTGAAAAAAAATTTTAACCGGCACCGTTGGATGTTGACAAATAATACGTTAATTGAAATTGCTACTGACAGTTTGATTTACTGAAATTGAAATCAGCTTTCAAGACAAAAACCTCTAGTTAACTTAAGGTTGGATCTCAACAGTGAATATGAACATCTGTCTGACCTGGCAATGAAGATTTTATTGCCTTGGTTATTTAGATTTTTAATAATTGAAGAGGTTTTAGCAAAAACAGCTATAGTCCAAAATGAAAATATTTCGGGAGGGTTATAAAGTCCTCCAGTCTGTTGTTATTGCTTTATAGATTTATGATAATGTGGTAACTTTATTCCGCATACTATTTGAGTAAAGTCATTACTTGAACATCTATTAATAGCAAATAGTATATGAAATAAAATAAAAATTATGACCTGGGTTAAGGTTATTTTTGACAAAAATTTTACCTGCTGTATTTTTGTAGTCTACTTCCAAATTAAAGTCAATTTATAACAAAGAAATGGTAAATAAAACAATAAATCACTTTGATTACTATCATTTTTAAGTGATTCCGTTTTATACGCCCGTTAAAGAAACCAAGTAAAAGAATACACTTTCTTGAGCAGTAGGCCTATATTAATGTTGACCAAAAACAACCTTAGTCCAAGGAACTTGGGATTTCTTGTATAAAACAAGATGGACTATGGTTGTTTTTGCAAAAATAGCTAATTTTTAACACATTGTATTAATGTAACTACGGCTGTTTTTGTTATAATGATTAGTACACATAATGGACGCAAGGATCCACTATAAGATGGCATGCATAACTAAAATTGGCGTTTTTAGACTTTGGTTGTTTTTATTAAAACCTCTTCAATTGTTTTCTAATGATATTTCGGTCATATAGTACTTTATCCTTAATTTATTAAGTTATCTTTGTTTACTGTCTTCTTTTTTCCATTATGCATGTTATAATTGTATTTACATTGTTTAATAACTTCATGAATTCCTACTTTAAGCTATCGGTTTTTGAGGGAGTAATATTTTGTAAATAAATAGAGGAAATATATTTATGAACCCTCTAATCTTTCCCTGCGGGCAGCTGACATTGTCCACGTTACTCGTTCAAACAGACAAAAAGAACAGGTCATCTGTGTATAAAAGTTACATCTATATTTCAATCTAAACAATTGAATTCTCGACTTCACAATTATAATCATACCTGTATATGTTTTTCTATTTTGGCAGAACAGAAAAGAGTAGTATTCCATGGTGTATAAAGATTTCACGAGTACCTTTGGATGTTTGAAGACCATGAAAGAGACAGGTTAATATAATTATTAAATAACAGACGGATTACAAGTTGAATTACTGAGATAAAGTAAAATTTTAGAACCAGGATTCTAACAAGGAATTGAATTCGGACCATCCATTTAAATTCCAACACGCTACCACTTGGCACTAAGTTAAAGCTTCTTGATATAGCCTACAGTAATTGAATACTCAGATTTAACCTAAATGATTGTATATATTGTTTTATTTCTTTGTTTATGACTTACAGACTTATGAAAACCCAACGTTTTATGTTGGGATAATATGCAAAACTGTCCCTCTATTCAAATACATGCAGATTTTTATGGCACATCATACAGTCGTAATATTATTGCATATAAACTTTTTGATGTAGAATTGCAATGTAAATTTTATTATGGCCAGAACATAAGAAAACTACGGTTACGTTTATTTATTTATGTTTACGTTCATCGTGTGTAAAAGTTTTTCTTCAGTAATAAATTCTTTTCTAATCTACCTATTCCAGTAACTCCACTCCTGAATAGTTTATTATTTTCACCGATTTTATAATAAATGATATTGAAATATTTCTGTAAAGCTTACATATTATGTATTGTCAATTATTACTATATAAACGGATGTGGTCTTTTTGGTCAATATTAGCGCACTTGAGCTATTTTTCAGCCTTTTTTATAACTGAACTTGTTCACATTCATCTTTAGTACTATTTCCCATCGATATCTATTACTTAAAAAATATTCATTATTGCAGAAATAAAAAAAATATAGTTTTAAAATCCGGTGGTTTTCTGACATTGCATCAATCCGTGCAATTTAGCGGCCTCTATAAAAATTAAGTGGTGGTTTACAAAAGTTTTCTTTGTTACAGTGATGAAATTGCATTCTTTTAAAATAAAAATCTTGGAATATCAGCTGTTCGCTAACACGTTCAAAGAGGTAGGGTTTTTATAAAATTTTAGTCGTAGAAAATTTAAATGTCTTTGACAAGATCATGTTTTGTGCTTTTAGCGTAAATAATCATAAAATTTAAAATCCCTGTGTTGATTTTGGTATATATACACTGTCGGTTGAATCAAAGGTCATCCTCAAATTTAAGACATTTTGCTAAATAGAATATTGAACTAAAATTTATTTAATAGAAAATGTAAATTTACTAGGTTTTTTGGTTTGCAGTTTTGGTGTCTTATGCAAATTTGTTGAAAAGAGCATTACGTTTTTCTTATTACAACTGTAATAAACAGAAATGATATTTTCTATTAATGGGTGGAATAGTTGATTAATAACATAATTTGTTGTATCTATATGTTTGGTAGTAACATGCCGACATAATGACAATTTAAATTAACGATGTTTTTTTTTTACAAAATTTAAATTTATGATGTTGTTTTCTTACAAAACGCAATTGCAAGAAACGGGGTGTGTCGGGGGTCTTGCACGTGGCGTGAGTAAGACCTTTAATTAATAAAGGATGGAAGATAGAACCGTTGGAGGATGCTCGAATTTGATTGGTTAAGTTTTTGGACAGTGAGCGAGATTGGTCGAATTTATAAAAACGGTTTCCAGTGAAGGTACTAACGGACGCTAGCGTTTTCGAGAAACGAGGCACTCCGTGTTCAACCGGAAGAAAGAATGGTGATGAAAACTAGTGAACAGTTCATACAAAAATAATGTTAAAAGTCCTAATCAATAAATACATAGTGATTTTAATAGATAAAAACGTAAATTCTTCAGAACATAACAAAATATATTATTTTAATACTCATCAACTGATAATCATCGACTGACTATTGGCGGATGACTATCAACGCACACCCAAAACATCATCTGGATATTGCCATGATTAAGGTAGTAATCATTAATATATATTATTAAACGGTACCGTAGACAGTTAAATTAGAATCATTTTAATGAAGTGAAAATCAACACTTTTTTGTACGTCTTTTTTGTGTTTATAAAATAAATTGAACTTATAATACAGTAATTCTTGTCATTTAAAAATAGCTAACCTTCTCAAATTAAGTTATTTTTTTTCTGAACCTACGGCAGCTAATAATTAAATACTTTTAAATCCTAATTATATTATTTTTTATTATTATTACTTTTTTATTATTTTAATATTCGGAAATTTCAAACAGGCATTCTCTTGTTGCGGAAAGTATTTATCACCGTGCGATAAGTACACAATACTTCCTTACTCTTTATATTATTGAAAAAGGGAAAAATAATAATTATTATACTAAAACAGTATTTTTGAACAAATTAAATTACTTATGCTTATTTTAGAAAATAGCATGAGATAGTGGTAAGGAATAGGGTGTTAAAAATAGGTATAAGTGGAAAGATGTGTTCTAACGACTAAAATTCCAGTAAACAAGTAATGGTTTTCCGATTCGGCTTCACGCTGTGGTGAGCATCCGTCTTTAGAAGAAATCAAGTATCTGTGTTCTTCCTCTACAAAAGTAGGAAGTTAACCTTACATGTTAAGGTTTTTTTTTAATGGAAGTAACGCAGGAAATGTTGTGAGTATGAAGGTTATGTCAATGGTAGGGGTAATAGATATTGGAACGTAATGTGTAGTAGTACAAAATAGGGTGTAAAGGGGTGTTTTCTACCGATTTCAAGAGGAAAAGAAGAAAATTTGTTGAGAAATTATAACATCTGTTTATAACAGCAGGCGTTCAGATCGTTATAATAACTTTTAAGTTTTATTACTACATCAGTATAAAATAACAACTTCCAAGTTGAAAGTAGCGAAATAAATTTTACATTAATACGAACACACTACAATGGAATTACGATAAAACGAACATCATTTAATTCGACATTTTAGTAATCCCATATTCTGGTGAAAATGCACTCTTAGCAGTCATTGGACAAATGAATAGTTTTCATAATCGAACAAATTTTATTCGAAAAAAATTTCACTCAAACAACGCTCCTAACAACTACATGCAGCATGAGTGTTTCGGATATATGAGAGGATCCATTTTATAAGGGGCCAAAGCACACTCACTCAAAGGAAATCGTTATTGGTGTCACAGTATTCTATGTCACGTATTTTATCTTCCTTAATATAACTACCTGCCGAAAGTGGTAAAAGTGTATTCTTTTTGACTATTAAAAATCAGCTGTCATTCTTGTCAAAACTGAGCGTATTGTTGTTTCAAAATTAGCTAAAGCACAGCAATGTATGTAACCAATGGTAAATCGTTATTTTAGTCATATGACTGCTGCCAGCTAATAGCATTATAGATGTTCATGAGTTTAGCCACTAACCTAATCTTATTATGATACTATTTACTACCCCAAACAAACTAAGACATTCGAATATATGTGAGTTTATTGGTTTTTTAATGAATACATTTTTACCGCTATCGGTATTGTTCAGTCTTCTGTTTCTCCCTCACCTATGTGACTTTTTGCACTCTCCCAGCAATGTTTCTCTGTTCTTTGTCATCCAAAACCCGCCCGTTCTAATTCTTTACTAGAGATACTGAGATTTGCTTCTGCCGCCATCAGCAGAAACAGAAATAACAAAACAAAGAAGATTTAACAAAATGGCTCTTAACGGCGGAGAAATCAATGATTTCAATAAACCAATTGAAATTCATTTTACCGAACAGGAAATAATTTTGAAGAATAATCAGGGGCTCCAGATTATGTTCCCAATCAGTTCCTTTAGAACGATTAAATATTTCTACGGTAAACGTCCTAGATGGGTCTTTTTGTATGATTGACTGAGTGACTACATAAAACAAATACGTTGGGAAAAGTGAAAATGAAGCAGATAAAATCAAAATATAATTTAAAACGCAACCCATAGTTCTCACCGGAAAAATTACTACCTATTATCCTTGAAAGTAACTTTCTCACATAAAATTAAACGATTTTCAATTTCGTTTACGGTAAAATACCGTACAATGTATTGTCTCGAGATGCGAAATAAAAAATTTAAGAAATTTAAATTATAAGATTGATTTATTTTCCTAATAAAGTAAATACTTTCCTGAACAAAATGTTTCATAGCCTTTATAGTTTTATATAAATTACTGTTTTTCCAACTTGCCTAAACCATTTAGTAAGTTAAGCGTTTCTAAACGAGTGAGGAAAACGACCGGCATGAATAGAACGCCTATAGAATTAAAGTTCATACTCGTTAAAACGCAGCATGGACGTTAGTAAGGAAATAATAACGCTTATTATAATTTTCATATAAGCGACAGTGTTTTATATTTTTAATTTATTGGTATACCATAAAAAATATAAATTACAACTGAAATGTACCAAAACGAGTTGGTATTCATAAAAATGTTATAATAAAATATAACTTAGGAACAAAACTTTAATTAGAATATTATACATGAATTATTTCGTTTAATTTCTGTAAAATTTCCGCCAGATTCTGTATTGTCTTGCCAACTTTACTACCAATTTTGGCTGGAATATTTTCAGCATAATTAAAATGCTTTCTGAAAATGTTTTTAACTACACGACTACCACACGTTGTAACGCAAAGGGGTTCTTGTCTATAAGGTGTAATGGTTTTGACTGAAATGTCTGAATCCGTTGCAAATTAGAGTGGTTAGTAGAACCTTGAATTTTGTAGTTGTAAATTCATATTTCACAAGAGAACAACAGATAGGCCTACGTAATTTTGACCACTGGTAATTTTGATTGTTTATGAAGTACGGATTACAAAAGTTTAAGTCTAGAATTTAGAAATGAACGTTTTTTATTTTCCAAGTCAGTTTTTTATCAAAAGTCAGACCAAGATACTTGACAGTATATGCCTTTGTAAGAGGTTTATTGTCTATGTATTATCTAAAATTCCATGAAACTTTTTTCCCCATTAAAACTTATTTGGTTTTTAATTTAAAGCATGTTTCATTCGTAAAAAAGAAATGAAAAATTATAAATCAGTTTAGATTAGCCAATATTTTGGATTATCAGGGTTCGGATTCGTTGGCTAATTGTATATATAAGTATCATATTTTCATGAAAAATTACATTTTGAATAATAATATGTTATATATAGGCTACTTATTTTATTAAAATCTGATTTGTATTTTAATAAAACAAAATAATAACATAAAAACTCAGAGAGTAGTTTGAAATTTTATTTTCTACTCGGTTTATAGCTTATCTTATTTAGAAAGGGTACGTAAAAAGGAGAGATTGTTTAAAATACGAGCGGGCATAATCTGTGTGTAAATTCTTAAATTATACAAAGTCTGAGCCAAAACTAAGTAAGCAGCTTTACTTTCGTAAATTAAACAGAAAATTGAAGTCGAAAAATCTTATTTATTTAGAAATTATAATTAAATATTAAATATATAACTTAAATAAAAACTTCCAAAATGAAACTTAACACAATTTTGTTATAATTAATTCTAAAGTAGAATCATATTTTATTAAAGCAATTTTTTATTAATTAAAACTTGCAAATTGACTTGTTCATAAATTCGACAGTGAATAACTTTTTTATGAGTAAAACAAATTAAATTAGACTAAAGAAATATAAGAAAATTAAGAATAGAAAAATAAAGCTGTGAAAAATTAATAAATTCACCGCATAATAATAATAACATGGATTACAAAAGGTGTACTTTTGGCGAGTTTCAACTTCAAACTTTTAGAAAGCTGCCATTTCTTAAACTAGTAGCGATGCCACATCTTTCGAGGTCTTCCAATACAACATTTTACTTTCAAGTCAATCGGACAACATATACGCGGAAGTAGTAAATGAAACAAAAAATGTATAGATTATTCTGTATGAATTAAATTAATAAAAATTTATAAGAGTAGGCCGCCTCCTTGGCTTAGTGTTTAGCGTGCTATGCTGCAAAGCGGAAGTCCCAGATTCAATTCACGACTAGTGTCTAAAAAATTATTACACGTTCAAACCCACCGTTTCTTGACCCAAAATTGTTAATGACAGATTGCTTATTCGACTTTAAATAAAATATTTGAAAAATTATAAAAGGGTTCTAAATCGAGAAACAGAACTTCTAAATTCTCAGAAGGAATCTGTTTGAACGTCATTCATTTTTTAAATAAATTATCAAAAAATTAAAAATTTTATCAGTTTATGTTTTTGATCGAGAAGAAAAATCTTTTAAAAACAGCCCCTTCTAATTTGAATAGGAATACTTACATTATTGTAATAACTAGATTTAAAACACGTGCCTCGTGTTTTGTCGATTTCATATTCCCAAATTATTTTTCAGGTTCTACTTTAAAAATTGTTATTCATTATAAAATAGCTACGTAGGCCTATATGTAGCTGTAACAGTATGCGTACACGTGTGTAGCCTAAGTATAAATGCTATATCCGAACCTTAAAACAAACAAAGTTTTAAATTAATTTTTTTAATGAAATATCAGGTATAATAGAATATAGATTTTAGAAACAGAATACAGAATAAAGATTTATACTAAAGCACATCAGATTTATAGTCCACACATTTTTGTAAACATCGAGGATTTTTATTTATCCTTTCTTTTGAATCTTTAACTGTACTACATAGAATAACAGAAAGTTGAGAAAACATTGATATTAAATTAGAAATAACAAGAACAGACATGATATAAAATTCAAAATTCAGCAATATTAAATTTGGAATAACAATGAACGTAAAATATACAAAAGTATGAAAAGAAAAATGAAAAAGTTCATATTGTCACAGAAAGGTTATTACCAATAGTAATAAAACATATTTGAGACAAAACCAAAATTACAACTAATAATTCACATTATTTTATTTTTTTTGACGTAACCATGCAGAAAAAATTAAAGAAGATCTCTGCTCCATCTTCTTTTTAATCTTATAATGAAGCCTGGCGGATTTGCCATATACTGATAAGCGGACGTTTATGGATTGGTAGTTCTGAGAAGAAATTAATATAACTATATTTGTTGATGTTGCAAATGAATAGTGTTTTTAAATTGGTGTGTAGTGTGTAATTTGAGACATTGTGTGGTAAACCGGTAATTATACGGAAAAAATTATACTACGAGGCTTGAATAGTTTTTAAATTACTCAGCTTTGTGCAACCAAAAATTTGAATACCGTACATCCAGATTTAAAAAAAAAATTTTGTATTTCCTATAATTTTGAAAATATTGTATGCGTATTTACTTACACATTTTTCTATAATTCATTAAAGCTTGTTTTCTTGATAGCTCATTAGTTCGTCCTAATTAACATTATTTCATATGTACGTAATTATTGTGGCAATTAATTGCAATCTATAATTTTCGTTATTCCGTCTACCCGGCCGAATTTCCATCACACCTAGTTGTCTGAAACTACAAGAGATAGAAACAAATGGTTTACGGATTTTTATACTGCACAAAACGGTAGTGGGCCTAAATTTGGTTAGAATAATCGGTTTTGACAGGAAGTGACCTAAAATTGGAAGTTAAGAAATCACAATCGAATTTGAAAACAAAAATAGTGTCATTCGATTCCTCCTTAAGGGTAGATACATAAATCACTAATAGTTTTCTGCCATAAGTCAATAATAAGCCTATTTAAAAATTGTCACCAGCCATGCAACGCGTCGTTTCATGAAAAGATTTTTGGATTGCTTATCTTTTTTAACCATTTTACGTTCTGGAATCGTACCATTAAAAGTACCACAGTTTCATTTTGTCTTATAATTTCCCCAATATATTTTTCTTTTCTCCTAGTCAAGCGTACAATGAGTTCTCTTTTTCATCATTATTTGCAGTAACTTCACTATTTATTATTCCCTCAGTATAAGAGCTTGATAAATAAACTAAAAGAAATTTATTGACTATAATAGCATACCATAGTTGTTTACCAGATTAAATTAAAACCCTTCAAATATGTATTATAACATGAAATAATCAAAAAAGAAAAATACAGCTGATAAAACTATTTTCTTGAAAAGTTTACTGGAAAAGTTATAAAGTTTTCATGCTTGAAGAAGCAATAAATATTATTTTTGAAAATTTGTTTGATGAAGAGTAAAAGTTGGAATCTAATATACGAAGTGAGTTCTGTTTGCCAAAAATGTATGTTCCTTAAAAACTCATACTTTTGTAATGATTTTATTGAAAATGTATAGATTCTCAATGTAATCAATTGATTTATCAATACGCCAAAGAGTCGTCAAAGAAGCAATTTGAACAAAACAATTTTTCAAAGATTTTATCTGTAATTTATTGATCTTTCATACAAGTTAGAAACTCCATTATTGAATTTTTCTTTAGGATTACAAACCTAAAATTTATAGGTATATTTTAACCATGTACTTGTACATAAATATAAGTATATTTTAACCATTACCTGATTACACACTCCGAATGCAGCTCGGGAGAAGCCAAGTTTAGACGTTATTATATTGTTTAGGTCATCAGCCGAAAGACTGGTTGAATTTCTAGAGGCTTAACTAAGTAAACCGAGAATTAGGTGGTTTTTTTTTTTTGGTTTAACCTCCGGTTGTTCGCAAGTACTGCTAATACAGACGGTGAAGGATGAAATGATTTTTGTAACGTATAAAAATATGTCGTGCCTGAATGGGATTTGAACCCAAGACCGCATGAGAAGAGGCGAGAAGGTTACCATCTACGCCAATGCGGTCGACTGAATTAAGTAGTTTACAATTGTCTTCCTTACTTAGTGAAAAAGTATGCATATAAGTACGCAAGATGCGCTGAAAAGCATCTACTTTAAATCCTGCAAATGTCACCTTCATTTCATAAACCACGGGATCTATCTGTATAATGAAATTAATTACTTTCAGAGTAAATAACTCTGACTAATGTCTTTTACACTTCTACTTCTTCCGTTGTTAAATGGTTCAGTCATATAATTGGTTGACCATGTCTTAAGAAACAGAACTACTTTTTGTAGTTCTGAAACTAGCAGATCGAGTGCAAATAATTTAACACTCCACCTGCTTGTTATGACCAAATATATTATTATACTGTGAATAAACCTGCGTGTGTGCACGTAAATTAGAACTTTAGAATTACCGAAGCGACTGAACTCAGAGATGGAGAAAATGTTTTGGGAAAGATCCTGCGCAAGATAATAGATCTGAAGATAATACACAGACAGTAGAAGTTACGAGGACGTAAAAAACTGTGTACAAAACGTAAAAAGGTTAATGGCAATTTTCCAGAAACCAAAATTAAATTTCTACTAACACCTGTATGGCTATTGAATGGATATCAATCGATTAAACAAAACAAATCTTTAAATAGTAAATCATTTTTCAAAATCAGCTTCTACGTTGATTTTTAAAATCAACTTATATACTCGTTTTTACTAAATTTTGTAACCTCTACAAGATACGATAAAAGGGATATACTGCTGATATTCGTGGAAAGCTGTGCTCTTGAGGTAAAACTTTTTTAATAAGATGGCAGCCTTAATGTACATTTTAGGGAAAAAGCAAATGAAATAAAAATTGTAGAAAATTAAAAAATGTAAAATTTTATTTCAAACGTTTTTTTCTACAGTTTTCGGCATTAGTTGGTGGTTTTTTTGTTGTATTTTGCTCATTAAAATCTGTAAAACTGGGTATTTTTAAGATTGCGTTGTTAATACTTTAAGACAAAACTGTTTGTAATTGAAATATTATAGAAAATTATAAAAACTATAGATTTTAATTCAAGCCTTTTCTGTAGCGCTTAGTTGGTAATTTTCCGAATTTTGCTCATGAAATATCTAAGTCAAACAGACGTAGATATTCATTTAGTTATTCATAAATGATTGAATTAGGTTATGTTTTTAAGTTAAATTGATTACAAATGATTAAACCTAGTTTATATTTTTAATTATTTTTATTAGCAAGAGACATTTCTGAGAGTGTTTAAAACCAGTTGGATTGAATACGATCAATTTTATAATTAATATTGGTTAGTGTAATATCACACAATTTTCTCTGTCTATTGTTATTTAACAATTAATAGCTTTCTTCAAGTGGAAAGCGTTACTTAGCTGTATACATGGAGGAATTTTATATTTTGCTTTTATCATATATGTGTTTGCACATGTAAAATGTAGTTTGTATTGTATTGTAATGGGTTAGCATCCAAAGTCCACTGTGTCAGTGTTTCGTTTGCAAAGAATTGTAAAGATCATATAAATATCTTACTTTTTTCTCTCTACTTAGGAAATTCACAATCTTTTGGAAACAATCAGTGAATCTTATAACACAAAATTGGAAAAAAATAACATGATAAAAAAACTTGAGAGGAGACACAGTCCAGTGACAGAACTCTGACGTGAATAGATAAGTATAGCATTAATTGCAGCATTTAGAACACTGTAATGGATAGTAAATTTCAGTACTGCGTTAATTGATGAGGTTCCGGCTCCATCGACGTTTTAGACGTCTTATTGGATTGTTTGGGAGAGTCTGCGTAGCCAGATTTGAGATCAATGGGTTATTAACTTTATTAAGAAATAAATAAAAAATTGTACATTTACTTTTTTTAATTTTATTGTTCAGTATTTTCTTAAAAATTGATTATATTTACAAACAGTTTACATGTACAATGATTATAATAAGATAAGACAAGAAAACGAACGAATATTAATGTAGTATAAAATGGTCGAGGATGAAATTCAATAAAATTCCGTTCGGTTTCTTTAATAAATTGCAACCTTAAAAAGAATTTCTTAACATACTGCAATACTTCGAATGAGAACTGAAAGGTTTTTAACGAAACATGCATTCTATTGTGAACAAAGGATCTAAAATTATCTTACAGCAAATTCTCTGCCAATTTAATTTAACGGTGTAAAATTTAGAACTAAGTAACATCTTGTAAGATTAAGTGATAAAACTAGAACAATTTAAACGAGTTTTTTATTAAAATTAAGTAATAATACACTTTAAGTATGATGCATAATCGTTAAGTTTGGACAAGATAAACAAAAAGATTTCTTAAAATATTGTTTTATTCGCGGTTTAGTTTCGTATACATCTACTTAATAAATCACAATATGAATAAATTTGATGTCTTACCAAACGATATGTTATAAAAAATAATTAAGTGTTACAAAATACGATAACTGATACGTCTGCTGAAATTCGTTAGAAGCTGTACTCTTCAGCTAAACTGAAAAATTCTAATGATTAAACTACTTACTTAATTATAAAACAATTTAAAGTACAAATCTGACCCAAATAGTAAAATCTGTCATATCCGGACCTTCCTATATCCTAGCGTATCTCCAAATTAATTTTTCAATTTTGGTTAGAAATGGTAAGAGATAGAAAAGTGAAAGTTGCAGTTGGAATGTAGTTTGCGCGTGCCTTAAAGAAGAGTGTCAGATTGCAGAGCTTGCAAAAATTCTGTTGGCAATAATGATCATGCTCTTATCCACTCGGTTATAATAACACTTGTATTAATATTAAATAAAGAATTAAAATTTGAATGGTGTTTCCATTCAACCATACCAAAAAAAAACATTTTTAATTTAATATTACTATGAAGGGCATTAAAATGTACATAAGGCTTTTTAAACTAAAATGCAACCAAAGAAAAGGTAAGAAAAAGTTTCATTTATTGTGATTCATAAACTAATGATTGGTAGAATGCATTACAAAGATTTGTTTCTTTATAAAATAATTTGTTTTATAGAGTCGCCAACCACTTCTAAGCACTTTTCGTAAGGCTGCACCAGCTTTTTTAACCTCTCTGTATGAAACTTTGCCACCTTAAAATATTGAAACCGTTGACAACGACAATTTGAGTACATTCTGTAAGGAATAGCGAAGCAAAATAATGGGTTACATAAATTGGGGAGAGGATAACAGGAACAAATGACCGAGGGAGTGACGGCTTTCACGAAATAATAAGACTAATACAATTATTAATATTTTAAATTGTTAATTAAAAACTATCGTCCAGGACAGCTATAGGTTTTAATCTAAACTATTCCTGTAGACTAATGACGATATTAGAATTTAATAAGAGTTCCTGGAGATGGCTAGACCACACAGGTTATGCACACGCGCTACTTTGCTTTCACTTTTAATGAAAAGCTACTGCTTAACAAGTGCAGTACTGAAAAAAATGCTTTAAACCTTTTTTGGCAGAGAAATTAATGCCCTACCAATTTTTTTAATTTTTTAAAATTTAGACTGACTTTTCCAAAAATAATTTATATGAAAACACGGAAGTCCTGGAGGTGGGGAGTTATGATATCTTGCTTAGATTGGTGTCAAAAATGCGTGTACAAAATTTGGAAACTACATTAATTATTTACCAAAAAGCCCTTAAAAATAAGCTAGGTACTGTGCTATTTGACAAAATAAACAAATAAAACTACGGTATAATAAACCAAATTACGTGAAATGTTTATAAAACGGTAAGACTATGTTCATGGTCACAGTAGTTAATGATGAAACGTTTCTTCAAAGAATATTGTTCAGTTACAAAAGCACGTTCTTTTTCCATCATTATTGTTCCCATACAAATCATAAAGATATATAATATTTTATTAACTTAATAGAATTAATACAACGAAAACAAAAACAAAAATATAAAAATAATATTATGTAGGCTACTTATTTTCTATTTTTATCTAAAAATTAAGTAACAATCATGAAATATTATGTATTTGAATTCTCATAAATACTTACATGTAAATAAAATACGTTGTATGGTCGCCTTTATCTTATGTTATGTAAAAGCGAAAGTCATTAGTAATTCACTGACTTGCGGATTCTCATTACAAATTCCCATGAGTAGTTATTGAATTTGACATACAGTTATAAGAACACAGAAATTCAGTAAAATAACACATTTGTATTGTTTAGGTCATCAGACAACAGTCTGGTTTGAACCTCTTGAGACTTTACTGAGTAAAACGAAGAATGAGGTAGTTTAGAATTGGCTTTCTCGTTAAAGGGGGAAAAGTATGATATCAGCTAAACAGGCGCTCTGAAAGCATCTACTTTCACCTTCACTACGTTGACCGCAGGGCCTGGCTGTACGATAAAATTCATTACTCTCAGAGGAGATAATTCTCACTAGTGTCTTTTGAAACTCTACTGTTCTTAAATTTTTCAAATACTATATTTGGCTGACCATGTGATAATAAACAGAACGTTTTTGTTGCCCTGAATTGTTTTTTGTAGCTGTTCGAATGCAAATAATTTTACATCTCGTCTACCTGTTACGGGTAAACCTGTTTAATCATGAGTAAACAGTAAAAGATTTAAGAAATAAACTAATTTTATTCATGAGTAGTAAAGTTACGAAGTAGAAGTAAAAATACACAAAATCACTAATTTACACTAAACTATGCTCTTTAGAGAAAATGCTTGAAACAAAATTTGTAGATTTTTAAATTTTCTATAACTTTCGTATATGTGTATGTACTAGTAGTATGTATAGTTTCATTGTATAATATAATTAAATGAAAAAATAAATTTATTTCCGTCTTAAACAAAATACAAAAGATAGACAATTTTATATTCTGAACTAAATAGAATAATAATAATAAAAAGTTCTTGTGTTGAACATAACACAAATATGTGAATGAGTAAATAAGAGAATTAAGTAATTAGTTACATATTTTTCTTCTACTTACAAAATTTCATATTATTGAGAATATTATACTTAATTCAAGTAAAGTTCAATACAATATTGTCCCCCCAATTAGAGATTTAAAAAAATTGAAAATCAGACCATTTTCAAAACAAAATAAAATCAACAGAAATACACCGTAAAAGTTGACAACTTCAAGCACAAATTTTAAACGAGTATTTTGCTGACAAAAAAAGGTCAAAAATAACCTTGTAGTGTTAGCATACCAAAATCTTAGAGAATATTTTAGAATTAACTTATTTTGCAAGTGCAAAATACTAAAGTCATAATCTTAAAAAGAAATACCACGATATAGTCACTTGAGTCACGAGTTTGCCCTTGTTTGCATCGAGGGGTAAAGGGGGGAACAGAATCAGTGCGCATGCGCGACTGCTTTAATTTCAGTACACAAACATAAGAACTTATAGTATACAGTATAACGCGAAACCTTTTGTAGGTTAATAACGGTACGAATATAACTGTTTGTTACCGTAAACAGAAATGTTAATTTCTCGAAAACGTGGGCAGACTATTCATAGTGCTGTACAAAATCTAATATGCAGTGTAATAAAATGCTGTAAAGTTGAAACTAAACAAAAATGTCTCTGAAGAAAAGCCATGAGTGAGTGGCTAACTACTGTGATGTTTCTCTTTCCACAATTCGGAAAATAACGAAAAACATTAAAGACGTGGAGAAGCTATTCTTCAACATTTTTGTTGACACACGGTTAAAAAAAGGAAGCGGTTAGGTAGACTAGTGAGACTGATAATGAAGACGCCGGTGACAGCGATCGTAAAGAAGGCGATTCATTTGTAGAAAATGTTGTCCAATGGAATAAGGTAGCTGGTAATTACAGTAAATCAAACATTTCTAGTCGTGTAATTAAACTATAGGCAGTATTAAAGATCAGATTTATTTCTTATAAGGTTTATGAAGAAAATTTTCTCGGATTAAACTACAGCTTACAAAATGTATGTAGAAACTACACGGTAGTGAAATGTACGAGTAGTGTCACACTGTTGAGGTTGGCAGCACTGTCATATTTACACTTCCCTTCCTCACAGATAATCCATACGCAACCGGCAATCTCGTGACTTCAGTATCTCTACCACAGCCCCCCCAAGAATTTCATTAGACATTCTGCTTACCCTACGTATATCTTGTAGAGCATAAAAATTGTAATTAGTAGGCGATTTTAAAACAAAATCTTACAAGTCCTTTTTTGAGAAAATTGCAACAAAAGAAACAATTGTACGAATAAACTACTACTTCCGGCCAACCGATTTTCAATGAAAATGTTTATTTTTGGGTCTTCTTGTAGTATCTAACTTAATACGATATTCAGTACTTCAGATCTTTCCTATATATTTATTTATAAGGCAGAGGAAGGTAATAACCGAATGTTAAAAGAAAACGCTAAAATTGTTACTATTAATGTAGACATATTTCTTTCAAACTATACTTTTTTGTAATAATTTCACTTGCGCTGTATTATTAAACACTTTTTATTTTAAAAGATTTTTTTGAAACTATGATTTCCTCTTTATGTTATGAAATAAATTCATTCATATGCCAATAATAGGCAGGTGGATAGTTAAATTATTTGCCGTCAATCTTCTAGTTTCAGAGCTACAAAAAGTAGTTCAGTTTCTTATCAGATGGTCAGCCTATCGTATGACTGAAGCATTTAAAACAGAAGAGGTAGAGGTGTAAAATACACTAGTCAGAGTAATCTCTACCGAAGGTAATGAATTTCATTAACAGCCAGAACCTGTGGTGAATGTAATAGTGTCATTTGCAGGGTGGAATGTAGATCCTTTTCAGAGGGCCCGGCATGCTGATAAGGATACTTTTCAACTCAGTGAGGAAGACAAGTAAAGGACCTCATACCTCGTTTTACTTGGAGCCTTCAGAGGTTTTAAACCAGTCTTTTCGCTGATGACCTAAACACAATCTCATTCATGTTACAAAAATACTTTTCGGTTATACTGAAATTCTGTCTGTTATGGTAAACCAAATACGTCGGTTCCTAGAGGTTTACTGTGCCCGTAGTCGACTGTAATAAATTACTTTGTGAAACAGTGGTTTAATGACTAGGTAGGTATCTAGCTGGAAGTTAGTGTGTCTCTAAAAAATGTTTACAACTTTCAAATACACCGTTACTGTTTAATACCCAAATTGAACGGGAGTCAAAAAATAGTTTATGTATTACAAACATTTTTTTACAATCTCAGTCTCTTTGAAATGTTAATTTGTACGAGTATATATAGTGCGGAAATGAGATGAAAAGAAAGGAAGAAAAATCCGCTGCTGGGCATTACAGTTCGTGTGTCACTTCATGACAGAAACATCTGCTACAATCTCGTAAACAAGAAAAAATGTTTTGTAACTCTACACCATTTTTGATAACGAATAGAAAATATATTGTGAGCCATCTTAGTGGTGTGGTTTGTTGAATAGTTAAAATACATTGCAAGGCATCAGTACGTCCAAAGTTTGATTCCAGGCTAGTCTAAAAATGTTCAACCGTTACATCCGCCGATTCCATTCCTTTATCCGCTATAGTTGTTAACTAAAAAGTTCGGCTTGAAACACCGACACGACTTTCTTTTGGCAGTTAAAAAAATGAACAATACAACCTATGTTTAATTATTACTTAACAATGTAAAATGAAAAACATAACCTAATTTTAATGTGTGAATTATATGGAAAATGAAATTAAAACTCTGTTTGGCCTAAATATATGGAAAATTACAAATTTCACGCTAAATAGTCTCTGTAGAACAAAATGGTCGATTAAAAGTTGTATTTTTTCTTATTTTGCTATATTTACCGGCCGCATTGGCGTAGTTGATAACGCGCTCTTCTCTCATCATGTGAGAAGCCATTGGCTTCATCTTGGGTTCGAATCCCATTCATGCACGGCATATTTTCATACGTTATAAAAAATCATTTCATCCTTTACCATCTGTATTAGCAGTAATTGCAAAACAGTCGGACGTTAAACAAAAAAAAAACAAATTAATTTGCTACAACTTTAATATAATTATATACCGTTTTGTCAAAAAGTGCTAAGGCCGAAATCTTAAAACATCCCATTTTTTTACCGAATTTGATGAGAAAGTAAAGAAAATCACTAATTGACGCTAAACTAACCGTTGTACAAAATATGCTTGAATAAATGTTTTGGGGTTTTTAAAAGTTCTACAACTTTTCTTATATACGTTTTTGCTGTAATATGCACATTAATCCGATATTCGCTGGAGTCCGGCTTAATTACGGAAACTAATTTTTCGTCTGTAAGCCGAAGATCTTTTGTGTCTTTCAATTTTAAGACGTTATCAAGCACATTATTCTTCGATTAATCTGAGCGTCCCAATTAGTTCGGATTAACAGGGTTGTTTTGCATAAATATTTGCAATTAATTGTACAAATAGCAACCAATTCTATTCAAAATGTTATGAACAATTTTAAAAGCAAGTCGTACTCTATTACAAATTCACGAGGGAACATTTTAAATTTAAATTCCATGATACTTTTATTTACATATATACAAAGAGGTATTATTATTATTTTCGCTGCATTTACTTTGTACATAAATCTAAAGTTACATTTTATTTAAACTAGAACAAGAATATTAAATCGGAACGTTCTTTAACATAATGCATAAGTAATTGCAATAAAATATCTACATTGCATTAATGCAGCAAAATTATATATTAAAAAGTTTCATATTTTTATTGAAATTAAAATTCATAGTTTATTATAATAATAGAAATTATTTATTTATATGAAAACTTTAAAACATAAGAGAACTTTAAACTTAAAAATAATAAGTAGAGTATATAAAAATAATATCTAATATTAAAAAAATTGACGATTTATATTAAAGTTTTACACTGAAATTATAGAAAAATTGCTACATCCGTTACTGAAGTTCAATCAACATTTACAGAACAATTTTATTAGATTATGTTAAAAAGTCTATTAAAGTTGCTGTAAGTTAAGCAAAATAAAATGAATAGATAGTATATTATTTTATCTAAAAACTTCGGTATAATATACGTATTTATAATATTTTAATGCTTGCTAAATATTGAAATACTATAATTCTTTAAACTTCACTGTGATTATGAACTATAAAAATTATTGTGTTTTTCTGTTTTATATTATTCTAATTTGTTAATATTTATTTAAAAAACTGATAATTCAACTTTTGATGTTGAATTGATTTTGAAGCAATAAATAAAAATACTATTTAATAATAAAACAGCGTTTTACTTGATATTTTGATTTTTCTTTTAAATATTAGAAACTTTTCCAGGTTTTTTTACGTCCATATCAGTTAGAACATGAGAAACTAATTAAATTTGAGCGCTGGATGGTGCTTCAAGTCCAGGTCTAAACATACAATAACACATTAGAAGCCAAACCTTCCAAAAAACTTAAGGAGCATAAAAGATTTTTACTTTATCTTGTCCTATGTACAGATAATATGAGGAAGTAAAATATTATTCTGATGTAGATTTTCCGAAATCGAGTTTTTACTGCAATACACTCGAACAAGAAAAAAGATTTTAGCGATTGGTCTCTATGTACGTGCGTGCGCGTGTATGAACAGAATATCTCAGGAACAGAGTAGCGTACGAAGTTAAATCTTGGAAATTAAGTTATGTACCATAAGGAAATCTCGATATTAAGTTAGGTACCACGAGAAAATCCCGAAATTAAGTTAAATACCATAAGAAAATCTCATTACGAACATTTTCACGAAAATCAGTCAACCAGAAATAGTAGTTTATCGCGTGGCTTTTCGCTTTTTCCTCAAAAACGATTCTTACGATTTTTTAAAAATTTTCCCTTTTATTATACTTTTTCTCTATAAGATAGGATAACAGTATGTCTTCTGGAATTCTCACGTGGCTGTGCTTTCATGGTAAAAACTGTTTTATTTTAAGATTGTGGATGCAGCACACATTTAAAGGCAAAAGCTTAATGTTATTATTGTTATTGGAATATGAAAAACTTGCTACTTTCATCAATCATTTTTTCCATTAAAAATAATCGAATTGAAAATACAATATTTTCTGTATTTTGCTCATTGAAATGCGTAAGAATTATATTTTCTTAAGACAACAACCTTTATATGGATTTTACGACAAACGTATAATTATTAATAAGTTATAGAAAATTAAAGAACTTACAACTTTTAATAATCAAGAATTTTTTGCTACATAGCTTAGTTTAGCACCAATTAGTGATTTTCCACAATTTTACATCGTACAGAGAGATTGATTTTCATTTTGCGTCATTTACTCATGATTAAAATTAGGTAATGGTTTTAATGTTACATTATTTACACATGAATAAAAACAAATCATTTTAATTATTTTCTAGAAGACAATGGCAAAACTCAAGACTACCTACTGATAAAACACGACTCAATCAACTTACGAATACCTTGAAATCTATCATACGTACAGTGAAAAATGAAAATCTAGAAAATCGTGTTAGGAACCTGAATACGAAAGATGGAAGTCTATGGAAAGAAACCGGTAAACTCCTACGCTATACTCCTCACTGCCCTCCTCTTCGGAAACTGGACAACACATGGGCAAAATCTGACAATGAAAAAGCCATCCTATTTGCTGAACACTTGGAAAAGACGTTCCAACCACATGGTGATACTTTACCAGCTTTTACAAAATTAATAGAAGATAAAGTATCTTCACCTTTACAGTTGTGTCTACCTCCACTCAATTTTACTGACCAAGAAATAAAGACTGCAATTACTCAATTGCCACTAAAAAAATCTCCTGGATATGATTTGGTAACGGCTGAAGTACTACGTGAACTGCCACAAGCAGGAATAACTCTAATTACGCAAATTTTTAATGCTATTTTGCGGACCACCCACTTTCCTATACAGTGGAAATTTTCACAAGTTATCATGTTTCATAAAGAAAATAAACCAATCCACGAGCCATCTTCTTACAGGCCCATCAGTTTACTTTCAACAGTTTCAAAATTATTCGAAAAACTTTTACTCCCAAGACTGCTTATATTTGTAGAAGACCAAGGTATAATCCCTAATCATCAATTTGGGTTCCGTCGACGGCACAGCACAATTCATCAACTACACAGAATCGTTGATCAAATTGCCTCTGGCTTTGAACAAAAAAAATATGTGAGTGCCGTCTTCTTTGATGTTTGCGCAGCGTTTGATAAAGTTTGGCATCAAGGTCTGCGATATAAATTAAGAAAATTCTTGCCAGATGCCTATTTCTTAATCATCAGCTCCTTTTTAACGGACAGATTTTTTCAAGTAAAACATAACACGGCTCTGTCTGACTACAAACAAATCGTCGCTGGTGTTCCACAAGGATCAATCTTGTCGCCACTGCTTTACAGCATCTATACATCAGATCTACCTGCATCTGCTAACACCACCTTAGCGACTTATGCTGACGATACAGTCATCCTTTCTTCTGATGTAAAGCCAGAAGCAGCAAGTAATAATTTACAAAGTCACATTAACTTTTTAAATTATTGGTTAAAAATCTGGAGGATCCAATTCAACGCTTCAAAATCAGTGCATGTCACCTTTTCTCTGGAAAGGCGAATGTCCTCAACTATTCCTCGACAATAAACCGATACCACAACGACAAAAAGTTAAATACCTTGGACTTCACCTTGACAAGAGACTCACCTGGGCGACTCATATAAAAACCAAAAGACTGACTTTGAACTTCAAATTGAAAGAACTATTTCGACTTCTCGGACGCCGCTCTTCACTGACTCTAAAATCTAAACTATTACTATACAAAGTTTATCTCAAACCAATATGGACCTATGGACTACAAATTTATGGCACAGCTAAACCGAGCAATCTACAAAAATTACAAGCCTTTCAGTCAAAATGCCTACGTTTAATCACCTGCGCACCTTTTTATGTCAACAACAAAATTCTACATGACGACCTTAATATTCCGTTCATAAGTGAAGTAGTTAAGTCCAGCTACAGTGTTTTTCACAGAAAATTGCAAGATCACCCCAACGAATTAATCACCAAACTATCGGATGCATCACTACCAGGAAATCCGCAGCGCAGGTTGAAACGTCAATGGGCCAGAGATCTTCTATAAAGTGATTTATTTTATTTTTCTTTCTTCTTTTTTTTCTTATGTTGTTATTTATCATTCATGTATCATGAACTTTGTTTCATAGAACATATACTAATGGGTATCACTGTTCTTTTTCATTTATTTATTTTTATTTATTTTTTTTTTCTTTTTTTTTCTTTGTCATCCTTTGTTTACTGTCATCTAATTTGCTCGTTGTATCGTAGTATATAGTTGCAAATAAAGTTATTAAAGTTAAAAAAAAAAAAAAAAAAAATTATTTTCATTGGAAAAATAAAGTCGTGTGAGTGTTTCACACTAGATTTTTTAGTTAGATGTTCCATCTTATCTACAGTAAACAGTATATTACAATTTACACCACTTATCCTACCATCAATTTTACGAAGATAAAAAAATAAGCCTTGAAAATTTACGTAACTTGAAAAGCTCTATTCTATATTATTTTTTATTCATATATATTTATTTTATTTTTTATGCTTATATATTTATTTTGTTTAGTACATATATTTATGTATTCTGAAACATACACATACTATGTACTTATTATTTATTACAAATCCTTTTATGTTGCATTAAAAAGCATAGTCACAGCTTCCTAACAACAGATTATTTTATGACATTTTTAATCATAAGGGGCGTGTTAATGCGTGGTAATCTCTTGGAAAGTATTAAAGTTATTCGTTTTTGTTTACTTCATCAGCCGAAAGGCTGGTTTGAACCTCTAGACTCTTGAGGCTTTACTAAGTAAAACGAGGAGTAAAGTGGTTTACGATGCCTTCCTCATCGAGAACAAGATGGAAAACAATAATGGTTACGATATTTTATGTATCGCAAATGAGACGAATTAAACCTTATCTGCGGGCATCTATGGCAGGGTAAAGACTTAGTAACCTGGCGATTGTATCCATAGAAAGAGAGTTAAGTTTTCCTTTAATGTCGTATCCAAATCCAGTTGTGGACGAATTTGCAGCTCAAAAAGGAAGACGGCTACAGTTCAGTTTGTTTTAAAGTAAACAATAATCGAGAGTTGACTAGTTTATGTGTTATTTCTTTATAATTTTGACCAACATAATGGATTTGGACTTGATTTTTATATTTTCAAACTGCTTTTTGTAACTCATGTACCGTATTTGAAGTGTTCAATTTAGTAAATTTCTTATAAAAATTACGAGGTTGTGTTTGTTTATTCAATACTAATCCTGAAATAAAGATATAACATACTCAATCAGTTATCTACATGTATTCAATTTATAAAATCATAGACAATTGCATATAAACAGCTACTTTTTAACTTAAAAAATTAACATATAAATATATAAGTGGGCCCACCCAGAAAAAAATTTCTGGGGCCGCCTCTAGCATGCCAGACCCCCCAAAAATCATCTACCTTTCTCCCTGTAAATTAAATTTTTACTTCATTCACCACAGAGTCTGGCAGTGTAATGAAATTCATGACTCTTAGTAGGGATAACTTTGACTAGTGTATTTTACACCTCTCTACTTCTTCTGTTTATAAATGCTTCTGTCATATAATTGCCTGACCCTGTGATAAGAAACAGAAGTATTTTTTGCAGCCCTAGAATTAGCAGATTGAGGGTAAATAATTTAACGCTACATCTGCCTGCTATAGGCATGTAAATTGACATAAATAGTTACATATAGCTAGTGCAAAGGTGCACTGCTGCCAATCTGAACAGAAAAAGCTAAAAAAGGTTCAATTTGTAGGGGCTACTATCCGTGAAATATTAAGGTGATTTTGATTAAAACAGCCCCCGTAATCTCTTGGGTGGCTTAAACTCTTTTTATTAATTTGATTTTGATAATGTTACTAAAATGTTTTTTTAAGGTAAAGTTCTTGAAAATATTACATATTTTAAACAAATAAGAAAAATAAATTTTTAGGTGTAGAAAATAAAAAGCATTATCTTGTTTCCCCGATAGAATTTCCTTTTTGTAATTACATGAGTAAAAATTACGATCGGTAGAAAAAATAATACGTTAACTTTGGCTGTTAATATTTCACTGGTCTTTTCAGTTTTTTTTTCAACGCAATAAAAGTAAAAGAATTACAGGGTTTGGTTTGCTGCAAAACTAAAAAAGAAAAAAAACAGAAAACAACGGAAAAGCATCATGAGAAAAGTCGAATGTTAACAAGGACTGTATTTATCAGTTAAGCAGAGGAGTTAAACAAAATAAAAAATACAAAATACGAGACAGACTAAAAAGTTTCCTTTTGCTGTTATCAGAGTATTCACTTTTCGCCAGAATTATGTTCTTTATTTATGCGTATTACTTAATTTTACGTTCTCTATCTACGTTTATTTTGAATTTTGGTACATTTTTTAAGAACGTAAATGCAAAATATAATGCCAAAAAAGGAGAAAAATACGGAATAAATTTAAATAACTTGGCGACAAAATTCAAAGCAAAAATATCAGTCACCATTTTTTTTCTCCAGATTAAAAAGTTTCACGTATGCATTGGGTAAATTTTTTTTAATTTCACACATTTTACTACGTTTTTATAATTATTTTTTATTGGGCTTAACTTATTTCTCTGTGATGTACTTTCATCATTCAAATTTAATAATGGATTTTTATAAGCAGAATTTTTAAATTTAATTTTGAATTCGTTTTACAGTTAATTGAAGTTCTGAATTCTTAATTTGCAGAAACAATTCACTGTTTTATGATCTCTCTTTGTTAGTAATGGGGCATGCTAAAAAAAAGAAACTGATAATTTTAAGCGAGTTCAAGCGTGTACTCTTAAGGTAGCATTTGTATTTTATAATAGAAATAGTTTGGAAAATGCGGTATTATTTTTCTTTTTTTTGTTTTACGTCCGGCTGTTTTGCAATTACTGCTAATGCAGAAGGTCAGAAGGATAAAAAATTAAGATGAAGGATGAAAAAGTGCCAGAGCTTATCGGCAATTCAATCCAGGACCAACAGGCTGTAAAACTACCCGATACTCTCTATAAAAATTACAAGTTACCGATTACAGGTGCTGTTATCGATTGTGGTGAGGTGTAAATGGTGATAATAATAAAATATGATTTTATTTCGCATTTTACAATTGCTTCGAACTTTGTAATAATTCGAAACAATTTCAGAACTTCTTTTACATATTTAAAAACCGGTATGATCTTGGTAGTCAACCACGTAAGTAAAATACAAACTAAACAATATCATTAGTGTCTCAGTTTAGTAGCAAAAAACTAATAAAAATCTGGTGTGAAACACTCACACAACTTTCTCATGTCAATGTAAATAATTAAAAAATAACCTGTGTTAATTTTTTTTATCTCTATGTGGGTACGTTGCAATCTGTTCAATTAAGAATATTAAACAACCCCATGACCCAATTAGGTGAGGATGCCTATGACTTGTAAATGAGGTGTAGTCTTGTACAGATCAAAACCGATCATTACTGAGAGAAATTGTTAAACATTTAGTGCATTTTTTCAGAACAATAAACAATTCTAATTCTAATTTAATTTAAAAACCCCTGAAATATATTTATTTATATATATTTTTTTAATATACTGTATATTAAACGTATTATCCCTTAAGTAGGTGCGTGGGGGTCTAGGTGACCCCCATATATAGTTTTTCATTTTCTGACTAAATAATGTTAATTAACAACTTGCGGCTCTTAGTACCTTCCTGAAACTGTACTGACAACTCTGTTTTAGTTTTAAAAATTTTATAAAAGGTTTATTTTGACTACAATCAAGATTCATAATATCGGAGGTTCACTCGTCCCCTACGCGCATACTAAAGCTACAAAATATTATCCGAAAATTCAGTTTCATTTTCAGTTGAGTCTTTTTACGTGTGTGTGATTTGCCGTTATTTTGTTTACTGTTCATTACAGTTTGTTAAATTGTGATAACATGATGATGCAGCTTCTGTATTCAAAATTGAGTTGGAAAATTAGAGGAAGAAGAAAGTCCAATCGATTTTTTTGAAAAAGACAAAACACGTTAGAAGGGAGAACCAGCTACTCCAAGTGCCGTTAGAATTCGGTCTGTGAACCTATTCGTCGTTTACCTGGACTGGTTCATGAGACCAAAATGCTAAATTCACGCTTAAATATAAAAAAAAACACGATTAAAAAAGAATAAAACCAGTACACGATAAAACATAGTATGTATGACAAAATGGTTGTTTATATAATGTTTGCTAAGACTTTAGAAAAAAATACATGTTCATAAAATGTTTTCAAATGTTCTTGCTTTATAAATTTTTTTTCATTTTAGGAAAATTTATTAAAACATGACTGATGTACAAACATTAAACATGACAATTTATATGAGAGAACTTATTTGTTGAAAAAAAGTTAAGTTTATTGAATTACGCATATACGACGGGGGTCAAGTAAGGCCTCACGCACCTAATTAAGGGTTAAAATCATTTCCAATCTTTTTATTTATTCAATCATAACCTTATCCCATTAATTAATAGTGTAAGCCTAGTCTATAAGTTTGTGGAACAGAATATAAATCATGAATTGATTCGATGGAACAACTTACCTTACCAAACAAATCCAGTAAAAGATGACTTCATTTTACAAATCACAAATTAAAACATGAAATAATACCATAAAAAAGTGTTTAATACTCGGGAAGCACTAAGATTTCCTACAGGGAAAGAATTTCTGTTATAGGTTAGTAGTTTCTGAGATTACATGAGAAAACAAGCATTACTTCTTTACAATATTACTATAGATTTGTAAGAAGATTCTTTTACTAACCAAAAGTTAATTTTTAAAAATTTTGTATCCGAGATTATCTTATTTTTTATTGAATTTTTATATCGTAATGGAACCTCTAACAGTTACACTGGATGACAATGGTCAAACTGTTTAGTCACATTAAACCAACCAACGGTGATAAAAAACGAAAAAAACAAACATTGATTTAGATTATTTTACTATTCTGGTATTTATAGTCAACTAGTAAATAAACAAATAAACTGAACTTAATCTAAGTTGTAAGAGCAAAACACTCTTAACAGATAACGTCATTGTAAACGTTATTTTGTAGTTCTACTTCTACATTTTAAACTTGTTTACATCCCCGAACAACAGGAAGTAGATTTAAGTTATAAACTTAAATATCTGGGCAAAATAAAACCAAACGTTTGATAATGATTTAGTAAATCCAAATTGCATTTAATGATGTAAATAATTACACTAAGTTTAGACAAAATTTAAGTTTAAAACAATATTAATGTTTTAAAAGTGCTGCTATCTACCGGATAAAAAATCGGAATTTGCAAACCAATTTATTTATAGTAAAACGATAAGATAGAAATAATATCTAAGTAAATTGCCACAGTTCCGTAGTGTTATTTTTGGCATTTCATTAAACGTAGCATAGGAAGTAAGTCGCTTAAAGAATAAATAAAAACACAAAAAGATTATCAGTCTGAAATCATTCCAGCTACTGTAATAAAAATGAATAAAAGAAGAAACTAAATGAATATATTAACACACTTTGGTTTCCAATGAAAAAGGGAAATAAATTTGAATTAGTTTGCATAATCTGTTTAACGTTTAATTTAATTAAATAATTTTACCACGTCCCTTTATAACCTATTTAATCTTTACCAGATTATTACTTTCTCTTGCCCTATATGAATATATAGGGAAGGAAAGGTTTTTAGGATCGCGGCCTCAATATGCATCCCAGAGAAAAACTGTATAACTAAAGTGTTGTAGAACATTTAAAAACTTTAACTTTTATTTAAAAAAAAATTTCGTACGAGTTTAGCGACAATTACTGACTATTTTGGTTACTTCTTCATCAAAATCTGTAACTGTAAAGCAAGGCATTTTTTAAGATGTCTCCCTTAGTATGCATTGAACAACAAAAACTTATATAATGAAAGTTGTAGAAAATAAAAAAATCTACAACTTTTATTAAACGCATTTTCTTTTACAGAGTTAGCGTCAATAAATTATATAGTGATTTTCTGTATTTTGCTCATCAAAATCGGTAAGAAAGTTTTTTTTTAGATTGCGGGCTCAGTTTATTTTACCAAAAGAGTAATAATTATTGAAACCCCCATAACGGTTATTTTAAGTATTTTTCTCTGCTGAGCCTAGAGCAATTACTGATTTTCCGTATTTTGAAAGTCGAACAGACATTGATTTTCATTTTGCGTCATTCACTCATGATTTAAATTAGGTTGTTTTTTATTTCGCATTGTTTACTCATGATTAAACATACGTTATATTGTTCATTATCTGCATTGGCAAAAGAAAGTCGTGTAAGTCTTTCACATCAAAATATTTTTGTAAATCGTAATGTGTGTACTTTTAAATCTATTCAATTTAGAATAATAAGGAACCCAATGAAATGACATGATGTTGACATGCAAAATGAGGTGTAGTCTTGTAGACTCAGGCTGAACATTTCTGAGAGAGTATGATGAATTGAATACCAACCAACAAAGTACATCGGTAACCATTGTGTTGTGTTCAGCCGTTTAAAACCGCGGAACCTTCGTCTCCATACATGAGCTGTCAAACAGCTGACTCGTAGTGACGATTTTATCACTAGGCCAACACGGTTGGTTTAAGATACTTATAATATATAGGATAATTAGTAAATTGGTCGCTTCTATACCGTAGTAGTTAGCACGCCATTCTGAGAATCTAAAGGTCCCGGGTCTGATTCTCGGCTAGGGTCTGAATATTATCAGATATATAGGCCTATGTCTAAAATGCCTAAACTTTTAGAAAAAGATTGTTGATTATTTTTAATACTTGCCTTTGTTTATACGTATTTATTGAGTAAACTTTTTTTATCTAACATCTGAGAATATTTACAATCAGTTTCTAACAACAAAACCTATAAGTAAATTACATAAAAGTGTTCACATGACGAAGACAATACCCAATGGTATTGCTTCGAAAAAAAACAAAATTATAATTTTTGAAAACATTAACTAGATAAAACATGAATGACAGTAATAGAAAAAATAACAAAATTAATATTGTTGATAGTAGAATTCGTAGAGTAAGAGGATCATGTTGACAATGTTGATGATTTTGATATGAAATGCAATTATTTACAATCTAGGTTAGTCGGTAAATCTAAATGGAAGGTCAAGCAATTTTGTCCGTTTTAGCCGTGTTACGTTTTTGCTATTATCAAGTAAATTAAGCGTCAAAGAATTTGGGTGATCTGATAATTTTACTTGATATTTAAAGCTTAGCTGCGTATTTTGTTTTTCACGGTGTTGACTCGTAAGTCCCTATGCAACGCATCGTTTGTCACATACCATGGAGCATTCGTTATTATCCGTAAAACTTTCGGCTGGAATCGTAGGATAATAGCAAGATTCGATTTTGCAGCTGATAACCAAAGTGGTAACCCATTAGTCCACAGCGGTTTCAATACCACTTTGTATAGTAGAAGCTTGCTCTCTAATGACAGCTGTAAACGTTTGTTCATCATCCAGTATAAATTTCACAGCTTCAATCCTAGTCTTTTGCGTGTGTTCCAAATATGTTTGGACCAAGTAAGGCGTCGATCTAAGTGCATTCCCAAGTACTTAACTTGAGTAAGTTAATAAGATAAATGTACAATTTTGTTTAAAATAATTAGCTCTGCAAAAATAGCGGAATTTTTTTTCAAAGTAGGCTTCTTCCTTAAAACCGATAGATTCTGTTCCATAACTCATAACAGTCGGTAGTAACTAAAGCGATTGGTACGACGTTATTGTAAAACTAAAAAGAGAACATATAACGAAAAATTTATCTGAATTTTCTGATATTGTTGAATAAATTTAAATACGGAAATCACAAAACGGAAACTATAAAAATATTCCAAACAATTTAAAGAATTTCCTTTTACATATGCTTATTTTTAAACTAAGAATTTTATACATGATATAGAGTGATAAAATGTAGAAAAATAAATTTGCACTCTTTAAAACAATCGTTGAACCATTGGATTTTATATATGAAAATCTGGGTCAAAAGAATTGAAGAAAATAAAATAAGAATTATTTACAAAACTGATTGAACAGACTTTAGATTTTAGTCTTTTAAAAAATCTCATGTCATAAAGTAAACTTACTTGTATTTTTACGTAATAGAAACCTTGACTTCCATTCGTTCCAATCGTTAGCATTCAATGTGATCTTTGTTTGTTGTTTTTCTTAGATTTAAAACTATTTTTCTCTGGAGATATTGTTTGTAAATGCTTGAGTTTTAATTAGTTTAATTTTTTGTTTAAGAAAACCAATTCAGCCCCTATGTAAATTAGTTCTTATAGGAGGTTTCAAGAAGATTTTAGTCCATCCAACCTTCATGACTAATAGCTTATCTTTATTAATATTACAAATTTGGAAGTCGTGATTTATTAATAACTTCCTGAATAACATTTACGTAATGCTCTTTTTGGCTTCACGTAATTAAAAAATTTGAATATTAATTGAAAATCAGAAATCAATTTTTAGGTGACAAGACTGTATCACTCGACAATATCAATAAATTCAAAAATAAGTGAAATTTTATATAGATACTTAATTTTGATTCACTTATTTTGGTTTAACATTTCCAAATTACACAGAATATAAAATAGCTACTGTTTAATAATTTTATAAACAACACGTAAGTTTAATTAAATACACATTAATGGCATTTAAAAAGGTTCATTAACAATAATTTTTTCTGTAAGAGTTAACCAAATAAAAAATTTTTGTATCATCGCATTGGTGTGCGCTTAAATTAATATAAGTTATACTGTAATCTATTTTATGAATAATAAATTACATCAGCAGCTTTCAAGCATCACCTGAGGGAATTTTGACGGCGTATATAACTTAGTTAAGTTCAAAACTTTTCTTAGAAATTATTTTCATATTCTTACGCAACAGAATAACCTTTAAACTGTACAGTAAATAAACGTATTAAATTAAAATATAACTGTTAGGTATAAATATTTATACTAACTAGGCCTACTAGTTGACTGAATAGTGTTTTAGTATAATCAATCACTGCGGATTTCATTAGGTCTGATTATTTACAAACAATAAAACCTCTTTTAAATTCATTACAAATAATTATTCACAAAAATTAACCGCTTAGATTAATTATTACTAGAAATTACACCTAATAATAGACTAAAATGTTTAATACAAATTTGTTTTCAAACTTAACCAAGACGTAAACGAAAACTAAAATAATATTAGTCAGAAACGTACATTCAAATGATTAAAATCGATTCCTTTTTATTTTTTAACTTTTATGAAAACTATTTAAAATTAGTTAAACTATTTAACTGTAAGTAAATTTTATAACTTTATAAAATAATCTTGATGGAGATCACGTCCTTTAGCGTATCTCCAATGTGTTTATTACAAATAAAAATATTAGAAATTATTATCGGCTAGGCCTAGTGAAAAAGTTAAAAGATATACAAATTTTATCGTCGATAGTTGTCACTGTTAATATTTAATTTTGTCTGTACGGTAAGTGTAAAATTGAAAGGGCGTCACTGTTATCTAAAAGTATCAATGATCTTAATTAATCGTCAAAGGTTATTGATGACGTTTAAGTTGGTGTTGGTATGTTTTATTTAGTTGTTGTAATTATTCTAGAACAGAGTTTAACTTATTGTAAGTATTGGTGAATTATATCGTTGGTTGTAAATCAAGGGGAAACAGCAATATAATTCTAAGGATCTTCGATTATAGATACTGCAAGGTGGATGTTCGATGAGCTTGTGATCTGCAAAATTTAGTTCCATACAAACTTACTGGTATGTACATTGGACTTGTACGGCCCGATAATGGTACATTATTTCCTCCTCACGGAGAAACTGCTTCAATACGCAAAGTCTTTAACATAACCACTTTACAAAATATGTTTAACTCTACCTTAGAAAAAGGTAAATGCATTTTTTTATATAAAATATCATTAAAAGTTCTTAAAAGATAAATAATTTATATAAGAAATATCTGGATAAATAAAATAAAAAAAACGATGGAACATTCTATTCTAAAAAGTAACAAGATTTATGAAAGCAGAATAGCAATTAATTACAGTGTCAAAGTTTGATGGTCACTCACACAGAAACGCTGTCTAGCCAAAACGCAAATGTTTGGTAAGCGTATGACACAATTTTATATTGTACAACATTTGTTCCAGATATTATGATGAACAAAATTTCTAGATGAAATAGACAGAAATATTTTTGGAGAAAAACCAGTTTGAAGAGCACACTACAACAATTAGAAAAATCTAAAACGAAAAGAAAGTATTCGTATTTGGTGACATTGTCAAAAGGAAAATTTACAAAAATGTAAGGTAAACGATGAATGTGCGTTCATAGTTGTACGCAAAAACAAAATTATAATTTGAAACTGTGTCTTTAATAAAATAAGTTTGTTCTTACAGCTACCTTTGTGATTATATGCGATTACCTCCATAATAAATTTAACTTTATCAAACGTAATACTAAAATCAAAGTAATGAAAACTCATCAGTGTTTAAATTGAGTTAACCTTTTTATTACTTCACTAAGAAAGTTTATTAGGGTAATCTTGACTTTACAAGTTTACAAAATAGAAGCCAATTACTTTATGTAAGTAATGAAAGTGCAGTAAACTGTTTTTATTACTAATCGAAACAGCACAGAGATTTCGTATTTGATTTGCGTTCATGACATAATTATATTATATTTTATAGATTAGGTTAAACTCTTAAACGAGAGCAGCAAATCAAGTGTACATATGAAACTTGTTAAAGTTCAAAACGATTTTTGTTGTAAAAGACTAAAGATTCCCCAAGTCACGCTGTCCGACGTCTGCTAATACATACAGTTAAAAAACCGGGTATGAAACACTTGCACGACTTTCTCTTGACAATCCAAATAATCAATAATATAACCTAACATTAGTATTAAAACATTAGAAATAAACAAAAAACCTAACCTCAACAAATAGGCTACAATCTTATTTTAATCATGAGTGAAAGACGTAAAGTGAAAATTAACCTCAGTTTGGCTTAGAAATAAGGAAAATCACTCTTTCATGCTAAATTAGGCTCTGTAGAGAAAATGCAAAACAAATTTTTGACGTAAAACAGCCTCTCCAAGAATTTCAGCAGACACGGCGCCTACCCATCTTGTAGAGCGTAAAAAATTTAATAAATGAGGCGATTTTAAAAAAAATCGTAGGAGACGTTTTTGAGAAAATCGCAAAAAAGTGAAAAATGACACGAATAAACTACTATTCCCGGTTGACCGAATTTAATGAAAATGTTCGTGCCGGGTCCGGTAGTAGTATCAAACTTAAGTTTCAAGTTTCAAGTTCGTACGATATTCCGTTCTTGAGATATTCTGTCATAGACACACACAGACAGACCAATCGCAAAAAACTTGTTTTTTTGGTTGAGGTCTGAAAACGTGTAGATCCGGTGAAAACTTGATTTAGAAAAATCGACATGAAAAAAGTACTTTCCTTCCTATACATTCATATAGCCAAGAGAAAGTAAAAACAAAGTGAATACCAATATTAAACTAAACTAGTACAATATTATACTAATTTAGTTTCAGTAATTAGTCAATTAACAAGTGACTGAACCACTATAAAGCACTAACATTTTTTTGTACCTGGGGTCTGATATTTTCTCCAAACAATCGAAAATATTGTAGAAGGAATCAGAATAAAAACAAAAATTTCTAGTAGTTTTGATTTCTAGGAATTCCCATTCAAAACATTCTATTTATCACAATCCAATATCCTTGTTCAACACCCAATACTTCAGAGAATACACAGTTTTTCAGCAATGAACATTTTATTTTCTTAGCCATTTCTAGAATGTCACTGTACAATGTGTAGCTTACTTTTTTATTTACTATGGATGATTCTTTAAATAAATTGAAAAATATATTCCTGCACTCTTTGAATTAAGAACATTGATCATCTTCAATAGATTGCTTCTTTACGAGTAAGTGCGAAAACCAGTATGGATATTTGTGTACAGACATGTGGAAGCACCTTTTATGTCTTTCAAAGTTTTCTTAAATCAAGGTGTTCAAGACTTTAAAACTCACCATGGTGTGCTCAAAACAGTGACATCCAACTTGATTTTCCAGTAACTTCCTTAGTTGAATAAATGTATAAATGGGCCAAGAAGCATGAAGAACTTCTTCATTACATCAATGAATCACATTAACTGACAGACTATTATGATGGTTAAGAGACTGAAAAAGACTAAGCCTGTCGATTTAAGTTATTAAGTTTTATTATACCACGCTGGGAAATTTGTTCTTTTTTATTACAATTAAACTTTTATTTGCTACTTTTATTTACAATTATATGAATATCTTAGACTACTTAACCCTTTATAGGGCAGTACTACGGGGAAAATATATATATTGTAAAATATTAAATTTTGCTTTACAGGGACTTAAATAATATATCTTTAGTGCCAAAACATTAAGATATTTATTTTTTTATGTTAAACCCCGGTAACTGGCATACTTACCAAGGAAGGTTTATTAAAATGGGAATCACACAATGTTCAGTGGTAAGAGTGCTTATTAAAACAACTTATCGTACCTTACTATATATAACAAAAAAACCCTGGTGTGAAGCACTCACACGACTTTTTCTTGCAAATACAAATAATAAACAATAAACCTAATATTAGTGATAAAACATTAGAAATAAACAAAAAACTAACCCCAATAAACGTAATCTAATTTTGATCATGATTCAAAGACGCAAAGGGAAAATCAACCTCAGTTTGGCTTAAAAATACGGAAAATCATTCTTTCACGCTAAACTAGGCTCTGTAAAAATGCTATAAATAAAAGTTGTAAATCTTCTAATTTCCTTTATATTTAATTTTACACAGTTGTGTCGTAAAATGCATACTAAGGCTGAAATCTTAAAAAAATCGATTTTTCACACGTTTCGTGAGAAAAAACAGAAAATCGCTAATTACCGCTAAACTAAGCGTTATACAAAAAAAATGTTTTAAATAAAAGTTGTAGGATTTTAAATTCTCTACAACTTTTATTATAATTATAAATTTTTGCGCTAAAATGCATATTAAAGCCGCAATCTTAAAACACACATTTTTGGCTCACCAAAAATTTCAGCAAATATGGCACCTACCCTATCTTGTAGAGCATAAAAATTTAGTAAACTAGGGGACTTTAAAAAAAAAATTGTAGGATCAGATTTTGAGAAAATTGCAAAAACGTAAAAAATTACACGAATAAACTACTACTTCCGATTGACTGATTTTGATGAAAATGTTCGTGTCGGGGCCGGTAGAGGTATGTAACTTAAGTTTTAAGTTTAAGTTCATATGATGTTCCGTTCTTAAGATATTCTGTATACACACACACACACAGACCAAACGCTAAAATCAGGGTTTTTAGGTTCAGGGGGTCTGAAAACGTGTAGATCCGGTGAAAACTTGATTTCGAAAAATCGACATGAAAACAATAGTTTCCTTCCTAAATATTCATATAGGCAAGTGAAATTAAAAATGTGTCGAATAACTTATATTAACATTATATTAGCGTGAATGCTTGCTTTCCCGTAAAAAACTTGAATTTTCTAAGCACTGTACAAAAATCACAACAAAACAAAACGGTAACGTTTGCTGGTATGAATCCTTACCACATTCGTGCAACTCACGAAGCAATTGGTCGCTCTGCGCTAAATCAAAATGTGTATAGCCTACATACCAGAGAACATAAATATATAACACCATAAAATGCCAATAAGGTTCAACTGCATAGCTTCTTCTTAAAATAAACTCGACCTGATTGCCAGTGGTAAGTATATTTTACCAAAGAACTATGATGCGAACATTTACGTTGGAAATCTTACGGTTCCATTAGTTTATTACTGAAATTCAACCATACAGGACCAATTTAAAAGAAATGACAAATAATTATTTGCTCCAAAGTAGGTCAAATGACGAGTTAAATAAATGTAAGTCACATTTTGTCCTTACATTGGTTTGAAAAGAAACTGCTGTTACTTGAAAAACCTATCCTAATAAGAAACTATTGAGTCGTTTCTGTTTGTAAAATCCCAAGAGAATGCCGAGTATTTGTTTTCACTATATCGACTCTGAAAATTGGATGTCACCAATACTCTGAGAAACAGTGATAAATTCTGTAAAAGACAAATTTTATAGAAAATGAAACCGACGATTTTTTCAGCCATCTTCTCATTACTATGTCATTTATTATAGCATTTCCAATTTTCACTTTCTTATGTCTTTATAATTTTGAGTGACATGGTATCGTATTGAAAAATGTTATACATCAATTTAAAAGTGCCCTTCATTCCTTATAACTTTTTAGATATCAATGGCAACCATTTCCCAATAGATTGTTGGCAAATAGCCCTTTTGACCTTAGTCGCTAATTTTCTTGAATAATAATTGCATGTTATATTCTGTGTGTATGCCCATAACAGACAAGTATAGTGTTGAATTACTTGCACTCGATCTGCTAGTTCCAGGGCTACGAAAGATAGTTTTGTTTTTTATCACGAAATCAGATAGTTATATGACTGAAGCAATTAAGAACAGAGCAGAAGTGTAAAAAGGCGCTAGTCAGAGTTACCTCTTCTGAGACTAATGAATTTCATTACACAGCCAGACCCTGTGGTGAATGAAATGAAGGTGTCATTTTCAGATGGAAAGTATATGATTTTCAGACGGCATGGTATGCTTGTAAGCATACTTTTCCACTCAGTGATGGAGGCAAATGGTAAACTACCGCACTCCTCGTTTTACTTGGTAAAGCCTCTAGAGGTTCAAACCACCCTTTAGCTGAAGACCTAAACAAAATTCTGTAGAGTTTAACGCTACGACGCCATTTTTTATATTTTTATGTCGGTAAAAATTTTGTCCCAAAGACGATCGTTTCTGTTAACCTTTTTTTTGTTGTGCATTTTGTCTCGTCTTTGGAACCTGTACTGATCGTCTACTACCTTCAGGCTTATCTTCTTGAGGAGGATCTTTTTCTCAAATATTTTCTTTCCTTATATTAGCCTATTCGTCATTTTGTGGCACTCACTCGCATACAGAAACATATTGTCATATTCATGAGTAATTATAATATTACTCAGATTATACAGTATGTAAATGACGTACTCATATAAAAAATGTAAAGTTTTAAGTTCTAACCTCGACCCCTTAAAAAGGTTTTTAAGAAAGACTAACATCAAAAGTATTTTAATCTTTCGATACTTTTGTAGATTTTTGTTCATTCAGAAAAAATGGTATAATTTTGTATTAATAACAAATTTTTACTTTAAAAATAAATCAAAATGAAAAATAATATAATATCAAAATCAAAAAGTTCTTTTGAGAAAACGTAGACTTTCCATACTTTCATGCTATCATGTTCAAGAATTGATAGATAATATTACAATTTCGAAGAATTGAAGCTAATATATTAAAACTTTTTGTAAATCATGGCTTTTGACCTTGTTAACCGATTTCCAAAGATTATCTTTTCTTAAAATAAAAGATATTTTTTTAAATACTATGAATATTATTTCTGTAGAGTTAAAAGATAATTAATAGGGTACTATTTTGAAAACTTCCAAAAAATATTTATTTAAATAAATAAGTTTAGGTAAGGCGTCAATACAGCCTAACGTGCTCGCCTCTCATCAAGCGGTATTGGGTTCAAATCGTGTTCAGACACGGCATATTTTCACACGTTACAAAAATCATTTCATCCTTCACCATCTGCATTAGCAGTAATTACAGAACAGTCGGACGTTAAACCAAAAAGAAAAAAAAAGAATACACCCTAGTTATGTTTTCTACAACAAAGAACTACTTTTTTAACCCCATGTTGATTTTTGGTGATGAGGGTAACTTTTTTAAATAATTTTTATTCAAGATTTACTATAACAGAGTAGCTACATTTCAGGATAGGGCCTATATCAAGTTTCTCACTACTTTGTAGCAAAGCAAAGATGATTTTGAAAAAATCTCCTCTTAAGTAAAAACATGTTAAAATATAAAATATGTAAAGATTTTATTGGCAAATATTCATGAATTTATCTGAAACAGTATTAATATTACAAAGACCCCTAAATTCGCCAAATTATAGTTGTAGGTTGATTTCATAACACCAGACCGTAGAGAAAAAAATTATTTAATTTTTTAAATTTTCATGTGTATAGTAGACACATTGAGTGTTACACACAGTAGTTACACACATTGAGTGTATACGCGTGTTTCATAATATAAATTCATTAAAATAGAACGAGGAAATATTTGAGTAAACAAGTTTAGGTTATAACAGTTTTTATCAGTAGCACGCCATATTAGTAGGGTACCTACAAAAATATCCTCAAAATAATAAAAAATAAATGTACCAGACCAATTTCTAATGTTTACCTACTTATTGATTTTGCAACTCGTTCCCATCTATTCAGATTTTCACAATTCATACTATTGTTTGTGTTTCAATTATTGTCGTTATGAATCTATACAGTTTATAATGTATAACATATAAAGTATAGATGTTTATCTACGTGTATGTAAGTTATGAAACATTTATTATGATAGCATTATATTATTTTATAATGATAGCAACTGTCAGTATTATTCCTAAAGGTAAGATTAGGTCTAATTAAGTCCAATGTGTATTCGAACGGTCAGACGGATTAAACTTCAAATAACAGAAAAATAACTAAAGTAAAGATGACTCTGAAACTGAAATTTTTTGAGGTAAAACTCACGTATTTTTTATTTTGTAATTTTTCCCAAATTGTTTTTCTTTGTGCAAAAAAAAAATTAAAACCAGTCAGCCAACCCTAATAAAATTTTCAAGAATTAAAAATTAAAATTTTTAAGAATGTTTCATGTAAGTAAGATAAACACTAAACGTGAGATTTTCTTTTAAAACTCTTACAAAAGTTTTTACAAAGATAAATTACCAAAAAATTTCCAAGTGGACTTTCACCTTCCTGGGAATCCAGCCCAGTGCCTAAAAAGAAGATTGAATAGAGATCTTCTCTGAGTTCTAACTAAAATAAAAATTAATAATAATATAATAACAATTAAACGAACTCTTTATCATATTTATTACTTTTTATATACCCTGAGAAATACCAATGGGTATACCAAATGTTAAACACCAATGGTAAATACCAATGTTTACATTGATTAAAGACATTTACAATGTCTTTATGTTTACTTTCATGTTACTTGTTCATGTACGGGTACAACACATTTTCTAGTAGTCATATATTTGTGTACTGTTGAAAATTTCAAATAAAAGATATAAAAAGTGTCAAGACTAGTCTTAGATTTTATATAGTTTTTCAAATCATAATTTTGGAAAATCTCCATGTTAAACTCTGTATTAAGAACCAATAACTATGTAAAATACAATTAATAATAATTATCAAGTAAGTAGACACCGGGAAAATTTTCCTTGTACTGTATTAGTATAGAGTAAAGTACAACTCCCGACTTCCTTTTAATTTCCTACGTTACTTTAAATTTATTATACTTATACAATATATTACACAATATTCAAAGAACTCAACTGCAAAATAATACACACTAAAATAATTAATTTAACAGATTTTCTTTATTATAACAATAATTTATGTTATAAATTTGTGTAAATAAGGGAAACTTAATTAGAAATACAATTTAACCACGAAACGAGTAATTAGTTCAAAGTAATTACTTTAAAAACAATAATTACTTTTTTCAATTACAAATGAACTATAATTGATTGATAATTATTCGCTTATAATTGCTTTTTGTAACCTGATAACATAAGGTTTTCTTTTTCTACTTTTTTGTAAAATAGTTCTGATAACCACATTTTTACATTAAATTGAATGATAGTAGATATTTTATAAAGCTATATTTCGTATAAAAGGATGGCAAACAATAAATTTTGAACCGTTATGATAACGTGCAGCTGGGCAGCTCGTGACAGAATTTTATCGGAATAATATATAGAACTTTCTGAAAGGATATTTTTATATATTCGTTTAGAATTACAAAATTATTTAGAGTAAGTTTTTACTGAATGGTCCGATAGTTTTAACTGATTATATTATGTATTTTTACTTGAGTAAATTGCTAATAAATTGTACGATAAACCCAGCTAACTTTTTAGCTAATCTTAAAAATCTAAGAGCTGCAAAAATCTAAGATGTTTAGAGCTATCACCGAGAAATTTGGAATTTTATATTTCTTTGTCGACAGGGCTAAGGCTATATATATTTCAGGCTTCGTAATTTTTCTGCTTCTGCATCTCTTTCTCCGAAATCTTCTCTTCGTACCTTCCTTCTCCTTCATTTCCTTTTCTCATTGTTCTCCTTATTCTCCTCCTCATCCTTCACCGCCTTCGTTTCTTCCTTCTCCTTTTTCTTCTTTTTCATATTCTTCTTCTTCTTCTTATATGATAATGGCCACCATTTAAAAATGTTTGAGCGTGAACATTTAATTTTTTTAAACGGTATGAAACGTTGTTTTTGTTTCCAAATTTCGTAAAAATGTTATCAACTATTATTGAGATACAGTTTTTTGTATATTATAAAACAGAATGGTGTTCAGACAAAAAACGAAACTCTTTAAATATAGGTTATTGTTATAATTTTTTAACTCAATTTATGTAAATATCCAATAGCTGATAGTTTTACCCATTTTAAGACAACATGTATTCCTATTTGTGTTCCAATTATATAGCTATGCTAATTTAGAGAAGTTAATGCGATCGTATACCAATATACTTTTAAAAAAAGGAACCAAAATTTTACTTTTAAAGTAATTCAAAGGTTCTAGAATAAGGTTCTTCGGGCTATAACAAGAGCGCCATGGTTTACGAGGAACGTAGAAATACAACAATATTGCAACCTTCCTGATGTAATGGACGAGGTCAGCCATTTTAATAGAAAATATCAGGCAAGACGTGAAAATCATGAAAACGAATAAGCCATAAATTATCTATACAATGCAGAAGAAATTAGGGGCCTGAAACGTTACAATATTTTGGACTTGTCTGAAAGAGTTTCAATGTACATAAAATTATTGTGAAAAGTATTCCATATTGTAAAATGTAAATATCTGTGAACATAGTAATTTTCTCTTTTAACATATGAATATAATTAATATAATGAGAGCTACTTAGGGTAATGAGACCTCTACTTGTGATTTGTAATTTTTTTTACAATTCTACATCATTAAAATCTGTTGACTTGAAAACAGAACAATCAGTTATTTTGATAAATGTCAACTAACAAGATTACGACTTCATTATAATGTCAATGAAATTGAAAATAGTAGTAAATTAATATTTTTGAAAAATAAAGTGATGACTTTGAAGTAGGCTATATCTGTTAGAAAAAAATATATAGTACACTAAGTGTAACAATGTTCTTTAAAACCTATAACCTAAATCAAAATCACTATGTCTTTTCAGTCTTGAACACCCGGTATCAATGTTGTTTAGTAGATTCAAAGCCAGGATGTTTCGATGATTGTTGAGTCTTCATTATTACATGTACAACTTTCTTCATTATTACGGCTGAATTTTGATATAGTTTGTTTTACTGAGTCAATATTAAGAACGGCATAGATGTAAGTTTTTTTGATGTACCACGGAATTTGCAGGGCCCGCCGCAAGAAGTTTGACTGAAAACGTTCGAATATGTTTATGTTTGAAGTGCAGGATGTACCCACAATTGAAGCCCATATTTTGCCCACATGGATTTTGAAAGGGATTTATATAAAATAATTTTTGATTCTTTTGACAAAGGTGAGTATTTACCGATTAACCAGTGTAGTTTACCTACTATCAGCTAAAGTTGTTTCTTTTTAGTTATTATGTGCTATTTCCATGTGAGGCGACGATCTAAATGTAGTTCCAAGAATTTTACTGTTGTGTTGTATGGTAGTGCAATGTTGTTTAACGTTACTGGTGGGTAGTAATTTTTCCTTAGTGTTTTTTTTTGTAAATTTTAGTAAATTCAAAAGGTTTGTTTATAATTTATTTAAAAAAAAACTAATTGCAAATTACGCTATTTAAAAAAACGTATTTTCTACATCTGTTTAAAAAAATATTTTTACTAAAATTTTACTATAATGTTAACCAACATAAAATTTTTAAAAACTAAAACTTAAGCATTTATTAATACAGCGTTAAGTAAACAAAGACATAAAGAATGTTTTATAATTAGTTTCCGTGTAGTAAAATGATATTAATTACAGTTTTTAAAAAAGTGTTATCAGCAAAACGATTACAAACGAAACTACAAACTCAGCAGTCATTATTTTAACAGATAGTTACAATAGTTAGGGCTACCGTGACATTCCTCTGATACATAATATTTGTAAAATTTATTTAACTAATGACATGTAGAGAAATCGTTATGAAAGAATTATGTGCTTTAATTTTTCATGGTTAAACGAATCAAATTGAGGACGGATGATAAGGTTTTTAATTTATTTATATTTGTCGACACACATAGAAAGGTTACTGAAGAAATGGTGATTGTAGTAAGACAAAGATTCATTACTACTTAACATTTTACTGAGTTAAACCTCACCGGTAAAATTACCGATGATTCTAGAATAAAGATTGGATATTTAAAGGAAAAATAGTCCTTCATCTTTACACCAGGGATCCTGGCGTCGATTACAGGTTGTTAGGAATTTGTTAATCTCATAATATTAATTATCCACTATCTTCTGCAATAACAGTAATGTAAAAATAGTTGAACTTCAAAACAAAACAAAAAAATCTTCCACTTTATTTATTCCTTCTGCTATGGAACGTGGGATCATTTTAAAACTTGAATATTCCCTCATGTCCATCTCCAACATCCTTAGCCTTCTCTTGTCCTTAAAACCTTTCTTTCCCAATAGTCTCACATTTTCCTCCTACTCAATCATGGTCTTCCATGGCTTCAATGGTACCCAGGATAGCAGTTTCCTTTCTTACCGATTCCTTCACTATATCTACCTTTTCCAGTTAATAAGGTTATATTTTTCATGTTCCAAAAATAAAAATTACCGATACCATATTTTTCAGATTTTATTGTCCTACTTATTTTTAGTTCTTTCGATCGTTTCAACATTTCACAGGTTATTGACCCTATGATGAAGATTTTCGTCTCTTTACTGCCACCTAGACCAATTGGATTTGAGTTCCTCCTACAAGTTCTTTTCCAGCAAAAGGAATATTTTGATCCATATTCTATGACGTTCAAGTTGTAGAAGAACTATCAGGGATTACGGTCACTGCCAATATATTATGATAGTGACAAAATTAAAGAACGGATCATCTGGTTGGGGATATTCTGGTTGGCTGCAGTTGGTTAACCAACATTGTACTGGGTTGCTCGGCTTAGCAGGGGAACCTCAGGAAATAATTAAAAAATAATGTAAACAATTTTTCACGAAAATGTAAAACTAACTAATCAGCTATCCTTCGTATTATATTTGCTTTTAGTTTACTTAAACTCTCAAAAAAACTTTGTAATTTGGAAAATTATACTATGAGAATTATGAAAAATATTTCAAAACAAAAAAAGTAAAACTTCATTCACAGAATTCAATACTCTTTACCGTAATTTATTTTTTTATTTTTTATTTTTTTTATTTATAAAGGTCGCATCAACTTCTAATGGTTATTAGCGACCACAATAGGAGTTATAAGTACTAATAACAGTAAAAACAATAATTTCATAAATTAAAACATTAAAAGTAAAGATTGGTAGGCTTCAGATTTTGTCTTCAACAGCGATATAGCGTAGAAATTTCAAAATTTTGTAACAACTGTCTTTACACCTAACCTTGTTTTGAAAAGTTTCAGAAACACCAAGAAGTGTACGGGTGCCTTGAAGTTTTCTACATTCTGAAACTATATGCGCAACCGTTGCTTTTTCGTCGCAGAAAGGGCACACTGTCGGCGTAGATTTTGTGAGGAGATGTTGGTGTGATATATATGAGTGCCCAATTCGCAATCGGCAGATGACAACCTGTTCCCTGCGATTATGAAATTCGGGTAGAGGAAATTCTCCTAAAGTTTTTCGTACCATATGGAGTTTCGAAGGTGCCATCTCGGTCCACCTATAGTTCCAGAAATCAAATAGTTTTCTGTTGACGTGTGCCTTTAGGTCAGAATGAGAGACCCGATGGAAATGTTCGTGTAAGTGAACAGCACTCTTGGCCGCAAGATCGGCTTTTTCGTTGCCTGGAATCCCTACATGAGACGGAATCCAGGTAAACACTATTTCAAAATTGTGTGCAGTCAACTCAGAAATTAGCTCTTGGATTTCTTGAATTATTGGTACATGACACTGGACATTTCCTATTGCTTGCAGACCAGACAATGAATCGGTGAAAATAACATATTTAGAAGGAGTTAAATGTTTAAATTTTTCGAGAGTACAGAGTATCGCATACACTTCGCAGAAGAAAGACGAACATACATCATTAAGCTTAACTTGTACAGTCTCGTAGGGAAAGACAACAGCACATGTACATCCCTCTGCCGACCTAGATCCATCAGTGTATATCATATTATACTGTGAAAAATTATTGCTGAGTTCATTAAAGTAGGTTTTGAAAATATTAGGATGAGTTGATGCCTTACAGAGGGCTGAAAGTGATGTATTAATGTTTGGTGAAACAGATAACCAAGAAGGGATTTTAGAATGCATTCTTGAAAAGACCGGCGGCAGCTTACTTGAAATTTTTGACAAAGAAACTTTAAGACGTTCCCCAAGAGGCAATGGACACGATGCGTTGGACAGATAAAAACCAGAACAGCTGTTGTGAAATATAGCTTGGTAACAAGGATTGTCTGGAGCAGCAGAGACATGCAGCGCATAAGCAAACAAAAGTTTCATTCTCCTGATCTCCAACGGGTATTTTCCAGACTCAGCTAGCACGCTTAAAACAGGACTTGTAATGAAAGCTCCTAGCGCCATTCGTAAATTCGATGAGTGAATAGAGTTTAAGGTGTCTAAAATATGTTTCCTTGCTGAAGCATAGATGATAGATCCATAATCAAGTTTTGCACGAATTAGTGCTTTGTATGTTGACAAGATAACGTTTTTGTCTGCGCCCGATTTTCTAGAAGAGATGGATTTAATAATATTCATTCTCGCTTGACATTCCTTTTTGAGATTGGAGATGTGAGTCCTCCAGGAAAGTTTATCGTCAAATAGAAGACCAAGAATTTTCAGTTGACGAACTTGCTGCAATTCATGTTGTCCAAGATGAAGGTGAATATCTGGTAAGTTGAATCTATTTCTTGAGAAAGTTATGAACCGAGACTTGTTCCCAGAAAATTTAAATCCGGATTTTTCTGACCAATTATTCAATTTAGTAAGGGATTCTTGCAGAAGCTCTTGTGTGGTCTTTAAATTTTTCCCCTTACAAAAAAAGATGATATCGTCAGCGAAGGCAAAGACTTTTACAGGAGAAGTGACAACGGACATAGCTTCATTAATAGCTACTAAAAACAACGTTACACTCAAAACTGATCCCTGAGGTACACCACTTCGTATCGGAACAGCAAAAGAGTGTGAATCTCTAACCTTTACGCGGATGGTTCGATGTTGTAGGAAGTTGGCTACAAAATTTAATATTGGACCAGTGACACCAGCATCACATAAAATTTTGACAGTTCGGTCTTTCCAAACCATATCGTACGCCTTCTCAATGTCCAAACACACAGCAACAAGGTGGTGGTTTTTCACAAAGGCGTTACACACGTTCGTTTCCATGTAGGTCAGTACATCAAGTGTTGATCGATGTTTACGAAAGCCACTTTGCCAGGGCGAGAAGAAATTAAATTTGTCGAGATGCCATAAAATTCTGGTGTTAACAACCTTTTCCATAAGTTTGCACATCGTGGAGGTCAAGGCAATGGGACGATAGTTCTCCGCTTTACTACGATCTTTTTTGGGCTTATGAATAGGGACAACTACCGCTTGTCTCCAGATGGCCGGAAATGACTTTTCCGCAAGGATTTCATTAAAGAGATCAGTAATGTATGTAATTGCTACTTCCGGAAGATGTTTTAAAAAGAAATTATGCACATTATCAGGACCTGCAGCAATTTACCGTAATTGTCGTTTAAAATTTTGAAAACGAAACTCAAAATTATTTATTTTAAAACGAGAAACACTAAATTTTCAAGGTCTCACAAAGAATTCATTATAATTCCATTAGTTTATTAATAATTTACAAAGACATTTATTAATTATTTTGAAAATTATATTTTTGTTTTAGAAGTAAAATTTCTTTAACATAGCACAGATTTTGGGTAGGAGCTATGAGATTAATCTAAATTTAACAATCTATTACAGTTGTAAAATTTATAACTCGGTAACGCCCGTAGGAGCATTCCCTAAAAAATCTATAAACTGTATGTAATCAAACAGTCTATTTTTTTAAGAATTATCTTTTAAAATTTATACTGCAGACTTCTATTTAGTAATAAAAAAATATATTTTTTTGTAACTTTGTTCTTATTTTACTGTATTTTTTTCATCCCGCAACAGATTTTATTTTAATTAATTTTACTAAATGTACAAAATTAAATTAAAAGAAAATAACGTGAAAAGGCGGTGGATCCTCACTTTTATGAATATATGCACATCAAGATAAGATAACAACATTGTTGTAGGCGTAGGAAAACTTCTCCACTATGAGCTAAGAAATAAATGACCAATGCGAACGTTCATGACGTAGATTGTACCACCATTTTATATTATGACTGGGCGGGGACTCTTATGCGACAGCCTCCGATGACTCACTACAGCGAAAATGTTTTAAAATTTTAACAATTGAATTCTCCGCGACGCATGCATTGAAGATATTATCTACAATACATTATATTTATTGGTTCCCTGTTATTTAGAATTATTGTAGGCTATAATAAATAATTAAAACTTAATTATGTTAGCAGAACTGACTTCATAATTTAAATAATAAAACTTATAGATAAAATTATTCCTGTAATTGTCATGACACAGATAAGGTTAATGTCTACGGAAAAATGAATGTTTAAATTTGCAATTTTTAATTAATTATAAGTTAATTAGAGTTAATGATGTGGTAAGACCATGAAAGCGTTACTCATTCGGTAAGTATTCTTACTTATTCTTTGACACTCCTGATGATATTTTAATATTTTATATTTACAATAAATAAAATTAAAATGTCTTTAAACGATAAACATGCTATAACGTTTAATAATTATCTTTTTAATCTTTAATGTGTGTGCGTTGCAATCTTCTGAATTCAGAACATTGAACAAGCAACCCTGTGACCAAATGTGATAAGGATGATATTTATGACGTGTAAATGAAAAGGTGGTAGTCTTGTAAGTCTCGTACAAACCCAAGCCGACTATTCCGGAGAGAGTATGGTTATTTGAACTCCAACCATCAAAGTACCCATGTAACCAATGCCTAATACTCAAATCCATGTAAAATTAGCTACTTTTAATATGATTTAGACCAGAAACCTTCGTCTCCAAAAATCAGCTGTTAAATGGTTGACTCGCGGTGGCTTTATCTATAGACCTTTACCTCTTGTTATTTAATAAATGATTATTATATTATATCTTTCAATAGATGTATCCCTGAAAAGGGTTGCCGAGTAATAAAATATGAATATATTTAGTTATCATGTAAATATGCAATCATTTGTGAAATCATGACCCCAAAAATGGTAGTAACAATGTAACTTGAATAGACATTGTCAAAACCATTGATGAAGAAATTGTACAGTTGTATTTTTTCCACCGGAGTAAATAAAGTAGCTACCTACCTTTAATTCCGAGGAACTAATATAGATAGAAGGAAAAAGAGATTTCAGCAGAAGAAAAATTTTCTGGCTCGCCAAAAATTTAAGGGCCTGGTTTGATAAGAGCTCGGGAAGGCGGAGTTGTTCCGGGTAGCAACCAACAAGGTCAAAATTGCCATGATAATTTCCAATATCCAAAACAGATAGGCGTCTAAGAATAACAAGAAATTTTTGGGGTTAAATATGTTATTCAAAAATTTTTTGGGATTGGTCAAGGTAACTTTAGTTTTAAAATTTCATTTTAACGTGTTCAATATTTATTTTTAATAAAGCTCTCATACACGAACATCTTTCCATGAAAACCATATTTTTTGGCTTCAAGGAATGTGTATGAAACATGAAGATCTGACAAAATAAGTATATTACAATTATTTTTTTCTAATTGCAATACTTTTTCGTTTTACACTACTTAGTGAAAAAGTGTGTTTTTTATTTTTATTAATTTGTAATACACTTTTTCTGTTGTAATTCAATTTACTGTAAGAGTACAATTGTAATAGCATTATAGATTTCCTGTAATTGATTTCTCGATAGAGTATTATGAATCCTTAGAGATTGCAACATACCCTACAACAGTGAATTCAATGTACTGAAACAAAGATGCTATTACATTAACTGCTTTTCTACAATTAAATTAATTAAAATATAAATTTATAAACTTTGAGTTTATTTAAGAATAACCTGTAAGGTATATTTAACGATCAACAGGTTGAATTACTTTTGAATTGATTCTGTATAATTCGTACGCTCTTTTTGGCTAATCGCCAAATTTTGATGTAATTTTTAACTGCCTGTAATAGGTATGTATTAAGTATCTTAGCCGTGAAAAATTTCCTAGTTGCATATAAGTATCTCTTTTCTCTTATTTTTTTTGTATCTCTGATTTATTATTTTTATTTTTTACTTTATAACTTATATGAAAAAATTAAAACTTTGCCAGAGAATGATCAGCCTGAACTTTCTTCGTTAAATCTATACGTTTGTTTCGGTAACTGATAGTTCCAGGTAATCTCCAAGAATAGAAAAAGGATGTTCTCCGTTATACGGATACCACATTTTACTTTCTCTTGCTCGATTTCAATACTACAGAGAAGGAGAGTGCTGTAGGCTATTGTATGTTAACTTTTTGAAATCAAATTTTCAATTAAAAACACGTTTTCAAACCCTGTAAGCCCAAAGAAAACGTTTGTAAAAACGTTTGTGAAAAGTTGAAATTTGGAACTAAAGGTAGGTACCACACAGAGACCCGACACCAACATTTTTCATCAAAATTGGAAATAGTAGTTTATTCGTACTATTTTTCACAATTTTGCAGTTTTCTGAATACAAATTTCTACAATTTTCTTTAAAATCACTTCATTTACTACATTTTCAGTGTTCTATAACACAGGGTAAGTGGTATATTTGCTGAAATTTGTGAGGGACTGTATCTTAATGGTGAAAACTTGTTTTTTTTTTGTAGTGTGTGGCCTTAGTATGCATTTTAGCGCAAAAGTATGTTGTATGAAAGTCGTAGAAAAACCTACAATTTTTGCTCTCAGTAATGTTTTCTAGAGCGCTTAATTTAGTACCAATTAGTGACTATCCGTTTACCCTTAAGTCCAAGTCTACCGTTAAGGGGTTTTAACGTTAAAGTTTATTAATATTTTGTAAATAAATCGTTTGGAGTTTGTTTTTCTGTTTCGTATCGTTAGAAGTGACATTAAATTACATGTTAGGTAGGTTTTTTATGTCTGATTAAATTTGGTTTTTGAACGTTGTGGCGGTTAGGTTAGTTAACAGTTTTAAATAATTAATTTATGTAAATTTATTCATAAACTACTATAAACTAAACTCATGTCAATAGTGAGTGGTATATGTGTGTTGTTTTTCTTACGTCATCAGCCGAAAGGGTGGTTTGAACTTCTAGAGGTAAGTAACTTACCTCTAGAAGTAACTTACCTCGTTCAACTGTTGAACGAGGGATGAGGTGGTTTACCATTACTTTCTACACTTTGTGGAAAGGCATTCTTATCAGCATGTGAGACCCTACAAAATTATCCAATTTCCACCCTGCAAAATGACACCTTCACTTCATTCACCACAAGGTCTGGCTGTATAATGAAATCCATTACTCTCAGAGGAGATAACTGTAACTAGTTTATTTTAAACCTCTACCTCTTCTGTTCTTGAATGCAGGAGTCATGCAATTGACTGACGATGTAATAAGAAACAGAACTATGTTTTTTAGCCCTGGAACTAGCAGATCAAGTGAAAATAGTTTAACGCTCCACCTACTTGTTACAGGCAAAAGTATATGTATAATGAAGAACTGTATTTTAAATAGTGGTACACGTATAACGAAAACAATCCTAGAAAATGATGTCCGATGCAAGGTTAGTCGAAAGTAAAATGTAATGTAATTCTACAAATTCTTTAATCTGTTCTTAGATTAGGGCAAAAAATGAGAAGTAAACCTGGGAAACGCAATAAACTAATTTATTTAATTCAACTCTCTGATACTAAAAATAATTTAACATGAAGAACAAGCACAAATATTGCCAGTTATGTATTATAAACTGATACATCAAAAGAAATGCAAAACTACTTAATGTAATTGAATACCTTAAATAGAAGAAATCAATCCTAAAAAAGATGTAAAACATGTTAAGTATTATTTAAGGACAATAATGTTTTCAGAATGCAATCTTTTGGTTGCCATAAATCTGAGTTTTATAGCTTCAGAAGAACTTTAATGTGCAGAAATGAGAACTACTTAGGGATTACTTATATGTTACAAGAACATCGAAGTTAATTTTATTGAGTTTTTATGAATGCACTAAAAATACAAAGAAATGAAACAACTATATATTTATATATATTGAATCTTCTGTATAAATACAGAATTTAAAATACATTCACAGTTTCTAACCTTCAGTAATTTGTTGTAGTTTGTATCAACATAATTTTTTATTTACTGATACATTACGATTTGAACAATAAGTAGGCTACTGCAGCTAACAAAAAAAAGTGAAAACTAGGAAAGGTCCATCGACCTTTGACTTCTTAAAATTTTAGAAAAAACTAGTAAAATAAAAGAATGTTACGTTAAATGTTTTATAGGAAATTTATATAAGTTTATATAGAAAATTTAAATAATTTCAACCATGAACTTCAAATGAAACTATTTTAATAAATTGATTGCTAGGAAATTTTGGTATCATATTTTCTGTTCAAATGTATAACACTGTAATTTATTGTTTTACTGTCTTCACGTTGATATCTCCGAAAATAAATTTGTTGGTTATACCATAGGGTATGTTGGACATAATTTTATTTCTGCTAGATGTGCACTGAAGTTGTTCTAAAATTTTGTAATGTCTTGAAATTTTATGCATTTGCGTATTTCAACCTTTAATATGTAGAGTATCTTCTTGCCCAAAACCGGCGGTGGATTGTTAAATTTTTTGCACTCAATCTGCTACTTCCAGAGCTACAAAAATAGTTTTGTTTCTTATCACATGGTCAGCCAATTATATGACTGAATTATTTAAGAAAGAAAAAGGTAGAGGTGTAAATGACACTAGTCAGTTATCTCCTCTAAAAGATATAAACTTAATTATACAGCCAGACACTGTGGTGAATGAAGTTAAGGCTTCATTTACAGAGTGGAGAGTAGAGACTTTTCAGTGAGCCATGTATGCTGCTAAACATACTTTTCTACTCATTGAGGCCAGACTCTGTGATGAATAAAGAGTGAAAGTGGCACTTTTCGGAGGAAAGTAGATGACTTAAGAGGCCCTGGCGTGCTGATAAGTATACTTTTCCACTCAGTGAGGAAGGAAATTATAAACTACTTCACTCCTCGTTTTACTTATTAAAGCCTTCAGAGGTTCGAACCAGTCTTTAGGCTAATGACCTAAACAACATATATTTTCACACATTTCCGATAACTCATTTTGCAGAATTTATTCAGAGTAGATTTTTCGTCTTACTTTATTAGCCAAACTCTATTCTGCTTTCTCTACTTACGGACGTCATCGTCCAGTTCAGTAATCTAAAATCAATAATTGGATCAGACCAATATATCCTTAAAAATTTTACGAAGATCTTTCGAAAATCTTTCAACCCGTAATAAGTCACACGTTAGTCTTTTACCCGCCTTTTGTAAATATTTAATTGGCCGTGTTGTTTGAGGTTACTTGCACGGTTGATACTTCTGGTAGCTATTAGTTATAACTGTGATTGTGTTGAGTGGTTGTTAATTTATTTATTAGTACTATCGGGCGTTTTTTGTGGTTTCGGTCTTTTCGACCTTAGTGCGCCTAGTTACACTAGTTTGTTTTACTAACAACATCTTCCAAAAAACTTTTTTGTGCCAGTATTATTGTTCCTATCGTCATATACAGAGTGATTCAATAAGATGGAAACAATTTCAATAAGCTGTATTTCCTGAACTACATGTTATATTTTAATTCTGTAAATTAAATTTTGAAAGAGAAAGTTTTAAATTTTAATTTACATACATGAAAGTTTATAGATTTTCAATGTGTCCTCCTCCGGCTGCACGTACAACATCTAGACGGTAACTGAACTCATCCCAAACTCTCTGACGCATGTCTTGGGTCACTGAGTTGACTGCAGCTGTGATACGATTCCTTAGTTCATTCAAATTGGTGGGAAGAGGTGGTATGTAAACTGCACTTTTCACGAACCCCCACAAGAAAAAGTCACAGGGTGTGAGATCTAGAGACCTCGGTGGCCAAAACTGAAGTGCAGAGTCGTCATTCGCCATGCGACCTATCCATCGTTGACGTATGGATTCATTGTGACTTTTTCTTGTGGGGGTTCGTGAAAAGTGCAGTTTACATACCACCTCTTCCCACCAATTTGAATGAACTAGGAATCGTATCACAGCTGCAGTCAACTCAGTGACCCAAGACATGCGTCAGAGAGTTTGGGATGAGTTCAGTTACCGTCTAGATGTTGTATGTGCAGCCGGAGGAGGACACATTGAACATCTATAAACTTTTATGTATGTAAATTAAAATTTAACACTTTCTCTTCCAAATGTAATTTACAGAATTAAAATATAACATGTAGTTCAGGAAATACAGCTTATTGAAATTGTTTCCATCTTATTGAATCACTCTGTATAATGATTTAGTCTATTCTTTCAAACTTAACCTTATACTTTTTTATTTCATTACCATTACAGTGTGTTTTGTCTATTTACATTTTTGTTTCTAACTGTTTTTATTTTGCACTTAACATGGCTTGTTTTCTTGATCTAAATAACTCTTTTAACATTTATTTTGTAAATGGAGCCTTAGATGAAATCTCTTAGATGAAACATCTTACATATCTCTTTTTTGAATTTCTGGATGAAGTTAACAAAAACTTGATAATTATAATAATATCACAATAACGCGAATCGTTATGAAAAAAAGGAGATATCCAACTCTGAACGACAAGAGAAATATTATTCAACTATACAGTACAAATCTCGATCAAGATTCATCATGAGTTGACTATTGCATACTTATTTTTATAGGTTTCTAAGCTAGCCTTGTAGAATGTTTTAGAACGTTCGAAACATTAACAAAATACAAACAACAACATTCACACTAAAGTGTATGAGTACGGTTATTTATAAAGAAACATAACATACATAAATGAATGTATTAGGTCACCACAAGAGAGAAAATCACCATGTTACACTTTTGTAATTATATTTATTTTAAATATAGTAAAAACTAATTGATTGCAATATAAATTTGATTAAATATATCTATAACCCAAGCTGCAGCCCCTGGCTTATCACAAGCTGTAGTAAAAAATAAAATTACTCTATCAATTATTTGAGTCGCTTAAACTGTAATTTAAAAAAATTAATAGAGAAAATCCAATTAATATAAAAACAAATCTCAAGCATTAATCAACATCAATTTTCTGGTATAAATATAGTTATACGCTATCTGTCTACAAACCACTGACCAATTTATCTAACACAAAAGATATTAAAAAATAAATTGATATGACAAATTCAGATGAAAAAGTTAGAACAGATATTAAAAAATGACTTATGATTAACTATCTGTCTCATTTTATGAACTTTATATCACTCTATTAAATTTTCTATAGACATAAAATTACTAAATAATTTTTCATTATTTTTTTCTCCATCAATAAAAAAATTTATTAAAACAAATTAATTAATTTAAATGTTAATAAAAATAACTTACGTGTTACAGGAAAATTATACTACACGTAAAGTGTATATTACATTATAATCTTCATGACACAAAAATAAGATTCAAGGTCACTACTGACAGCTCCTTCTCATCTTCGCCTATTAGATTATAATCTACCAATTTTGTCATATTTCACGTCTTTTCATGCATCGGAGAATGGAATACCGAGCGTCTGTCCTGTTATGTAGTGCACGTGGGTGAAGTGTGTGATTTGGTAATACTGAAGCTGGCTACAGTGACCTTGAAGCTTGTTTTAGTGCGACACAGATACTAACCTATTTGCGCCAATTTTAACTTCCTCATAACTTTACCTCGTTCATCCTACAACATTAGTGTTGAAGTTAATAACTCTGACAACTCTTTCGTGTGTATGGGCACATGAATATGTGTTTGGTGTGTACGTGTCGGTATATGTGTGTCCATCGGAGGGGAATAATTCAGACTCGAGTATTAAGGAGTAGAGCTTGTAAAATTTTAGAATGATCTATTGGTAAGATTCGCAGTAGACCTAAGGCATGACCTTGCTTTCAAGGTTGGCAATTGCTGTGGTAAAAAGAAGTTATTTTATATGGGTGGACAAAACTTCAAGTAGTGCTTGGAGGGGGACAAGAGAGGCTATGTGCGCAGTGGTATACCGTTCTCAACTTTTACAAGATCCTACGAATGTATAGCAAAAGTACCCATAGAAATGGCTATTATAATAATATTATTAATAATAGTAACAGCTTTACTAGATATAAAGGTTTATGTACATTTACTCTAATTGCTAATACTACAAAATGTCCATTACCATTATTCCTATTAGTAATCAGAAGTGATTACGAATTACTAAAATAGTAATTACTAAGAACTAATATTCAAATTACACAACCATCATGCAATTTTTGTTAAGCAATTGTAATAATTTCCTAACCATAATGATTACTCCAACTTTAGTAAATTATTAGATAATTAAAACAATAATCGTAGCAGGGTAATGTTTTAAGATATCCGACTTTTAAAGTGTTTTACTAAGTTTTTGCTTTGTGTACTTGCTTAGTTTCTACAAAAACATGATTTATTGATGAAAATGTTCAATGAATTCGAAATATAAGTTAAGAACGTCAAACTGTTTCTTGTTAACCCTTTCAGTAAAAAACAATATATTTGAGTTTGATCTAAAGCGCCATTAAATTTAAATAAACGTGTAAAAAAAGTTCCGGCCCTTATTTCGAAAACTTGCAGGCGCAAGCCTGCCATTGCCGACAAAAGTTTTAACGTACAGAAAAATAACATGTCCTGTTAAAAATGAACTTTTATTATGCTCATAAAAAACAGAAATCGTTCCAACAATAAAAATAATCAAAAGAGTTTTTTAGTTTATTTAAAGTCACATCGACAGCTTGGTCATTAGCAACTACTGTAAGTTTTGGTACCTTAACGATATGGTTTTAACTTGTTAAAATTTCCAGACCCTAGTTAGGAATCGAACCCGGAACCTTTCGCTTTGCAGGCTAGCGCGCTAGCCACTAGTGGTGGTTTCAAAATACATTAGTATTCCATTAATTTTTGTTAAAAGTTTTTTTGGAAATGTTCGGTTATCTGGACGTTGGTACTTTATGCATAACTTACTGACGATCGGTAAGCCGGATGTTATAACTACGTAAAATATGTTGACGTTCTGTTTTCCGAAATTTGGTACTGAAATGGTTCAACAGGAAGAAATCTTCGCTATCTCAGAGATAACTTCACTTGATTAAACTTCAAATATACTATTTGCTATAATTAAAAAAAAATATTATATGTATTTAAATAACAAATTCTGTGTAACTTACTTACATTTAAAAAATTAATCGTTTACAAGCAAAAATATCTGGTACGATGGTACCGCCCATGTGGTTTTATCATGCATAGAAGGGCATATAAACAAGATGGCCTCCCGGTCGTCTCTCTGTGAAGTATAAATGAATTCTTTTCAATTAATTTTCAAAAATATAATTTTAAGTGAATACAACAAATAAATATCTTGCTTAGATTAACCTAAGTGTTTAATAAAATTTATATTTTAATACCCGGGTTTCGAGAAATTCATAAAATTACTGGTATTCAGTGTACGTGGGGCATGTCGGTAGGTCGGGGCAACAAGATGGCCTCGCGATGCCTGTTCGGTTACTTAGAGCAACTTCGCTTGATTAAACTTCAAATATATTTATGTTATAATTAAAAAAACTTTATTTTATGTATTTAAATTACAAATTCGATGTATATTTAAAAAATTATATAGTTTTTAAGCAAAAATATCTGGTAGGATGGTACCGCCCATTCGCGTTTATCATGCATAGTAGGTCATAAAAACAAGATGGTTACCCGGTCGTCTGTCTGTGAACTATAAATGAACTTTTTTCAATAAGTTTTCAAAAATATTATTTTAATTGAATACAACAAATAGAACCTTGCTTAGATTACCCTAAGTGTTCAATAAAATATATATTTTATTACCTGGGTTTAGAGAAATTAATCAAATTACAGGCATTCAGTGTACGTGGGAATGTCGGTAGGTTGGGGCAACGAGATGGCCTCGCGATGTCTGTTCGGTATCTCAGAGCTAACTTTGCTTGATTAAACTTTAAATATGTTTGTTATAATTTTAAAAAAATTAATAATAATTATATTTAAATTATAAATTCTATGTAGCCTACATTTAAAAATTTATATCGTTTTTAAGCAAAAATATCTGGTAGGATGGTAGCCTACCGCCCATTCGGCTTTGTGACGCATAGTCTAGTTAGGGCGTACAACAAGATGGCCTCCCGGTCGTCTGTCTGAGTACTAACAAATGAATTTTTTTCTAATAATTTAAAAAAATATTGTTTTAAGTGAATACAACAAATAGAACCTTCTTTAGATATTTAATAAATTTTAGATTTTAATACCTGGGTTTACAGAAATTAATAAAATTACTCACATTCAGCGTAAGTGGGGCATGTTGGTAGGTCGGGGCAACGAGATGGGCCTGCGATGCCTGTTCGGTATCTCAAAGCTAACTTCGCTTGATTAATTTTCAAATATATTTATGTTATAATTAACAAAACCGGGAAAATATGTATTTAAATTACAAATTCTATATAGGTAATATCTAAAAGCAATCCCTTGAATTGAAATTTTAAACTTTGGCCTAATTATTCATCTTCTTCTTCTCCTTCTGGTTGGTTTAATGAGTAAGTACCAATAAAAAATATTTTTTAATTTTGGTAGAACCCGTGAACTTCGGTAGACATGCTGGTTATCCTATCTTGTGGAGCATACAAATTTAGTACATGAGCTGATTTTAAAGAAAATCGCTGGAGGCGTTTTTAAAAAATCGTTAGAAACTGAACGAACTAACTACTATATCCGGTTGACCGATTATGATAAAGAAAATCATATCGAGCTACCTTATGGTACTTAAGTTCCAAGTTTAAATTTTTTATGATAAAATTCGCTCTTGAGATATTTAATTAAACCCAGATGGCCATCCAAACTAATTAGACGGTGATCTAGCAACGAGGAATTACCCAACTGTACGACGTTTAAGGTAAAAATGGAGTAGAGACCTTTTGTTTTGAATAACAGACAACACCCGTAGTTATAAATGGAGAATGTACCAGTGGGTACCTCTTCTGCTTAAAGTAAAATCCCACTGCCCTTTAAATAGGCCTATCATACACGGAAATTGTGCTAATGTACATTACAGTAAAAAATTAAAGACTATAAAACCCAGACACGCAGACCAATCGGTAAAAACATGTTTTTTTGGTTAAAGTACCTGAAAACGAGTATTTCCGGTGAATTGTATATTTATGTTTTTTATTTTTTTTTGAAAACTCCACATGAAAACAATACTTTTATTCCGTATATTTAAATCAAGGACAAGAAAAAGTTGAAAATAGTTAAAAAATAACTCTTTTGACCTCTTGTAATCACGAAAGAAAAATCCGTAAAAGTTGAAGAGGAGGAATGTAAAAGCATGTGAGTACTTTTGAGAACTACAGAAAATGGCCAAGGGATGTAAGCATGCATCAACAACAGATTGCTAGTTGTAACGCAAAGTAAATACAAAATTTTGCCTTCGTATCACAAATTTTCGAACAATACTGTTAAATTTTTAATTACAACAGCTTCTAAAATTTACACCGATTAAACTTCTCATGGACAAACAACAAAAATAAAATTCAAGTTAGAAAATATTATAGTACCCTTTTAGCAATTTTGAGTAAAACAAAAACTTTTAGTAAAATTCATATAAAGTTGAAAGTTTTGTAGTATTATTTCAGCATAAAAAAATATTATTGGAAAATTAACCTAAATTGGTTAATGTATTTCTGTATTGATATTTTCCAAAATTAAACTTTAATGCTTCATAAAGCACCTATTTTTATTTAACAGAAAACTTCTGAAAAACGTTTTCTGTCGTGCTTATTAATTTAGTTTTAGTAGTTTTAAATTCGCCACGTACGTTTCTGAGAAAATTCTATAAGTAAGATCAGTAGGTCCTCGGATCCTTAAAGGTACCGAAAAAAATTAAAAGTACTCTAAGTATGTGTTCAATTTAGATGTGGAATGTATGATCGGTGTTGTGAGTGAACTGCAGATCAAAGAAAAACTTGAGTAGAGATTTGCAGTCAATGTATGTTTTGCTGGTTTTCCGTCTAAGAAATAACTAATTGTTTTTAAATAATATGCACCATTCCATGAATGAAACATGTTCAAAGTATAGTCAAAACAGTTTTGTTGAAGTTGAAATTTACAATGATTCATAATTGAGCATACGACGGATTATTAATATGTGTCTGTATAATTATACGTTATGAAATCTCTAGAACTATTTACAAAATATGATAATGTAAGAAAAGCTCATTAATATTCATTATGATATTTTACGTACACAAATTCATAACCTTGTAAGGCATGATTCACACGAATGGGGTCCTATTCGGTTCAGTTCATTTTTGGTTGCAACCGAAAATCTAATGAACACACATACACGGTTCTTATTAATTTTTTTGTTTTCTTCCGAAACACAAGCTCAGTGACCTAGTAAATAGTGATTATCAATGGAGAAAAGTCAAGTTGATTCTCCATAGAAGAATAAAAAAAACGATGGAGGAATACTAGAATTTATTGGTAGCAACCTATCATCACTTCACGGCTGGAATTTGAAGACACGATTTTTCTACACGATTTTCCCGTAGCTGAGGGAGCACGAAGACAAATTTTTTAATTAATTTAGGACGTCAATGAAATCATTAAATGAATTACAGGTGAAGCAAAAAGATTGTCTTCAACGCCAAGCACTGTTTTAATTGCACTGCAGAAATCAGCCGATCCACATCAACATCTGGTAAACCGCTCATTTAATCCGAGAAAAATGTAACAAATTTCAGAAAATAATATGAGATAATTTTTAAACAGACCCTCTAGCTAGTAGGTTAAAACAGAAACTGAACCTTGCGTGTGGAATTATCTTGATTGCTTAATGTTCCCTGAATACGAGTTCCTTCCTTCTAGAAACCTTATGAAACCTTTCCGTATCGAGGCAGTGTTCGGTGCTCTAAAGTTTTTATTAGGTACCGAATAGAACCCGAGGCACTGTTTTACACTTGTCGGAAGCGACCGAAAACGAACGGAACCGAATGGAACCGCGTACATGTGAAACCGGCCTTGTAAAGTATGTAACAATATTGATATAAGTATATTTTAACGGTTGTTAAGATGCTATTTTTCTTCTTTAATATTTTTAATGAATTTCATTTTATCAGTTGTACAGAAGTTGTACTACACTATATGTATTATACTTGTATGTATACTACAAGGTAAAAGAAGTTTTGGACAGCCGATGAATTTTGGTAGGACAACATCCAAGGAGGAATGAATAAAAGGCTGTTACATTACACTTGTGATGTAGGAGAAGACAAAATTATATTAATAAGGCAGATATACTGTTTCTTATTTACCCACCGTTTATCTATACCAATAACTTTAAAATTATTTAGATAAAAAATCAACAACTGAATCTGTTTCGGCTTATCGAGTTAATATTTGGCGAACATCCAGTAATTTTAAACAACTACAGGCTAACCAATGAAACATTTCTACGCTTACAAAGTATATCAAAAGCTTTAATTTACGTATATAGTGTCATTCTCCATTCCATTTCAAAAGTCTGTACGATCGTGATGTACGTAGTCAATTTAGAAATAAAATATATTTTTTAAATTACTAAAAAATTAAAATCAACTAATTAATTCAAGTAATCCGCTCTCCTAACCTTCCTGGGCGTACAATCTGACACTTTAAAAAAATGGAATACAAGTCATCTCTAATTATTAAAATAATTTTAAAATATTGGCGATGTTCAGAAAGTTCTCGGCTGATGGTTCAGCGTGCTAATACAGTAATGTTAAACATTTGACAATACTTACCTTATCACCTTGATATAGTAGGCCTACCCTTGCGCGTGCACAAACTTACACCCTCAAGTTTATTGTACGCGCTATGTTGTTTCCACTCTGAAAACTAGTAACTACTTACCTAATGTATCACAAAAAATAAATTCTTAAACATTTTTTTTATAAACTTTATTGGCTTTTTTATTCGTATTTATTATTTGAGCTCTGTAAATAAAATTGTAAATAATAAAACAAATCAATATTTGCTATTTTCAATATGGCAGTCGAACTACAACTCTTAAGACTAGGGACATTAATAATTTATTGTGACAACATCTAAAGGGATGTGCGTTCGAGAATTTTCGAGGTGGACCGTGATTTTCAAAATTTTAACATAAAGAAAGAGTGATAAATGCAAGAAATAGTTCAAAATATTAGGTGTAAAATAAATGCTTAGGTAGGTAGTACAGGTAGGCCTGCCTTTTGTTGTACGGGTATTGTGAAAGAGTCGGGTGGGTACCTATTTAGATAATTGGCCTTTTTATAACACTTTTTATTCAATTCTAATTTGTTTAAAGTTTGTTAAGATTTACCCAGAAGCCGTCAGAAGGATTTTGTATTTTTATTTTATGTCAAAAATCTCTGTCCTCGAAATTTCCAAAGATTCACCTATATAAGTGAAGCGATTTATTTAATGAAGTTTCTTCGTTTTCTCTGTGATTCAGTGAGCGAATTACATAGTGGAAACAATGCGTTAGAAAAGTTCAACGTTATTGTGCATTACTGTCTATTCTTTAACGTTTATTTGTTCTGTATCATTTTCTTGTGTTATTGGTATTTAGTGAATTGGTTAAGTTTATTGTTATTAATAAAATTTATTATAATTTATTATAATTATAATTTAATTATAATTAGTCTGTTATTTATTATAAGTAATTTACTTGTAGATTTTAGTCACTTTATTAATTGTAATTTTTAGGTTGTAATAAATACTTGTAATTTTAAACTTTAGTGTTTAAATTATTTAATTTACCCAGATCCTGAAACGGACCTTAAAACTAAATGTAATAATATGTTATTTAGGTAGCTGTCACGAATATACGTTTAAAATTTGAAAACACACTAATTATTTTTGCCCATAACTTTACATTTTACAGGCTATTACACTTAAAATAGATTTATGTATTATACTGTATTAAATTTAAAGTTTAACGATTGTAGAGGATGAACTTGTTGTGATTAATTTTATTTATATTCATTATTACAATATTGAATTTATTAATAGTCTATATTAGTTTGTATTTTATATTTTCATACAATTAAAACTTATGTTAAGTTAAAACTTTGAGAGAATATTTCTCGTATAATTATGAGCTAAATATACACTTTAACTAACAATCGGGACATCTTTGATATAATAACAGAAATAAAACAAAATCACTTAATATATTTATAATGAATTTAATATTTATAAATGCAAGTTAGTTTAAAACTGCATTTTAAGTTTGTTTAATTATATCGCTATTATTATCACCAAATGGATCGATCAACTTTAAAACTTTATTAATTAAAAAACTTTCAAACTTTTTGATCGTTATTGGGTTAACGAAGGATGAACTTCACGTTAAAAATAAACAACTTCCGTTACTTACAAAAAAGTCTGATGTGAAACACTCAAACGACTTTTTCATGCTAATGCAAATAACGAATAATATAACCTAACATTAGTAATATAACATTAGAAATAAAAAACAAATATAACTTTATTTTAATCATGAGTGAATGGTGCTAAATGAAAACTAACCGTAGTTTAGCTTAATACTTCGGAAAATCACTCGTTGACGCTAAACTAGGCACTGTAGAGAAAAAATGCCTTAACAAAACAAATGTAGATCTTTTAATATCCTATAAATTTGATTAGTAGGCCTACACTTTTATCATAAAATGCTTACTGTGGCTGTAATCTTAAAAAACCATTTTCTTACAGATTTTCATCAAAAAAACATAAAAAAACTAATTCTTGTTAAACTAAGCATTATACAAAGACATGATTAGAATAAAAGTCGTAGGTTTCTAAATGTTCTGCAACTACGATTACATACACTTTTGCCTTAAAATGCATATTACGGCCGCAATCTTAAACGTTTTTCTATGAAGCACCGCTTCAAGAATTTAAGCAGATATGGCGCCTACTTTATTTTGTAGAACATAAAAAATGTAGTAAATAAGGCGATTTTAAAAAAATCGTAGGATTCATTTTTGAGAAACTTGCAAAAAAGTGAAAAAATATGCGAATAACTACTGTAGTAAAAAAATGTTGTAAAATACAACAAGGTGCTTCCACCAAATTATGTAGTGAAAAAATGTTGGTGCCTCCACCATTTTGTGGTATAAGCACCAATTTTGTAGTAAAAATTGAGGACACAACACGGCGCCTCTACCATTTTGTAGTATAAAATGGTGTTACATAAAGCACGGCGAACTGCACCATTGTGTAAGGTGTTTTGCAGAGATAATGCGGGGGCTTTCCACCATCCAATTTTAGAAACCAACCAGACGCTGAAATTGGACTCAGGGGATTATTGGCAACCCAGATTTTTTTGAATAACGTAGCTCAATTGATGGTAAAAACTCGCTTTTAGTACAGCGATGGTTTGGTTGAATAACCACACAGGTCTAGACACAATGACATTTGACACAGAAAGAAAATAATAAAAAAAACTAATGAGTAGCTAGAATAATTTATTAAGGAATAACTAAAAAACTAAATAAAATAAATAATATTATGAATTTAAGTAAAACGGTTAATTCATATAGAATTTGGAAAAAAAAATTAGTTAAATAACAATACAGTTTAAAAAAAAAATAAAATAACATTTGGAAAAATTTAATATTAACAAAACTTGATTTAACTATAAAAAATACTTAATATGAATATAATAAATTAATAGGAACATTTAAGAAAACAAAACTATTTTTAAAGTCCTTGGACTGAAACGGGAAAAGAAATCTCTTGGGCAGAGTTTAATAAATGATTAAGGTGAAGAAAAATAAATATAGTAATGAATTTATTTTTCGGGGAAAAAACTAAATAAAATTAAGACATTAAAAAAAATGAATTTTAAGATGAAATTTAGTAAAAGAATTACTTAGAAAAATTTAAGTAACTCAGTGGTCGTTGAACAAGAGTTTAAAAGAAAATTTGTCATATTTAAGATTTAAAAATTTAAAAAAGAAGAAAAATATACTGAACTTATTAAGTTTTTTTTTTTTTACTTAAAATTAATAAAACATTTTAAAGAGATTTATTTAGTCTATAAATAGGATATTTAAAACACCATAATAATATTAAGAAACATTATGAATTTAAATTTAAAAAAAAAGATTTAAAAAAAAATTGTTTAAATTAAACCTGAAAAATTATTAAACATGGTACTTAAATTTAAATTTAGATAATTTTCCCATATTGGGAAAGAAAAATAATTTACCTGTAAAATTTGATGTTATCGGTTCGGCATCCTGTCCAAGACAAGGCGTAAAAACTCAACGCACACAAAAGCAAAAAGAGGTCATTCCCCTAACGTTCACGAATGGAAGCGTTCGAGGCGGCGAAAAAATGCCGATACATCGGAAATACTATGAATTTAAAGGAGGAAAATTATATGGAAAATAAAACGACGGTAACAGTGGGAGTGAGAGAGAGAATCAATCGTGTAAGATAGAAAGAGAGAGAGATACAAATTACACGTGCGGGTAACTGAACAATAAAGAAGTAACGACAAAAATGAAATCGGACACCGGACGTGAGCCTAAGAATTAAAAACGTAAATTTAAATACGGAATAAAATCTAGTGAAATAAAACCAACTGGAAATAAATGAATAAAATAATTAAATTCAATGAAGAAAAATACATAACCCTTAAAATAAAATAAATCCGGCACAAAAATCAGAAAAACGGGATTGTAAATGAATTGAGAAGATTTTGGAGACAAAATCTTAGAAATTCATTACACTCCCCCCCCTTAGGAAGAAAAAAAAAGAAGAAAACTAGATCTGAAGAAATCAAAGGTAGTGGCGTTGATGACAAGAAGAAAAATATCTCGTTTTCTGCAGAAAATGGTCAAGCAATCTTTACATTCAATGAACGTTGATAAAATAGCATATAATTAAATTGATATGATTATGTGTTTGTTTAAAATTTGATTTAAATTACTCTATCATATAGTATTAATTAATTTGAATCATAATCATATATCATTAATTTTATTTTGTAAGTATAACTGGTGTGTTTGTATATATATTTTTTAAAGAATTGAATCAAGTCTTAATTTATTAGAATAGATTGTAATTACTTGATTATTTGTTAGTTTGATTGCAAAAATTACTAAAAATTTTCCTTGACAATGTGAATTTGAAATTAGTGTATGAATTTTAAAATGTATGTGTTATTATACCTAAACATATATACATAAACATAATAGTAAAATAAATTTGATTAACAATAGCACCCCAAGGATTTGGTGTTAGGGTAGGTGTAAGAGAATTTTAAGGGCAGGAATTAATAAAATGTATGGAATAGTTGGGATGGAAAAATGTATGTTAGAGGAATTATCGGTAATTGGTAAAAAGAAAAATTAGGAATAATATCAATTGGACGATGACTAATTTGTATTAGGAAAGCTATGGGAGAGAAAGGTATTGTACTCAACATGTGACCTCTTGTAGATGGACATCAAAATGGCTGAATTGTAGTTGAAGATGGAAAATTGTTCAAGTTCTTGAAGTTTCTCTAGTTGGAAGGTTGTATTATCGATCCAGTTTGTCATGTTGGAAGTTTATATTCTTGAACGGGATATGTGATGAGTCCGTAAGCAGAAAGTGTTGGTATGTTCTCATAACAGCTGTATGTTGTTTATTTTAAATGTTAATACATTTGGCTTTGATGTACAGGAACAACCAATGTATTGTAAATTTGAAGTCAAAGTGGTAATTCTTGAAGATCTGGTAATAGAAGTTCTTTAGGTAAAATCTTTGTTGAAATGTGTTGTGAAAAATAGTGTTCTTGAATTTGTTGTAACGACGTTTTTAAATTGATACGAGAATACGATAAATAAAATACAAGAAATTCTTCATAATGGAAAAGATTGTGAGTTCTTCTGCGTTTCATTAGCTTGAAGTCAAAAGATGATATCTTTAAAATCATGATATTTTTGTTAGTTGAAAAAATCTTGAGGATTGTGAACTGTTGCATTCAGATGCTGCATTGTAGACTGGTACGATACGCTGGAAGTCCATTGGTCCTCTCGTTGAAAAGACAGCTGATGGTTGAGTAAAGTGGGTGAAAAATTCTTAGGAAAAATATACAGGAATACTTGGGTATGACCTAGGAATTGATTAAATTAGGGATATGGATGCTTTAAAAAATAATTGTGTCAAGAATAGGTATGGTATGTATGTTATGAAGTACATTATTGGAAGTTGGATAAACAGCATGAGGAAGCATAAGGGAAATTTTGATGAGTATGATAATTTTTGGAAGGAAAACTCTTGTGAATAGGTCGTATGAGAATACTAATGGATGGAGTGTACTATTTTACAAAAAGAAAATTTGTCTTTTGAAATGGAAATTAAAATAACCTAATTAATGTTTTTAGAAACACATTGTAACCAGATAAAAGTATTTTGTATAGTACTATATTTATCTGTAAAGATTTATTAACTTTAATAATAGTTTGTTTTAAATTGTGCAAATTATTTTATGGATCAAATGAAAGTTTTATAAGTTAATTAATTTTGTAATTTCATCAACATAGTTGAAGTTAAATGAGTATGGCAGTTATTATAAAAATGTTATAAGTTGGTATTTACTATTAGTACAAAAGAATAGGTCACTTGAGCATCTACCATATGAGCAGAGAATGAGATATAATTGTAAAATAGCATTTATGAGTTAAAAACATGGACGGAAGAGTAAAATATAAGATTTAGCTTGATATGAATACAATATAAAAATGTTAATTGGTGTTTTAAATATACTCTGTAACTTAATTCTAACTTAAATACTAGCTTATGAAAATATAATATAATAAATTCGCCGTGTCGCAGTGATCGTTGTTGTATAGTTGAAAGGTTACAAAAAGATTTTTTTAATTGTAATATTTTTAAGTTAAAAGTCCAAAGGAAAAATATTTTTCTAATATATTTATTGCACGTTAAAAGTTCCACTTGTAATAATTGTTTGTCCATGACAACGCGTAAAACAAAATTTGTTGTGTGACAAAAGTATCTTTTGTAATAAATGTTTGTTTATGAGAAATCTTTTTATTAACACTGATTTTTTTTGTGATTGTAAAAGTTCTTTTGCGATCAATGTTTATCAGAGAAATTGATTGTTTAATTTTAAAAAAAATATTGTGTAATAGAGTCTTTAAAATAGTTGTTTTTGTGTGAAAGGTCTTTGTTACTCTGATTATTTTCACTGTAATAAATGTTGTTTCAATAAATTTTCGCGAACATTTAACTGTATTATGTAAAAAGAAGTTCGGTCATTGATTATGTAAAAATGTATTCTTGTACGTAGGTAAACCTGGTAACTGTAGGTTGATGATCTCTGACGGATGATCATAGCTGACAGGAACTTAGTAGGATGCTGGTAGTTGAAAAATGTAATCGGTCACTGCGTCTGTCGGCTCTCTTAATGACTAATGGTCTATGACTCACTTGATCTGCGGTGATTCTGGGAGTACTTAGGAAAATGTCTCCATCTGTTGACAAGTTAAAAGCAAATTAAGCTTACAAAAATAATATAAATTGTTAATATGTGTTCCTAACAAGCTTCATTGTAGTAAAAATTTTCATCATAGAGGGAAATAATTATTAAATACATGAATAACTAATTAATGATTATAAATAAATATATGTATAATGACAAGTGATTATAAGTTTATAAGATTATAAGTATGTAAGATGATAAGTCGTGAGGAGTACATTTACATACTAGTTTAGAAAAATTATCCCATTGTAATGCGCAAAACAAAAAATTATCTGTAGACTGTGAACTATTTTGTAATAAAAATCTACTATGTTCTTCTTAAACAGGAAGCATCAATTGATAGACTAACTAATCTATTAATATTTATTTCATCGCTTAAAAACTAAAACTCTTCTTGAGTAAATACTGTCTTACAAACTAAAGTTCTTGCTGAATAAATATATTGTCTTAAAGTCTAAAGTAGAAAATGAAATCAACTGAAAACGTAGTACTGACTGAATAGCACATACATTACTACACCTAGCCAGAACCTAGGCATAGAGGGCACAAGGCTCCTTTCCAGCGATGCCAGAAACCATGACTTCCTTGTACTTGAAGTTTGAGATGAGAAAATATAAAAACAGTAATATCCTTACAACTAAAATGCTTGTAGTGTAACTTGTAACTCATAAAATCATAATTCCTTAACCTAATATTCAATAATAATCATTCATATAATATAACATCAATTGTTTAACGGGTGACTGCTGAAGATTAAAAACATTGCGCTGAAGGTGATGCACTAATGTAACTATGTCTAGCCAGATCCTAGACACAGAGGGCACAAGGTTCCTTTCTGGCGGATGCCAGAAACCATGACTTCCTTGTACTTGAGATTCATAAATAATAAAATCATCCATCGTTGGAGTGGCTTAAAAACTAAAATGAAGGCTGAAAATAATCTTATCACTAACTTAAATCTAATTATGTTGTAGTAAAATCTGAGAACAGCAATGTAAAATGAATGTATTTAGAAGTAGAAGGAATGGAATGGGATAAACTCACGACAAATGCTAAAAACAAATTAATAGGGAAGGTAAGGGCATGGATATAAGGAAAAAATAAAATAAATAAAATGAACAAAGTTAGTATACAAGGTGTTTACAAAGGTAAGAAAACTAATAAAAAGCTAACATGTCTTCAAACAAGTCGTACGTCATTCTAATTATTGAAAAAAAATCTAGGGATAGCGAAGAAAATCCTAACAGGACATTGTATGTGGTGTGAAAATTTGGGAAATACCTGAAAATTTAGAAACGAGTTTCATGAATCAACGGAAAGTTAACTCCGGACAAAAATGGGCAGGAAACAGAGTAAAGAAATCCAAAAATAAGAAGAACGGACACACGTCGGGCAAAAATTTGGAGAAACAACAAAAAAAGATAGAAGGAAAAATGCACTACGATTGCCCCCTGATTCAACCGCTCACAAACACACACGCAATCACACAATCAGAGACAGCCAACATTCATTTGCATTCATCCATCACATACAATCTTGATTGGATAGAAAATCTTACTCTGTGGGTTAAGTACCCCCCTTCTCGGAACCCAAACCGAGAAGATAGGTAAAGAATAAGACTTTGTACTCAATCGAGTCAGGGCAAATGGTAGACATTGGAAAAACACAAGGACAAGGTAAGGGATCGAAGGAAGCTACCCCTCAATACAAACTGAACACAATTAGGCGTCCCTAGGAGCTTTCCGAAGTGTGATAACTCATGGAAGAAAGGTAACTTAAATAAAAATATGTGAAATGAAAGTAAACTGTTAAAAATGAATGAAAAACAGCTGACACTAATGAAACATACCGAAGGCTACCTAACATTTAAATAAGAATAAAAATGGAAAGTACTTCAGAAACTAACTGTTTGTGAAGAAAATTGGGAAACAAAAACTAAAAACTTGTTGAAGTATGATGACGGATTGAGAACAACATGAAGTAAATAATAAAAGAAACATCTTATAAAAGGTAAACCTATAAATAAAATTCAAAGCATCAAAATAAAAGATAAAAATGTAACTACAGTATAATCAAATGCCTAGTGAAAACTGGTCACTAAATCGAGACATTAAGAATAGAAGTCAGTAATGAATAAAGAAATAAAATATGATAAAATCACATGATCTAAAAATGAAAATCATTGTAAAATCTAATGTAAATTGAATCATAATGTTAAAATGATGAGGATATAACAGAAGCATGGGTAATTATAGAAATAAAATATGCATCAAAAATTAATTGTAAAATCTAATGTAAAATAAGAATAGAAACCACAGATCAAGAAACGCAGAGTCGAGTAGTCATGAATATTAAAAAAAAACTAGAAATAATCTATGAACTTAGGATAATTACAACCCAACTGAAATATAGGTAAATATATCATCTAAAACCCTAAAATCTAAATTAAGTTTAAAAACCCAAATAAAATTCAAAATGACAGGAAAATAATCATGAAATCGTCACTCATTAAGAACTGTTTAACATAACAAATCCATATGTAAGTTTTAAAATGATAACGAATAAAAATAATATTAAACAACAGTAGTTATATTTATAAAGTGTGAAGGTGATTGAACTTTCATTTTAAATAAAATTTAGATTAATAAAATTCAGTGCGATCAGCACTTTGTAAATATCATCAAATCATGTAAAATTCTAATTTAAATCCAAAATTAATTTGAAAAATTAATTCATACTACAGTTCTTAAGAAGCTACCTATTTCATGTTTATTAAACACTGGATAAATAAAATAATCAAGTAGATAAGACAATATCTGTAAGATAACAAACACAGGCATGATAAATCCTAAAAAATAAAAATAGGCATGAAGAAAAAGAATTATAAACATATTACAGGAGGAAAATAGTGACTGAATAAAATGAACAGAGAAGAGCAAAAATTAAAGGGTCAGAAAAAAACTAAATTGAATTATGGATTAGAAAGAAAATAACAGCTGTAATACTTGAAAACAAAAGAAGTCAACATTTGCGGGAAGAAATTGTGAAAAAAAACGTGAAAATTAAAACCCGTAAAAGTACATTATAGAAAAACTAATAAAATGACCATATGAAGTGAAATAACATGTAACCAGAAGCGAGATAACGCGTAAATAAATCTACGTACATGAGAAGTTATGTATTAAAGTATATAGAAATGAAAACAGATTATATAAAATCGGTAACGTTAGACGTAAAATTACATAGAAAAAAATAAACACCTAGTAATCATTAAAACTGAATATAAAAATTATGAGTGTAAAATGAATTGTTATACTTGCGATCGTTTTACTAATAATACTTAGTCTGTACAAAGATTCCTGTAGAATATAGGTAGTAGAGTTGATTGAACTGTCTTGTCTGAATGAAACAGCTGTTCTAGTATTGTCAATGAAAACTGTGTTGACTTTGTATTCTTAAGAATGATCTCTGCTTTCTCCCAGGCAATTACCCTGGTATTTTATGCAAAAACAAAAAAAAAAACATATATTAGTTTGAGTTTTATGACCTAAAATTTTAAATACTAATTAAAAGTAATTTGAAAAATTTAATGGCCAAATATGAGTTGGACCAATTCGCCACTGACGGCAACTGAAAATTTTGCATGAAGTTAAACTGTTTTAAAAAAAACACCCAAATTTAACGTAGGTACATAGTGTTGAGATTTATAAAATGCACCTAAAATTGAGCAATAATTCGGTAATAAACCGCTGTAAAAATTATCATAATTTTATAAATTAGTTATTTCATTAAATTAAGAAACATCCAGTCGTGGCGAAAAACTTCATAAATAATTTTCCACACAAATACTTCTGTATATATTGGATTGCAAAGGCAAATCACTGAATAATAGTACAGAACTTATTCTGCTGTTAACAGCTATTTACGCATAGAAATAGCTTAACTGTAATTATAACAACAACGAAAAATTAAATTACCACCTGAAAACATGTAAAATTTTATTAACAAATAAGTAAATAAGTGCAAACAATACAAATAAATAATTTTAAAACACAGTTATAGTATTTTAGGAGATTTTACAGAAAAAGTTAGAAAAACCTAGTGTGACTTAGAAGACATTCAATGAAAAAGAAAGTGCATTAGAAAGGCCTGAAAATCAGATACAATAAAACCTAAAGTGAACAAACAATAGAACAAGTAGTATGGTTAAAAACTGATAGTAACTGCAAAGCAATAGGTGAAATAACAAAAGAAACAATACAGAAAACGAATTGAACCAACCTGCAACATCCACAAGACGTATCGGTACTGAATAGAAACGCAAAATTGCACCAGACTGACTAATGTTGAAACCAAAAGTTTCAAATAGAAGGGGATAGAACAATGAACATAGAACAGGTTTAGGAGACCAAGGCCTAAAAACTGCCCGATGTAAACAAACGAAGGGTCGGGTGCATGCAACCCCTTATAAAAATATAACAAAATCTATCTTTGGACAAAGGCATAATATTGTAAACGAAATCTCTGAATAGAAGTCAAGTAAGAGAAAAAAAATACAGTATTTGTTACTTACAGAAACATCCCTCAATTATTCCTAACCTGAAAAACGCTTAAAATACCATAATTAAAAAATTTAATATATTAAAATTAACATGTAACTTAGCTTAGCAATATAGGTATTAAATGTAACTAACAAAAATTTTAAAATCATGTGTCTTGTCATTGAATCAAAATCACGGCGCAAACTCCACCATTTTGTAGTAAAAAAATGCACCAATGCACAATGCAAGGTGACATTTGACACCATTTTGTAGTAAAAAGTGAGGACACAACACGGCGCCTCTACCATATTGTAGTATAAAATTGGTGTTACATAAAGCACGGCGAACTGCACCATTTTGTGGTATAAAAATGTTGTAAAATACAACAAGGTGCTTCCACCATTTTGTAGTAAAAAAGATGTGGTAAGTACCTCGAAAGAGAGGCGACCTTCACCATTTTGTAGGGTGAAAGGATGTAAAAAAAAAAGCACGGCGAATTACACTAATTGTGTAAGGTGTTTTGCAGAGATAATGCGGGGGCTTTCCACCATCCAATTTTAGAATCCAACCAGACGCTGAAATTGGACTCAGGGGATTATTGGCAACCCAGATTTGAATAACGTAGCTCTATTGATGGTAAAAACTCGCTTTTAGTACTGCGATGGTTTGGTTGAATAACCACACAGGTCTAGACACAATGACATTTGACACAGAAAGAAAATAATAAAAAAAACTAATGAGTAGCTAGAATAATTTATTAAAGAATAACTAAAAAACTAAATAAAATAAATAATATTATGAATTTAAGTAAAACGGTTAATTCATATAGAATTTGGAAAAAAAAATTAGTTAAATAACAATACAGTTAAAAAAAAAAAAAAAATAACATTTGGAAAAATTTAATATTAACAAAACTTGATTTAACTATAAAAAATACTTAATATGAATATAATAAATTAATAGGAACATTTAAGAAAACAAAACTATTTTTAAAGTCCTTGGACTGAAACGGGAAAAGAAATCTCTTGGGCAGAGTTTAATAAATGATTAAGGTGAAGAAAAATAAATATAGTAATGAATTTATTTTTCGGGGAAAAAACTAAATAAAATTAAGACATTAAAAAAAATGAATTTTAAGATGAAATTTAGTAAAAGAATTACTTAGAAAAATTTAAGTAACTCAGTGGTCGTTGAACAAGAGTTTAAAAGAAAATTTGTCATATTTAAGATTTAAAAATTTAAAAAAGAAGAAAAATATACTGAACTTATTAAGTTTTTTTTTTTTTACTTAAAATTAATAAAACATTTTAAAGAGATTTATTTAGTCTATAAATAGGATATTTAAAACACCATAATAATATTAAGAAACATTATGAATTTAAATTTAAAAAAAAAGATTTAAAAAAAAATTGTTTAAATTAAACCTGAAAAATTATTAAACATGGTACTTAAATTTAAATTTAGATAATTTTCCCATATTGGGAAAGAAAAATAATTTACCTGTAAAATTTGATGTTATCGGTTCGGCATCCTGTCCAAGACAAGGCGTAAAAACTCAACGCACACAAAAGCAAAAAAAGGTCATTCCCCTAACGTTCACGAATGGAAGCGTTCGAGGCGGCGAAAAAATGCCGATACATCGGAAATACTATGAATTTAAAGGAGGAAAATTATATGGAAAATAAAACGACGGTAACAGTGGGAGTGAGAGAGAGAATCAATCGTGTAAGATAGAAAGAGAGAGAGATACAAATTACACGTGCGGGTAACTGAACAATAAAGAAGTAACGACAAAAATGAAATCGGACACCGGACGTGAGCCTAAGAATTAAAAACGTAAATTTAAATACGGAATAAAATCTAGTGAAATAAAACCAACTGGAAATAAATGAATAAAATAATTAAATTCAATGAAGAAAAATACATAACCCTTAAAATAAAATAAATCCGGCACAAAAATCAGAAAAACGGGATTGTAAATGAATTGAGAAGATTTTGGAGACAAAATCTTAGAAATTCATTACACTACTACTTTTGGTTGACCGATTTTGATGAAAATGTTTGTGTCGGGTCCTCTAGTAGTACCTTAATTATTAAAAGTTTCAACTTCGTACAATGTTCCGTTCTTGAGATATTTTGTTTACACACACAGACCAATCGCTAAAAACATGCTTTTTGGGTTAAGGTGGTTTGAAACCGTGTAAATCCGGTGAAACCTCGATTTAAAGAAATCAACGTGAAAACAATACTTTTTTGCAATATATTCATATAGGCAAGATAGAGTAAAAACAGTATTATTGATAGTTGCAGTTTAACGACATTTTTTCTGTAATGAAAAGAAAAACACATAAATATTTACTATAAGAATTAATAAGTTAAGTTACTACAGTTAAATAGATTACAAGGATTACGTTAAACAGATTTTCTCTTAAGAAAAGCAGAAAATAAATTATATTAATAATTTAATTATATTTACATACTGCCCATAACAGAGAGGTGGAGTGTCAAATTATTTACACTCAATCTGTTCTTTGCAGGGCTACAATAAATAGTTCTGTTTCTTATCACATGGTCAGCCAATTAAATGACTGAATCATTTAAGAACAGAAGAGGTAGAGGTGTAAAAGACACTAGTCAGAGTTATGCCTCTGAAAGTAATGAATTTCACTATACAGCCAGACCCTGTGGTGAATGAAGTGAAGGTGTCATTTGCAGAGTGTAAAATATGTGCTTTTCAGAGGGCCCGGCGTGCTGATAAGCATAATTTTCCATTTAGTGAGGAAGGCAATGGTAAACTACCTCACTCCTCGTTTTACTTAGTAAAACCTCTACAGGTTCAAACCAGCCTAATAGGCTGATGACCTAAACAACAACACATATTTACATAAATATTAATAATAATATATTTTAATTTCAATAACACTAACAATAAAAAAATACCTTTGAGATTATATTTGTACATTTGTAAAATATAGAATAATTTAAAAATAGCCTTTTATTTTGTAAATAACTTATAATTACTTTACAATATATTTGAAGTAACACAATATAGATATTTTTAACTTATGGGAATTAATTTAAAAAATGAGCATAAGAAAACAGGTAAACTATCGCAAAAAGAAAAGTAAAAACTAATTACAGAACCGTTTTTTTAAAACACGGAAAAGTTTCTCAAGTCCTTGCTCGTAGATCGTCGGTATAAATGACATTTAATTTTATGTTTTAATAGATGTGGTGATATAATACTGTGTGTACGGTATGGAAGTAAGTTAACAAACGGCCCTTTAAGATAGAAAATGACTTCTGACAAAATGTAAATTTCGGTAAAAATGTAAAAATTTACAATCTAGATTTTTGGGTTAGGCTTTTGGAACCACGGTTACATACTGTTTGGAGAAATCGAATTCGATCTCTAACATACATATAAAAACCTAATCAACTAATCCATTGAAGTGATCTTAATACATTACATTATCATTGAATTAGTTACATTAAATTTTGAAAAAAAATTATGTACACATCATCATCTATCAAGAATTAGGCTCAATGGTCTCCATCTCTTGTTAGGTCTTCCCAAGCCTCGCTTCTTTCTAGTTTTATATTTCCATGCTTACAGAGGAAGTCTGTGAAATGGCGTGCAAAGTAAAAGGTTGGACCAGTTTCTGTTATGTATTCTTAATGTTTCCAACAGTGACGGAACTTTTAACTCGGCACAGATAGCTTCGTTACGTACTACCCTGTTTAACCGAGCACAACCTTTAACTCCCCGCAAACATCTCATTTTAGCAGCCTGGATACGACATTTATTCCTCTGTTATGACACCTATGTTTCACTCCCATATAATATGAGTAGTACAGCCATTGCTCTATAAAATTTCATTTGGGTGTCCTCTCTCGTTTTCTTTCCTATTGTCGTGCGAATAGAACCGCATACAGCGCTGAATTTTGCCAGTTTTTTTACTCACGTCATCATCTCTGTTATAGGAAATCTTGCATTCTAAATATTAATAATCTCGAACGTGTTCTATAGTTTGGTTGTTAAATAGAATTTTTGAGCGTTCCGGTCATCTTTCCTAGAATGCCATAATCTTTGGTTTTGCGTTTTTTAAACTTTGTGCTAACATTGTGAAACTTATAAACGGCATAGGGGCCTATAAGAGCCTGTCTTCTGTGTAAAAATAATAACAGTGTCATCTGCGTACACCAATGAATTTGAGAATACGTTATTCCAAAGCTGAAATTATTACTATACACATACCAACTGTTTTTAAAAATAACATCAATTATTGATGTTTTTAAGTGATCTCTAAGAGAATTACATAAATTTTCATGTCAGTTGATTAAGGATATATCAGTTTTAATAAAGGAAACACCAGATTAATCATGATTGTAAATAGCAAATGTCGGAAAAAGAAGGAACCAAATGAACAAGCGTTAGTTTGTAAGTAGTGTATTAAGATTCAAAAACTATTAATCTTCTTGGTTCAGTTTGTTCAGGAATGTTTGATATTTTTTTTTAACAAATAAATCAACAAAAAATTAAATAAAAGATTGGCGTACATCCAATTGGTTTAAAAGAATTGTTTACTAAAATTTAATTCTAAGTAAATGAAAGTTGTTTTAGTCTGACTTAAAAATAAATAAAACATAATATTTCTCATCTTCTTTTAACATGGCCTCTTATATTTCAAGGTGTCAAATTAAAAAAAAAAAACTTTACCGGTTACTAAGTGAAAAATCCTCATTCACATTATCTACTTAAAAACAGACTTCAGCTTTGGAGTTGAAACAAAAGTTTCAAACCAACTAATTATTATTATACAAAAATATCTCAGAAAGAAAAAAAACTATATTTATGTTGGTTTTTCCTTCCGGTTGAATTTTAGATGGACAATAATACTTATAATAATGTGTACTTGTAGCTGTCAGCTTAGCACCATAACGATTAACCGGTGCGGAGTTAAATTATTTCATTCAAAACTGTAAACATATAACTAATAAATCTGATAATGTTTTGTAGAGTAAAATTGGAGTTATGGCATTAAGTCCCTACTCAAAAATACCATAATAACAGTGGATAATTTTGATCATGTTAGAGAATTATTAACGAATTGATGAAATTTAGAGTTGAAATATAATATCTCTAATCCATCTCACCAATTAGAATTTACTGGGTAATTTTGTAGATGCTAGTGCTCAAATAAACTCATTTCTATAAGTGTTTAAGTTTCTGTTTGAACTATGAATAGATGGAATAGTTTGTACCGCTGATTGTATGATTAACATAAATCACTATCCAATGTGTATTTCTTGCAATTTATAACGGTTGTTAATGTAAGTAACTTAGAATAGAATCGTTGTATTCTGTGAATGTCGTACTGTATCGCATCTTTAAATACAATTTATGTCTAAAAAATTAAAAAAAGATAAGTTTCAAGAAATATTTGTGTAGATGCCTTTTCAGTTGTACGTGAAGTGGAAGTTCTAATTGGTTTAATATCACGAAATATTTGTTTTCATCCGTCGTTTAAAATCTGCGCTTTTATGTAAAATCCTTGCTTCAGGTCAAACGTCAGTCGATACACAGACCGGAAGAAGAAAAGTAGGTTTTTCATATGAGTAAAGGTACTAAGTATTGGTGTTTGACGCTCAATTTTAAAATTGAATCCTAAATTAAAATTGAATGGGTTTGGACTTGTAATTTCCATTGAACCCGGGACCCCCGCGTTGTAGAAAGAGCGCTGCCAATACGCTATGGAGACGGCCAGTAAATGATTTTGTTAGTTAGCCTATTTCGTTATGTTTTTCAATTTATGTAAAGCCACATTAACAGTTTGATAATTACTGACTTTGCTTATTAGCAGTCAGCTGGAGACTGCTAAATTATTTATACTCGAACTGCCAGTTTCAGAGTTACAAAAAATGGTTTTGTTTCTTATCATATAGTCAGCCAATTATGTGACTGAAACATTTAAGAACAGAAGATCTAGAGTTGTAAAAGGCACTAGTCAAAGTTATCTCCTCTGAGAGTAATGAATTTCATTATACAGTCAGATCTTGTGGTGAATAAAGTGACGGTGTCTTTTGCAGGGTGGAAAGTAAATATTTTTTAATGGGCCTGGCATGTTGATAAGCATACTCTTCCACTCAGTGACAAATGCAAGGGTAAACCACCTCACTCCTCGTTTTACTTTTTAAAGCCTCTAAATCTACAGGTTTAAACTAGCCTTTCGGCTGATGACCTAAACAACAACAATAAAGGTAATCTTTAAGTTTTTGGCGCTCAAATTTAAAGTTGAATGCTAAATAATTTTGTTAGTTAGCCTACTTCTTTATATTTTTTAAATTTATTTAAAGACACATTAATAGTTTAATAATATTACTGGCTCCTACTGAATCCCACTAAGTATATGACACTATCAGCAATCAGATGGCCTGGATAGAAAAAAAATCAGTGATGAAGTTTACAATCTGAGAGATGAATCCACAAAAACAAAAGAAAGGACATAGAAAGTCAAATATTCAGATGAAGAAAGAGCAAGAAGCTCAGCTTGAATGAAGGAATATTAGGCACCGAAAAAAACGGGAAAGATCACAGCTAAAAAGAAAAGGAAATGATTAACTCCACAGCGTAGTTCTTTGTGGATTATTCGCAAAAAAATTATCAGCACTGTTTTGTTTTGATACGTGGTTGATGAAAGACGATGTAAACATAAAAACTGCGTACATTCGGGACTCGTAATACTAGTAACCAACTCCAAAAGTATTGTGCGACGCAAAATAAGATATTACGCACAAGTGTTTAAAAAATTACCTACTATTTTTAGAAATTGCAATCTGGGTTTAAATTCTCTCACAATGTACAAATAGTTTCTCAATATACGTAGTACTCGTGTGTATTTTTATGTTTATTTTTCAGTCGTGTTAACATATTTGGCCCAGCAGCTGTCGTAGTAGCCTTGCGTCATGACTGTAAACAGTTAGTTCCTAATTATTGAAATTGAATATTTTGATGAAATGACTTGCATGGTTTATTAGTTCCACTTAAGTATCGGTGAATTTTTTCGCTTCACTCTTTTCTCATTTACAACGCCGTATAACATAATTTGGTAAATAGTGAATTGAGTAACAAATTGTATTGCCGGATTTTTCTTTTTTTGCTTTTTTTATCTACATCTGTATAACTTAATTTAATAAATAATGAATCGAGCAAAATTCTTTTCATGACATGACGCGTCTGATGGCTGGTAATAATTTTAAAAAGTCTTAGAGGCTACCTATTCTGTATGGCAAAAAGTATTAGAGTGATTTCTGTACCTTCTCTTTAAAGAGGAATCGAATGACACTACTTTTGTTCCTAAACTCCGACTTTGATTTCTTGATTACCGGTTCTGGGCCACTTCCGGTCAAAACCGGAACTTAAAACACAATCCAGGCCCACTAACCTTCTGTGTAGATTACGAATCCTAAAACCGTTTGTAGTTTTGATTAGATATCTCTTGTAGTTTTTGACATCTGGGTGTGACGGACAGACGAAAGAAAAATGATAGATGACTTTTTTTTAAAATTCCCATCAGTAACAGTCATTATGGGTCAGAGAACATAACTCAATTGAAAGACTCGGTCGAAACTTTAAAAATTATACTGCTAATTTAAATGTAACATTGTTGTTGTTCAGGCTGACCATGTGATAAGAAAAAGCATTTTTTAGGTAGTCCTGGAACTAGCAGATTGAATGCAAATAATTTACAATCCACCTTTCTATTGTAAGCAAAAATAAACTGTTAATTGCATTTGAACATTATTTTTGTTTGTTAGCCAGTCATCACCAGTGTTGGATATTTAGGCTTTTCTTATTTGCCTTTACATTTCCTCGTGTTACGCTCTTCCAGCCCGATTATATTCGCTATCAGTTTCTAGTCACATTTCTACCGTATTTATAGACGAATTCTATTTCTATTTCCCAGCCCATAACCTCAAGTTCTAAATCTTCTTGGTCTGTTGATCATCCGTCTGCTTCATTGTATGCTCCAAAAAATAAAAAAAATCGAAATTCTATCATTTTTGTTGTGACCTCCACCGTTAAAAAAAAACTTATTCTTAACTATATGTATTCGAAATTATTTAATAATGAAAATCCAGAAATAAGATCATCGTTACAAAGATACCACAAAATTCATAAAGAACATTAATGCGATGCTGGGAAAGGGATCTTTTATAAAACACCGACGAGGGATAATTTCCTCAGTCAAACCAGAAACAGGAAAATACTTACTTAACTTTTAATAAATATTGTTGGTTGTATTAAATTACAGTTATAGTTGATTTTACGTAAAGACGAAAAAATAGAAATTGTATTAAATTACTGTTGTAGTTAATTTTAGTAAAGACGAAAAAAATTGAAAATGCAAGTAAATACTCTAACTTAGCAGTGGATATTAGGCTTACATACCAACAGAGTTAATATCCTTGGAGTAATATAAAAATTATTTATTTTATTTGTTCAAATTTTGTAGTTTCACCAAAATTTTCAACAAAAAATATTGATGTAAAAACATTTAAACTACTCGTCGGGATTTCAATCAAAAATTAATCCTTTACATGCAAAAAATAAGTGTAGAAATAAAAATCCATACAACCGTATAACTTCCTTTATAAAGGATGGTAAAAAAAGAGTTTTCTTAATACAAAAAATTGGTAGTATACTTACTTAAAATAAGTAAAATTCAGCGATAAAATTTATACGTGGAACCATGTTAGAATCTAAAAAAAATGAAATCTGTCAAACAAGTTTATTCTTAAAAACGAACAAATAACTGTCACGAAGTATATTTTTTGAAATTTTGTTCTAAAATAATAATAATAAGGTACTTTGTTGCTTCTTTGACCGTATGTTCTTGTACAGAATTGTTAATATAATATTCATTAATTTTTTTAAATAAACATTGTTGTTCAGGTCAACAGCCGAAAGGCTGGTTTGAACATCTTGAGGTTTTCTTGAGTAAAAACGAGTAGTGTGGTTCTGAACTATTGTCTTCTTCACTAAGCAAAAGATTATGCTTATCAGCATTCCAGGCCATCCGAAAAGCATCCACTTTCCATCCTGCAAATGACACCTTCACTTCATTCACCACAGGGTTTGGTATAGTGAAATTCATTACTCTCAGAGGAGAGACTCTGACTACTGTCTTTTACACCTCTACTTCTGTTGTTCTTGAGTAGTTTACTCATATAATTGGCTGACTATGTGGTAAGAATCAGAACTATTTTTGTAGCCCTGGAACCAACAGATGGAGAGCAATTAATTTAATACTCCACTGTTCCATTATGGGCATATGACAGACAGATGGAGCGTTAAATTATTTGTACTCGATCTGCTAGTTCCAGGGCTACAAAAAATTAGTTCTATTTCTTATCACATGGTCAGCCCATGATATGACTTAACTATTTAAGAACAGAAGTGGTAGAGGTGTAATAGACACTAGTCAGAGTTATCTCCTCTGAGAGTAATGGATTTCTTCATTATACAGCCAGACCGCGTGGTGAATGAAGTGAAGGTGTAATTTGCAGGGTAGAAAGTGGGTGCTTTTCAGAGAGCCTGGCATGGTGATGAGGATACTTTTCCACTCAGTGAGATGGCAAGGTAACCGCCTCACTCCTCATTTTACTTAGTAAACCCTGTAGAGGTTCAAAAAAGCCTTTCAGCTGATGACCTTAACAACAAACAACACGTACTAACTCAATATATTGATATACTGTACGTACCTTTTAAAACATTAAAAAGGCAAGTGATTTAATTACGTATTCTAAAACCTTTGGTATACCTAGTATTTGGAAACACATAGTTTTATCACGATCTAGACAGAAAAAATCCAATCTGTTCTTATATTCTAAAAACCAAAAATACGTAATAGAGGTATTGCAGTAAGGTGCAAAATAAAATATTAATAACCATTACTGATTAATATTACAGATCTAATGAAAATGAAATCAATTTAAGATTTGTTTAAATAAAATTTTTGTAATAAAGTTCAAAGGTTAGTCATTATAAAATCTGCTAATTAAGTGAAGCACTTCCTACCTTCATCAAGATATTTAGTACATGAATAACTACATATTATTCCAAATGGTAGCAAATAAACTCAGGAACAAACAAAGACTTTAGAAATTGGTTGTTAGCCAAATTCATGCCGTGTCAATATAGTAAAGCAAGTGAGAAATTAAAATTATATAGAACCTGATTAGTTCCACAAATTACCATATTTATAGATAATGTCATTGGAGAGATGACTCAAAAGAGCGTTATTTTTATGTCCAGAAAATAGAAAACATGGATACAGAGAAAATCTGTGGGAAACTGGGAAGGTGCATAGCTATGAAATGCGGAAATGTTAAGTATAGGAACGCCGTAAAAAGTACGTTCTAAATATTAAGGTTCTGTTTGAAAATCCACGAATCAAAATTAGGAATTTTAACATAGCAAATCATCAGTTTTTTCTCCAGAACAGGTAAAAATAATACGTAAGAAAGTTAAACCAATGTAATCAAGCAATAGGATAGGTAAACATTAAAAAAATAAAATGGTAATTGTTTATGTTCTCCTACCAATAACAGTTTATGTTCTTATCATCATCAAAACATTTACGTTACATAATTTATTATAATACCTAGTACATATCTAGAAAGTTTTAGAATATTTCATTTTTAATTTAGTTGAATTATTAAATTCTGCATTAAATTTTAATGAGATTATTTGCATAAATTTTGTTCAAACTAAATTCATTATAAATTTTATTAAAAAATATATTTCAGTTTATTAATTTATAAATATAGAGCAAACAACAAAATTGTGTGTAATTTTCGCAAGGATATCTTCTGGTTTTTTATTTATAACACAGCCTCGATAAATCGTGTATCGCATTTCGTCATCTTTTATAGTAATTTATAATAAAAACTGTTTTTTTTAAATAGATATACACTTATATATTGTGTATTACTTAAAACCTCAAAAAATGCTTTTATGAATTATTTTAATAAATGTTTTATAGCTCACAAGATTAACAACAATAATAGTGCTAGATACTAAAAAGCTAAATACAGTGAGTACAGCATTTAACACATTTGTAAATACTATTGTGAATAGTATTTACATATTTATCACATATTTATTTTAATATGTGATTGTGTAATTTATTTTACATTCCTGGCAAGATCAATTCAACAAAATGGGAATTTTATAGAGTAATACCAAGGGGTATTACTTACTCAAGATTTATACTTACAACACATCTACTCATTGTTCTATGAGAGCAGATCGTAGATTTACAGTTATTAAAAAAAAAAACAAATTGTGAATAATACGTAAATTTAACACTATGATGTTTACAGCACTAATTTTATTTTGTTTTGCGTCCGAATTGTAAGCTTCAACAAAATAGTTAATGAAATGCGGACTTTATAAAATAATAAATTATTTTTATTATTAATAATAATTTATAATTTAGTTTACAGGGAGCTTGAACCCATTACCGACACCATGCGTAAGAGAAGACCGGGATTCTTTGGTCATATCATGAGAATGCAAGATTCAAGGCTCCTAAAGCAACTGGTTAAGTACAACCTCAACTCCAAACACACCATAACAGGATGCAGATAGATCAGGAAAGTAAGAGAGGATCTGAGGGAGATTCGTCTTACTCCGGACGATACAACAGACAAGAAAAAATAAACAATAAAATCCAAAATAAATACACCCGCTTCACACTTACCAGAAAAAACTCACAACACGAATTTTTTCAACACCAGAAAGGGCACAAAGATCGGAACGTATGAAGAAGTATTGGGAAGACCGCAAGGCCCGAACAATCCCATCGAAGAGACTTGGTTAATGGACTGACTAAAGTGATCCTATGCGGTCATAAAAATAAAAAAATAAAAAATTATAATATTCTTATAATTATTATAAGAAATTTCAGAATACCGCAATGTGGTTGGAACTCCTGAAAATCTGTTGCTAGAGAATGGTGAGTTCAGTTATTGTGACCAGAATAAATATCTTGGGTCAATTTTTTCATCTCAGAAAAGAAGAAGGCGGGTTATCAGAATCTGCAAAAATCAAAATTCTACTCTTCTAAGAGTAAATTCTAGAAGGACATTTGGTGATACCACCCACGAGCTGACGCAGTTGCTAACAGGGCATGTTTGCTTTGGGGCATAATTGACGAAGTTCAAACTTTATGAAGTACCGAAATGTCGAATGAGCAACATTGAAGAGGAGGAGTCCATTGCGTATATTTTTGAAAGATATCACTATTTTGCCCTCGACAGAATGGAGACATCTGAGAAGGTAGGCGTTGCACAGTGGATTACAAAGAGAGTAAGGGCAGCGATGCTGCGGGATGAGGAGAGCTGGAAGTTGATCGCTCAGTTTGTGGAGAGAGTGGTTGAGAGACTGCAGAGGGAGGAGACATATGGAGATCAGCGGGGTCACCCTCTTCATAGTAAATCAATCCTCTTCCAATCTCGGTAGGTAAGGTAGGCACACTAATGTCCTGAGCTGGTGATGAAAAAGATGAATGAAAGTGAGAGAGTGAGTGTTGGTCGGTGACAGCGAGAGGGGAATAAGGCTACGGTTCCCTTCCACGCCCCACTAACAGTACGCAAATATTTTTTACCCGACATTTTCTTTGTAGTATTATATAAACAATTCCGAGGGAGGTGGAGGGTTGTTTGCTCAAATAGCCAGGCGGCGGGTTTTTGGTTGAAAAGGCTGTTGCGGCCTCCTTGGGGCTGGACAAGGACGCCTCAATTGAGTCCAACACTACTTCCCCCATCGTGAGGGAGTGAACATGAGTTTTTCTCGCCGCCTTCGATAAAAAAAAATCCTGCGCTCTGCTCAAGTAAAATATCGATCGAACGAAGAACTTAATGCCTACATCGGTAATGGAGATTATAACTATTATATGATGCTGTGCTGGTAAGTGAGTACCAGAAATAAATAAATGCTAGAAAATAGTCTGGTTGCAAAGCTCGTACAAGGTCTCAAAAGTGAAGCATGTGAGAGAGGAAGTTATCATAAAACAACGAAGCAGTTCTCACGATACTAAAGATTGGTTTTGGCATGTCCACAGGATAATTAGTGGACAGACTGCTCGCGAGGAACCCAGAGGAATCTATAGACTTTTTATTTCGATCACTTGCTGCTCAGTAGTGGAAAGAAGGTAACTATTATTTCTGTACCTACTCAAAAATTAATAATTTAAAAAGGTATTGATATTCTTAAAGTAACACCAAAAGAAATTAAAGTGTCGATAAAATTTGGGAAAATTGGGAAAAGGAATGAACCAATATATTTTATAAATAATTCTAAGGCTAGAAATTGCTAATGGTACTGTATTCACCCCTTATATACAAAGATATAAAAAAAATATATACAAAGATAGTTTAGTTGAATAAAGGATCTACACAAATAATTTATATCTTAATTCAACATTTTGATGATTCATTCCAGACGAAAAAGCTGTCAAGATCATATAGTATTTCTCCTTGTTTGTCAGGGTTTAAACTTTGTACAAAGTTTAACCTTTGTCAAGGACTGAGGACCTTACATTATATACAGTGAATTGACATTAACCCACTTCTGTAGATCATATTTAGCACTACCATAAACAAAGAATAGAAAATAACTCTTAATTTCAGCACCGATGAAAGTAAAACTGCAATGCTCCAGGCGTAATATTATAATTAGGAACAATCGAGTCTGATGATACGTCATTTTACTATTAGATAAGTTATCAAAAGAAGGTTTATGTTGATTGCTAAACAGCGCGAGATGAAATATCATCAATTACAATCACGGATGATTAATTCACTCGTATGTAAAGGTAAATTACTATAAAGTAAATCGCATAGTAATGAATGAATTTTTTATCTCATATTATAATACTCATTCATCTTCGTGGTTTTTAAACATAGACATACTGTAGCAATCAGATATTTCACATACTGAAATTGTTTAATTGTATTTGGTTATACATTATCATCAGCTGATTGTAAAAATAACAAAATAATAAAATTATAAATGTAATGTTTTTAACTTACTTAAAAATTTATTAAAATCATAAATAAATAAAGTTCTAATAAGTTTGTTATACTGAAATAAAATTAATATTACGAGTAATTAATAAACTTATTAAATTAAAATTTAAATAGGCCTACTAAATAATTAATCAAATTTTAATTTTTTTTATAAATGTATGCCAAAGATAAGGTCGTAAGAAAAGGTCATAAGTAAGGTTTTGGTATTTTAAAATTTCATAATATTGAAGCCAATCCAATTGAATATAATTTAATATTTTAAAATAAAATTTGATAACATTTTATGAATTTTCCAAATTTAACAAAAGTTAATTAATTGGAAATTCTCACCGTGACTGACAATCAAATCTAGGTTTGTCGGTGACCAGAGTCCGCATTAAACATAAAAAATATATTTGAGGTTTATCAAAATATTAAAGAATTTTAATGTTTTAAATTATCAGAAGAATCGTCAAATGTATGACGAGATATCGTACTTAAATAAAAATCTTACTAAGTATTGAAATATAATATTTTGGAATTTTGAATCAATAATTAATTGAAAATAGCAAAAGAATACAAAGACACGATTGAAGTCAGATATCTTCTTCTTCTCACAATCAAGGATTAGGCTCCAGTCTGTTCCGACTTACAGCGACAAAATTATTGAATCATTGCCATCTCTCAAGTGGCCTTTCAGCATTTCTTTTTCCGTCCGGGCTGTATTGTAAAACTTTTTAGAGTTTTACTACGCGCTCCCTCCATCGATTTAGATATTTTCCAATTTTATTCCATTCAATATTCCATTTAATCAGATATTAATTCAATAATTAAAACGAAGAGAAAATAGAGATGAAAATATTTTAAATAACTATTGAGATGTCAGTATACTAGGAAAACCACAATACGTACTGCAGGTGGTAAGACTACCACCGATAAATCATAAATAATACAATTTTTAGATAAATTAATTACCTAATTATCTTTTTGTTTTAAAATTTAATATTTTTTTATGTAGATTGTTGAATCAGATTAAGTACATAGAATATAAATTATACGCTACTGTAAAACCAGTGTCAAAATTTCTCAACATACAATTTTTTTTTATAAATTAACTATAATATGTTTTTCGTTGTTTGTGTGCATTACTACAATAATGTATTTGTTCTTGTTTTAGCTTTACGTTCAACTGCTTTGAAAATTACAACGAATGCTGGTAAAGAAAATTAACATATGAACCTGTATTTTATAATAATTTTACTCAAAATATGGTACTGATAGACCAATTTGTGCAACTTCGGTACAACCCTTGCAATAAAGTGCATAAACCTACAAAGATCTCAAAAGGAAACTAAAGTGAAATAAAGAAATTAGCGATTTTCTACTCTGTTCACAATCCGAAAAAAAGAGAGAGACATTTTGGAACAAATCGAATGGTTTAGCAATTATATTTTAACAGGAATTAGTCTTAAAGTTTATGTAACTTTGTATAAGAATTATTTATTTATAGTATGTTTGTTGTACGACATGGAGCGGGTCCTTTACACCCGGAGTATGTGTTTTAAATGTTGGATATTTGACAAGAGTTTTATAAGAACCCAAAATTTATGTTAATTATATTTTAATCTGTCGTGGGTCTTCCTTGGCAGTTGGGTAGTTTTTAAGCTTGCATTCTAATTGATGAAGCGCAAGCGGATATATATTTTTTAAATGCATTTCACAGGATTGGTTTTCCGGTCGCAGTAAGTGTCTTAGAATTTTGAAGAGGGCTAATGACCATCGCAGTTGACGCCCAAATAACACAAAAATCAAATGAAAACAGTTAGTCTAAAATGTTATAGGTAATAATATTATTAACTCTTAATTAAATTTTAAAAAAGACTGAATCAATATTCTGTGCTGATCATAATTTCTTTTAACAACAAAAATTTACTTATTTTTTAAAAGGAAGTCTACCTTGTAAAGAATAAAAAAACATTTTAAGCAATTTGTTCGACTCAATGTATAGCCTAGTACAGATCATTCTGAATAGCATTGTATAATTACTAGACTATGTTTCTACAGCACTTGGAAATATAAAAAAAATTATTAATGTTACCATAGTAACACTGATGCCCCTTAAATCTTTATTCAACGTTCCTGTAAATTACAAGTTATCTTGAAACATTATAACTTCAGTTCCATGATAGCTATTTATAATGTTTTACCGGTATTTGTAATTAAATAATGTCACAGATTTTGAAATTTATATACTAAATTCGATGAAAAGTTTATACAACATAAGCAAATAGTAATAGATACTGATAAGAATCAATAGAAGAAGTGTCACACATTTACAACTCACTTGACAAACTATCTAAAAATATTCCCTGAAAATAGCTGAACACATTTATTTATATAAGTAATACTTTCATCAGACAAGTGCGAAAGAAAATATTGAGTTGGTTTCCTAGGTTCTTGAACGAAAGTTAACTTGATATAGCAAAACAAACACTCTTGTCACGCATTTGTGGCTTTCGTCACTCACGTAAAACGTTGGTAGCGAAAGAGTTAGAAATTTTAGAGGAAAGAGGTTATCCTATTTATCTACTAAATTCGATAAATAGTTTATACGCAAATAGTGATAAACATGGGTAAGAATTTATTGAAAGAAATGAGGACCAATCAAGGAGTCAGAGAAAGTTGTAGTTTATCGTCCACTTTATTTAATAATATAGAGATCATAATTTCCGCCATTGGAGAAACAAGGTTAGTTTGGGAATTAAGCTGAATATTTTGTTGCTTGTGGATGATTTATGGGTTGTGCAAGAAAGTGAGGATGACTTCAAGATCAATCTATGCTCTAAATGAATTATGCAAGGAATATAATTTAAAATTATGTATAAAAATTCAAAGATAATGAAATTTATTGGTAAATATCTCACGAGTTCTGAAATAGTGGTTGATGATGTCGTACTGGAACCACAATATAATTATTTAGGTTGTAACACCAGATTTAATCAAGATTTAGATAATAGAGAAGGAAGTTGGCCAATTCTAAGCAGTGTGAAGAAGTATTAGAAGAACCCTAGGCAGAGAAAAAAGGAATGAGAGATAAAATTTCATAAGGTGATGTCTACTCCAGTCCTACTCTAAAGAAGTGAGTCGTTAATTAGTACAAAACCAAAAGAGAGTAGCAAACAGTTGGCAGAGTTCAAAATTCTGAACAAAAGGTTGCGATTTAAGTGACCGACTACGAAATGAGGATATAACACCGGAACTGAATGTTTACTATCTGAATGGGATGGTTGCAAAATATTAAAATCAATGGAGGGGCACGTGGGAAATGCCTGAGAAAAGAATCCCCCTAAAATTTTTGAAAACAGGAAGGTGGGAAAGAGATGTTGGGAGGCTACGCAAGAGATAGCAATATACTTATCAATAGTTTTGTCGCTATTGTGAGTCGGAACAGGTAGAAGACTAATCATTGGTTCTAAAAGAAGAAGTTTAAAGATTCTAGAGATGATTTATCTAAGAAAATCCTACATTTTTTGTTTCAATTCCAGCTGTTGTTGCAATTAAATTTAAGATAATTGTTTATTAATTAATAACCAGGTGTGATACATTCTATTGAGTCGTACCCAGAAAATCATCACAATATTAGAATTTAATTAAACATTTTCATAAACTCCCTTCAACAATCAAGAGTTCTAAACACCTTTTGCATTTGGTTAGTTTTTATGTTTGCATTTTAACTGACAAAACCAAAGTGGATGTAGTTTGAATAGAGTTGACAAGACCGATTTATCCGTGTACATTTCTTTTGGGATTTTGAAGAAACTGAATTGTAATGAGGGCTTATGACCATGGCAGCCCTTAGTTTAAGAAATATTCAATCACAAAATTTAAGATAATTTGTTTTCTAAAATTACTTATTAATTAATTACTATTAATTAATTTTTTGTTGACATTAACTTTTTAATTTTATAATTATACTATTTTTTAAAAATATTTTATTAATTACTAACGGTTTGTTAAAAATTTTTGTGAAACAAATTGACTCAAAATATTAGTTGGAATTTATTTATACTGGAGTTCAAATGAAAATTGCAAAAATGCCATAACTTTTTCCAATATTCTTTATCTTATCTATTACATAAAAAAGCAGTGAATGTCAGTTAAAAAGTGGGTTATTAAAATAACATCTGTTATGCTTTTGTGTCGATTTGTCACATTTTTTTCGTAAAACTTTAGTTTTCTAAATAATAAATTTAATTCTCTAGTCATTTCATCTAAATTTAATTTACTCCGAAATTAAATTTTTGCCATCATTTTTCACCACAGTCCGTTATTTTAAACGTAAATAACAACCACGCCTTCGCCACTGTTCACAGGCTGATAATTGCTAGTCTCAAAGGCGTACATTAAACAATCAAACTTCTTTGTTTTTCCCCCAATTTTCCTGGTTCGACGGTTTTCCTGTTAGTTAACACTTTCAGAATAATAATACATATATTTCCAACTTTCAATTTGTAGCAAATATTTTAACTTTTGTTAAAACCCTTAGCAAAACAAAAACCGAATCATATTGGAACCTCACATGGTAGATTTACTCTACCATTCTTCGCGCAGGTTTTGTAGAAAATGGAGTAGAGACATGTTATAAAAAAATAAAAAATACTCGTAAGAGTCTTTTTACTAAGTACTGTTTTCCCTTAAAGTCCTTCATGTCATATATTCACCCGCTATCAAACAACCTGAAATTTAATAGGTGTATGTATATACAGTTGAAAATAACATCATTTTTTGTTCTACAATTATTTCTTCACTTGGAAGAATGATTAGTTGAGTTATCATAAAAATTTGACAAAAAAGATGGCTTGAAAAGAAATTTTCAATAAAAATTTCGTAAAAGTTATATTCATGATATAACTATTTTTTTTAAATGTAGTGAACTCTTTGCACGTGAAACCTTTTGTCTTAAAAAGATCAGCCGGAAGAAGTCGTCGTAATCGTCAAATTTCGTTCCTGTTGTCTAGTAAGTTGATGGCTAAAATATTTGAATGTTGTTTGAATCTTTACTTGTATTTTGTGGCGTATAATTTTCTCCTTGATTATTGTTATATATAGGTCTTGGTGAAGAATGCTCTTTTTATGTATTAGGGAGAGTCAGTGATGACACGTAAAAATTTAGATCGGAACGTTTGTATAATGTTGCCGTTGGCTGTTGCTTCCCTTAGCTTGATTTTGAATGTCCAGATATAATTTTAGGACCGATTTTATATTCTTAATTAATTTTCGAAAGACAATATTCATTTTTATCAAGAATCTAGTACATATATGGGAAAATTTGAGATTTAGTATTGTTTTCTTTCATTCCAACAATGTGTTCTTCAAGATAGGCGTTTATAAAGATGTAGATACTTGCGGAGGAGTCTTTTTGAAGTAGCAGAATCTTGTTTAGTGTGACGCGGGAAAATTTATTTTCTTAATATAAATGTAATAGTTACGCATTTTGTTTCGTTAGAATTAATACACCAACGATTCTTCCAACTATCAATGTTGTTTAGTTGAATAATAATAATAAAAAAATAAAAGAAAAAACGCCTTTAGGAATTAATAAATGTGGCAATGCGAAAATCTCTAGGTAATCCGGAAGTTTAGAGAACCAGTGATGAGTGCGTCTGTAAGTAGACCTAAGCGAGAGCGTTTGCATTTAGGTATAGCTCTACTGAGAAATCTGTGTAGATACTGAGACTCAGAAAATTGTTCTCCTCAATTTGTACTATTTAGCTAACAATCATGAAAGACAAAAAAGTTGTAGAGGATGGAGGCGCGGACCCTTACCGGAAAAACTATAAGGAGTATTAATTTCTTCGAAATGTAAGACACTTCACATTTCCTGGCCGGAGAAATACAGTTCCTTTTTGATTTTACGTTCAACTATTATGATTTTTAAGACAAAAGCAGTTGGTAAAGAATGACACATGAAAATAAAATTAATGATGTTATTGTATTCTAGACATGACCGAAAATCGAACTCGAGACCCCCAAGATAGAAGCCATTGACAGTGGAATCTGCTCTAAGCAACCGGATAGGATAACAAACATGGAGGAATTGGGTTTGTAACTCGTCAAGTAATCTATATGCTATAATCATTAAAATACTCGTAGTTAGGTTATACAGGTAAAAAATGTAAACAACTATATGCTCTAACCTATATTAAAGCCTAAAGCGCAGAGCAAATGGAAAAGTAAAAAAAAACAGACTATAGGTTGAACAATTTGCGGACTACAACAGGATAACACGAAAAATATTTTGAACTACTGTATCATTTTCGTCAGTTTGGTTGCTCCGTCGGCAGAAGAAAAAAATTTCTTTTAAAGTCTTATCAGTAAATTAATCGTTGTTCATTAATATATATATTGAAGTTAGTTACGTAAAGCAGACTACTACTAGTATTGAAGTGAAAAATTTGGTTTTACAGTGAAACGTTATTTCGCGTTTAAATTAATCTAACACGATGGCAGTCTTTTTTTAATAATTTTTGCACAAATTTTAGTTCGACTAAATTTATATTATTACTTTTTAGGAAACACGATTTAAATTGTTTAAATAAGGAAACCTGATTTATTGTTTGGACCAGGGTTTCCGTTAATAATTATATTTATTTAATCGGTAAAAATTCCAGAATTTTAGATTAAATACGAACAAATTTATAATATTGAACTAAAAAATTAATAAAACAATATTTTAGATATATTAAGAAAATATAATAAAAACTTAATAGAATGAGAAAAGTATTCAAAACACAAGATCTGAATATTATGACAAAAATCCGAATATTGCGATGCTATGTTTTCTCGGTTTTATTTTATGGCGTGGAGTATTGTACGCTTCGTGATTTCACGAGTAAAATACTTAAAAAGCGTTTGAGTTGCGGCTCTACAGAACAATTTTGAGAATCTTTTGGGTGAATCGCGTCTCTAATGAGGAAGTATTGAGACGCATGCAGAAATCAAAATAAGTTATGAACACGATAAAGGTTAGGATGCTCGAGTATTTGGGACATATAAAGCGCAATGAGAAAATATATGGGTTGCTGCAATCTATATTGCAAAAAGGAATAGCTGTACAGCGTAGCGTGGGGAGAAGACGAAACAAATTTTAATCCTATCTCGTACTAATGAGTTAAAGAAATTCTGATTTTATTCGTTTTATAATTTCTTGTATCAGAACTTTTCATTCGATCTTCATTTTCAGTTCACTCTTTCAAACAAATTAGCCTATGCTACCGAAATTAGCTGTGCTGATTCAAATCAAAAGATATCAATACAGTAGAGCACCAGTCATCTGAATTAATTACAACTGAAGGAGATTGACCGTAAAATCCCAACATTTTTCGCTACATTTAATCTGAAGCTTTTGAAAACATTTGAAGAAAGTGACAAAATTCAATATAACTACGGAAGTCAAACAAAAAAAAATTTTATAAAGTGAAAAATAAATTGTACAAACTTTACTAAAGGACATAAAAGTCTACTGTGAACAGAATACTTAAAATTCTTCGTTTATTTTATGAAAACTAACACTTTTAGTGAGTTGAAAGTTTTGGGAAGTTAGCTAAGAAAACACGCAAAACTTTTTTTTTGGTTTTTACATTTAAAATAGGTACACATTATAAAAAAATTAAAAAAACTTTTTAATACCCGTTTGGACATAATTATTATTCTCTTTGGTTACATTTTTTGTATAACGATGAATTGAGTTTTCGTGTTTGAGGTAAGCAACTTTCAAACCTGCCTAATTTATCTATTCATTAGTTTTGTATTTTCTAATACTCGGTGTCCCACGAGAGGTTGCTTTATTTGAATTAATCTAGTGGAAGTACTGCACATTCTACAGACTCTAAACTTTGTAGTTATAATAAATAGATATGTAAAAAAGTACCCTAGAGTTTCATTTGCTTATGATTAATAAAACAAATTAGCGGATTAAGAAATTAATATCAAAAATTATACCGTAGATACCTCGGATTTTTTAAAAAAACACTTATAACTCATTTTTGTTTCGTATGGGAGCATAGCTATTGATAGACATCAGTTGGAATAAAGGTTAATGAAATAAATTTTTTGTTCATTAATATTTTATCACTTTATCACTTTCGTATTTCTTTCATTTCTTTCATTTTATTACTTCAGTAACATTGTAACAAATCACCAATTTTAAATGGTTATGCAAATAAAATTACTTTCCGCCATTTTGTTTTGCCTTATCTTTATGCATATGAAACTCGAAGGTACTTTTTGTACATATCTATTTATTAAAACTGTAAAGTTTCCAGTCTGTAGAGTGAACGATACGTCCGGCATATTAATTCAAAAACGGCAACCTCTTCGTGGGACACCCAAATTAAAATTATGCTGATAAAAATTGGCATGAAATTTACAATGATATAAAGTTAATAAAATAAATTTTGACCAGAGGTACACAAAATATTGACAATATCGGAAAACAAGTTTTCTTTTTTTACCGCTAATGTTTAGTAGAACTAAAAGCGGAAGCCCCGGCTTCGAATCCCAGACAAGGTCTGGAGAATTATTAGAAACCCACCGTTTATTAATCCAAAAAACTCGATATTTTTCGACTTAAAATATTTTCTACTTTAACGTTTGTTTAATGTATGTTAATTGATGTATGATTGAGCTTTACAGTAATTGTTTTCATATATTTAAATTTTATATTTTAAAAGAGATAGATGTATTTAAATTTTGGTCCAAAATTAGAAAGGTTTTTTGAGAGAAACAATAAACTACAGGCAAAATAATTGATAGGAAACGTTAAAATTTCAAGAATCAAGGTTAATGGTACTACAGTACATAAAAAATTACTTTTTAAAATTGAGATTTTCATATAATTATACCTTCCGTAAATTTCAGTAAAATTTATTTATCTCTTGTTCGCAGTAAAATTCTGTAAGTTAATTTTTAGGTACTTTAAATTGTTTGGACTTTAAATATTTAAGTTAATTGTGTTAAACTTTGGTGTTCCCCTTAGAACGAAAATTAGTATAGTGCATTAAAAACGTTAATGAAATTATTTTATAATAATATTTTAAAATATTATTTTGTAATTTTAGGGAAAGAAAATTAGTGAATAAATAACCTACTTCATGGTTTATAAAATGAAAATGAAATGTTTTGAATACGCCTATCTTATGTTTACTGAATAAACATTCAATGAGGTCGTGATCAGAAATAAGGCTTTAAAATTAAGGTAAAACTCTATTAAGAGGGCTGTTCCTCCAAAATGAACTAGCTTAAAATCTTCAAGGACTAACTGCGAGAAATTTTCGCTTTAAATATAGCTATAAATAAATTTTGTTATCATCATAAAGTTTATTACAAAAGCTATTAATGCCTTGGTGGTTCTGTTAACAACCGATAAAATGTTAAGTCAAAATCCCGAATTTGATTTCTAAACAGGGGCTTTAAATGTTTGTTTTATAATAAAGTATTCCATAACCCGCTTAATGACTTAAACATTTTTTAAATAAAATATTACCGTAAAATTTTTACGAGTATTATTTACTGACGAATTTTGGTACTATATAGGTACTATTAAACTGCATACTAATATTTATTTCTAAATAAATTTAGGTCTACAGATAAAATGCGTAGTATAAAAAGTACTTTATTACAAATAATCCTTCCTATTAGGGAAGGTCGAAGTATTTGAAGAACTCCATTTCGGAAACTACGGAACGGAAATACTTGAATGCTACACCAAATAAAAGTTTGTCTGTTAATGCGTTGATTTTTTGATTGTATTTTTTAATTTCATATTAGTTGAAGGAACGGAAGTTAATGCATAAAACATACCCATATTTGCGTTTACCATTTATGAGTTTTTAAAGAATCTGTTACTTCGTTGAGATTGCAAAGAATAAAAAATATTAGTCTTTAATTATTAACATTTTATGCAGCGATAGTTTTACGCAGATCTAATTTGGAAAAATAAATAAATCGTCTGTTTATAATACACAGTTGTCAAAAATACATCTTAAATAAAATTAACGCTAGACTCATTGTATCGGACAACAATGTCATTGATGAAAGGCATCATTACAAATGTTTTGATTTAAAAAAAAATTTGTACTTAAAATTTTTCCTAAAATTTGCATTTGTGAACTTAAAAATAAAATTTAACAATTTTTCTTTTAATGAAAGCAGAGATCCGAAGAATAAATTATCTCAAAGATACCGTCCATGTTTTCCGAACAAGTACAGTGAAAAAAGAAGTTTGTAAAAATATCGTTACAAATTTTCGAGAAAATTTGATTTTCTAAAATTTTGTTTTGGTATAGACTCAAAATTGAGTCTAAACTGGTAGGTCTGATTCTACAACAAAATTCGGGAGGTTTGTTTAAAGATCTATTTACCTCTTATTAGATTTCAGAGGAATAGTTGAAATCTGGGCATATGTTTGTGCGTGGATGCTTTTTTATCTCATCATATTATATCGTTATATTTAAAAATAACCCACCGGGTTGGTCTAGAGGTAAAATCGTGGCCAAAATCAGCTGTTTAACAGCTGATTTTCGGAGACGAAGGTTCCAGGTTCAAATCCTAGTAAAGGTTGTTACTTTTATACGGATTTGAATACTAGACAGTGGTTACCGGTGTACTTTGATGGTTGGGGTTTAATTAACCATACTCTCTCAGGAATGGTCGACTTGAGTCTGTACAAGACTACACCTGATTTACACGTCATACACATCATCCTCATCTCATTGGGTCATGGGGTTGCTTATTGTTCTAAATTGAACAGATTGCAACGTACACAAATTAGGAATAAAAAAAATAAAAAAAAATATTTAAAAATAACCCACCGGCTTGGTCTAGAGGTAAAGTCGTCGCCAAAATCAGCTGTTTAACAGCTGATTATCGGAGACGACGGTTCCTGGTTCAAATCCGAGTAAAGGTAGTTACTTTTATACGGATTTGAATGCTAGACAGTGGTTACCGGTGTACTTTGATGGTTGGGGTTCAATTAACCATACTCTCTCAGGAATGGTCGGCCTGAGTCTGTACAAGACTACACCTCATTTACACGTCATACACATCATCCTCATCTCATTGGGTCATGGGGTTGCTTATTGTTCTGAATTGAACAGATTGCAACGTACACATATTAGGAATTAAAATATTTAAAAATATAATTTGCTAAAAGGCAGTAAAGTACCGTAAATATAAGCGGCTTAATTTACTTAATTTAAACTTAATTTAATTTGTGAACAATTTTGAATAAAAAAAATATTTAAAGTTTATCATAATCGCTTCTACGCAGTATAATAATGCTAATAAGGATATTGTGTAAAATTTATTTTCACCGGGCAGCTTGTTATGTTGAAGAGTTAAAAAATTAAAATATTACCTTGATTTATACCAGTTACAAAGATTGTTACACTAAATAAAAAATTATTGACCTTATAAGTTTTACCTGTTAAATATTTTTTTTCTATATTATAGTAAAATATTAATAAACAAACAAATTTGAAAATCATATAAACTGCTTGATAAATAACGGCTACAAAGAGCTGTAGATTAATTTTATAATAATGTTTATTAACAACGATTTTAAAATTATTTGTACCCTAGCCGGGAATCTTATTCGGAATTTCTTTTTTTTATTTAAGTTCTACAACTGCGTTATGACGGCGGACAATTTAAAAAAAATATTGTGTTAAATAAAACAAATAATTCAAAATTAGGGTTTTTTAATTTTATTGTAAGTATCAAAATATTGGTAATCAATGACTACTTTGGGAAATGTTGGTACTACAAAGAATTGTTGGTTTTAACTTGTAATCATTTTCTAAATATTGGCTGAGATCGAATCCCACACCTCCGCTTTGCATGTAGTATTTTAACCACGGGGCCACAGAAGTGGACAAAATTACAAAGTTACTTTTTACTTACGAGTATAATATATTAATATTATTTTGAATTTGATTTTGCTTATAAAAACTTTTTTTTTAATTAAAAAATTAATGTACCCTACTTAATTTTCTTATTAAAATGTAGGCCTGTTTAATGTTTAATTATTCTATAAGTTATGGTAATCTAATTACGTTTCATTAATTTTAGTTTTTTTGTATTCACTCTTAAAATTATCCACTGGGGTATTTCCTCTAAAGGAATTTCGCTTTTTGTTTTACGTCACTTAATTATTTGTCAGATATTTTGTTAAGTTTATAATTTTGTTTTATTGAAATTTTCGTGTTAGTCCTTGTAATTAACATGTTTTTTCACGCTTAATATTTCATTCTTGTTTATCATACTGTTTTGTTTGAATTTAAAATTACAATAAGTTACTAAATTCTTCTTTTGTACATACTAATTGTTTAACATTTTTTACATATATTTTTAATTTTATTAAGTTAATTTTTAATGATAAATCTTTGAGTTATCCATTAGGAAGTATTTTTAAAGAAATTTTGCAACTTATTTTCATGTTGTTTGTTTTTGTTTCAAAAATTTTAAACTTTTTAAGAGTGTATCCGTTTGTATAGTTTCAAAATATTAAATCAAATTCAAAAAACTTTTGTAACACTATAATCTTTACTCCTCGCAAAGTTGAAGCTGTTTTAATATTATTTAAGAAATGAAACCTATCCTGTAATATCCTAAATTTGTACAGACTATTTTTTAATGGTTATGTTAACAAAATACAAAATAATAAAAACAAAAATTACATAGCTTACTTGATAGTTAGTTTGTTCAAGTTTCTTCAGGAAGATTTTAATGTTGTTTGCAGGATAATGAAATAAAACACATATCACATCGTTTTTATTAATTTAAATCTCGTAGAAAAAAATATATATCACATTTTAAAAATTAATTATAAGTTGGAAAAACGTTTTAATATTAGAAGCACTTAATAAGAGAAAAATGTTATGAGTGTGTTTTTTCACATTAGAATTCCATACACGAACAAACTACAGATATAACAAAAATTACCGAAAATACCGAACAGTAATTAGGCTTGTTTCACAATATAAACTTTTTTCAACTGTTTTAAAAAGTTTTTTAAAAGTTACTTACACAAACTTTCAATTGTATATGTGTTTAATGATATTATAAATTAAAGATAAATCTATAATTTTATGTGATAAATTTTATTCAATTATTTATCAACTAAAATAATAGCACCTCGTCGAATACTGCGTGACGTAATTTTGCGTTAATAAAGCGAACGACGGGCCGTCGCAAACTGTAGTCCGTTGTAAGTAGACGAAGTTGCTGACGATCCGCGCCCTTCCATAAGCCGTGACGCTGCGCACAACTATCAAGTGAGCCCCTCCATACCACACAATCATACACATGCATGTAAATCGTACATATGTGTGGGTGAAATCATTGTGACGTCATAGTCGCTTTCTATCCCAGAAATGGATAGTCAACGTAAAGTATATTTCAGTGAAATATCCCTGCTGAGCAAATGACTGTTCCTTTATGAAAAAGAACCGAGCCTAAGGGTAATGTAAGTTGAAAGTCTACAGGAAATGTCTGAAGAGGTAGTTTCAAACACAGACTGCAACAAATTGTTCAAATGGATAATAAACAGTCTGACGGTAATGCCGCTTGACCGAAATTTATTAAAAATTTTATAATTTATTCATACTTGGATGTTTTTAGTTTTTTACCTGTAATTGGTAATTTTTAAAAATTATCATTTTTATACTATCTTTTGCGTAAAATAGTGTATATTTTAATGTGCAATAGTTAGGCCAAACTTTTTTTATACTTTTAAAGTTAACTTAAAAATCCGAAGATTGTAAACCCGTTCAATAGCATTCATTATATCTCCTGCTTTTTAAGTTTATTATATTGTTTAGGTTATCAGCCAAAAGGCGGGTTTGAACCTTTAGAGGCTTTACTAAGTAAAACAAGGAGTGAGGTTGTTTATAATTGCTTTCCTCACTGAGTGGAAAAGTAGACTGTTTCGAGCATGCCAAGCCCTCCAAAACGCACCTACTTTTCACTCTGCAAATGACACCTACACTTCATTCACCACAGGGTCTGGTTGTACAATGAAATTCATTAATCTCAGAGAAGAATAATCTAGACTAGTGTCTTTTACACCTCCACCTTTTTCGTTCCTAAATGATTCAAGTCATATAACCATGTGTCTGACCATGTGATAAGAAAAAGAAATCATTTTTTTAGCCCTGAAACTAGGAGATCGAGTGCAAATAATTTAACACTCCATCTGCCTGTTACGGGAAAAGTTTTTTAAAAAAAATCTTTAGTGTTTTAAACCTAAAGTTTTTCAGAGAATTTAAGTTTATGAAAGCAAATTAAATAGTTATTTAAAAACAATTGATAGTTAATCCAAAACGAAAATTCACATGAATTTTGAATGCTACGAAAAGTATTAAAAAAATTGAGGGCCAGCACCGAGTCAGCACAAAATGCAAACAAGGTTAAAGTACACCTAATACACACAGTTCCAACAAGATTACAAAAATTAACAATTAAAATATTACAGTTCAATTGATTCCGACAATATATAACTCTTTAAAACCAATTAATGAAGATCAAGACATCAAACAATAAAACAATTAAACAAAAAAAAAATATTTTATGTAATCTAGGCCTGTAGAAAACATTTTTCTATAGTAGTATAGTATAATAGAGTTACTATATTAAATCCAATGTTTTAAGCCCCAATCAAAGCACTGTAGTCATTTTTCATTCCTTAACTCATAGGTTGACTTGTTTTCTTCCATCCTCACATATTCTTCATATTCTCAGAGCTGGCTCTCCTCTGCTTGTGAGTTATGTTATATTGTCGAAATTCTCTAGTTATTATTGGGAATTGAATTTTTGGGTCCTTGAGTATTGGTCCATTTTCTCGTCTCATAATCTAAAATGTACGTTATCCCCAGGATGTTAAGATTGTTGTTTATCTCCTGTAGCTAGCCATTCTGTGATTGTATTGAATGAGCTGATTGAGAAGTTTTTTGACAGACCTTTTATCTGGCATCCTGATCAATTGGCTGAAGAATAACAATCGTCTTTTTCTGATTGTGTCTCTTATCCGTTCGTTTTCTTGGTATAGTGCATTGTTGGACACGAGCCACCATTTCTCGTAGGATTAATGTTTAAAGCTGAGCATGGTTCTTAATATTCGTCTGTCAATTTTTTGGAGACTGTCAGATGTGGATTTGGTGTTTAATTTGAAAAGAGTTACGTAAGAGCTTCACGTAAGTGGCTTCGGGTTTTAAATAATACTGAATGGCATAATTTGGCTTTCATGAAAAGCGATTTTCTTTCATTCATGATGACTATGAGTTTTTGGGCTAGTTAAAATTTGTTGATGCAGTTTTTTATTGAGATTTTTTTGTTGAGATTGTAGGATATTGTTTACCCAAAGTACCTGCACTTGGAAACCAGTTTTAATTTTTTCACTGTTTGTTAATCGCAGAGTTTTGATTCCTGTCCTGTATGTTGACATGATTTCTGTATTTTTAAATAAAATTACATCCTAAACGTTCACAATAGAGCCAAAACTATTGAATAATAATAATAGTAGTAGCATTTTACCAATAGTACTGACAGCAATTAGGTAAAACGTCCAATTCAAAAATTTAGCCAGGAAAAACATAAGTTTTGCCCAAAATTGACAGAAAGCTTACGTGGAAGGACCTTGTAAGTAAGAAGCGCAAAGCTTTAGATAATAAAGACAAACCTTACATCCCACAAACAACCTTACATCCCGAAGTTCAAAACTACCCTCTCGTCTGAAAATACTTCTTAAATCTACTATACATATCTACATATATAAATTATCTTAATTTATATATGTGAATGCAATATCAATGGCTCAGCTTATTCTTCAGTTTTGTCCAAGCTAAAACGTTTTGAATCAAAACATCTGGGGTCAGTTGTTAAAGCTATCTGTATTTCCAGTATGTATGTGTAAAAAGTGCAAAGCTACAACTGACAAATTTATAAATTAACACGATGTTCAATTGTTTGCCTACCACGCTTGCTTGCTAAATATATATAAGAAACTTTAATGAGTATTTATAATTCGCACAATTTTGTAAAAAATCTGGTGTGAAACACTTACATATTTTCTCTTTCCAATGCACATAATGAACAATAGAAACCTAAAATTAGTAATAAAACATTATAAACAAATAAACTAACCTCAAAAAACATAAACTTATTTTAATCATGAGTGAATTCTGCAAAATGAAATCCAAACTTAGTCTGGCTTAATAGAAGGGAAACTCACTCTTTGACGCTAAACTAGGCTCTGTACAGAAAAATGCTTAAAATAAATGTGTAGATCTGTTAAGTACCTACAAATTCGATTACATACACTTTTGTTGTTAAATGTACACCAAGGCTAAAATCTTAGAAAATCCTTTTTTTACAATTTTCATTAAAAAAACAGAAAATCATTAATTACCGGTAAACTAGCATTATACGTACAAAGAAATGTTTAAAATAAAAGTTGTAGGTTTTTAAATTCTCTACAACTTTGACTATATAAACTTTTACCTCTGAATACATTTTAAGACGCAATCTTTAAAAACACATTTTTTCTGCCAGAGCACAGCCTCTCCAAGAATTTCAGCAGATATGGCGCCTAATTTATCATGTAGAGCATAACAAATGCAGTAAAAATATCGAGCGAGATTTAAAAAGTAATGAGAAAGTCGCAACAAAGTTAAAAGTTACATAAATAAGCTACTACTTTCGGTAGACCGATTTTCATTAAAATGTTTCTGTCAAATTCTCTAGTGGTACAAAACTTAAGTTTCAAGTTTCACCTTTGTAAAATGTTTTTGAGATATTCTGTTCACACAAACTTGCGCGCGCGCGCGTTCAGACCAATCGAAAAAAACCTCGTTTTTGGGATTCAGGGGTCTCAAATGTGTATATCTGGGAAACTCGATTTTCAAAAATCGACACGAAAACAATACTTTCCTTCCTATATATCAATATAGGCTAGAGAACGTTAAAAAATAAATTTTATATAAACAGAGAAACGGAAATCTAGAAATCCTACGAAACAAACCAACGAAAGTATTTCAGTTTTTGATAGAAACTCTAAAATTGAGATACAAATATAAACAAGTTTATTCCTAAACAGATAGGCCCTTCAAAAGATATACGAATAAATAAAATATATTGAAAGATGCTACAAAAGAAATGAGAGACGGATTTAAACAAAACTCACAAGAGAATAAAACGCGAATCGATTGTCAAACCAGACGCTGAGAGGTTTCAAAAAGACGTAGACCTATCGATTGTTTGAACGTCACAAAACGAAAAAGAAATAAATATAACTAGTAGGGGGTAAAAACAAAAGAAATATAAGAAAAATGGAATGGCTAAATTATACCCAATTATTCTTCCCATTTTGAGACGTTAATGAAAAACTAAATTGATTCATTCGCTAACTGTCTTCTTGAAGGGTTATTCAAAGTGTGTCAACCCTTAATGATGATTGGTTCATCACTGAACCCTTATATTGAAGTCACCTTGTTCTTTTATTCTATTCATCTAAAATATAGCAATGAATAAAATTCATTAATGGTATCATTTTTTACGAAAACTCAAATCAGAATCCTTTACAACCAACCCATTTACTAACAAATGAGTAATCACGATTATTTAAAAAAAGTACGTACAACTCATACAATTTTCAACTATAAGAATGTAATGATTTTGACTTGAAAACTCTCATTAGTAAAAAATGTACTGGCATTTAGAGGTAATTATCCAATTAAAATCGGGAACGAGGTTTTTACTTTCATTGGCTACTTGGTATGCGATTTTGGATTTTACTTTGATTCAGATATAGTACAAAAGCTTAACAAGTTTCAAACAATATATGTAGGGTCACTTACAGAACTTTGCGAATCAGAGCTAGGAAATATATTATAAAACTTAAATCCTATAACGTTACGGCAACCCCAGTTATTGGTGGAAATTTTTGAATTTGTCATTTATCATTTTCCTTTGTCCGTCCGTCTGTCAAACCCAGATCATTGTCTGAAACTATAAAAGATACCAACAAACGGTTTTTGGTTTCGCAATCATCACGGAACGTTAATGGGTCTAAATTGGGTTTAAAGTTCCGGTTGTGACGAGAAATGGCTCAAACGCGTAAGTCAAGAAACTAAAGTCAGAATTCGGAAACAAAAATAGTGACATTAGATTCCTCTTAAAGATCAGATACATAAATCATTAATGGTTTTTGGCGTAAGTGAAACGTAAGCGTTTATAAAAATTGCCACCAGCCATGAAACGCGTCGTCTCATGAAAGCGACTTTTGTGTAGAAGATTTTTATAGAGAATTGAGTCCGGGCAACTACGAAGTCGGAATAACGGAAATCTGAACAGTAAAGATGAGATTTTTGTAAAAGACGGAAGGATTAAAATTGGATGTGTACAATTTCAATGAGGCGATAAAGTAATATTGTCAAGATTGGAGACAGAACATTAAAAGGATTTTAGCTAAAAGGATACATATGAAGGTATGCTTCAAAAGGAAGAGACGTTAGAAGAACTAAAGAAAAGATGAACATAGCTATGGTATGTGAACTTGGTACAGGATTATCCCTAACGTTTATGAAAAAATAATTATGAAAAGGTGTGACAGTAAAAGTTGTCATTTCTCTAGAAATTTCTCATTTGAGATACCATTTCGATGGGTACGAACTTTTTGATAACAACCTCAGTGAACAAAAAAAGTTTTTCCGATTAAACTGGAAAATTCCACTAAAAAGCAATCAACAATGATCTTGGAACATTTGAAATAAATTTATAATAAAATGAAATTCTCAAACGAATCTAGATATTAAATTAAAAATATTTGGAGAAATAATAACAGAAACAGAATGTTTCACTTAATTTACTAGAACACAGAAAAACTTAGATCACAACGAAAATTTAACCAACATATTAAAAATACAATCTAAAGGAGGTGCACAATTGCCAAGATATCGTTAGGACAAGCACCAATGGAGAAAATTATATTTATATCTTTTTGTTTTGGTGGGTTTGTAAATTCCCTCTAAACGTAAACCAATTATTTATCTTGTTAGTTAACTAATTCTTTCGCCGCATTGGCGAAGTTGGTAACGTGCTCGCCTCTCATCATGCGGTCTTGGGTTCGAATCCCATTCAGGCAGGGCATTTTTTCATACGTTACAAAAATCATTTCATCATTCACCGTCTGCATTAGCAGTAATTGCAGAACAGTCGGACGTTAAACAAAAAAAAATTCGTTCGGTTTCATCAAATCCAGACAGTAAATTCGGGAGATATTGCACAAAAAAATTATGGACTGGACAATAAAACGTTAAAGCCATATACATAAGAAATTTTCAAGTACATTAATTTTGTGTTATTCATATTGTAAGAGATTTAAAGTACATTTTTTCTATTGCAGATATTTCAAGAAACTTTTCAAAAATCACGTCAATAAGTTAAGCTAAACTAAAATACTTTTCTCTTTAAAATTGATCAACAACGAGTTAAGTACGTTAAATCCTAATAATTTTTATATTGTTAATACTGGTGATTGATGAATGAAAATTACTTTACGATTGTTCCAATTAACAAAAAATTTAAAATACGAGTAATTAATAATACATCGTAGTTTTAATTAACAATTGAAAACTCGTACATTTATGAATTGATGAAGCCATATAAATTTAAAATTAGGAATTTAAATAAAATATAATTAAATATTAATTGGTTTTATGTTAATGCAATAAATTTATGATAAAGGGTGAATTTTGTAGCTAGGTTCAACTAACATAGTCTAAATTAGTTAAAATTAGTAGTTATTAATAATTTTGATAGGTGCTGTGACCTGAGGCCTATATTTAGTTTTTCATATTATTTATTATATATGATTACATTATTAAATTTCATTTTGCTACGAACATAGGGTAAATTAAATTCGATATTTAAAATAAACAATTGGAGTGTTAATAATAAACACTTTGTACTCAAATTTATTGGGTATTATTAAACCGAAGATAAATAAAATAACTTTCCAGTACTTTTCTAACATGTAGAAATGACTTGTCGCGACGGAAGTTATTGCAACAGATCGGCTGGACTTACAAAATAACTGATACGTGGTGTGCTAAATTACAAATTAATGAAGTACAACAGTGCACTCTCTCTTGACCGACTTGCATAGAACCAAGTCTCATTGGAATAACTGAAAAGTCGGTTAATACTCGTCAAACTGTTGGTCATTTACAACTAAGAATTTATTATATTTGTCATATAATCCCGTTTGGATCGCGAAATTATTTACATATTGTAAGATTAACAATACATTACAGTATTAAAGTGAAGAATAACACACGAACCTAAATTTCAATTCTTTTCCTTTGACGATGTTGTCACCGACGCCCCCTTTGATTAGTTACTGTGCTCCTGGCTATCAAAGCTTCCGATATACTAACAGAGGGAAGCCGACAATAGTTTCGATAGGGGCGGTATGCTTGTGTCGGCATCGCAGAGGGCTTGTAACCGCCTCTACTGCAGCGCTTTGGTGACTATATAAGAGCGCTCTACTGAATCCGATTGTTGAATAAATTCCTACCCTAAATAAACACAAATTTTTGCCACCATGTCCACTTCGAAGACCGTTATCTTAAAGTTTGTTAATCTCTGTAATCTTAATAAAAGAAACCCCAAAACTTACTGTAATTCTATTATCCGAGCGACCAGATGGTATCCCGTGATATCGCCTTTCCCAAGGGGTATCACCCCTTTTCTTTCAGGACTTGGACCCGATTGGCATTCTATTCCACTCTACAGCTTCGACTAGACTTTCACCATCAGCATGAAGGATCGGATGCTCGTAGTTTCTATCATCAAGTAGGTACGGCTTTGGTCAGCCAGTTTGTGTACTTGTCCATTTGACTGGCTTTAAACCCAAAAATTCAGATGTCGTATCTTGATTAGGTCTAACATTTTATCACCAATATTATTTTCATCTGTCACGCTTGACTATTTACAGGCTATGAGCATTACACAACATCTTGGCTTTTACATAGATGAGAACCTAACTTGGAAATTACTTACTTATATCTAACATGTTAAATGGACTTAGCACAGTGTGTTTTATTTTATTTTTATTATTACATCGGAAATATTTGTTGGAAGAAGATTTGATAATTACTTATTTCACGTTATTCCACTGTGTATTCAGCTAGAGGGTTACGGAGTGGAGCAACTTGAATTTGTTCATACTGTACATACAATTGTACGCAATTAAAATTTCACAAACATTCCAAGGCATTATTCTTTCAAAAGATTGTTTGTAGAAATATAATATTCTTCCCTTATAGTCTCTTTATTTAGGCCTACGTATTCCTTTTTAAATTATATATTACAGTTAAAGTTCGATATAGCGAACTTCGATATAAAGAAAACGTTGATTATAAGAATGTCTTTACTGCACCATGACATTATAATTAAACTATAAGACGTAAATTTACCTTGATATAACAAAATAGTGTTATGCAATACGTACGAAGTGACACGCTGTATTATGGTTTCTCTGTGAGTTTTAAGGTAGCTTCTTTTGATTTCCTTCAACTGGAAACGTCAGTAACGAAGTTACTCTTGAGAATTTCATCACGTTGATGAACAGATTACTGTTAGTGATTTTCCGAACGCTGACGACATACTTCATGATGTTAGTAAGTCCGCTAACCAGGATGATGATTATGAAGGAGAAGATATGATGATAATGATGAAAATTCCGAAGACCAGCAGTAGGAGATAAAACGTACCGACGATGAGATTTTACAGTCATTTAAAATAATTAGGCTTGGGCTACAGCTCAAGGATGAGCCTGACAGTATTTTTGAAAATTTAAATATATGTAAAACTTTTTTTAAACCTATTGCTTCATTCAAACACAAGAAACAACGGAAAATACTCACTTTTTCAAGGCGTAAATTAGAATTTAAGATACTGTAATTAAATATTCTACCCGATATCTGTCAATATCAAAAACTGAAGAATGCATTTAGAATTAGTGTTTTTTATTAACGATTTCGACAAAGTTAGTGTATTTATCTTTTATGTTAATGTTTTGAAGAAATATGTACTAAAAATGAAAATACATTATTAAGCTACAAACGAGTTTCAGATGCTTTTGATTATAGCCAAGATCTATGTACGAGGTAAGTCCCTACTTGAAGTCAATACATACTTTTTATACTTTTATTAACCGTAATTACGTAAAACATGATCTACAAAAAAAATTAATTTACTGGTTAAGACGTGTCCATTAAGAAAATTAACTGCATTTAATTCATCATAAAACGTGAAAAAAATTCGTTAATAAAAATTAGCCTGAAAATTCTTGTTACTTCGATATAACGAATACCTCGATTTAACGAATTTTTTCCCAGAATTCTCAATTTCGTAATATTGAAGTTCAACTGTATTTTGTGGACTTGACGATGTCTATCTATACCGTTTTTTGGTCGCTGACAAATAAAGATTTATTGATTAATGTACTGAATAATTGGAATTGTTTTGTACAAACTCAGAAGTTTTTCAAAAAATTGTGTTTACAAGTTCTACATAAAATGCCAACAAATTTTCAAATAAAATAACAGCCACAAAATAGACAAAAGTAAAATAATTTTTAACCTTACAATACTTATCATTAAAACATACAAGGTTAGAAGTAATTTGTAGTATTTTGCTACTAGAGTAGGCTACAAAACAAACGAAAAATAAATTACCGTCGATTAGCACTTTTGTTAATCATTATCTAAACAACTTACTTATCATTGCACATAATTATCCTAACACAACTTCATATCTTCAATCATTAACGTTTGAATATGTTGAAAGTGTCGGATAACAGAAAAGTAAAACAAACATTTTGTTCAGTTTACATTTCCGTGCACCAGTCCAAGTTGTACAAGCTGTTCTAGACTAAGATGTAAAACAACATTGATGTGAATTATAAGAAGATTTAAAATGTTGTCGCACGTAAAATTGTGATACAATAACCTTGCTAAACTGAATCCCGTTAATTTAAAATTTCAGATAATGTGAACTGATCTTAACGTTTATTCAACATAATTTAGACGTAAATATCGTGTTTTAAAATAACATAAATATTAAAGTTATGTTAAATATTAAATTTATCCCCGCAGAAGTCTACACCGACAATGGAGTAGAGACATCATTTTGTAATAAGTAATTTCCGATAGCATACAAAATTATCTAATCCGTACACAGAACATTTCCAGCTGGAGCCCACTGTTGAGTGGTGATCTCCTCTAAGTCTCAAAGCGTATTTTATTCCAATTCTAAATCATCTCATTCACTCGTTGTTTTTATGTTGTGAATTTTTCTATCAAAGTCAAAAAAAAATTAAATTTAAATATAGTATAGAGAACGATATAACGAAATTTTAATACAAGATATTCTTAACCATTAAATCACTTACTGGTAAAACATTTCTTCTAGATTATTAGCAGTTGCAAGAAATGGTATATTTTTATTTCTACCTGGCTGTATAATCTCACCAACTGTTTGCTGCCTTAATGCTCGAAACCCTTGATAATGAGGAATATTTCTCTGAAGCCTCATAAACGTAACTTCTGTGTGAGCAGCCTACCGATTGTGCTGTTCTATGTACTACAGTACTACTACCAGTGTTATTGCTGCTTCTGAGCGTGAAATAAGGTAAGGCGCTCCGAGTAAGATATTTCATAATTTTTTTTATTGGATCTTTCCTGGAATTCGGCATGATGCGGGAAACTATTTAAGGTCAGTTTAAATCATCATGCACCAATCGTTTCCGTAACGGACCGTTTCCGGCAATACAAATATCCTTTCATGCTTTGTTAATGAAAGGATTCATATCAAGCGTAGCGTATACGTTACTTTACGATGCGGCACACTCCGTCTCCGTTCGGGATGGTCGGCGACAATATTTGCGGAAAGCTAAAAGTGTCTGAAGATGCCAGAACACATTTCTTCGCATACAACACGCTCAGTATGATTGAGCTATCGTACAGGTTCAGTTGGCTTTCGTGAGAAGACATTTTGATACTGCTAGTTTTCTTTTGGTTTTATTATTTCTTCATCAGATCAAGACCTGACAATGAAGGTCATCAAGAACTTCATTGTCAGCTGTTAGCCCCTCATTCACGGCAAATTCATCCTAAATTTATACAGCTAACACCATTCCAATAATGCGTGTGTAATATTTAATTTATATTAACTTTTTTATTATAAACATATAGTTAAGCAATCCGAACAGTGCCAATCTACATAAGTTCGGATTAATGGAGGTGTGTAGCTATTATTACAATTCTCCGTATCCCTAACTTTCCCATCCAATCATGACTCTACTGGTCGTTACCTCCATTACTCCGTTGATACAGAATTTTTCTGCAGAAATTCCATCTTCATTGAAAAGATGCCTTCTATGTATCCCTTACTAAATGACTCTTTTTCCTTCTCTTCCGTGGGTCTAGTTTTATATTTTGTTGTCATCTCTCTGCATTCATCTGATGCAGATTTTCATATTAAAATAGTTTATTTTTCTATTTGATCTACTTGTACTTCTGACTCTATAAACCGCTTGAAAACCTCTCTCTCTGTAGAACAGTAGTCTATTATCCAGTATGTCGTTGATCTAAGATCCAGCTTAATAAATCAATTGTTGAAAATTCAAGAAACAATTTTAAATAATTATAAATAAAAAACCAAAAGTATACAATTTCTAATTAAAATTTAAATTATTCTTAATTAAAAACTAAATATATCAATTTAAATTATAAGAAGAAAATATAATATTTTAAATAAATATTCCAGAAGCCAAATATCTAAATTTGAAGCAAGAAAACGAAAGACAGTATAATTTTAAAAAAATAATTTAAACCAGTTAAAAATAATTAAATGAAATCACATGATTATCAAGATTCAATTTAATTATGGAACCAACTGAAACGATTTTGATTGTTTTAAATATGCAGATAAAATTTAAATAAATTTATTAAAGAATATAAAACATATATAAGTGCAACGATGCAACGACGCCCCATTTTATTCCCGTTCGATGGATGGACAAGAAGAAACCAGAGGGCTGCAAGTAATCCAGAACAATTTCGTAATTATAAATTATTCTTTAATAACTGAGCTCATTAATATTGTTAAAACAACTTAAAAGTTTTTCAGATTAAGAAATTGCAATATTTTTCAAGTAAATTCGTTAGCATAATTAGTATTATAACAAAAGTGTTATCAATAAAATTATTAAACAGTTTCAATTTGATTTATTATTTATAATTATTTAAAAGATTTCTTGAATTTTCAACATTTGATTTATTAAGATAGATCTTAGATCAATGACACACTGGATCATAGACTGCTATTCTACATCTCTTAATTCTCAACCATGAACATTCTATGTACAAATATTTTTGGTTCGATTTCTTTTTATTTCCTTCAAAATTCCATTTTGTTTATTTGAAATTCCAGTCTGCACCCAAAGAATATTTTTTGTGGTTTATAGTTTTCCTGATAATGGAGTGAAGTCCATTGCTCTAACCTACCTTGAGAACTTGATCGTTTCATAGCAGTTCCATTCCATTGGCGGGTTACCTACTTTTTTAAATTCTCTACCCTTGATTTTAAATCAAGGTTTACACCCTTAAGCTCCACCCTCTCTACCGTCGGAAATTTCATTCCCATTCGCTATCAAGATTGTTGACCAGCTTCACTAGTACCTAAGGCTGGGCCCTACAATAGAGTGCTACCATACAGCCTAGACGGAATTTTTTTGTTCACGAGGTTGCTAAAACCCAAGCCAATTGCTGTGAGCGCTGGAATACGCATGCGCATACCTGACTTGGACCCTGCATACCCCTCCGACCTTTAGTTAGATGTACAGTCAGAATGTTGTTGAAAATTGATAACACCCATTGTATTTTGTAGGCGTTCTGTTCCATTGTTGATTAAATACGCGGCACTATTGCAGTACATACAAGACTATAGTAATGCAGACGCACGTTTTGCCCTGCACTCTCCTTACAAAAATCAGGCTATACTTCTTCTGCTCCTTAGTTTCCATCATTCGCAAAATGACGCCCTAGACTTGCAAACGTTGATTAAACAACACCATTACTGGACTTAAATAATAATTTCTTAAAAAATTGATAAAAAACAAATAGCCGATCCGAGTTTAACCACAAATGGATTATGTATTGTACTTTTATTTTTATAAACGACAAAAGCTAATGAGATTGAAAAACTGATTTGTGTTCTTAAAGCATTTTTAAAATATGAGTTTATATTTTTAGCAAAGATTTAAAAATATGAACCCTTCACTTCGGCAACGCTCACTAACACTGAATTAAATTGTCGGCGATAAAATATCTTATCAATGATAAGCTTTTTTACTTCATTTTTATTTTGACATTCTTTGTGCGTACAATATAATATAATGTAGGGAGAAAGAAAAAGGCTCCACGATTACAGAATAGCAAAATAAAGTTACGGAGTATTCTTTACGTAGACATATTTTCTTTATAAAATTGATTCACTTGTGCTAGACTTGTCAAATTTCATGTTCCCTTTTACTTCAATAAAATTTCAGAAGTGATTTCCTACTACACGTCGATACAATTTATCTTTTCCTATACCCCTTTGTCTTAAGAGTTTACTTTTTAACTTGTTAAATCGTATTCTTAACTTCTTTTTTGTTTGCGTTAAACTTTAATGCAAGTGTAGCTTCTTTCGGATATCTCTAGTCAATTCCACAGTCGTCCAGTTACCAATTCTTGGATCCAATTCTTGGATCACTTAGACAATAACCTAACCTGGAAAACAAATATACCTTTTTTAGTTAGGTGTGTTTCTCTGCGAAATCTCAGAAAACATAAGTCACAGGAAGATATGATAGACATATTTTGCGTTATTCCGCTCTGTACATAAATATGTAGCTGTGTAGCTATGGAGTTACGCAGTGCGACAACACAACAAAACTCATAAATTCTGAGGTATATCAAAGCTCGATAAACTAAAAAAAAAACAAGTAAGTTTGTTTTTTGTATCCGAGGCGGCGAGAAAAAATCATGTTTACTCCCTTACGATAGGGGTATTAGTGTTGGACTCAATTTAGACGTTCTCGTCCAACCCCAAGGAGGCCGCAACCGCCTTACCAACCAAAAACTCGTCGCCTGGCCACTTGATCCGGCATCAGCAAAAAACCCTCCACCTCTTTCGGAACTGTTAATATAATACTACTAGGGAAATATCGGGTTAAAAAATGTACACACTGTCAGCGGGGCATGGAAGGGAACCGTAGCCTAATTCCTCTCTCGCTGTCACTGACCAACACTCACTCTCTCACTTTTATTCATCTCCAACCTAAGAACTCTGTGTGCTACTTTATGAGTTTGGGACAAGGTTGATTTACGGTGGGAGAGGACGATCCCGCTGATCTCCATATGTCTCCTCCGTCCGCAGTCTCTCGATCACCCTCTCTGCAAATTGAGCGACCAACTTCAAGCTCTCCTCATCCCGCAGCACTGCTGTCCCTACATTCTCTGAGCTCCAAAACAGGGAAATTTTTCAAAGATATGCGCAATAGACTCCTTCTCTTTACTGTCGCATAGTCGACATTTCAGCACTTCACTAAGTTCGAACCTCGTCAAATATGACCTAAAGCAACCATGCCCTGTTTACAACTAACTAAGTTAATTCATGGGTATCACCAAATGTTTTACTTATTGACACTTTGATATTCGGAATGAACTTTCTTGTCCACTCCCCGAAAATAATTTAAGTTATAATCTTATAACCCACCGGGTTGGTCTCGAGGTAAAATCGTTGCCGCGAGTTAGCAGTTTACCAGCTAAATTTTTGAAGGTAAAAGTTTCTGGTAAAGGTAATAAGTTTTATACAGATTTGAATACTAGAGAGTGGTTACCGAAGTACTTTGATTGTTAGGGTTCAATTAACCATACTCTCTCGTGAATGATCGGCCTGGTTATGTACAAGACTATATGTCATACACATCAATCTCATCTCATTGGGTCACGAGGTTAAATTGAATATATTAGAAATTTAAAAAAAAATGGTTCTTTAAGAATAAGTGAAATTAGCCAGTTCAACATGCGTAATATACAAATATCCTTCAGAAACGTTTATTGTGTAAATGTTGGACTCGAGTAATACCTTTTGCTTTCGTAATACATTTTCACTGCAAAGTATAATGAGTTGCTGAGTTGTCCATTTGAGTTGTCATTTGTAATGCAACGTTATGTAGGTGTATATGTTGCGTAAACACAACTAATGTTGTTGAGGAGGTTGTGGTGTAGTCCTCAATTAGTCGCCTTCTACGACAACCAAGGGAAAGCTGTAGAGATACGCTATGGCCCATAAGGTGTAACCCGTACACTGCACGAGGGAAAATAAATAATAACAGCACTAAAATAATGTAACCATCTTTAGAAATCATCTCAAGAACGGAATGTCGTACGGAATCGAAACTTGAAATTTCAGTTGGGTACTTTTTGGGGACTTGACAACATTTCATTCAAAATCAGTCAACCAAAAGTAGCAGCTTATTTTATACAATTTTTCATTTTTTGAAATTTTATTAAAAATGGTTTGTATGATTCTTTAAAGTGAGAATGTATGATGGTTCTGACAGAAAATTTTGATTTTCGGTTTTTTATTTACACTTAGATCTACCAGAAAAACACTAAATTACGTCAAAAAAATATTTTGATGAAAAGTAAAGTTTTTATCAAGTTTAACCAGAAAATGTATTGTTATGTCAACATTTTATAATATAATAATTATATATCTGCCCATAACAGACAGGTGGAGTGTCAAATTATTTACACTCAATCTGTTCGTTGCAGGGCTAAAATAAATAGTTCTGTTTCTTATCACATGGTCAGTCAATTAAATGACTGAATCATTTAAAAACAGAAGAGGTAGAGGTGATAAAGACACCAATCAGAGTTATCTTCTCTGAAAGTAATGAATTTCATTATACAGCCAGACCCTGTGGTGAATGAAGTGAAGGTGTCATTTACAGAGTGGAAAATATGTGCTTTTCAGAGGGCCCGGCATGCTGATAAGCGTACTTTTCCACTCAGTCAGGAAGGCAATGGTAAACCACCTCACTCCTCGTTTTACTTAGTAAAACCTCTAGAGGTTCAAACCAACCTTTCGGCTGTTGACCTAAACAACAATTATATATATATTAATATTTCTCATAATTTCTCCTTCTCCTTTTAGTACTAAGGGAATTTTAGTTTCTTATCCGCATCACTGTTTTTAATATTCTCAGCCGTTTGTTCAGCTTTCTAACCAACTAATAATGGAAAACTTAATTGTTTGTGAACATTTTGTTTTTCGTCTCTTCCCGTAAATTTAGAATTTTAATTTACGTTTTTTCAGAAACTACTAAACCTACCAGGCTGACATTTTCACCAGTTATTCATCTTGTACATCCACATTACCGACATTATTATTACTCTCTCAGACAGATACTCTAAAAATTACTAATAAGCAAAATTCGTAGAAACAAATGTTATAATGAAGTGGCGAAAATAAAATCAGCTGGTCAAATAAAATCAGCTTCTCATAAACAGCTGACTGGTTAAATATAAAAACGAAGGTTCCCATTGTTGGGACGCGGCCGCGGTTTGAATGGCTGACGTGTTAGTGGTCTAAATTGTACGGGAATCTTCGTTACGGTGAAGTTTGTTATTTTGTCAGCAGACATTGTTATTTAATGTTTAATTTGGTAAGGGATATTGTCTATTTTATTTTATTGTTAATTAATTGCGTGAACTGTATTATTTTCAATGTTTAATAACTTGTTTTCATAAACTCATGTTCATTGTTGTCGTTTGTAAAGGTTAGTTTTTAGTTCTTGTCAAATAATTGTGTTAAATAACTATATGTGAATTAATTAAATAAAAGTTTACAATTTTACTTTATTATAACGAGTTGTAACATTGGTGTCAAAAGCGGGATAAATTTCTAATAATTCGCTGTCAGTAATTTTGTAAACGAATTACGTATTGGTAAACAAACCTTTGTTTTGATTTATGGAGACGCGAACAAAACTGAGAGAAATGGAAGAATTAAAAGTTCTTATTGCTAGTTTAAACGAAAATCTAAATTTAAAAACAGACAAATTAAATTCTAAATTTGAAGAACAAAATATTAAACTTAAAAATTTTACGGACAGCTTAAATCAAAATTTTGATCATTTAAAAGGAACAATGGAACAGTTTGAAGGACGTATGGACAAAATAGATGAGAAAATTGTAACAGTCGAAGAAGAATCTTGTAAGTTCAGGAAAAATATTAGAAAGGAAATAGATGAAGAATTTAGGAAGTTTAAGGAAGAGATTGGAAGGGATTTACGGAAAGTAGTTCCGGAATTCAACGTAGTAAATGTAACAGCTACGGATGTTGTTATGCCCGTAGATGTTACCGAGCGCAGTTTCGGAAATTCATCATCGTTTGAAAAATCGGTAAATAGAGTAAAAGTACCGATATTTGATGGGAGTAGGTCGTGGTATGTTTATCAGTTACAGTTCGAAGCAGCTACAAAATTTAATAACTGGTCCGAGTCGGAGAAGGCGGCCAACCTTATGTTATCGTTACGGGGATCTGCGGCGGACTTGCTGCGAACTTTTCCCACGGGAAACGCCAGCTACCAGTCTATTGTAACAGCTCTGGAGCAGCGGTACGGTGACAGTCATTTACAAAACGTGTATCGCTGCCAACTGAAACATCGGATCCAGAAACCAGGCGAGTCTGTTCAAGAATTTGCTGCGGAAGTGGAAAGGTTAGGCCAGCTGGCTTATCACTCAGCACCGGTAGATATCCAACAACACCTTGCTACGCAGGCGTTTGTGGACAGCCTACGGGACCAAGAGATGAAGAAGCTGCTCCTGCTAAGTGACCACCGGACTATGGCTGCGGCTATAGTGCAGGCTTTGACGCTGGAGGCGGCCACGATAGCAACACGTTTGATACCAGTTCGCGAGCTTACTGTTCAACAGAAAGCGACCCGTGGAAGATCAGGAACTTGGAGCCAGGAAATCAAATGCTGGAATTGTGGAGAGGCCGGCCATGTAAGATCAACCTGTCCGAAAAGGAGCCCGAAAGCAGACTATAAGTGTTGGACCTGCGGCAAGTCTGACCATTTAAGACGGGAATGCCGAGAGAAAAAGCCGGCTGAGGGAGGTCGTCAGGTTTCAGTAAGTACGCAGTCGGAAAACTAAGACGAGCTGACACGGCGGGGCGTATGTCAGCTGAAGTGAAACCAAATGTCCCAGACTCTGTTGTAAGCGTTACTCTATTGAAAAGTAATGGTGATAGTCTTATGATGCCCGCCCGCGTAAACGAACAATCATGTGTTTTAACTATCGACCCCCTGTGCAACATCATCCGTCATCAGGCCAGATATGGTGGCAGCAGACGTTGTTAGACAGACATCAAGAAGTTTCGTCCTTCAGACAGCATGTGGGGAGACCGTACCAATACAAGGTGAAGCGGAGGTCGACATCGCTTTCGGCCGTCGTAGAATTAGGGCTGTAGTGTTTGTCGCACCGATCTCTGACGAGTTTATTGTTGGACTAGATATCATGAGAGTTTATAATTTTGTTATTGATGTTAAAAGACAGTTAGTTAATATCGGAAACGAGAGTGTATGTCTACAACCTAATCGGCATGCTCGTGAATTTACGAATAAACTGGTTCGGCTGTTGGTTAGAAGTGAAGAAGTAGTACCACCTATGACTGAACGTATAATTGAAACGTTTCCGGAAGAGCTAGTCACATCATCACTTCTTATCACGGAGCCAGATAATTTGGAAAAATGTGACGGATTGTTGGTTGATCGAAGTCTCGTCCAGGAGACTACCTGCATTCCGGTACGGGTCGCGAATGTGACTAGTGAAAGTAAAGTGATGAAGCCGGGGCATGTAATAGGACGTTGCGAACCAGTTGAATGGATAGCTGAAAACGACGAGGGACCCGTTATTCAACCAAGACTGAACGAGGAGAAAAGAAAAATCCTCGATGTACTGCTGGAAGGAGCTGGTGAACTGACGGAAAAGGAACGACAGAAGGCTCGGCAGTTGCTGGTAAAGTATATGGACATCTTTTCCACAAGTGAAACGGATATAGGGAGAACAAATTATACTTATCGCAAAATCGATACAGGCGAAACACTACCTATTCGTCAGCGGCCAAGGAGAGTTCCTTTCGCAAAGCAACAGGAAGTTCGGAACCAGCTGGAAAACATGGAAAAGCAAGGAGTGATTGAGGAATCGAGTAGCCCGTGGTCATCGCCGGTAGTCTTGGTAAAGAAAAAAGATGGTTCGTTAAGATTCTGCGTCGATTACAGAAGACTAAATGACGTAACGAAGAAAGACAGCTACCCTTTGCCGAGGATCGATGATACACTAGATACTGTAGCAGGATCGCAGTGGTTCTTAACACTGGATATGAAGAGCGGTTACTGGCAGGTGGAGGTCCACCCGGAGGACAAAGAGAAAACAGCGTTTTCTACTGGTGAAAGTTTGTGGCAATTTACAGTGATGCCGTTTCGCCTTACCAATGCGCCTGCTACGTTTGAGAGATTAATGGAAATGGTTTTACATGGTCTTTCGTATGAGGTATGCCTGGTCTATCTTGATGACATCATCGTGATGGGTAAAACATTTTGTGAACATAAGGCGAATTTGGAGAAGGTGTTTGACCGGTTAAGAAAAGCAAACCTGAAATTGACTCCTAAAAAGTGCAATATTTTTAGGACTGAAGTGAAGTTTCTGGGCCACGTAGTATCCAGGGATGGCGTCAGCACGGATCCAGAGAAGTTGAATGCCGTTAAAGACTGGCCTGTACCAACTAGTAAAACCGAACTTCGGAGTTTCCTGGGACTATGCACGTATTACAGAAGATTCGTTTGTAATTACTACAATCTGTCAAAGCCGTTGACTGAGTTGACTGAGGAAAGAAGACATTTTCATTGGAGTGACCGAGCTACACAGGCATTTTGTGCTCTAAAGGAGGCATTATGTACGTCCCCAGTGTTAGCGTATCCGCGGCTGGGCGAGCGATTTACCATCGATACAGACGCCAGTGATGTTGGTATTGGAGGAGTGCTGTCTCAGATACAAGACGGTGGAGAGAAGGTCATTGCGTATTGCAGCAAGACTCTATCACGAGCAGAACGAAATTATTGTGTCACTCGCAAGGAGTTACTGGCTATTGTGAAAACTGTTGATCATTTCCATAAATACTTGTATGGCCAAGAATTTTCTATCAGAACGGACCACTCTGCTCTGCAGTGGTTGTTCGGTTTTAGGAACCTGGAAGGACAGACGGCACGCTGGATGCAGCGGTTGCAAGAGTATGACTTTAAAATTGAACATCGGAAAGGAAAAATGCATTCCAACGCTGACGCTCTATCCAGAAGACCGTGTCCAGAAGGCTGCAAGCATTGCATGAAGCTGGAGGGACAGTACAGTATTACCGTGAAGCGAACACAGATTCAGTCTTCCTGTGATTGGAACGATGACATTTTGCGCCGAGACCAGATAGCGGAAGAAGATCTTCGCCACATCCTAGAAGAAAAGGAGGAAGATTCTCGACCTGCCTGGAGTGAAATATCGATGAGGAGTACGGCATATAAGAGTTACTGGGCTCAGTGGGAGTCTTTGCTAGTGGTAAATGGAGTCTTGAGCCGGCGGTGGGAGTCAGCCGAGCAAGAGTAGTATACTGCAGAAGATACTACCGAAGAACAGAGCGACTGAAGTTTTGGAAGAGATCCATGGTGGGGCATCCGGTGGTCATCTGGGCGTCAACAAGATGCTAGAGAAAATAAGAAAGCGGTTTTACTGGGTGAACTGTAGGACGGATGTGGAGATGTGATGTCGACGTTGTGATGCGTGCGCTGCAAGCAAGGGTCCGAACACTCGTTCCAGGGGTCGACTACAGCTGTACACTGTAGGCGCACCATTTGAAAGGGTCGCCGTTGATATTCTTGGACCATTCCCTCGTTCTGCAGCTGGAAATCGTTATCTTCTTGTGGTAATGGACTACTTTACAAAATGGCCGGAGGTGTATCCAGTTCCAGACCAAGAAGCTGCTACAGTGACGGAGCACCTGGTAAAAGATTGGATCTGTCGTTTCGGTGTCCCTTTGGAGCTTCATAGTGACCAAGGTAGGAATTTTGAGTTGAAACTTCTTCAGGATATTTGTCAGTTGCTGGGGATGAGGAAGACCAGAACAACGCCGTTACATCCACAATCAGACGGTATGGTGGAGCGTTACAATCGTACTCTTGTAGAGTACCTGAAGAAAGTTGTATCAGAGAGCCAGGAGGACTGGGATACTAAAGTGCCTATATTCTTGTTGGCTTATCGTTCAGCAACCCATCAGGCGACTGGTTGGAGTCCGGCAGAAATGGTGTTCGGAAGAGATCTTAGACTGCCCTGTGATTTAGTGTTTGGTGCCCCTCCAGATCGACCAAATGCTCCAGTGGAGTACGTCAGTGATATGGAAGAACGTTTACGAACTATCCACCAACTTGCGCGAACTAGTTTGAATCTGTGCTATACAAAAATGAAGAGTCGTTACGATCTAGCAGCAACATCATCGGGGTATTGCGTTGGAGACAAGGTGTGGTTATACAATCCTGCACGGAAGAAGGGAATTAGTCCGAAGTTAAAGGCTCCGTGGGAAGGCCTCTACATCGTAGTGAAGCGGATTAATGATGTTGTGTATCGAGTACAATGCGTTGGAAAACGCTCCAAGCTGAAGGTGGTTCATCTAGATCGCCTTACACCGTACAAAGGAGAGCTGGAAGGTGTTGGGGACCAAAACCCTTGATTTGTTTTTTTTTTTTTGGTTTAACGTCCGACTGTTTTGCAAATTGCTGCTAATGCAGACGGTGAAGGATGAAATGAATTTTTGTAACGTATGAAAAAATGCCATGCCCGAGTGGGATTCGAACCCAAGACCGCGTGATGAGAGGCGAGCACGTTACCAACATCGCCAACGCGGCCGGCAAAAAACCCTTGAGAGGGAGGTGGTGTTATAATGAAGTGGCGAAAATAAAATCAGCTGTTTAAATAAAATCAGCTCCTCATAAACAGCTGACTGGTTAAATATAAAAACGAAGGTTCCCATTGTTGGGACGCGAACGCGGTTTGAATGGCTGACGTGTTAGTGGTCTAAATTGTACGGGAATCTTCGTTACGGTGAAGTTTGTTATTTTGTCAGCAGACATTGTTATTTAATGTTTAATTTGGTAAGGGATATTGTCTATTTTATTTTATTGTTAATTAATTGCGTGAACTGTATTATTTTCAATGTTTAATAACTTATTTTCATAAACTCATGTTCATTGTTGTCGTTTGTAAAGGTTAGTTTTTAGTTCTTATCAAATAATTGTGTTAAATAACTATATGTGAATTAATTAAATAAAAGTTTACAATTTTACTTTATTATAACGAGTTGTAACACAAACTTGTAAAAATATCGTGTTATTCATTTTTTTCTTAAATTGTGTGGTCTATCAGATTAAATTTTAAAAAATATTAGTAGCTAGAGAAACCAGACAACATGTAAGAGAGTAAAGTTTCATTCCCCTATTCTTTATTTTACCAATCCTATTAAAAATGTACCTAAAGCAAATTTAACAACGGCTGGATACGAAATACAGTCGGCCCTTAAAATCTCAATATTTACTGAAATTTTTTTGCTCTAAAACACAGTGTAAGCTGAGTGTCAGCAGAACTTAGTAGGGGAAAGTGTACTCTTGAGGTAATTTTGTTTTAAAATTGCAATCTTAATATGGAATTCAGGGCAAAAATAGTATTAGAAATTGTAGAAAACTAAACACTCCTTAACTTTTATTCCAAACATTTTTGGTTGCAGCGCTTAGTTTGCCGTCACTATGATTTTCTCATATTTTTTCATTAAAATTGGTAAAATATATTTATTTTTATGATCGTGGCTTAAGTATGGATTTTTCAACAAAATAGACGTAACTGAAATTGTGTAAAGTTGTTGCTGCTTAGGTCATCAGTGGAAAGGATAGTTTGAACCTCTAGATGTTTTACTAAGTAAAACGAGAAGTGAGTTGGTGCCTTCTTCACTGAGTGAAAAAGTATGCTTTTCAGTATGCCGGGCTTTCCGAAAAGCATCTACTTTTCATGCTGAAATGACTTCTTCACTTAATTCACCACAGGGTCTGGCTGTATAATGAAACTCATTACTCTCAGAGGAGGTAACTCTGACTAGTGTCTTTTACACCTCTGCCTCTTCTGTTCTTAAATGCTTCAGTCATAAATTGGCCGACCACGTGGTTAGAAACAGAACTATTTCTGTAGCCATGGAACTAGCAGATCGAGTGCAAATAATTTAACACTCTGCCTGCCTGTAATTTTTTTTTTGTTTTGGTTCAACGTCCGGCTGTTCTACAATTACTGCTAATGCAGACGGTGAAGGATAAATGATTTTTTGTAACATATGAAAATATGCCGTGTCTGAATGGGATTCACACCTAAGACGAAGATGAGAGGCGAGCACGTTACCAACTACGCCAATGAGGCATCTGCGTGTCATGGGCATAACTAAAGTTATAGTTAATTTAAAAATCCTACAATTTTATTGCAAGAGTTTAGTTACAGAGTTTAATTAGGTGGTTTCCCTTAATGATTTTCAGTTTACTTAAGTTGAACAGAGGTTGATTTTCATTTACTGTCATTCACTTATGAATAAAATTAGGTTTATCTTCCCATTTTTCGTTGTTTTCTCAAGATTGAACATAGTTTATGTTTCATTATTTACATTGTGAAGAGAAAGTTGTCTGAGTGATTCACATTAGATATGTAAAATAAAAGTAATAGAATAGTTTAGAATAGAAATAAACAAATATATTAGAACAAACAACAAAGAATACTAAAGAACAATGCCGTTTCACTTTACCTAACGTGTAATTTACATTGTTTCAGAGTTGTTAACTAGGCCCAATTTACAGGAAACAAAAGAAAAGAAGTATAAAACAATTTTCAAAGTAAAATCAAAGATCATGAATCACTTTTGTCATCACTTTTAGAATTGAATAGAAACTATTATTCTTATGAGAATATTTTTCATGAATTTTTAATGATAATAATATCTTAGTGTTTTAAAAATATTAATTCATACAAATTAAAAGAAATAAGAAAATATTATTCGTATGACATGTCAACAAAATAATATCTTAATCAACATTATGACAACAGATTGTTACGTGATGAATACTAATTATATTAATAACAATGTCAAAATTTTGACATGTATCTTGGAATAAACCATTTCATTACACAGATATTTAATTGTATTCAATCTATCTATTTTGCAATACAAATGCTCTAAAGTGCATACTTCTAAATTCGTATCAATCATGATTAAAAAATGTATTTTGTAATGTACGATCGATATCTGATTACAAATGTATTAACCATGATTTTTTTTACATTTTCTTACCCTTTATTAATATGCAGGGGATTAAAGTATTGTTTTCATGTTGTTTTAATTTATTTTTCGATATCTAGTGTTCACCTGAAATACAAGTTTTCAGGCCCTCTTAGCACAAAAAACATGTTTTTAGCGATTGGTAAATGTGTATGTATAAATAAAATATATTTAAAACGGAATGTAGTAAGAAGTTGAATCTTAGACCTTAGGTTAGGAACCAAAAAAGAATCTGATCCAAACATTTTCATCAAAATCGGTCAACCGGATATAGTAATTTATTATTGAAACTTTTTACTTTTTTTGAAATAAACTCCTACAGTTTTTCTTAAAATAGCTTCATTTAATATATTTCTTAGGCTTTGTAAAATACCGTATAAGCGCCATGTCTGTTAATATTTAGGGGAAGCTGGTTTTTTCTGGTAATAATATTTTTTGTTAAGGTTGTACCCTTCATATGCATTTTAGGGCAAAGGCGTATAATTAAACTCATAAACAATTTAAAAATCTACAACTTTTTTTGCAAGAATTTTTCTCAAAGCTTAGTTTAACATTAATTCGTTATTTCCGCATTTTTAAGTTCTACAGAGGTTGATTTTGATTTTGTGTCATTCACTTTAAAACTAGGTTATGTTTTTCATATAACATTGATTACTTAAGAATAAGCGTAGTTTATATTGTTCATTGTTTATATTGGCAAGGGAAAGTCGTTAAAGTATTTCACTACAACTTTTCAAAAGTTTATTAGGCATTGACTGTACAATATATTTTTGAAAAATAAACTTGTTACCAAAAAAGTAAAAGTTGTAATTTATGAAACCACATCCATAAATTTAAAAATACAAACCAACAATAAAACAATTATAAGAAACACCTATTTTTCTTTATATAATTTAGTAATTTTACTAGGGAAACAATAAAAAATTATGTCATGGAATGTTTTACTTTAATGCTTCATTCAGGAAATGGAAAATGAAGATGGAGGATATAAAAGAGACTACTGGAGTAGAAGGAGTTTGTGTACGATGGAACAAGAATGAGATGTATAAAAAAATCTAAGAGAAAGGAAGGACTAAAGGAAGTTTGAAAGTGAAACAGAGAAAATAATGGGTAAGACGTAAGAGGTGCCGACGAGGCTGGGCAATACAACTGTATTTCATTTTCTTCTTTTTGCTTTCATCTGTTTGTTAAACTTACTGTTCTTTATCCACATATTATGCTTTTCTTTCCTATTTTACTATCTCACGACTCTATATAACACAGTGAATAATGTTATGATCTTTGAAAATAATCTATAAACCGATTTTCTCACATTTCAAAACCACCACATGCCAAAGATAATATGACTTTTGAAAGTTATGTACTCCCACACATAAATCTATAACATTATGACACTGATTTCTAAGGTCCTCTTTGGGATCTCGGTGAATTAAATTATTAAACACTATAGTTTAAAATTTCAAGTATTTATTACTTACTTAAAATAACAATTTTAATGAAGGGTCTTAAACCTACAAATGAATTACAACTATTGCAATTAAATTATTTCCAATAAATAACCAACTAATAACGTTAAATAAACTAAATCTTACTTACAAAGTTAACAACGATTTTATGTGCCTACAATATACGCTAGATCTCTTCGCAAACGTATTCGTACACAATTTAACACACATAACTGACAGGTCGAAAATCGTCGATGGCTGATCAAAGACTAACTCAAGTTCAAAATGCGTGCTCCATAGTAAACAACTCATTATAATTGAATAGAATAGTTACCAAAAGAACCAATTATCTTAATAGATACCCGACTCTTTCATGGAGCCGTACAACAATAGGCTGATCTATATTATATTACATTATCATTTGTGCTTTATATTTTTACTCCTTAGGAACCCTATTTATTATTTACTACTGACTATTATTACTTACATTATCATCTTTTAATTCTCTGTCCTTCTCAAGAATTCTAGAACACACTATCCCTTTAGTTCTTGTCACAATATTATTACACTTGAGTTTATGTTTGTTCGGGAACTTGGTTTAATAAATAACAAAAAGACTTGCTTTAAACTTATAACAATTAATTATTTATTAACACAATAATTAATAATTAAATTTAGTGTACTAAAAAATATAATTAAGTTACTTTAATTAAATCAATTTAAAAATTTTAAAATTAAACTAAACTTCGTTATAAGTAAGCATTTTTTCTACAGAGCTTACCTATGACACAATGCTATGCTACAATTCCATGTAAATCTTAACAAATGATTTATCTGTCTACAACAAATTGAACATTAAAAATGCTCACAGAAACAGCAATCAGTGGCAGTACGGTTCTTACAGTGCAGAGTGCTACTACTTTCCGGATGACTGTATTTTCATAAAAACTATAATATTTCAACATTTAAGCCTAGTTCGTCTGGGATCTGCGTATGATAAATAATAAACATACTTTAAACTTGCAGCAATTAAATACTTATTTTCAAAATTAATTATTAAAAACATAACCTACTATCAGATACAATTTAATTACGTACACAGAACGTAAGGTTGAATTAGAATCATTTTTACGACACAGTGAGTGAGAAAAAACAATCAATTTACCTCTTCACAATCACTTGATACTTCCCGTATGCACACAGATTATTAACGTAATTCAGAACCGGTTCCATAACAAGAGTATTTCAAACGACCTGACATCACTTTCCTTTCGTAATTCAATCATTGACTGACTTACTAATAAGGCGCTAATTATTTTTATTCCTGCTGTCTGATAATTTGTTCAAACAATCAAAAACATTGTAGAAGGAATTAAAATAAAAAAAAAGTTTTTACTTGTTTTAATTTCTATTTAAAACATTCTATTCATCACAATCTATTACCTTTATTCAATAAACAAGACTTCATAGAATATACAATTTTATTACAATGAACAATTATTTATTCCCTAAGCCAATTATAGAATATCACTGTGCAATATTACAATATTTTCTTCAACGTAGCTCATTATTACTTCTAAAAACGACTATTCCGATTGAGTTAAATTTATGTATTTATAAGTAAAGTTAGACGACAGGGTTTCCCAGAACAGAATGTAGAAGTTAGGGCATGTGAACAGAATGAGGGAGGATATGGTACCTAAACAAACACTAAGCTATAAACCGGAGGAAAAGAGTAAGCTATAGCTTGAGAAAGAGATGCGCAGATTTGAGAGATTCGGAACAGGCGGAGATGCCTAATCATTGAAAGGTAGAAGATTTTTGAAATTTATTAAGCCTGGTACTGAACTATAAATTTGGGACGGATGCCAGAGGAGAGAATACCTCTAAAAGTGACGGAATTTGTTCCAGTTGGAAGAAGGGAGGTGGGAAAACCTCGAAGAAGATGGGAGTGGTCGAGATGTACGGGCTGGAGTGTCTCGTGTTTGTGTAGACGTACAGGATGGTTTGTGAGTTCGGAACAGGCTTATGCCTAATACTTGACAGTAAGAAGAAGAAGACTGAACTATGAAAGGTGAAAAATTTTATTAGTTTTGATCGAGGTTTAGTAGAACTTAGTTTTGTTATTGAACATTTGTACTTTCATTTTTCATAATATATTCCACTCAAATTTTGTTTGATTGTTCCACTTATTTTGACAACGTACGTATAATATTTACGGACAAATAGACTACGTACTTTAAGTGTAAAGGATCAATGACAAAAAGGCGGGTAAAAGATGTGATAAAAAAGGGAAGAAATTTCGAGTTAAGAGTTCATCGAAGATGTGACCGGATTCTGGCCTCATGCCATCAATTCTATAACAACGGTTCACTATTTCGCTTCTACTTTTGACTCCTTTCTCCTATCATATACATCTCACTCTTATGTTTTCTCTCACAAGGTTGCCTTGCCTAACCTTTCTGTCTTCCCATATTGAGGGATATAAAAAGAAAACTCTAAAAGACGTACTGCTGAAATTCTCATAGATCTAACATTTCAGTGACCTTGTAATCTTATTACTGTGCGATTTTGTTTTTGAAAAATTTCGATTCAGAGATGAGTAAACATATTAAATTTAGTAATATTTCAAAAGAATTATTATTTGGTGTATCTTTCAGTTAAGTAAGATCGAAATTCGTGTACACAAACAGTTTAGTAAAAATAACAGTATTAAGTTCATAAGATATAAGATTTCTGATATAAGCATCCTCTTAGTTACTAATTTTCTGTATGGTACTGTACAATGACAGGTACAATTTTTGTGTATGTTATTAAAAGTACCTTTTGTTAATTTAGTCAATTTATTCATAAACGATAAAATAAATATGTTTACAGAACAGTTACGGGAGCCAACTTATAACAGAAAGACTGTAGTAGGCCTATCACTTTTGGTACACTCCGGGTATTTTATTTCCCCGGTATCTGTTACACCTGAAGAGTATTCACCTATCTGCTACTTGAGGAAATGCCCAACAGGTGACTGGCTCACAAGTACCTAAAAAAAACAATAAACGCTAAGAAATCCTGTCAAGGAGAGCGAAAACTAAGAAATCATTGAAAAAATACTGTTTAAATGACAACCAACCCTAAACGATAAACAGTACCAATGATGAAAAAAGACGGGCTTCCTGTATCTGAAACTACCTCTCCCGTAAACTATCGTCCATCTTTTTAAACCCTCTTCCATTCTATTCGCAATAATATCATCCAGGGTGGACTACTGCGGAGTTTCTGTATTACAAACCACTGTATACAAACCTGTATAAACAAAAAATTGGGTCTTGCAAGTGCGAGAAGACCGTTAAAATCACTTTACCCGCTGACGCGTAAATTCATATTTTTTGGTGGGGGTATCGGGATGTTTCCACTCAGTACACATTATCGCGGTTTAACCATTTTTCCATACTGTTTTAACAATAATGATTAAATTCGCCGGTTTTAGCATATACTTTCGGGTAACCAAATCTCATCACTGAACATGTAACTGAACATGAAGTCACTTCCTGCGTACAAATTTAAATTGAAGAAAGAAGGTATTTTTAAATTATTAATGATAAAAAAAATGATAAACGGTATTCCCAGGTAGCTGCCACAACCCTCGAAATGTTTTAATGCGATTAAAATAAACTGCTTTATCTCTAAATTATTTTGTCTAGTTAATTTGAACGTTATCCGTAATTATGACAAGCCATACATACAGTCATTCATGCCAAACTTTCTGTTTATACAGAGTGTACCACGGAAAAACGAGAATATTTCAGGCCTTGTTCCTTTGGTGAAATTAACGAAAAAGTTCATATAAATCCACATCTGGATACGCCTCGTTAGCGTATCTCCCGGATTTCAGTTCCCCCGCTCCAATGAAGCCATAATAAAAAATTATAGAGCGTTAATTAAGGTTTTTAATTAAATAACTTTTATGAAAAATGAGCTGACAATTTTAATAAAATGGGTCGTAGACCAGTAACTATAGTAAATTTTGAGATATTCGACGAAGTACACAAAAATCGTCTCGAAAAATATGTTTCCTTTAGGTTTTAAAAACATTAACGTTGTTAAATGGGTAAAAACACATACACATTTTGAATCAAAACATGTACAAAATTCAATTTTGAAGAGAATGATGTAAAATGGGCCAATAATAGACAAAAACAAACGTTTAAAACAAATTGGTTTTTCATTAATTAAAACATACAAAAAATAGACAGAAAATAAGTAAAACATTTTTTTACAAAGTTTTTGAAAGTTTTTCTGTGCAAACATATCTGTATAAACAAATTACATTAGAACTTTAAATTAAAATTTCTTGCTTTTACTAATTTGTGGTAATCCTACAGATTCCTTTACTTCTTGTATCTTAGAGCACATCATCTTCTGCCTTCCCAGTCATAGAAATCAATATTACCAATTAAAAACCAAAAACAAATTTAGTAAGATGACTGACTTCTAGTGGACAATTATGATTTAATTTGATATCAAAATTGAAAATATAAAAAAAATATTTACCTGTTTTATAGAATAAAATGATTGCATCATATTACAAAGAAATTAAACTAGAATCTGCGTTTTTACGTTAGAATAAAACTAAAAGAAAAACAAATAAAAATGTAAACTAAACTTCATACCATGTGTAACAGTATACTTTCTATTTCTTGGTTATACAGATTTTGCGGAGGCAGATTTACTTTTCTTTATTTAATGATAAAATAGAAAATAAAAACAATAATAAAACTTTCTTTCATTTTCTTTAGTATGGGCGTAAAATTCTAAACTAGGTAATAAAATTGAAGCGCACAGTATTTTACTATAAACTACTATAGTATAATATATAAAGCATTTATTATTTTAAAACGTTAGAAAGATAACACTCGTAATATGTAACATTACTAATATGTAGTTAGGTAGATAGGTTTATTCTTCAAGGTCACAAAAATTTTGGATAATAATGTACAAAACAGTATATAATAAAGTTAGTTACAATCTCTCATAAAATGAAGATCATGATAGGCTGCAATAATGGACTATCGTTGCAAATTTTTGCTATACATTTTTTATCTATACTCTTTATAGCTTATTTTGGTGAAGATCCGTTACGAATGTGGGCAATCATTCTGGTAATGATAATTCTATTCGCTGCTGCTTATGACAGTCCTGTAGTAGAAGTTGCAAAATCGGTCCTCAAGTTCTTTAGCCAGGATATTCGTCATCTTTCAACGGCTCTTACCCTGTAACTTTCCTTGCAAAATACATTTCAGCAACTTGTAATTATTGTCATTTCTAATGAGGTAACCTAGTTATTCTAATCTTCTTTAAAACTTGGCTCGTTATTTTCTTTTTGTAACTAAATTTTTGAAGTACACTGATGTTTGATATTCTATCAATCCACGATATTATAAGAATCCTTCTATAAGTCCATAACTAGAACGTTTCCATTCTCTTCGTTGTTTCCGTTAAGGTCTAAGATTCCACCCCATACAATAAGATGAAGAATATGTATCACCGGAGGAGTCTGATTTTCAATTTCAATTGAAATTATGCGTTTTTTACAGCTTGGACATTTACCTGACCACTGTCCGTGCTAGTTCAATTCTGAATTTTATTTCCTGAGAATGGTCCAACTCTTTATAATATATTAAAAGAAATCCTTTGCTTAATGAAACTAATGAACTGAAGGATTAGATTATACTATGGTTTAAGAAAGCTGACACGTACATCATATAATATACTATTATAATACAAACCCCCCCCCCCACCATTACAGATAACTACCCTTTACGGAAAACCAAATTTAAAGCGTTTAATCTCTGCAAAAGGAAAATTACGACTGTACAATAAAACAAATAGTACTGGTTTTATGTAAATACATAAATTTATTTATATTATAATTTGAGATGTGGCTCTACAGAAGGAAGCTGAGAGTGCCCTGGATGGATCGTGTCCCTAATGAGGCGGTACTGAGACGTATGCAGAAATCATAGGAAGTCATGAACACAACAAATATTAAGAATCTCGAATATTTGGGACATATAAAGCGCAACGAAAATACATACATGCTCCAATGTATATTACAAGGAAGAATAGCTGGGTGACATAGCGAGGAAGAAAACGTATTTTCTGGTTAAAAAATATCAGATGTGGTACTCGAAAACGGCAACTGAACTTTTTCGAGCAGCAATGGATAAAGTTCAGATTGTTAATATGATGGCCAACATCTGGAAGGAATCTAAAAAAGAAGTACAAGAAAACATATTGTAATTTTTTTTCGGGGTTTTACAATTTATTTTTTTTAAACCCTACGTGTGAACGAAGCAATTTGGTTAATTTAGAACAATAAGCAACCCCATGACCAATAAGATAAGGGTGATATTAATGTAAAACGTGTAGTCTTAGACAGACTCACGCTGAACATTTCTGAGGAAGGTTAATTGATCCAAGAGAACAACAGTTTGATGCACCAAGTAGGACATGAAAAGTAACGAAGATCTATGTACCTCATGTAAAACATTTAGCTACAAAGATGTACAAGCTTGCTCACTAGAAGTAGGATTGTCAACCCAATTAAAAGAGTTATTATTTTTAGATAAAAGAATTTAAGTGAATATTCTAACGAGACAACTATTTTGACTAAAAAACAAAAATTTTAATTACAACAAAAAGCGAATTATTCAATTAATATAATAAAGCAGAACAAACGATGAAGAGAGGGAAAACGGAAAGCACAAAAAAAAAATTGAAAGGAGAAAGTAAGGTTCTTTGGGACAGATGTTTGTTAATGTTGGTTGCAAGAAACTTATCGAAATTTTCAAATTTCATATGGATTTTTATTTTAAAAAACGATAAAATTACAAGGCTGTATTATTTAAATAAAGTTATTATGGTAGAAAAAAGTGTTATAAAGAAAAAAATAAGAAAGATGTTTTTTTTAATATTTCACTTTTACGAAAGTAAAATTTCGAAAATTAATTTTAGTTTCTGAACTCTTTAAGATGAGATAATATTGATGACAATTTTATAACAATCTCAACCGTTTTATAAAGAATAGACTATTCTTTCGGGAGTCATAAAATAAATCTATAAAAATTAACTGAAAATACGGTGGAAGATAATACATTTCATAAATCTTTATTGGAGATAACATAAAATAAAAAAGTCATCGACTCGTAAAACTAATAAATTGTTTTCTTATGTGTTTAATTTTGCTATATTTTTTTTACAAGTTTATTAAACACTTATCGGTAGTTTGAAATGGTTTATTGAAACAAACGTAAAATTAAAAAGAAATATTTCTAACCTTACACTTTCTCGTCTTACTGATCACAATAAATATTTATCATATAAATATTACTTATACAAGAAAAACTCTGTCAGGAAAACAAGATAATGTTTTATACATTTTATATCTTAAGTTCTTTTTGTTAAAATTTACGTATAGGCTGCTTTGTTAAAAAAATATTGTAGTAAAATTATTTAAATTTATTAAAAATGTAGTGTAGGCCTATAATAGATTCAAAAAGTATTTTTTTGTAACAGTGTAATTCTTTTACAATTTGCAAATAATCAATAATAATAAAATAATAAAAATAAAATACAAAATAAATAATTAAAATAATTAATTACACAATTATTATTAATAAATTTTATTATATAAATTAATTAATAAATTAAATAAATTAATAATTATTAATATAAATAATAAAAAAAAGAATAATAATTATAATAATCTTTTACAATCAATAAATACAAAAACTTTAAGCACAGACGATAAAATCTGAGTATTGTCCTCAAAATTAAAATAAAAACCACACTCAGTAGTGTGTTTCAACAAGACTAAACGTGAAGAAAAATATAAACATGTACAAAACCTAAAGAAATTAGGAGGGTTTTCTTAAATTATTGTACTGTTGTTTAAGAAACAGACATCAAAATATTAGGAATTTGTTAGTATACAATATAGGTCTTATAATCTATCTGAAATCCCACAAGGACGACTAAAACGCCGATGGAGTAGAGCCATGGCACTATAACATACCACTAGTAATATAAATTTTGATTAAAAATTTTATTTTTCACAATTTTAATTCTATGGAGCGTATAACTTGATTGTGGCTTCCTCTGAGCTATATAAATGCCTTTAATTTAATTAATTATTTTTTTCTTAGTGATAATAACATTTAAGAATCTCAGGAAAGATTACAAAGAGGGGTGTTTACACTTAACAACATATGAGCAGATTACAGTTGACAATATCTCCTGAAAAAAATGAGGAATGACGTTTCTTGGAAAATTCCCGGTAAGATATTAATATAAATTAATGGGAATATCTTGAAGTAGGTATCCAATTTTAAATATTTGGGATATGATGTTTCTTTTGCAAGCGAGCAGGAAGTGACGAGCAAACTAAAAACGTTTAAGTAACTTATATTTGCGGAACGATAAATATAAATTTGAAGCACAAGACTAGGAAAGACACACGTTAAAGTTATATGAAACAATGGTGATACTGGTAGTACTTTATGAAAGTAAAGTTTGGGCAGTTTCAAAGTGGGAACGAATTAGGTTGCAGAGGTCAGAAAAAGAGGTTTCTGAGAGCGGTGAAGGACTGAACTAGTACCTAAGAGGATAGGCTAAGAAATGCGTGATATACGTGATGAAATGGGTATTACTAATCTAAATGAGAAAATTAAAACTTATAAAAAGTACTGGTACACCCACATTGAACGGATAAGGGAGGATAATTGCCCGGTTTATCTCACGAGTACAAACCAACCGGTAACAGAAGTGTTGGATGCCAAAGACGGAGATGGTTTACGGGACAGGCCGAATTACTTAATCCATGAAGTGAAGAAGAGACAGAAGAAGATAACTTTTGGTAGGTGCCATTGCACAGTTGAAAAATTATCTGAAATAAATAAATAAAACTGACTGCATGTTTAAGATTTAGAATTTGAAATCCAATTTGAAAGTAGAGGAAGAATTTAGTGAAATTTATATTGGTTTTAAACAAACGAAGAATTCGTTACTCCGTTGGTGAATTTTTTCTAAGAGGCTTAATGTTAATCGATATATTGTGACATAGTTTTTAAATTAATAGAACAGTCATTTGTTAAAAGACAAAAATAGATTAAAGACTTATATAAAGTTAGGTCATTCGCCTTTTACTGTGAAATTTGGTATTAGGTAATACTGGAAGGGATGTAGCCTAATACTATGAAGAGACACATCGGTTAAGACACTGTTGGAGACGGAACATAGATACACCCAACACAGAGATACTATTGTAGTAAAGGGTACACTCCACACAAGCGATGTGAAGTGTTGAAATGTTGCTGGTGATGGTTCAGGGTTGTTGCACCCCCAACATCCCTTTATTGTTTAATATACCTCATAATTTAATCCATTTGCAAAATCATTAAACCTTCATTAACAGCTTTATTGTCGTTATAATATAATTTCTGTAACGTGCCTGCTGTTAAGTATCATTTTTACGAGAATCACAGCACTGCTGGTAACATATTCTAGTTTCTATAATATACACGACATGATATATAAATGGAGTAGTACGTTTTATTTTATAACTGTGTTAATTTACCTTGAAAAAAATACATGAAAAGAGATAAAAACTTGTAAATTAATTCTTAACTACGTAAAGTTATATACAGGGTGGTTCTAAACAACTTTAAAAAATTTAAAAAATGGGTAACCCATTAAGGACAACGGTAGAAGTTACGATCTTATAAAATTTAATTTTTGACTCCTTTCTTACTTTATTTTGCAGTGCTCTGCTGATGACGCCACATATGGCTTGAAATCCGTTCACTTGGATTTCACCGTCGTAATCTACAACATAGCTTATGTCAGATCCCAGTTCTACTTGAGTATACAGATCCCAGACTACTACAGATCACGTCATATTTTCCAGACATAAAGTTGTACACAGGGTGATCCTAAACATCGTTGTCCATAAAGGACAACGGGAGTATCCATTGTTGTTAGGTCATCAGCCGAAAGGCTGGTTTGAACCTATAGAGGTTTTACTAAGTAAAACGAGAAGTGAGATGGTTTACAACCATCCACCGAACCCACCCACCGAACTCGGAACTCGGAGTGTGGAAGCCTTCCTCACTGAATTGAAAAGTACGCTTATCAGCATGCCGGGCCCTCTGAAAAGCGCATATTTTCTACTCTGCAAATGACAACTTTACTTCATTCACCACAGGGTCTGGCTGTATAATAAAATTCATTAATTTTAGAGGAGATAACAAAGATTAGTGTCTTACATCTCTACCTCTTCTGTTCTTAAATGATTCAGTCATTTAACTGGCTGACCGTATGATAAGAAACAGAAATATTTTAGCCCTGCAACAAATAAATTGAGTGTAAATAGTTTGACACTCCACCTGTCTGTTATGGGCAGGGAGTATCCATTACCTTATAAAATTTAATTTTCGTCTCTTTTCTAGCCGTATTTTGGAGTGTTCTGCTGATAGTACAACACAGAGCTTAAAATCTGCTCATTTTGTTTTCAACGTCCTGATCAACAATATAATATATATGCTGGATCCCAGTTAGTCACAACGGGAGACTTGTTCCAGAATAACACCATCTACAACTATCTTTTTTTAACAGGTCATTTTTTTCTGAATCCCATAACTTTAAATTTAGAGTTAGAAAAATTGTAGTTGTAAATACATAGTACAGTAGTTTCTTTTTTTTATGTTCTGTATATCAATGTTGTATTGTTTTAAAACATTTTTTGTTACTGCTCGGTTATAAATATGTACCTTCGTTTGTATAAATGAAAAAATTACCAGCAAAAAATTTACGAGGATAAAAATATAGTTCTGAAGACAAAAACTGGAATACTTCCAACATGTCATGAAAAATTAAAAGTAAAAGCTCCTAAATATCATTGTTCTAGGTAAAATTAGAAGAAAATTCGAATCAAGACGCTTAAAAAAATTTAACCACAAAGATATCATTTATGTTGTATAATAAAGAACAAACTTGGGTGCTATCAAAGCGAGAGGACAGTAGATTGCAAGCATCTGAAATTAAATTTTTTCGACATACATATGGGTGTAGTAGAAAAGATCGTTACAAGAATACCGAGATAAGGAAAGAACTCAACATCTTCTCTATAAACAACAAGGTATCCTAGAACAGAATGCAGTGGTTAGACCATGTAAACAGAATGCGGGAGAATAGGATACCTAAGCAGACACTGGACTATAAGGCGGAGGGCAGCAGAGAACGAGGACGCCCGACAAAGAGATGGGCGGATTTGAGAGGTTTGGAACAGGCAGAGATGCCTAATCCTTGAAAGGCAGAAGAAGAAGAATTAATAACAGAGAATTTTTTTTAGATCAGCTGCGGACATAGTAAAAATACTTCACGTTTCTTGTCTCTTATAACAAAGGAGAATCAAGTAACTAATATAACGAAGAAATAAGTATCAAGAATTGAACTCGGAAACGAAAGATTTTTAAAAATTTGATTTGTTTAAAGTCACATTGACTCCTTGGTTATTAGTGACTACAGTGGATTTTGTGACTGTATCTGTGGGTTTTAACTTGAGATACTTTTCTGACCGTGGCCGGGAATCGAACCCGGGACCAACGCGTGGTAGACTAGTGCGGTAACCACTACGCTACGGGGGCAGCCAAAACTTCCAAAATCTTTTATTATTTTAAATTTTGATATTTTTTACTATTTATACAATAAATTATTATTATGAAAACGATAGTGTTATTAATAGATTACTTTTTTATTAATACTGAATACAATTTCTTCCTAGTCTATTATTTAAGATTGTACTAAAGAAACACAGATAATTAATTCTCCGAATAAATTCAATTAAATACTTCGCTATGCTTTATTATTCGAAAAATTAAAAGTAGGAAAAGCCAAATTGTTAAAGATTAATTTTAATTGCCTTTCGAAATTAGTAAATTAAAAAGAGAAAATTAAAAGAGCAAGAAAATTAAATTTCATTAATTTAAAACTTCATAATAAACACAATTTACTGTAAAACAAAGAGGTTATTTCCATTGGGTTTGTTAACAAGCCTACTGGAAATAAAGGGACGACTTTAGGAAAACAAAATAATAAACGCTGGAGAAAAAATTAAATATTAATTTATAAACAACTTATTTTTCGTGTATTTTGCTCTGAATTTTATTTTTAGCGAGAACTTTCATTTTCAAAAATTGCACAGTTTTAATCCTTTCATAACATTGGATTTCGAAATTTAACACTACTCCTGAATTTTACATGGCGTGATGTTTCAACATATATGCCTGTCGGCTGGTGACAATGAAAATTTGTTTTTGCAATCCCATTTGCAATACCCAAAGTAAATCATTACCGGGTATTTGACTTTGACTGCTCAGAAGCCAATAATTTAATTTTTATGCTTTTGGCAATTACATGTTTCAATGTACGTATCTAGTTCGATAACCTACCAGTTTTCTTAACATTAAACTGTTTTTCATATTATATTGTAAAATTATTCTAGAAATAATTGATAGAATAAATGTGTATCGTATAAGGTGGAGTGTATTGAACAAAGATAGTGAACTGCATTGAATGAGATATTTTGAATAGGAGTTCTAGGAAATGTGAAACTAATAAAAACGTTTTTTTTATTTTGATACCTTCTACTATACTATGCTCGAGAAAAGTGGAAAATTTGTAAGATAGGTATCGTTTGTTTGAGAAACTATCAAACTGCAAGTTTAAAAACAGTTTGCTCCTTTGTAGTCAGTCAATCAATACCTGAAATTTGAATGGAAAGTGTGTCGGTCTTTTCGAAGTAGTGTCGTTAAGGGACCGGTTCTGAGTTAATAGTGCGTACAGATTTTTTTTTCTCTCTTTAATTTTTTAATTACAACTGTAAAATGTTACAACAAGCAAATGTGATGATTATCGTGATTATGTAAATGACATGATAGGCATGAGAGGGGTAGGGCCACCATTGGTGCCTCCCCAAGAATGAAATTTGTATATCAAATCAGCATGTCTCTACTCCAGCGTCTTTTAAGGCGTCTAGGAGGATTATCAGGTAAATGGACGGAGGAAAGTGAACGCACCAGGGGGTTCTCGTGTTCGTGTGACTTGTCGTGAAAGCGTTTGTATAGGTATTCAATGGAATTTTGTACAAGTGGTGTTTTCAAATCTGTATGTAAGGTTTTGTTGCTAACGTAAAGAGGTGCATTTGCTATAAGGCGTAATGTTTTTGACTGGAATGCTTGAATTCGTTGCAAGTTAGAGGGTTTGATTGAACCGTAGATTTGGGATCCGTAGGTCCAAATAGGTTTCAAAAGAGAACAATATATGCGCAATTTTTGTGCCATTGGTAATTTTGATCGTTTGTGAAGTAGGGAATATAGAAGTTTAAGTCGGGAATTCAGTAATAAACGTTTCCGTTTGATATGTGTGCTCCAAGTTAGTCGTTTATCAAAAGTCAGACCGAGATACTTGACCGTATCTGTTTTTGTGAGAGGTTCATTGTCTATGTATACTGGTGGGCAATCACCATGACGGAGTGTGAAAGTTACGTGAAGGATTTTGTTGTATTAAGTTTTATTTTTCATGTTTTACACCATTCGTGTATACGATTGAGATGATGTTGGAGTGTTAGTGAAGCGTGTATAGAGTTTTGGTCTCGGGCTAATATCGCTGTGTCGTCAGCGTAGGTAGCAGTGAGGGTCTGGGGTAGGGTCGGTAGGTCTGAAGTGTATACAGAATAGAGAAGTGGGGCTAAAATTGAGCCCTGAGGCACGCCGGCTAAGACAATAAAGAAATTTGAGTAGGATGATCTTAATTGAATTCTAAAGAATCTGTCAGATAGGAAGGAATTTATGATAAGGTAGTAGGTAAATGGTAGTGTTTCTTTCAGTTTGTGTAAGAGACCTGTATGCCAAACTCTGTCAAAAGCTTGAGCGACATCTAGGAAACCTGCGGACACATACATCTTTTGTTCCATAGATGAAGCTATGTAATCAGTCACCCTGTGCAGTTGTTGTGTAGTGGAGTGTTGAGTGCGGAATCCGAATTGATGTGGAGGTAGTATATCATGAACTAGCGGAAGAATGCGCTTGTAAAGGAGTGCGTACAGATGAAAACAAATTGTTGTAAAGAATAGTTTCATAATAATAGTCAAGTTTTGTTTAAGCTTAAGTTTTGTTAATAATTTAACTTTTAAGTAAATGTATACATTTATATAAAATTAAGTAACTGTTTAATAATTTGTTAGTAGTTTAAGTTTGATCATTAATTGTAAATATTAATTTATTTATTAATTTAATAAAGGTTGCATTGACTACCAGATCATTACCAACCGCATTACATAAATGGATTATAGTAAAATTTACAAAAGACACAAAATACGTAACAGATACAAATATATACAATAAAGTCATCGATAAAAACAGAATGAAAAATTAGTTAGGTTCAATGAAAATGTATACAACAAGAAAATAAAAACTAAATTAAAAAAAAAATAGAATGAGAATGAAAAAAAGAAGATATTTTTATATGATTTCAAATTATATTAAATCTGAAATTTCGTGAAAGTTGTTTTAAGTTTTTGTTAGTAAATAAGTCTGTTAATTATTTTTTTATCACACCCAGATCCCTAACGAACCCAAGCTCAGGTGTTAAAATGTATTACAACTGTCGTGTTAGTTTACAAATTTATTTAGAACAGCTGATTTTTACATTTTATTTTTTTATAATCCTAATGTGTGTACATTGCAATCTGTTCAATTCAGAACAATAAGCATGACGTGTAAATGAGGTGTAGTCTTGTACATTTTTTTGTTTTAACGTCCGACTTGTACAGACTCAGGTCGACCATCCCTGAGAGAGTATGGTTAATACAAAATCAGCTGTTAAACAGCTGATTTTGGTGACGACTTTACCTCTAGACCAACCCGGTGGGTCAAAATTTTATTAGTGCAGGAAAATATTTTAATTTATATGTAGCTAACATTAATTTTACTCCAAATTTCAATTTAACTATAAAAAAACCCAAAATATTAAAAAAAATTATTAACTGTTAAAATTAAGCAAAGTAGTAAATCAGAATTATTTTTAAAAATTTATTTAATATTTTATTTTATTTTACATAGCATTATTTGATTCCAAAATTGTAATTTACAACAATGTAAAAATAAAGTTTGTCTTGAACCAACCATCAAAGAGTACACTTGAAGTTTTTGTTTTATTTCACCTGATATTATATTATTTAATGTTAATAAGAAATATATGTTAGCGGGATTACTTAAAAATTATACAGAAACGCTATGTATTGCAAAAACATTGGAAAACAAACTGCGTACAAAACTATATAATTCGAAGAAAAATTTTCCCAGAAGCGTTATTCGTTATTCCCTTAAGAAATACACACATCGACATGCCTGATGAAAACTCTCATGGGAAGAAAAAGTGTAGTAAACAAATATTTTAAAGTCATAATATTTTAAAACTTAACGATATTTTGTGACAAATACTACGGCGTAATTTTTGATGTCCTTGAAAATTTTAAAATGAATAAAATTTAAAGAATCACTGACTGTTCTTATTTTGGTAAACACATGTTTATAAAGTTCATTCTACATTATTTTACTGTGACATTTATTAGAATTTCAAACTGTCATCATAGAAACAATTACAGCTATTTATTTAATTCATTGGTAGAATTTACTACACTTTGAGGAAGATTGTTGATAAGATAGATTAAAGAAATTGATGACAAGTAATCCTTAGTTAATTGTAGTTTATTTATTCAGTTCGACTGTAAGTGTAGGTAGGCTTACTTTGTATACTGGCCGACTAACCTAAGACTTTGCAATATTCTCCTATTGTTTCAATGTACCAGACGAATAAAAACATAAATTACTTATTGTTTAATTTAGTAGTTACTGTTCAGATCAAGAAAGAAAAGATTTGAAAAATGCGGCAAACTGAATTTTTTCACGATTAGTAAGCCAATTTTATTTCTAATGCAAATAACTAATGTAAAAAATTGACGACAAATACGAGTAATTACGACTATGTTTGGATCTATTATAAACTTAGCAAAGTGTGCAAGACTGGAGTTTTAGGAATATAAAAATGGATTCATATTTTAATTTTTTAAATAATTTCAAGTATCAGTAAGGCTTGGGCGCTAATCGGATTTATCAATACGACTTCATTAGAATACATTTTTAAGATTGAATTGATTGCTAAGATTGAATTTGGAACTGTTGTCTGTAGTCTTGTATACGGCAGGTTATACAGCAGTCTTGTAGTCAGACCGGCCTGTTGGCGTAGTGGTTAGCGCAAGTGGCTTCTACGTCAGGGTCCCGGGTTCAATTCCTGGTCAGGTCTGGAATTTTTTCATTCTCATCATTACCGACCGTCTGCATTAGCAGAAAGTGCAGAACAGTCCGACGCAAAAAAAAAGTACAGCAGGTATAATAGTGTTTGACCTGACTTGATATTGAACCTGAGACCACTGGCATTGAAGCCAGTTGTGTTCACAGCTACACTAATGGCTTATTCTCACGATGCTAGTTTACTAGCTACTAGTTCATACTGCTGCTACTAGCAGGAACTACTAGCGCGTAGGTGACGGTTCCTATGGAGCTAGTTAATTAATGCCAGTGCTCTGAAGACTTACGTGAGTTGTACTGTGTATTGCTGTACAAAGTATAGCTTGGTAGCCACTATAAACGTTTCTAAACGCTTACACCGAACAAGTTTACTAGCGCTAGTCAATCATGTGACCTTTTCTCCCCTACTAGGACTAGTAAAATCAAATATGTTCAAAGCCACTAGCGCGCTAGTGAATACTAGCGCTTTAACTCAACTAGCTGCTAGTTGTTCGTTTCCATTACACTATTTTTGTTAGCTATTTTGTTAGCTGCTTGTCAAATAGCAGCGACTAGGCCTTAAGGGACAGATATTTTGTTTGTCTTATTAATCAGTATTTATAACTGTGTGTGACCACCCTTTATGTCAGGTCCTAAGTGTTATTTTATTCACCCATAGATCTAACGTGAAATATTTTTAGCCTATTAATGGTAATACTTTTTTAAAGAAACACAGATTTTTTGAATGAGTGCACAGCCCAAAGTATTTACTAGATGTACTACCAATTTTGTCAACCCAGCCAATGTAGTTTTTACCGTATATGAGCATTTAAGATCGTTAAATGACTTTAAACATTTCTTGAAGCCCTTTGTGCCGTCACATTTTCAGCATTCTTCCATAAAAAGAATTTATATTTTTCTTCCATTCATCCGGTGGTCAGCTTTTCTTCTAGGTGAAAGTCCTTGAAGGCATTTTTCAGTTTTCTAAATTTTTTCGGCCAACCATTTTCTTGGTTTATTCCAGTTTTCTAAAATATCCTTCCTGACTTCGTTAAACAATTTATCCGACATCTTAGGTATATTGTATAGTATTGTTTTGTTTTAAAACTGTTCGTTATTTGTTCGATACAGGTGTCCGCACAATTTTATTTTATAGTTTTTGATAATATTCATATTATTTTCTTGCACGTTCTTCTCGTCTGGTAACCTGTATTGTCCGTTTGCTATCTTTGAACCAATAACCTTGCGGAAATATTCCTCTCAGATTTCTATGTTTCTCTTCAACCAGCTATTCTGGTCATTTTAAGGCGTTTTTACTACGTAAAGGCAGTTTTATGTAGAAAGACATTGTAGTAAACGAAAGAATTTAATTTAAGAATAACTAAAGCCATGATTCATTCAATTTCTTTGAAATTTTTCATTGATACAAAATACTCATAATTTTGCGGATAATTGGCTAAAAAAGAAACTCTGAGGATTGGTAAAGAAACCATATTCTTTAAGTTTTAGAAACTTTTTTTAATTTTAAAGGTTACAAAATGTGATCACTAACAAAATTTTCTTGAAAACAACTATACATTTTCTTTCTACACAATAGATAAAACTACGATAATTTAAAATAAATATATATTACTGTAATTTTGTAATTATCTGATAAAATTGTCTACAATAAAATATATAATGTTAAATGGTTTTATACAGTATCCATTTGACAGGCCATTAAGACAATGAGACTTATCTAACCGTAACGTAATTTATACTAACAGACAGGATATGAAATAAAGTGGGCACGTATAAACACCACTTTTTTCCACATTAGCAGCTGTTTTACCAATCTACCATTAAAATAACTACACAACCGTTTATATTATTTGAACTTAAAAAAATTAAACATTGTTTAGAATGTTAATTAACAAGGTGAACAAAATAAATTTATTAGCTAAACAAGTGAAATTTTGTTGCCCCGTAAAATTATGTATTTTTTAATACAACTTTTACTTATACTAAAATCAAATTTATCACTTTGAAACAAATACAATTTTTATTTACTTATAATAGTAGCTGTTTATACACCGAGGTCATAAGCGACTTCATTAAAATTAGAGTTTTAGATATCATTTTTACATATAATAATTATGTGTTGTAGAAGAGAATCTATCTACAACAGGCAGACGGAGTGTCAAATTATTTGCACTAGATCTGTAGTTGACAGGTTACAAAAAATAGTCCTGTTACTAATTACATGGTCAACCAATTATATGTTGTTTAGGTCAACAGCCGAAAGGCTGGTTTGAACCTCTAGAGGTTTTACTAAGTAAAAACGAGAAGTGAAGTGGTTTACCATTGCCTTCCTCACTGAGTTGAAAGAGTATGCTTATCAGCATGCCAGGCCCTCTGAAAAGCACTCCCTTTCCACCCTGCAAATGACACCTTCACTTCATTCACCACAGGGTCTGGCTGCATAGTGAAATTCATTACTCTCAGAGGAGATAACTCTGACTAGCGTCTTTTACACCTCTACCTCTTCTGTTCTTAAATAGTTCAGTCATATAAGTGGCTAACTATGTGATAAGAAACAGAACTATTTTTTTTAGCCCTGGACCAAACAGATAGAGTGCAATTAAAATAACACTCCACCTGCCTGTTTTGGGCATACCAATTATATGACGGAAGCATTTAAGAAAAAAATAGGAAGAGGTGTAAAAGACTCTAAGAATTATCTCCTCTGAGAGTAATAAATTTCATCATTATGCAGTCAGATCCTGTGGTGAATGAAGCGAAGGTGTCATTTGCTGGGTGGAATATAGATGTTCAGAGTGCCTAGCATGCTGATAAGCATACTTTTCCACTCAGGTGGGAAAGCACGATAAACCATCTCACTTTGAGTTTGAAGTAAAGCCTCTAGAGGTTCAAACCGCCGATCGGCTGATGACCTAAACATAATAATTGACAAGAAAAATGGACGATTAAGAAAAGAAGACTAAAATTGTAGGAACACTTTATAAAATGGATGACAACTGGTTGATAAAACACATTTCTTAAGACACTAAACAGTAGACCTAAGGTGTCGGATAAATGTTTTGAAGAAGGCAGAATGGATATTGATAAAACCAAAATAAACTGAGAAAACTTAAATAATTGATGCAAATTTTAACAACTACGGACTTTAAAGGTTTCTGTGAAGAGCAAAAACAGAACACCGGGGGGACAGAAAAAAAGGAAAAAGTCTACAGTGAGTGAATGCTGAGAATGTGGGCTGCAAAATGAGCTACCGAAAACGTCTAAACTTACCTCTAAAATAGATTCTATAAGATGGAATAACTTTATAAAAGCTATTTATACCCCAAAGTTTTTAGCGACCACATTAAAATTACAAAGTTTTAGATAAATTTTATTGTAATACATGTTATAGAAGAAAAAAGTAAGTTACAAAAGTGCAATGACAACATTAATAGTAAAAGTAGGGATCTATTATAATGTTGACAGAAAAATTGAATAAAACTGACTGCTTAAGTATTGATGTAATCATGTAGACGAAATTTGCTGTTTAGTAGTAGTTTGCTTTTCTCACTGTAGACGAAAGGGTTGTAGAGAATTTTATCCAGATCACTGTTCCTGACATATAAAGAAATATCCACCCTCTCAGTACTATTTTGTCCTAGAAAGTTTGTGTAGTTCTTTTTTGCAATCTGGTGCAACTTTAACGTTTTATACCAAATAGATAAAAATTACCGATGAAGAAATTCTAGATCTAAACGGGAATCGAATGCTGTCATTCATTTCTGTTATACTGTCACACTTTTCGTTACGGAAAAGTTCTTTTTATTGTAAATATATACTGTGTTGTTAACTCAATCGCTCATATGTATGTTTTATCGCCTCTATATTATATGTTATACATTTATCTGCTCCTATTTAACTAATAACTTCTACAATACCGGGTGATTCAAAACTATACGGCAATGTCTTGGGTTCTCATTCTATAGCTAAAAATAAGAAAAAAAGTTCATAAAAACATATACCTGAAAACGCTTAGTTAGCAAATTACGGCTAGCGAAAAATTTCACCTAGAACTCTGTACCCTCGGTGAAGTAAGGCCGTATAAAAATGTTATAGGTAGTTACAAAGATACAAATACGATTGTTTCTTATGTTTTGTAATCTGAAAAATTGATAAAAATTATCTCTAAAGATAATCTCTGAAAGTATTGCATTTACAGCTCTGGAACCAATTTTATTCAATTTTTCAGATTAAAAAACATAAGAAACAATCGTATTTGTATCTTTATAACTACCTCAACATTTTTATACGGCCTTACTTCACCGAGGGTACAGAGTTCTAGATGAAATTTTTCGCTAGCCGTAACTCGCTAACTAAGCGTTTTCAGGTATATGTTTATATGAACTTTTTTTCTTATTTTTAGCTATAGAATGAGAACCCAAGAGATTGCCGTATAGTTTTGAATCACCCTGAATATCTAAAAATTTTAAATATACAGGGTATATTAAAAATATTATAAACCATTTAATGGATTATAATATTTAAGTTGATTTTGTTATCCTTTAGCAATATTTGCTGAGTATTTCTAATTATTGTAATTAATTCAAGATAAACTCAGCTTAACATTCATTCCGGTTTACTTGATATTTGTTAAAACCAATGATTTAAACGACAATGGAAATTATTTTGATAAAATAATGCGGTTAGATTAATTGAACTGCTGACTTAAAACACCCTCTTGTATTACTATTTCTGATATTGCATAACGTTAATAAATTTTACAGAAGAGAGAACAGCTGTCAAACACGTTAAGTAAAACAGATATTACAGTATGAATACATACGTACATATAATTATCATTAGTTAGTTCTCCTGAGATTCAAAACAGCAAGGAACAAATATAATTTTCATGAATTGACAGTTGAACTGATCTAAATTTATTAATAATAATTTTCATCATCATTTTAATAACATAATTATGGTGAAAACTATTACTTAATATTATAAACTAAAAGCTTTGTTTTACTAAATCTTGATTTTATGATAATTCCTAATATTATGTGTACGTTGCAATATGTTCAATTTAAGAATATTAAGCAACCCCCATGATCAAATGAGATGAGGATGATATGTATGACGTGTAAATGAGATATAGGCTTGTACAGATTCAGGTCGACCAATCCTAAAAGAGTATAGTTAATTAAACCTTTACTATCAAAATATTGTAGTTCTCAAATCGTAATCAAATTAAATAGTAATCAAAGTACAGTACACTGTAAACTAATTGCGGGATTTTTTTCTCTCTTTAATTCTTTATTTACAACTGTAAAATGTTACAACAAGCAAATGTGATGATTATCATAATAATGTAAATAACTTGATACGCATGAGAGCGGTAGGGCCCCCACTGGTGCCTCCCCAAGAATGAAATTTGTATATCAAATTAACAGGTCTCTACTCCAGCGTCTTTTAAGGCGTCTAGGGCGATTAACAGGTAAATGGACGGAGGAAAGTGAACGGGGGTTCTCGTGTTCTCGTGTGACTTGTCGTGAAAGCATTTGTATAGGTATTCAATGGAATTTTGTACAAGTGGTGTTTTCAAATCTGTGCGTAAGGTTTTGTTGCTAACGTAAAGAGGTGAATTTGCTATAAGGCGTAATGTTTTTGACTGAATTGCTTGAATTCGTTGCAAGTTAAAGGGTTTGGTTGAACCGTAAATTTGGGACCCGTAGGTCCACATAGGTTTCAAAAGATAACAATATATGCGCAATTTTTGTGCCATTGGTAATTTTGATCGTTTGTGAAGTAAGGAATATAGAAATTTTAATTTTAATATTGAATTTCGGGATTTGAACTACGGAAATTTTGCCTACAAAAATCAGCTGTTAAACAGCTGACTATTCAAATCGGCTACAGCCCCGCCATAGCGTATAGAAGAGAATCTTTTCTATACGCTATGACCCTGTTTTAATTTTACTATATATTCATATGTTTATTTTTACTTTATTTATTTTGCAACTGTAACAAAAAGAACAACTAGAAAAAACGTAAACAACTAAATTAAAAAAAAATCCAACCGCGTAATGACTTTGAGAAAGACGCCACCCAGCGATAGCTCTCCAGATGACGATAAATGTATTCGTTTAAATTACATTTTTGTGTACAGAATAATGTTACAGATGCGTTAATGTATCATATATCTACTCCATCGGCATTTCAGCCATCTTTGTGCGATTCCTGGTAGGTCCGCAGATTTCATATTGTATATTAAGGGATTGTTATGATTTTTAAGTTTGTTCTGAACCTGCGGTACAATTTTAGATATGTGTCGTTTATGTATGGAACGCGTAAGTCATCGTGTAGTTTTATATTGGATACGTAACTCGGGCATAAATATTCATTAAGTATAAAAAAAGCAGTAGTCATATGGATATTAGAAGTATGGAGAGAAGCTGTAGAAAAAATGGTTGCACTAGGAATCCAATAATTGTGTGACCTCGTCTATGGCTCAGAGGATTTATCTTTACTAATTGTAAATAACTTTTCCTTATTGGCATATTTTCATTTTTTATGTGTGTTTTGTTTTGTTTTCGTGTGTACACATACTCGTATAACACTTCTTACTACGTAGGTCAGTATTTAAGTAACTAACATATAGTTTCAATAACTAAGACTAATACATAACTGTAGTAGTAAAAAATAAAGTTAGAAGCACTAAATTGATTTATTCTTGAACATGGTAAACGATAGTTAGGTAGATTAAAATTTCTTTCGCAAATTAATATAGTCTACCTCGTTTCAGATTTTTCAAGTTGTAATAATGAAACTAACGATGTATTTTAATGATTTTTGTAACGTGATTGGGCGATAATAAATAAAAATATAATTTATATTTATTTCTTTTTTCATTGAAAATTGTGATGGTGAAAAAAAGAAGGAAAAGGAGAAGAAGGAACAAAAATCGAAGGAGTTGAAAAAAAGGACGAGAGGAAGGAGGAGGAGAAAAAGAAGAAAAGTATGTAAACATTGAAATTAAAAGTACTCACTTTAATTTCGGAGTTACAAGGCTAATTTCAAAACGTCTAAAAATAAATAATAAATACTTATAGATAATTAAATATTAAAAACATATATTTATATTTTACTCGAAAATTGTTATGGTGATATTAAGAAGAAGGAAAGAGGAAGGAGGAGAAGGTGGAGGAGAAGGAGGAGTGAAAGAAAAAGTATGTTTTTTTTGTTAATTTTGGAGCTACAAAGCTATTTTATAACGTCTTTAAAATCGGTAAAAAATTATTTTACAAATTTAATCGTGTTCGGTTCAGTATATTTTGCTTTAAAGTGAACAAAATAAACCCACAAACAGACGTCCTTTCATAAAATATAATATCACTTTTTGGCTTCAAGAGTTTATCAAAGATAAATTTTAGTTGAAACTTAAGTAGCCTATAAAAAAGGTTTCATAACGCAAAACAAAAAACAATACTCGCAATAATAAATAAATGAGCAGTAAATAGGAAATAGGTACACAATAACGAGTTCGCTTAGAATAGATTTTAACGAACAATCGTACTTTTGGTTTTATGACAAAGCTAAATTACGGATTTTCTTCCTACAGGTATACTGTTGAAGAAGTTGTTCAACATTAAATAAATTATTAGAATCTTTAAAAGCTGAAGATAAACTTTTATGAATGACAATTGTTAAAGAACTATAAAAACAGCGTAGGCTAAAAAGACTTAACTTGAACGGAGTTACACATGAAAGTAAAAAGCGTAGTTCAGAGAACCCTTCGCAGAAATAAAAAACGGGAACCAAGAAATAATAGGGCTTATCATCTAAGATTATATTTTCTTTATTATGCCTTCTTTATTTTTCCTTCTTGGATACAATAGAAGGGGGAACAAGTGTTGAATTTTTAGTCAAGTGGTAACAGTGGAAATAGATTTCTTTAGAATACTACTGAAAATCGATATTACATTTCTAAGAGAATCGTTTTACAACAAAACAATCTTCTTAGATACACTAAGTTTATACTTATTACTCTAAAAACGTTTAAACAGTGGTTTTGACCTTTAAAGTAATACTAGTAAACTGAGTAACTGTACGGGGTAAATATTAGACCTTCTAGTAAATGTAGTTTTTAATGTATCATATTAATATTGTTGATAGTTTTATCAACCATAAATAAAGTTGTTTCATGATGATAGCAATTAAAATTGTTGATTATAATTAATATACTGACTTCTATTCATAATAATGAACAACAGTTTTGAATCAATTTCCATTTTTCTGTTCTCTGCACTAGCATAAACATCCCATTCCCTATGCCAAAACTTTACGTAAGCTATCATTTATACAGGGTGCCTTTAAAATATTTAATACACCCTGGGAACTTACTGTTTAGCTAAAAATAAGCCGAAAAAAATCAAAATTATAAAAATTATTGTATATAATCTGTATAAACCAAAACGGAAGGCTACGTCACTGTCCTAATTTTTTGTTAGAATGCTAACGGTGAGGTCCAACCGGGCTAATCGAGCTAAAGTAATTTACCACTAAATGAATATACTCGAAATTACGAATTTTTTGTCATGTAAAAGTAAATTTGGATACGCTTCATTATTAAGTTACGTATGGCAAAAGATTTCGCTGAGAATAATAAAAGAATAAGCAACAAATATGCTGCTTTAATTAAATTCTTCATTGCTTACAGAATTAAAATAAATATATGATAATCTTCAAGGTCCAACCTATGAAATAAAATCACCTCAGTTTTTTTGTCAAACAGTAATTTTTGGTTACAATTTAATCTGGTTTTGTTATTAATAAAAGTAAAAATTTTAATCCATTTTACTTACGTTTTTCTTATTTATAACTTACATCAATATTTTCAGAATATTAAATTTTCTACTGTGAGGTAATGATGTCACGTGGCGGTTACATATTACTGTACGGTGCGTAAATGCTCGTTATTCGTTGTCGTAATTTTAAATCTGTACACTAGCAAACTATACAAAATAACAATCAGTTCAGTTAAAAACTTCGTCTTGCAAAAAGATGAGAATACATACAAAATAATAATCAAAGTTATTCTTTGTGTTATTATCACATTCGTTTTTGTACCATATTAAAAAATAGTTACTTTAAATCTCTTTAAGCTTTTTGTTTCTTATTTTTAAATCATTCCTTAAAGAATTATTTTTAAATTTTTTAGTCTATTATTCCCAGCGTTTCTTTTTTGGTTTATTTTATTTCCGCACTTGCAGTGAAGCGTACGGAAACTTCGAGTAGAAAATTATATTGTTCATCTAAATATTTAAGGAAGCAACCAGTCTGAATTCTAAGCTATACTATATTTATTTTATTTTTACTTTTTTGATAAACGGAGAGAATAATGCTTAATAATTAGATTGTACAGAAGCATTTTGTAAAAGAAAAAATTTTAAATTGAAATTTTTATACGAACAACGGTTTGTTTGAACTACAATTAAACTATTTGGCCATAAATGTTTTTGCAAACGTTGGTGCAATACAAAGACTGAAATAAAATCATCTAGCAGAATTGTTTTGTTAAGTCACATTAACTCTTAATTCATTTTTTAAAATTGAGCTTAATATTCAATACGTTAGAAATATCAAACTCCAAAGAATATGCCAACTGTACGTTTTTAAACGTTACCTACAATACTTTTAATGTAATCCAATAGGAATTACCTTTTAATGTAATCACTCTTTTCAAGAAAAAATGTACCTTTCTGTAAAAGCAGATTATAGGTAAATTTTAATAATAAAAACACCAATATGACATAACATTTTAATTTGTTGTGAATGATATAGAGACTTTCAACAAACAATTTTGAAACAAACCAAATTACATTTTATAGATTTTCTTTTATATTTAGAACACGGTATAAAAAACTGTAAAGACTAATCATTCATTATCTGTTATCTAGTGAAAAAGCTGCTCTTTAAAATGAGAAGATTGGAAAACGCTGCGTCAGGATGTCATGTTGAAGATAATAAGCGTTGGCATAACCCAACGGCGCTCATCAAAGTGAAAAATTGCACCTTTCCACAGCAGGGCAGGGACTAGAGTGCAGAATATTAACATTCTACCTTCCGCAAGAAAGGATACAGTCATTTCATCGGAGCTTATCTACGACAGCTTTTTGACAATATTATAAAAACGATTTGTTTTTTTTAATATAACGCAACTACAACATTTAAATTATTAAAACTGATTTAAAATTAACGAGAATTTTTATCAATTATAATATGTTTTTAAGGCATTGGTATATTTGCACCAGTTTAAATAACTTTAAAGTAAGTTAAAAAGTCTAAATTACATTTCATTTCTTGAAAACGTAGCGATGTGAATGACTACAAGAGCGGAATAAATTTTCCACTCATGCTACACATAGTGTTCCATCTATCAATAGACGACTAGATAAAGTGTGCAAAATTTCTTATTAGAATTTTTGTAAGAAAATACCATTCTATTATACAGATGACACTGTGGCCACTCCGGTAAGTTGTAAAAAACTCAACTTCTTCTTTTGATTACGTAGGCTTGCCAGCCTGTTCTGGTATAAAGTTCTAAATTTTATTTCATTATTTGACGAATAAATTGTTTTTAGACAATTAATTTATGTCTACTAACGTGACATTAAGGAAAATTATTAAAGTTTCTTTTAGACATCTAGGCTAATGAAATATTACATATTTCAGAAATCGAAAGAAGAGTAATCAGGGGAAAATATAACAACAAACTACTACAGGTACTAAAAGTTAAGATAATCTATTTGTTTAAAATATTATATGGCAGAAAAACATTTTTAAGTATCCAAGAGTTTCTTTTTAAACAATTTTATTTAAAAATAAGTGAATTTCTAAAAAACTGAAAAAGTTTTTTGTTATTGGGTTAATATTATAAAGTGAAACACTAATAGATATTATTCAATATGTAGGTAAGAATGCAAGTAAGTAACAAAAATTTAAAAAGTAAAAAAAATGAAATAGATAAAGTCGTAAATAATGAATTTAATATTTTCACTTATCAGTTTTTATATTGACACGAAAAGTGTGCCAAAAATAATGAGATTGATATTTAAGATCATTTTTGTAATCTTGCAGCCTTCATAGACACTCCATATTAACTTTCATCTTTTCTCCGCTAATAGTCTAAGTGGTCTTGAATAGTGAAGAGCGTTCACTGATTCAACTAGTAACCGTGATCACGGTGACAGTGATTTTGCGTTCACCGTTACTTTTAATAGTTACTAGTGATTTAGTAATTACCGTGTATGTATTTAGTATATTTTTCAGTTATCATGATATAATATTAATGTTTTCAGTTGTTATTTCATGATAACAACTGAAAACATTAATATTATTGAAGTTTTGATAACTTAAAAAATGGGCTATATATATATAAATAAGGTAAAAATTTAGCCTAAAACTGATTGACACAAGGTATCCTAAATTAGTAATAAAAAGAACATTTTGTATAAAAGAGAGAGAGTACAAGAAACAATTTAAAACTGAACACTTACTAAAATTTAACACTGTAATGTAATTATGTTACCGCGATCAGGAATGTAAAGGAACTACCCTCGTTTTGTTTAGTCTAATAGATTGAAAACATAACAAGGGGAAGAGACTGAGAGAGAAAGAGCGAGAGAGAAAAGAGTCGGTAAAAATTGAAGTAAAGAGAATGGACATGCCAGTTATCAAAAGAGAGCACTAAGCCCATTGACCCGACCAACATATCTTACGTAGCTATTATAGGAACGTTAAAGAACAGTAAGCATATTTTGTCGTTTTGTCTATAAACTGTGAACAGTCAATGAGTGCGTGAATTTTTCACTAGTTTCTAAGGTAAACAATTCGTTCGGTCTTAAAAGTGACAGTGAACAGTGAATGAGTAACTGATCTTTGTAAAAGTGATTGGGGGAACGAAAAGACTGTTACTCTTGTACCTGTAGAATTACGGTCACCGTGTCGTCCTGGTTTAAACAGTGAACAGAGAATGAGTAAGCGATCTTTGTAACAGTGACTGGGGAATGAGAGGTTTGTACTATATATCTGTAGAAGTACGGTAAAGATTCGCCGTGTCGTCCTGTCTTCGAGTGACAGAAGAGTAAGCGATCTTTGTAACAGTGACTGGGTAACGGTTACTCGCCTATCTGAATAACTGTGATCACCGTGAATTATTAGTAACCGTGACTCGTTCACAGTGACAGTTCTTTTGTCTCTTCTTTAGTCTTGACCAGTAATAAATAACCTTTCAGTTTTGAGCAGTGGTGTGATAGTGCTCACGTTCTTTTGGCCTCTAATAACGAAACAAAATCGTGGCGCAATGATTTTGCGAGAAACACCATGGGAATGGGATGAAAACTTTCAAAAAGTTCAGAAAGCTTACAAAATTGAGGATACGTAATAAGCTCCTGTTCTTCATTTGCATAAACATTTTTGTAAAGGGAAAACGATTTTGAAGGTAAAGACAGGAGCAGATGACCATCAACCTCACGGACAGACGTCACCACGGCAACAATGCTTGAAATTACATGATCTAATTGAAGATTAAGTGTGAAAATTATTGTAGAAGAAGTGTAATTAATCAGTAAACAGAAGACCTAGGATGGGAAAATATTTGTGAAAATTGTTCCGAAAAATGTTGCAGTGCAACAGCGAAACGCACGGAAAATGTGCAGCTGCTTACCTCAAAACTTATTTTATTATTAAAAAACCTACCTTAATCACCATATATCATTCAGAATGTCGTTTTTATTCATAAGATTCAAACTGGTGGTCAAAGGACACCATTTTTAAACAATGAAAGATGTTCACATTGTTGTGACGTGGGTAATAGATAACATTTCAGAAGAATAGTTACACAATGTTATTAAGCAATGGACTAGTTACGTGCAAGCAGAATGGAACTACATAGAAAGAATTTACACAACAGCATACTATACATATGATGTAAAAATGTATTGCATTAATCTTATTAGTTTATTATCACACTCCGTCTCCTAAATTTCCTACGTAAAGATCTCCTAGATGATATAAAAAATATATATTAAAAGAAAAACAATTTTACATCAGACATTTTATTTTTTTGACTCCAAAATGAATGTCAATGGACATGTAATTTTATCCTACAATCACTGTGATTTATATTACTCTGTGCTAAAATTTGAAAAACAATTTTACATCAGACATTTTATTTTTTTGAACCCAAAATGAATGTCAATGGACATGTAATTTTATCCTACAATCACTGTGATTTATATTACTCTGTGCTAAAATTTGGTCGTTGTATTGTTATTGTACAGTTCCAAATAAATAATTAAAGAAAAAAAAAAAAAAAAAAAAAAAAACATCAGACATTAAAATAAAATACTTTTAACAGTATAGAATTAAATAAAATATGTACATTCAAACTTCTAAAATTAATAACAGTAGAATAATAATTAAGTAGTCTGATTTTACAACTTTTGTGTAGGGTGGAAATTAGAATAGATTAACACTTGGAGATATTTCGTTCATTCGATTTAATATTTACTCTCAGACTTCATCATTAAATATAATGGCTTTAACACAGAATAGACTTCAAGGCTCAGCACTAAAGTGTTGAAATCGCTGAGAAAATTAATGGAAAATGTGAAACTTTGTTTACGGATAGCTTGTCTTCAACAGTTGTAGTAATCCGTAATATTATTGCCGCGTTTAATGAGTTTCTGTTTAATGATAAAACTAATATTTTGTTAACAATTTACTAAACATACGATAAGACGTATTTCATTTCACTAAAAGTAATTATACATAATCTACTATACGCGCGCCAGCTCATGATCTCTGTCGCCTGGGGAAGTGGGGCGGGTGGCGTAATAGAATGTCAGTAATATATTCGTCTTATCGTGCAGTACAAAAACATTTAGTCATCATTTAAATATTATTATTATGTCTATGTATTTATTAATTATAGGCCTACGTATTATTGCTTTTCACAACGGATACACGTGTCACAATATACAGTTGTACATTTGTGCTAATGCGTCTCGGATGTGTTAATCATTATTCATGATTTTTGATCACTAATGTGATTTTTATTTTGAAATTAAAGTGTGTTAACATGCCAAAAGTTACTTGTTTTGTGTTAGGTAAATTTCAACGTGTATTTTTCATATCTTTTGTTTTATTTTAATGTCTTCCCGGAAAAATAAAGCAGTAATTCATTCGGAAGTGCGACAAATTATTGCATCAGTTATAAAAAACTGTGATGAAGAATCGTGTAAAGGACTCGGAATTGGCTTAACCACTTGACTGAGGTAAAAAAAATCATAATCATAATTTGCTACTAATTATTTAGGCCTATAAATTAATGATATGAAATAAATATTTTTTAATTTCCTTATTTTCTATGCTACGTGCATATTTTAATTCCTGAGGACTGCCTGACTCAAACTGTAAATAATTACTAAATATTAATAAATACAAAGAAAGAAAAGTAGAAGAGTTACTATATTATAGAATAAATTGAAATAATAAAACAAAAGGTTACTTTATAATGACAAGAACATTATGATAAATGTTTTTTTTTTAATAGTATAATGTTTTACTGCATGCCGTAACAGAAATTCCTCACACGGATCACGAGCTGACGCGCGTATAGTACTACTCATTAATAAATTCAAATCGATTTTGTACAGTCATACAATATTTATTTTATATGTACGTGTGAAGGGTAATTGGGAGTAACAATTTAATATCTAAATAACATTTTCTAATGTTTTTTGTGAGTCGTTTATATCTTTAGTTTTTCTATTTCCCAAATCTCAGATTCCACTATCTTTTATCACAATTACTCTTTCTGCAAACCCTCTTCTCTCCATAAACTCCTTTATTATCCATCCATTTTCTCGCTGGTCGCCCTCCAACGCGTCTTTTCCATGAAACTCAATAGAAGACTCTAGTAGGCCATCCCCCTCCACCATTCTCGGTAGTACTATTACCGCTTTAAACTTTTCCTCTTAATATCGTTCAAGTAGTCACTGTATCACTGATCTTTTTCAAAATCTCACAGTTTTAAACTTCGCCCAACCTTGAAATTCTACAACTCCTTAGGAAATCCATTTGTGTATTGGTGTCGCAAAATCCGAAAACGGCAAAATTTTGAATGTAAGGGAAATCTATGATATATGCATATTATGTGAACCTCATACAAATAAAAAATACTATTTTTTTGATGAATCAAAAATGTTTTCCGCCATCATGGATCTGCCATCTTGTATGTAGGTAAGGTTTATAGGACAGATGGTCATATGACACATGATTTCAATAGGAAATTTTAAGACAATTTTAATGTTGAACTCTGGACATCGATATCTCAAATTGTTTGGAAGATATTTGTCTTTCTATATATTTTAGCCACACCTAATTGAATGGCATGAGATATCGAAACCGTATGAGATATCGATGTGCAGTTTTCACCATTCAAATCGTTTTCAAATTTCACAATAGCATCACGTGTTGTATGACCATCTTCCCATTTAAAATAAAAAACATAAGTTATCGATATTCAAGATGGCGGATAAAAATTTATGATTCATCATAAAATAGTATTCTGTATTCGAGTGAGGTTCATATTTGAATATATCTTGAATTTTCTATTACAATCGAAATATTTAACCGTACTCGGAGTTTTGGGTTACACAGTATAAATGGTGTCCATGTAACGTACGTTCACAAATAAAAAATTAACGGTTTTTACTAAAATGGAGTCGAACTTTTCATGTCACTTTAGTTATGGCGATAATAAATTAATTTTCAGAAAGTGAACTCCCCACTGTTTTTCCACATAACCCTTCATTTATGTTTAAGACATTTTTATTTAATTAAATTTTGGCAGGCTATGGTTGTTGCGTGTGATCTCTAAATTTAAAATATTTTGCTTTCACTTCCATATATTATTTTGTTTGATCGTGACTGTAATTATGCATAGTTTGTACAATGAATACTGAGCCTAAATATTTGGAAATATTGTAACTTTCACTTGAAGCGTGATAAAATTAAATATTATAAAGTAAAACAGTATCAATTCTATAAAAATAAGTAAGGAATTTACTTCTTCCAAACTGAAACTAAATTTAAAATATGCAAATTAATTTCAGGCAAAGTCAAGACCTCCCTACCAACTTTTGGTTATTGAATTAAGGGCATAACTGAAAAAGATTCAATAAATAACTTAATTCTTGCAGGGAAACGAAAGAGGATTCTTTTAACTGGCCACTAAAACACGCTATGGTTTATTGGTGAAGTGTTTTTTTCGAACAGGTATAAAGATCGTTAGAATGAATAAAAAATAAAATAAAAAAATGTGGTATGAAACACACACACTACTTACTTTTGCCAATGCAAATAATGAATGATTTAACCTAACATTATTAAATAATCTAAAATAGGCGAAAAAGACCGCGTCCATGACGTAGTGTACAGCGCGCTAGCCTACTAAGTGGAGGTCCCGGGATTGATCCCCGACTAGGGCCTGGAAACTATTACGTGCTGAAAGCCATCACAGTTTCTTAACCCACCGTAGGCGCTAATGATCAAGCTGTTGATGCGACTTTAAAAACAAAAAAATACTCAAAATCATAGCCTAATTTTAATCTTCAGTGAATTATGTACCAAATTCAGTTTCATTATTAATAATACGAGAAATCACTATTTCACGCTAAACTAGGCTCCGTAGAAAAAAATGCTTAAATTAAAAGTTGTAGATATTTAAATTTTCTATAAATTACTATAAATTTTGCCCTAAAATGCATATCAAAGCTGAAATCATAAGGAAAATCATCTTTTCTACGGTAACGTAATAGGGCGATTTAAAAAAAAAATCGTCGAATTTCTGAGGATATTGCAATAAAGCTAAAAATTACACGAATAAACTAATACTTTCGGTTGACTGATTTTGATGAAATGTTTGTGTCGGATTCCCTAGTACTTAAGTTTCAAGTTTTATTACTTCGCGCAATATTCCGTTCTTAAGAAATTTTTTCACGCACGCACACACACGCACAGACTGAGAACATTTTTTTGGGTTCAGGAGGTCTGAAAACGTGCATAACCGGTGAAAACTCGATTTCGTAAAATCGATATGAAAACAGTATGTTCCTTCATGTTTATAGGCAAAAGAAAGTGAAAATGCAATAAAATAAACAGTTTACATTTGCCATTGTACTTCTTTTAGCTAACGTCGCCTTTTATTCTTGCTTAGATTGTCTGAAATACACTTTACAACATACTCTCTGTAACTGCAGTAAATTGAACTGCAAAAATGCATGACAAAATGTTTTTTATATTATTTTTATTTTATTTATTTAACGTCGCATTAACGGCAACGCTCATCATTAGCGATCACGTTGGGGTGTAACTATATGCAACGGACGATGAGATGATTTTTTGTAACGTATGAAAATATGCCGTGCCTGAGTGGGATTCAAAACCTGTTGTAGTCCACGTTTGTGGTGTGGACAGCTAGCTCACACCTACAAGAAAAAAGTAGTTAAGAAATCCCAGCAGACGTTATATGCTGTTCGAAGAGGCTTAGAGAACTACACCATGATAAAGACAACCTGAAGAAAAATTATTATTTTGAATACCTTAAATTTAATGTATTTATGTAAGTTTGGGCTAGAACATCACTTTGTACATTAAATAATTAAAAAATTTAAAAAATTTACTTTATTAATGAAAGTATATTGAAGACCTGTAATTTCTGTAAAAATTTGACAAGTATAATAATATCCTTACCTGTATGAAATACAGGGCAAGGGATTATAAATATAATCGCATTAGATACGTAAATACATGAATCGTACTTACAAGTTACTGATACTTAGATATTTCTAAACTACTGATATTAGTTGGTGCACTAAACTTGAACTGTGTAGATCTTTGATCTTTCCAGTCCTTATTTGTCGTTTAGGTTAATAACCAAAAGGATAGTTTGAATCTCTAGAGGTTTTCCTAAGTAAAAACGAGGGGTGAGGTGGTTTACTATCCTCACTGAGTTGAAAGAGTATGCTTATCAACATGCCAGACCTTCCAAAAATCACCCACTTTCCACCCTGCAAATGACAGCTTCTCTTCATTCACTACAGGGTCTGGCTGTATTATAAAACTCATTACTCTCAGAGGAGGTATCTCTGATAAGTGTCTTGAACACCTCTATCACTTCTGTTCTTTAATCGTTCAGTCATATAATTGGTTTACTATATGATGAGAAATAGAACTATTTTTTTAGCCCTGGAACCAACAGATCGAGTGCAATTGATTTAACACTTCACCTGCCCGTTATGGGCACATTCCTTATACGGAAACATTTCCTTACGGAAACATTGGTAATGACACGGTAGGATGGCTAGCATTTGGGTTTCTTTGAAAGAAAGTTTTATATAAATTCTTAAGTGAATATAGGGAGTATATGTATGGCGTGTGGGATATTACAGTGATTCGTATGATGTGGATAAGCCTTCGGTACATGAGTTACGGTTATATAAAATAAATTTGTAACTACAACGGTAGGCAGTATGTATTGTTCGTTAAAACAATGATAGTATTTATAATGACGATAGTGAAATGTTTACTATCATAAAAAACAGTAGAGATAATTAGTCTTTCAAAACAGGATATGGTTTGATAAAGTAGACACACGGTAAGCAAAATAAAACCCAGGACTAGATGGTTTGATATGGTGGCAGTAGCCATTCAAAACTGGCATTGCCATTAAATGTCCGGCGTTGGATACGGAAGTCTCAAAAAGGCAAGGCCTCACAATATGTAGTAGAACCAAAAAAAATAAGAACAATGTATTTTCAACTTACCACAAAATACTTTGTTCCCTTTTCGTAGGTTTATAAATAAAATGTGTTTTTTAAGTCATCAGCTGAGAGACTGGTTTGAACCTCTGTAGGCTTTAGTAAGTAAAATGAAGTGTGAGGTTGTTTACCAATGTCTCCCTCACTGAGTGGAAAAGTATGCTTGTCAGCATACAAATGACACTTTTACTTTATTCACCACAGGGTCTGGCTGTATAATGAAATTCATTACTCTCAGAGGAGATAACTCTGACTAGCGTATTTTACACCCATATTTCTTCTGTTCTTAAAAATAATTCAACCA